>JABAKD010000025.1:18875170-19568431 GCA_012845835.1 Undaria pinnatifida | reverse complement strand
GGGAGGGGAGGGGAGGGGAGGGGAGGGGAGGGGAGGGGAGGGGAGGGGAGGGGAGGGGAGGGGAGGGGAGGGGAGGGGAGGGGAGGGGAGGGGAGGGGAGGGGAGGGGAGGGGAGGGGAGGGGAGGGGAGGGGAGGGGAGGGGAGGGGAGGGGAGGGGAGGGGAGGGGAGGGGAGGGGAGGGAGGGGAGGGGAGGGGAGGGGAGGGGAGGGGAGGGGAGGGGAGGGGAGGGAGGGGAGGGGAGGGGAGGGGAGGGGAGGGGAGGGGAGGGGAGGGGAGGGAGGGGAGGGAAGGGGAGGGAAGGGGGGGGAGGCTTTGGCCAGCGAGGCTTACATGTCCCCTGTCTTGATCGATGGCGATAAGGCTGGCACTCCCGACGACCCAGACGGATTCGAACTCGGAGCCGCCGACGCGCGCACTGCGCACAGGGCCTCGAACTGAGCCGCGGTGCTCTCGATTACACTAAAAGAACAAAATCAACGGCGGGCGTTCAGAACGAATAGAGGGGGGGGGTGGAGGGGGGTGGGGGGGGGAGGAAGGGGAAATGGGAGAGGTGAGCAGGGGGCGGGGGGGGGGGGGGCGGATGGAGGGGGGGGGACGGGGGGAGGAGGTGAAGGGAAGGAGGGGTGGGGGGGGTGAGGGAGGGGGGAGCGGGGGGGGGCGCGGGGGGGGGCGTGGGGGGGGGCGGGGAGGGAGGGTGAAGGGGGGAAGGAGGAGGGAACGTGCGACAAAGAGGAGGAGGAGGTAGTGGAAGAAAGGAAGGAGGAGGAAGGATAACATGAAGTGAGCGGAACCGCAGAAGGGAAATTCTTGTTTGTCCTATCAATAGAGCTGCATGCACGGGGGCTTAAAATGGTGCAGACGGCGAGCTACTACGATGAACAAGGGCATGTAGAAATCGGGTACGGTCACGATTATGGCTAGCACCGGAGGCGGATATGCCTCCGCGGCAGGCAGCACTTGACCCTGCTGCAGACGGTCGATCGACAACATTAACACGGGCAGAGGGTCGACACATTCAAGCGATGCTGACCCGAAGCACCCCCCTGCAAAATACGGCAGGCCAAGACTCAAGATAATCCACTCTCTACTGGTTCGTCAACGGAGGGCGCACTCGGAGAAGAACCCTGAGGAGGGACCCCACCCCCTCCCCGTGTTTCCATTGCATCGTCATTCCCGAGAACTTTCCCAAGTGTTGGGGTTAGGGTCAGGGCTAGGGCTAGGGCTAGGGTTAGCGTACGGTTAGGGTAGGGTCAGGGTTAGCCTGTGGTAGGGTAGGATTACGGCTAGCCAGGGGTTAGGGTAGGGTTAGGATTAGCCTACGGTGACGATAGGGTTACGTTTACGGTTAGGTGGGGTCAGGGAGTTGTTCTACGGTAGCCCTTCCCAGCTTTTCTTTAACGAAATTCGCCGGTTTCGAAGCCGGCTCCCGGTCGTTCTTCCTGAAATACGGTGCCCTTTGCCAGCCCCGACGTCATCGTTCGATAGCCCTTTGAGCAAACAAGAAAAGATGTGAAGACAGTTGTTTTTATAGCATCCTTCCTCGTGTCGAGCAGCCATGATGATGACCAAACGTGCGTTAACGAGAATCGCTGGTTTTGGGGGGTGGGGGTTATCGTAGAATCAGTCCAGGGTTGGGGTGAGGGTCGTGGTTGGGGTTCGGGTTTGGGCTGATACTGTAGTCAAGTACGCTGTCAGTCACTTCGTCGAAGCTGGGCGAAAGGGTCGACACAGCGCTACTTATAAAGTCGCTCGCGGTTTGTCCCTTGCCTGTCTGTCAGCGTTCTCTTCGTCAGCAGCCCCGCGGGAGACGGCGGAGATGGAGCGGAAAGGCAGGCTGGCCTCGATCCACCACCTCCTCCTTGTTTACCCTTGCCGTCCGTCCCTTCCGCGGCCGTCCCACCCTGCAACAACAAAAAACGGTGTACCAAGCAGACACACTTATATATCATACGGCAGCAGCAGTGCGTGTCACCGCTGTCTGGAGGAAAAACGCGTTTTTGCGATAAGCAACAATGAACCCTTCCTAGGGCTTGAGATGATGGACTAGTACGGCGGGTGTTTGCGGTGAACCAACTTTGGTTGGGTATGAATCGGGTAGGAAACCATCTCAATACTATTATTGAAACCGTCGAACGTTACTATCCAACGCCGACCCAACCCAACCCACCACAAATCGTCGAAAAAGTGGGTTAGAAATACGTTTTCCTCAACCCTTTTTTTTTACGTTCCAACCTGATTTTTCTCGTGGGTTTGGCGTGGGTAGTCTTCGGATAATGCCGTTTGGCGGTTTCAATACTATTACCATATGATTTCCCGTCCAAGAAGAACCTGGAAATCACAAAATTCCCCAGTGTCGAAAAAACCACGACGGGAATGGTAGCGTCGGTCATACCACGCAACTCGGGCTGTGCTGGGGCTGGATACGTCGCCAAATTGCTGCAACCCAAGGAGTTGCAGAGACACGCACGCGACATGGCCATACGACACCCCTGTCATTGCTGTGCGTTCTTCCCACGTGGACGCTTGCTTGGTTACGAGCAGAGATCGCACTCATCGCTTTTCGGGGGGAGGGTCGCGGTATACACAAGGGTGTCCCGAAGCGTGATCGAAACGGAGTTCGATGTACAGCACCAGGAACAGGGTGCTTATTAACGCATTTACAACTGGAAACCCGTGCTTGGCGAAAAAAATGTTTGGAATTAGTATATTAATAGGGGGAATTTCGGGGGCTCTAAAGGGGCTGAGAACCCGAGGTGATCATGAACCCCAGAGGCTAAAGGGTTGCAAGAAAGTGATGAATTCGGTAGCGAGCGTTTGTACCGAAGTTAGCAGTGTAGAATGTACCCTCCCCGCCCGATCAAGAAACCCACCCCGGGTTGGTCTTCTTTACTGTTGGCTGCCCCCGTGATGCGTTTGTACGACAGACGTAGCGCTGTTCGGGAAGAATATTTTCTGAACATGACATGACGGGGGGGGAACTCTTAGCCAGAAAAAAACGACGGAATCTATCTCGTTATTTTGTTTCGGACAAATTTTGTTTTTCGTTGTATAGACTAGTAGTATAGTATACTATTTACTAGTATACTCTGAGCCATGGGATAGATCATCGCTTATTCAACACAGCACTTTGTTTCCCCTCCCCGAATCAGTTTTTGGAAGAGGTACTACGGCATAGACTTCCTTAACGCCTTTTTCAACTGGAAACCCTTTTTGGGGGGGGGAACAAAACTACTTGGAAATAGTACGGGGAGGGGTTTTGGGGCGCTGAAGGGGGTTGAAGTCAGGAGGCTCAGAAAAAAACATCGCGTGCACCTCTCCACGGTGGCATGCGTCCTGTGAGCGCTGTAAATCGAGCGTGGGGACTACAAATGCAAGCATCAGACAGACAGACTGCTCTGCCCAACGCTACTGTACGGGGGCCGCCGTTTCGGTGTTAAATATGGATATCACAACGTTCATCACTTTCCGGACGTAGACCGGTACGTAGCTGAGGTGGTTCGTACCGCGCTACGACGGCCAACATATCTATTAATAGAGATTGTTGATCGTTCTTCGCCCAGCTGTATTAGACGTAGACGAGCAAGAACTATGGGTGGTCGAGGGGGCAGCGGGGGTGAGGGAAAGGGGAGGGGCGTGTGTGGAGGGAACGAAGGGGGGAGCCGGGGGGGTTGCAGAGACGGGGCTTGCTTGTAGGCTATAAGAACCGCTCAGGAACCCGTGTCATACGGGTCACGCCACAAGAAAAACGCAGCCTAGATGCGTGGGCAGATACTCATAGTCGTGGGAGCACTCTCTTCTCCCAGCCGTAGCCTTGCGCTTACACGGAATACATGCAGCTGGGGCTGCCTTTAGAAAAACTTCTTCCGAGTACGTGGGTTGTGGTCGCTTCTAACGAAAGAGGGGGTCTATAGCTGTGCAAGCTGGGGGATGCTTCGGTTTCACTTCTTCTACGGGAACACACTCCTCGTGAAGGATGTGCTTCGTATGTATGTACTCGGGGTAGCGTATGCTGTAGAATGGTGATTCGCTCCCCTGAGGCTGCCTGTGTTTACGAGAACGAATTGTCCCCGCACGTCGAAGATGCATCTATTTCTCAGGGAAGTAGTCGGCTGCGCGAAGCATCGCACGAGCCGACCAGTTAACCTGTCCGGCATCAAGCGTCGCAGTCCCTCCCAGCTTTTCGAGTGGTTCGGGCAGAAGGTATACGGCTACATCTATCTATACCGACACCGAGCTATGTACCTGCCTCCGGGGGTGCCCCTTCTTAGGGTATCGGTGGTAGGGATACATCAGGAGCACTACGGGACGAGCGGGTTCTCGAAAAAATAATTCAATGCGACAGCTGTGAGTTCAACCGAGTCGTTGAATTAATGGTCGATCCTCTCAGCTTTAGCTTTGCAAAGCTGCGTGGTGAAAAGCCGGCCGCCCGAGTTCTACTAGTTTGTAGGAATTAGGAAGTTTTGCACTTTTTCCTGGTGTGGCCACATCCTCTCGAGCAATATGCATACAACGAACACTCGAAGTTTTCTTCCCAAACAGAGGGGGGACGGGGGGCTACTCGAAGACACGATCGGCGGCTAACGCTGGAGTTTCCTGGCTGGTTGGATCATGCGGGCAACCCGTACACTTTGCTCTTGTCTTTTAGTTTTTACTCGTCGTGGGCCAACTCTGTGCTCCGAGGTGCAATGCGAGTGGACATGGCGGAAGAAGTTAAAGGGCACACGCACAATCTCAATACACCATCGAATCTACTCTCACCTTTGAGGGAGTTAGTTTTTTCTCAGCTCTCAGGGAATGCTATAGTCTAGTCTACGACTTATACCTTCGATAGGACGATATTTTATGTATGGCAAACGCTATCATTCTAAATGTTAGCAAGTATTGCACAGAAATAAAAAGCACATTTCAGCAGTGGTGGTGGCCGAATACATCACGAAGCATCTCACTCTCTAGCGCATAGCCGTCAGTCAGTGCGGTCGGGCTCGAGTCGTGGCACGAAGAACCCTGCAACAACTCCTGACACCATATCCAACAACAAAAACACAAAACGTAGATATGCACGAAAGAGACAGGTCTCGACCAATAAACACAAGTACAATTACCAAAGTAGCATGTGGTATTAATAGTCTTGTTCTTGACCCTCCTCTACGGCCATGACTAGTGACAAATTTGCGCTGGCGACGAGCCCTCCTCGCCATCCCAACGACAGGCTAATCGTGCACCCACGTCACGGCGTATACACCACGCGTGCCGCCGGCAGTGTAGACTACACACCTTGTCCTTGACGACCGCGGCGGGCCTTCCCGCCTGGAGATGCCCCGAGCCTTCCCGTTCTTTCGGCATATCTAGCTGTGCTGTAACACAAGAACGCGATGCCCTCGCTTCAATGGAAGCAGGCACCCACCGCTGGCTGTTGTTTTTTCACGAGATTCCTCGACGAAACGTGAGAGGAGCTCAAGTTGTGGCGAGAGAGCTTCAACCGAGTCGCTAAAAAAGAACTCCCCAGCTACTGGTAACTTGGTAGGGTGGTCCGTGTTGTGTCCTTCTTGGGGCGTATCGGCATGAGCGTCCAGTCTGGAGGGAGGCCCCAAGCTTGGGGTGAGGCAACGACGAAGGCAACGAGCTGATGGTGTTGGTGTTTACTGATCATCACGCGGTCACTCTCTGTCTCGCCGGATCATGTTGGGTGTCGATTGAGCGTTTGAGCTGTTCGGGCGGTTCGGTCAAAAGGACGCGGCGAGATTATGACGGTTTCATATAAAAACGCCTCTAGAAATGTTAGGTGATCTTTGTTTCAGACTTCTGGCTTCAGCTCGGCTGGCCTCTTGAAAAAACCAGCAACAGCAACGAAAAAGCAGAGGAGGCTCTTGAGGAGCCATGGAACGCAGCGTGCTCTCAGAGAGCATGATGGAACCGGAGGAAGAGAGGTCGGATGGACCGCGATGGGCGGATGTTCAGCAAGAGGTCAGTGGCTCGGTCGGCAAGCAAAGAAAGACTGCAGTTTTGGTTGCACGTCTATCAATCATGTACATACCTCATCTCCGCGCTGTATGTTTGAGAACTCTACAAGTATGTATTCATACTATTAATATGAAAGTGGAACTTGTCATGGAATCGCTCGGTATGGGACTTGGAAAAGTTGGCTGCTTCTGTCGTACGAGGCATATGCCACCGTGCCTGGTATACCGTACGTAGCGCGGTATTTGTGCAACCTAATGCTATCATAACTTTGTGCCTAGTCCTGGTCCTGTCATGTATATACGTGAGTGCATCAACTGCGTACCTGGTACCTAGCAGTTACGAATTATCGATGCAAGTGGTGTCATGGCGTCCGTTGTGCAAAGCTTATTATCGCGCTCTTTTTCGCCAGGAGCATGTGCCGCTCTTGCGTCTGTTCTTCAACGGGCAGTGGGAATTCATCAAAATCTGCGATGCCACCAGCAGCACAGGAAGCAGTTGTAACCATCGTTGCATGAAAATCACCAGCTGGTGGTTGTACCCTGTGAGATAGCTGGTACTTTTTGTTTTTGCTTGTAATCATCACTGTGACTCTCCAGCTCAACTCATGAGATGTTTTACGAGTGCTCTCCTCACAGCTCAGCGACCTCCCCAGGTGGACAAGCCGTGGTAACAGCAGCGGTCTTCCCTTCTTCCCCCCGGTACTTGTCTTCGTTTTAATCGTGCATGTAGAGGGTTCAGCATTCTTCCCGCTTTTTTCATATGTTTATGCTCGTCGAGTGTCGTCAAGCTCTGGCGCTTTCCCGAGGCTCGTCAATTTTTGTATAGCAAGAAAAAGTCCCTATGAAACAGATCACGCCTCGAGTACGCACTCGGTGATACGGGTGCTTGAACCCGTGGCCATTAACGTCATTAATATACGACGTACTGGTAGTATAATACGACGTATCTAGTATTTTACTTTATTTTGTACCTGGCTACAGCAGTTCAAGCGCAGTGTAGTACAAGAACACTCCACCGGCTACGCCGACGTATGTTGCTTTGTGTTTTTTGCTCTTCTTCCCGTCTATCATATTATCTTCGCGCTATTTCTGTCTCCTTTCCCTCCCTGTGGACGAGTATGACACACGTAACTCAGATCTGGGGTCGCTCGGCAGGCTGTTCTCCCCCCTCCCCACTACAATAACGCTATAATATATACATATACATACACAATACATAATAAATATACATACATATACGTGCCCCTCATTTTTATCGCGAGAAGAGGTCAGCACTTTCTTCCCTCGTGGACTCGCGTCGATTGTGCTTATATATCTATGCCGGTCGCCCCGGTGGCGTATCGGGTTATCCTCGAGCTTGGTACAGGTCAGTTTCGTGAGTGAATCCCCCCGAGTGCATACTCGTTCTTGTATAATCTCGTGGGTACGAGAGCGTGAGTTAGCAGCACTCGATGGAAAATCGACAAACAGCGGTATTGCTGAACCCTATGCGCGATAAAAATATAAAAATTGAAGGCAAGAACCGGGGGGAGAAGGGACGACACCTGTGACCACGGCGTGTCCGGAAGCTGGAAAGTAGAAGTTTGAAATATAGACTATATCTGGTACCTGGTATATATTATAAAAAAAAAATTACACTCCAACTGAGATCGAAGATTTTGTCGAAACTCATCTTTGCAAGCTGTGTGTGATACTCCGATCGCCCGTATCACGCAGTGTATGTCCTCATTGAGGGTTTAGGTCGGCGACTCCCCTTGGAACTACAGCAGTGTAGCTATCAGGGTCAACAGGGTGATGTTAGTCAGTCTATGCGCGGAAACTATAAAACCCGTTTTTGAGGGAAACAAAATCTGACAGCTGTGGAAGGGAAGACATCAGTTTATCAAGTGTAGTATCAGTTTATCAAGTGTATCAGTTTATCAAGTGTATCCTGTAAGTCGTACATGTAACCGGTGAGGGGAGGGCGGAGTTTTGAAGGGCGTGGGGGCCTGGGTTTGATATATACCCTGTATAAGGCGCTCTCGGCTGTTGGCGTCTTTGAAAAAATTAAATCTCCTCTCCCGTGTTTTGCGCCCACCCCCGTGAATCTAACTTTCACCACTGCACCAAGAGGCAGACGGACATACACACAGCCAGTAGTCACTAGTTCGCTGTAGTAGTAAACTATGCAGCACGCCGACCGCGGCCACCCCGAGACTGCTTCGGACGAAACAGGAGCGACGAGTTAGGGCAAGCTCGTCCGCTTCTGGAGACACCGGGTGGTGCGTGGAAATCGGATCGCTATATACAGCATATACAGCAGTAGCAGCAGCACGGGTCTCGCAATCTGTGATGCATATATGTACTATTGTAAGCGACGTGGTAGACAAGAAAGTACACAACGAAACATAATACACAACAGACAGACAAGACAGGCAGACAAGACAGGCAGACGGACACAGCCATTAGCCACGAGTTAGTTAGTTGTAGGAACGGGTGGCTGCTGTGTGTGCGGTGTAGCTGAGTGGATACCCGCACCCCGCGGCCATGATGTCGGTTCAATTTGCACACTGATTTCATTTCACTTTGTTGTGCGTGCACCTTCGTTCGTCTCGAGTGGTGTTTTGGGTGGGAATTCACAGCAACAAACAGCAGCAGTGGTAGGTATTAATAGTAGGTAGTGTTTCCGGCCGATTTTTGATTTCAGCATGGTTCTTCGGATCTTCTTCGGTCTCCAGCACCGTTCTTCTGTGCTGCTGTGTGACCACGGAATGACTCTCAGATGTTTGATAAGATTTACTGTGAGAACGACAGCAACAACACTAGCTATACAACACAAAGCCTATACCTTTTATTTTTTTGTTTTATTTATTGTTTTCACACTTTCATTTTCCAGCTTCTAGACAAGCCGTGGTCACAGGTGTCGTCCCTTCTTCCCCCCCAGTTCTTGCCTTCATTTTTTATCGCTCATAGGGTTCAACAATCCCACTGCTCGTCGATTTTTCATCGAGTGTTGCTAACTCACGCTCTCGCGCTTTCCGCAAGTCAATTTGTGCACAAGAAAAATTCCCTACGAATTTATACGAGTATGCACTCCGGGGGACTCGAACTCACGAAACTGACCTATACCAGGCTCGAGGATAACCTGATACGCCACCGGGGCGATGTACCTCTACGACGCACCCGGCAATTATGATGCGTTTTTGCCGCGAAGTCGAAAACGACCTCTTTTATTCAAAAAACGATCTCCTTTCGTACAAACACAGAAAAACACAGTCACCCTTCGTAATGAGAGGGTATTTAGTACATCAAAGCATCCACATAATTATTGGTAGGTTATACCTGGTACATGATAGGTAACTTTTTTTTTGTTTTAATCCTCCGGCGGATGGAAAAAAAAGAAGCTCAACTCCTTTAGAGCCCCAAAACTCCCACTATACTAACTTCAAGTACATTTGTCCCCCAAAAAGGTTTTCAGCTGTAAAAGGGTTAATCACACTTCCACGTATTTTCATACGCGTCGTGTGTCGATTTAACTCGGTTGCTTTCGCAACCCATACGTATAGGTAACGTAATACACTATCATGTTATACCCGGTATTAGGTTTTAATAATGAAACTTACAAACGGGAGATCGATGTTGTACGCAGCTTGCAAAGACAGAAGATGAGAATCGACCCTAAATTCGTCGAACTCACAGCTGACGTCGTTAGAATATTTGTATGAAACACACCTGTGCACGAGACCACCCCTAGTTAATCGACATGATAGTAGAACAGAACGTGGGCGAAAGGCAGACCTTTTGAGCACCTTTTGGAAGGCCATAATCCATCATATCACAACGTCTCGGCAACCTCTACACGGCAGCCTTTGCAAACGCACCTTTTGCGAACGCCGAAAAACACGCCAACCTCACAAAACGTGGGGAAACCCGCACGTTTTGTGATACTTGACGTTCCAAAACGGTGCTCACAAGGTCGGCCTTTTGTCCACCTTGTAAGTACTATTTTGACGAAACGGGGGGGTCCCGTCTACCCGGGCACCAACGTGTACAAGTATATGTTTAAAACTAAAAATACACTCCAGCTGTGAGATCGAGGATTTCGTCGAAACTCGTCTTTGCCAGCTGTGTGTGATACAGCAAGCAGTGGTATGCGACACCAGTTGAGAATATCTTATTTCTGGCCAGCAGGCTGGAATTCTTAAACAAGGGAGGGTAGAGTGTGTTCTACACTATTTTCAGTACAAAAGAGGCCCATGTTATTTTTGTCGTCGAGAACTCGAGCCTGAAAATTCTTAAAACTGCCAAATTCTTTGAAGGAAGTGCTGTCAGTCGCATGCTGTTGCAGCTAAAATGTAGGGTCGTCTGTGTCTTCTACACAGGTCAGCTGTGTGAGTTCGATAATCTTGGGGTCGATGGTCATCTTTGCAAGCTTGCGTGATACAACCGGCCGCTCGTTTGTCCTACGGGTGGATGTCGTAGTCAGGGATGTGTCAGGGTTAGCTAGTCAGGGTGAACATCAACGGCAAATAATGTCAGCTTCTTATACGTCGAATTGTCGTTGTTGACGTTGGTATTGGTTGCTGCTGGCCTCGAGTTTCCTCTTTGTCACAACAGCAGTAGAACGCCCCAAAACGGCGTAATTTCGTGTCAAATCCCAGCTATAAACCAGGGCTTTCCGCGCGTCATGCATGACCCGGCCCGCGAGTCGGCTCGCTTTTGTTCTTTCAAATCACGGGCCGGGTCAGGAGATGTTCACATATCACGGGTCGGGCCGGGTCACCCTGGCCGGATCTGACCCGCGAGAATGGATCTGACCCGTGACAAAAGCCCCGGAGTAAGCACACAGCAACGTTCGAGGGACAGTGCTATGATACTGCTGCCGCGGTTGTATTTTTGGTTGAGTGTTGTTTGATGCAAAAGGTTGTTGAAGAGGAGTCTTATCATGCTGCTGGTAGTGTAGTTCGTAGACAGCAGGTGGGTCTGAATGATGGCATAGGAATCGGAAACCGAACCAAACGAATATTGGTCGGGGTCACTTATGTTATAGGTGTCCCGTTCGATGTTGTTCCATGTATATTATAAAAAATGAATATATGAGATACCTATTATACAACACGGATGATAGTACACCCCCCCCCGAGCAACACCCCCGCCTATAAAAGCAACCCGGGGGTATATATATATATACTTGTATAGCTATTTTGTTTTTTGTTTTTTCGACCGTCACTTTATCACCGGGGGCACGTTGAATACCACACCCCCTTCGGAGGTACTCTTGAAAACATATCAAAACTCCAAAGTATCACACCCGGTTTAAATCGACACACGACGCGTATGAAAATACGTGGAAGTGTGGTGAGCTAAAGCTTTATTTTTCCCCATCCGCCGGAGGATAAAAAAAAAAAAAAAAAAAAAATCACAACCAGTCACCCGGTTAGGCCCAATCTTCTAAGATGACCGCAACGAGTGGTGATTCAGAACCCGAAATCGAGCGTAGCGAGGATCAAGCCCGCCGCCGGCGAAAAAAATGTGTAGTATGACGTGCGGATTCCATTCGTCTTGACCCACGATTTTTTGCAACATGACGGAACTTGTCGTTACAAACCAGCGCGCACCACTACGTACGGTGTGACGGTAGCGGTATGGTTTGTGCTGCGTGTGGGCTAGATACAAATGTTTCGTCTCAAGACGTCAGCAGTTAGTTTTTTTTTCCCGTGGGACAAATAGTGCCTCTTACTTCAGCACCCCCTCAGGGGTTTCATCATCGAATGTGGTACCGGTATCTGCTCTCCATATCGAAGAAAGGCAAAATTTGTTTTTGCTGCCGTGCCCGGGTTTTAAAGCGTGGGCCTTACTATGACAGGCCTTGCGTGGGCATGGAGACACAAAGTGGTTTCGGACCAACGCCTCACATGCGTTAGCACACTCTTTGTTAACACGCCCTCTTGTTCGCGAATCTCCTGTGACACCTCGCCTTATTGTCATACCTCCTGCAATCTGGCCGGGGTTTGGTCACACTCCTTGGTGATCAAATAATGGTGATCAAATAATTCGCTACCACGCCGCTTGTCGTCTGGCCGAGTCCGTTCGCACGCAACCGACGTCCCGTTAGCACACTCCCTCGTTGTCACACACCCCATCTGCGGGGCTCTTGTGCATGGTGCTTATCACCGGGGGTACGCTAGATACCACACCCCCTATAAAGGCATCCCCGGTGATAATAGTTTCAAGGGCCAAAAAATTACCACCGGGGTGTGCTTTAATCCGTGCTATACGGGTGCGTATGCCTCTGTCTCGTACTTCGTGATCACAGAAACAGCAGTGCGCAGGTGATAGATCATGCGAGAATGCTCCCACTCCTACAATGAGGCTATTCGACACCCCATATGGTTGCTGCCCGCAGTCGTTGGGTGGATGGCGTCATCTCACTTTGTTGCTATTAATTGTTGCTGGCTGGCTGTTGTGTTTTGTGTTTCAATTTTTTTCCTGCCGTTTTGTTTTCCTTGTGGCTTCCAATTGTTCTTCCCTTGTGGTTTTACTCTCTTAACGTTTTATTTTTTTTCCTTCTTTTCCTTTTTGATGCAAAAAATGTCGTGTGCTGGCTGGAGTCCTTATTTGTTGCCCGCATGTTCGTTGCGGCTCATTGCATGGCCAAGTCACCTTGCTGTATTTGCAATGTGTACGATCTTATAATACGTACGTGTAGTTTGTGACAAGAGAGATTGTCTCTCATAGGAGGAATCGGCGCGGACACATAATGGTTGTGCTGGATGTAGATGGGTGCATGTATCAGTTTAATGTTTAAAGTGAAAACACACACTCGTACAGCTGGTGGTGTGTGTGTGTGTGTTCTTCACATTAAACCGTTCGGTGGGAGATGACAGAAATATCGTATTTAGTGACATATACAGAAATCATTACGAGTAGACGTGTGAGTGGCAGGGTTTTGCGATTGATGTCACAACTAACTGAATTTAGTCGGCAAGTTGGTTGGCGAAGCAAGCTTATGGCCAACCAACTTGCCGAATTAAATTCTGGAGAGCGAATCAAGCCAAATCAGCCCCGCGGCGGAGCAGACCCCGGCCTAAAAAGAAAAAAACGCCTTGACGCATTAAACAATCCTTCCAACCAGTATGGAAACCCTGTAATAGGTCGGATAAATCAGCACTTCCGTTTCACAACTAGCTATTAGTCCGACCAATAAGCCATTGGCGGCTGAGAAGCCGTACAGACTCACAAATGTAACAATCACTCCGTTTATCAAACGTATTAATAGCCCAAACCTAACCATAACCCCAACCCCGACCTTAACCTTCGAAGGGGCTGCTCATTATAAACCTAAAAAAGCTACCCAACATCGTTGGAAACCCCTTTGCTGTTTTTGCTATTGAACTGGTTGATCTATGCCCCGACGCGTGGTAACATTTTTATACAACAGCAGTAGTCATGCGCGCATAGCTTCTATATGCGAAGCAAAGACGAAGATAGAGGCGCTTTCTCTCCCCGAGTCCCGGTTGCTGTTGTTGTTGTTGCCTCACATTGACTCTTGTCAAAACTGTAGAGTCCGTGGTCACTCAAAGGTTCTGGCGCCCCAGTAGATCCGAAAACCCAAATGAAATACCTCGTATAATTTCGTACGGGAAATACTACGCTTGCCCACCTAAAAACGCACGATACGAAGGACGCGCACAAGTGAAATTATCCAAAGTGCAAACTGAACTGATCTCACATGGCCGCGGGCACCCACTCAACTACAGCATAGAAGAGTTCCCCCGTTCCCACAACTAGCCAACTCGCGGCTACAGACTACGGGGGTTGGGCTGCCTGCACCGTACGAACCGCACGGTAATCGTGGGCACAGACGATCGCGCCTGCTGTATGGAGTGCTGTCAGAGTGGCGACCCGCGTGCATGCAATGAATAAAGAGCAATCGAACCAAAAGCCACCATACAAATGTCATTGATCGCCACGACTCCCCGAGTTATCTGACAGGTTGCAGCGCAGCTACGACGCCCGTGCCTGAAAGTTGCGGGGGATCGTTCCCCATGAAGGGTATACAACTCTACCGACTCTACAAAAATCAGTGACGTAAGTAACTTGTTGTACTACTGCCTCGTAAAAAATCCAGCAAAAAGACGATCTTTGCTCTCGTGATGATGGTGTGCGTGCGGGTCGTGGTTCTCCGTGTGTCATCCTCTTGCTGTGGCTTTCCATGACCGCGTCGTCACCTTAGCTCACTCGGCCCGCTCCTTCGGACTCGCTCTCGTTGACACTCAATTCCAGTCGGTTCCCTTCTCCCCCGTCATAACACAAAATGATCCTCGCAGCTTGCGGTCCTGATCTGAAAAACAAAAATTCCCGTTCAGGGAGAGTTCGATCCGTCCCTTCCCCGCCCGTTGACGCTCAGTCGCCCTCCTCCTTCGTCGGTTGTTGTTGTAGTTTTCTCACATTAACCCTTGTCAAAAATCTAGAGTACGTGGTCACACAAAGGTATTGAGTACCACCCAGGCATTGTAATCTCCGCAAGTTCTCTTGGACTTTTCTTTTGTTAACCTCTTTACAACTGGAAACCCGTTTTTGGGGACAAAATTACTTGCATTTAGAATAGGGAGGGGTTCGGGGGCTCTTAAGGGGTTAATGGTCTCCGAGTAGGCGCTTGACATTTTGCCCTAAAAAAATCATGGATAACCGGCGCAATAATACGTTTACGAACGGAAAACAGAAAATATCAGTGCGACGCGAGTGGAGGAGATTGAAGTGCCCTCTGGTGACGTCACTGGGGTAAACTAGTATAGTAGGTGGCCCTATACAGTGCGGGTCATATAGTGCGGGTGTCCGATATTGTGCGGGTGAAATCGTTTTGCACAATGTGGACCCCTCCATCCATGTGGCCGGTTTTTATATAGTGCGGGTGCCCGGTATAGTGCGGGTAAATTTTCGTGACATATACCCGCACTATATAGGGCCACCCTCTGTACTGTAAACTAGTAAACTAGTTACGTACAAGGGTCAAATAATAATGTGCATCACTTCGACGAGGGAGTAAATGAGCTGGAGTCTTCTCGCGATATAAATGAAGGCGCGTACGTATTCGTGTTGTTGTTGTTGTTGTTGTTCTCACATTAACTGGCGCAATCAAGTCCGTGGTCACAGGACAGGCTCCAGTCACTCTGGAGCTAAGGAATACCCCAGGGAAAAAACACAAGCCAACCAAAGATTGTACACGCATGTATCACACGTATATTTGATAAGCTGCACTTCTGTAATTCCAAGAGAGTCGCCGAGCTATATCCTTAGTCGCCGGTCGCCCCGTTGGCGTATCAGGTTATCCTCGAGCCTGGTATAGGTCAGTGTCGTGAGTTGGAATCCCCCCGAGTGCATACTCGTATAAATTCGTGGGGACTTTTTCTTGTGCACAAATTGACTTGCGGGAAGCGCGAGAGCTTGAGTTAGCCACACTCAATGAAAAATCGACGAGCAGTTGGATTGCTGAACCATATGTGCGATAAAAATTGAAGGCAAGAACCGGGGGGGAGAAGGGACGACACCTGTGACCACAGCTTGTCCAGAAGCTGGAACGTAGATGTGTGTGGAAAAAAAAAAAAAAAAAATCCTCAATAAGGACACAACCCGTTATACGCGCGATCGGGGTATCACACACAGCTTGCAAAGATGAGTTTCGACCAAATCTTCGATCTCACAGCTGGAGTGTACGTTTATTTTTTATAATAAAAAATATGTGATACTCCGATCGCGCGTATTACGGGTTGTGTGTGTTCATATAGGTCGGTGACTCCCTTTGCAACTACAGTGTAGCTATCAGGGTCAACAGGGTGATGTTAGTCAGTCCGTGCGCGGAAACTATAAAACCCGTTTCTGAGGGGGACAAAATCTGACAGCTGTGAAAGGAAATGCATCCGTTTATCAAGTGACTCCTGTAAGTCAAATAACCGGTGAGGGGAGGGCGGAGTTTTGAAGGACGTGGGGGCCTAGTTTTGATCAAAAGCGAGCGGGGTTGGAGGGGGGGGGAGAGGGGGGCGGGGGCGGCGGACGGGCGGGCAATTTGTGCGTGGAAGCTGTAAATCCTTCAAAGGGAAAAATCTAACGGTTTTGGAAAAAAGTAAATAAAATAACATGAAATAAAATATACCGTAGTGGGGAGGGGGACAGAAGAGCCTGCTTACTGGCGACCCCGGGTCTGAGTTACCGTATACACATGTGATGGGGCTGGGAGAAGGAGAAGGAGAAAGAACAGACAGCAGTGCGAAGACAATTGGCAAGCTTCCCACACGTCACTATACATACGTAAAAATGGTCGTCACGGTAGTGCTGCTGTGTAAGGGTTCCATCATACGGTGGTGGTTATGGTGGTTATGTCCAACTACTCTTCTATTACGAGTAGACTACGAGTAATCTCTATGGCCGGGCAATACCCCGTATGATTTACCTGGTACTTATATTATACGGCCCTTCCAACCTATATTATACGGCCGTTTCAAATGGTCATCTTCTATTTATCTGCTATTCACATGATACAGCAGCAGTACGAAGAGCTTACGGTGCTTTTTCGACAACATGATTGACGCACACTGTCTGTGTAAGCGACGAAGCTTAGGGTTTCACCCGTACATTGGTTGATTGCGTTTCATTCGGTCAGGGTTAGAGTATATCATGCCGTAGCTCCAACTCATGTCCGCCCTCCGCCCCCACCACCCCCCCTTTTTGTTCCCCGCCCAGTTCGTTCAAACGCCCCACTTACAATCGAAATCGGCCAGAGTAATAAACACTTCTAAGCGATTGGTATCGTCAATATCTTTGTAGCCATCTATGACGTAGCTTTCATTCATCCCCCCTCCCCCCCTCCAACGCCCCCTCCTTCCCCACACCCCGCACGATCGCCTAGACCCAGCACCGCGCGTGTAGCAAGCCCCTACATATATGATTAATACGCGCGATCGGAGGATCACACAAAATGTTGCGAAGATCAGTGTCGACCAAATCCTTGATCTCATAGCTGGAGTGTATTTTAATATTATATGTGACCTAAACCTCTTGAAAACCCTTCCACCCCCCCCCCTCCCCCCCCCGCCTTTTTTTTTTTCTTCTTTTTTTTTCTCTTTTTTCTCTTCTCCTCGCTTTCTCTTGCTTAAACGCCCACCTAATATCGAAATCCGCCAGAGTAATAACACTTCCACGCCCTGAGTATCGCCTCGTTATCGTTTTAGAGTCGTCAATGCCGCTGCTGCAATTCCCACCCACCCCCGCCCCCAACGCCCCCTCCTTCCCCACCACCCGAACCATCGCCTAGACCTAGCACCACGCTTATAGCAAACCCCTACATATATGCGACCTAAAGCCCTCCCCCCCCCCGCCCCCCCCCCCGGCACATTTCCCCCCCCCCCTCCCCCACAAGAAGGATTTATTGTTTCCACGCACAAATTGACCTGCCCCACGCGTCCCCCCTCCCCCCCTCTCGCCCCCCTTTTGATCAAAATCAGGCCCCCACGTCCTTAAAACGTCCGCCCTCCCCTCACCGGATATTCGACTTACAGGGTTCACTTGATAAACTGATGCATTTCCTTCCACAGCTGTCAGATTTTGTCCCTCTCAGAAACGGGTTTTATAGTTTCCGCGCACAGACTGCCTAAAATCACCCCGTTGACCCTGATAGCTACACTGTGGTTCCAAGGGGAGTCGCCGACCTATATCCTTAATGAGGACACACAACCCGTAATACGCGCGATCGGAGTATCACAC
Organism: Undaria pinnatifida; assembly: GCA_012845835.1. Classification (NCBI taxonomy): domain Eukaryota; class Phaeophyceae; order Laminariales; family Alariaceae; genus Undaria; species Undaria pinnatifida. The sequence goes on along the minus strand of JABAKD010000025.1, from coordinate 19,550,730 downwards.
ACAGCTTGCAAAGATGAGTTTCGACAAAATATTCGATCTCACAGCTGGAGTGTATTTTCATTTTTTATAATATATAATTTCCGGACTATGTCAACCATTTTCTCGAATATGTGGTAAGGTACCCCTCGACGCATACGAAGTATACAGATAGCCAGGCATGGTTGTTCGATTGTACGGCAGGTACCTACTGCTGCTGCCCGTTTACCGGTACCGGTGCTACCGATACTCCGTCTCTTACTTCCGCCACCGGTACTTGTGCTACCGACAAGCAGTATTGGTAATAATATTATTTGCGTCGCTCCTTTCTCTGTGTGTTCCCTCTTCATTTTGCCGTTTCGGTTTCGCTTGTTGGTGTTGTTTTCTCATTTGATTTGATGTTTTGAGCGGAAATATTAATACCGTTGCGTCCACATCCAACCAGCGCGCACTGCGATGGTAACGGTACGATACTGCTGTTGTTGTGCTGGGTTCGGGCTAGAAAGAAAGGGTTCATATCAAAAGATGGCAGCAGACGATTTGGCAGTGGGACAATGCCTTTGACGTGCAATTGTCGGGAGTCTCATCATTCAATACCGGTATGTTCGCATTAGCGGTAACCGTTTTCCGGTATCGCAGCAAGGTGGGGATTTTCGCTGTCATACCCCGGGTTTCAAACGTGTGCCTTACGATCACCGGCATTACGTGGAAGTGGAAAAAAAACTCTGGTTTCAAACCTGTACCTCTCATGTGTTAGCACACCCCTTGTTATCACACCCCCTGCAATCTTGCCGCGGTTTGTTCACTCTCCCTAGCAATCATTGATACCGGTAGCACACCCCCTCGCTAGCACACCCCCTTGTTAGCACACCCCCTCGTTAGCACACCCCCTCGTTAGCACACCCCCTCGTTAGCACACCCCCTCTTTAGCACACCCCCTCGTTGGCACACCCCCTGTAATGTGGCCGGTGTTTTTTCACACTCCTCAGAAATCGTTAATAACATTAGCATACACCCTCAATACCACACCCCCTCCTTACCACACCCCCTAGCTGCGGGGCTATCGTGCATGGTTGCTACCACCGGGGGTACGTTAGATACCACACCCCCCTACAACGGCACACCCGGTGATAGTACTTTTAACCGCAACATTTTCATCACCGGGGTGTGCTTTCTTCCGTGTTGTACGGTATACCCTCGTGAAGGATACAGGTCGGCAACTCACCTGCTGATGCCAGGGTCACCATGACTAAGACGTTCAACGTTGTTCTGCGCACGGAAACTGTATAACCCGCACTGAGAGAGACAAGAACAGACATGTGTGGAATTCAGTATGCATGATGAAGCAATGGTAAAATCTTCTGCTCCCGTCCACCTTCGCCCCCCCCCCCAACCCCCCCCCCCCCCCCACACACACACACCCCTCCCTCCCCCGCCGCCCCACCAATAATCCAAACCCGCCAGAGTTTTTAACACTAACCGAAAGGTGATACCACCTCTTTTACCTTTCGACAGCAAGCAGTGATACACATTATTATTGGGTGATGTTGAATATCCTATGCCAATTATGTTCGTAACTCACCCCCTTTGGAGCCATCCATGCAGTACGTAGCTCTAAGTCGTTTATATGGCCTTGATGTTCCAATTGACCCCGCCCCCGCTCCCCCTTCCAGCCGGCCCGCCCCCCCCATCAACTAGACCTAGAACCACGCGTGCAGTAAGCTCCTACCGGTATTCATTTATGAGACCTAACCGTCTTGAAAATTTCCCCCCCTTTATTAGGCCCCTTGGCCTATACTATACCTGGTATGTAGGTTGGGTTGGCGTCGGTTGGCAACGACACTGTAAAACATGCCTTTCACCACGTACATGAGCTGGACCACCGGGGTACCTTTTTGTTCTCTTCTTTTTTTTTGTCAGGCGGTCGGTCGCAGGTGGCAGTCGAGTAACATCATTTGTGCGGGGTGGAGAACTTTTCCTCCGCGCAATGATCGTATCACGTACTGCTGTAGTATTTATGGTCAGGCACCCACGAGGCAGTTACATGGTACTCCCATTGCTATTTCTGGAAGTGGCCATACCGGAAACTGAATTAACCCATCCAAGCTGTCATCCATAAGCAAGTCCGCCTCCTAAGCGGCTCTTAGTGGGATGCAGCTCACCCTTCATGCGACTCGCCGAACACCTCACGGCGCTTCGTACTGGAAGCAAGCTATGTCTGCCTGGTCGGTGAAAGCCCGACATGCTCCGTCCCGGCATTTTAGGCCACGCGAAGGTCTATGGTCATACGACGACGGCCGTGCATGGATATCGAGTACCCCCCCCCCCCCCCCCCCCCCCAACCTTGAAAACCCCGCCCTCTCCTCACCGGTCATACGGCTACAGGGTATACTTTGAGGTACATAATAAACTGGTGCATTCCACAGCCGTCAGATTTTGTCCCCCTCAAAAACAGGTTTTATAGTTTCCGTGCACGGATTGAGTAACATCACCCTGTTGACCCTGGTACAAGCTACACTGCTGTAGTTCCAAGGGGAGTCGCCGACCTGTATCCTTAATGAGGAAACACACCCAGTTATGTTGTTGTTCTCACATTAACTCGCATAGTCAAGTCCGTGGTCACAGGACAGGCTCCAGTCACTCTGGAGCTGAGGAATACCCCAAGGGAAAAACACAAACAAACCAAAGGTGGGACACGCATATACAGGTACATCACAGCTGACGCCATTCATGCCTCCACCAGAAACATATAAAAGTGAAATCGGGAGTCAGTCTACGATGTGCCAGGTCCATACTGGTGCATACGTCTCACTACTCGCGCCTGGAAAAACCGACTATAACGCTTTCCACCCAAGACTACCGCGTATATATTGCACGTAGTACCTATCACTACGCATGCGCACGACAGACGCAAGCCAATTGGAAAAAAGAAACAAAGAAAAGAAAAGAAGATAAGGGAAAGAAAATATCACTATACGCGCGATTGGCGACCGGAGTATCACAACACAGCTTGAAAAGTTGAGTTTCGACGATATCTTCCAATTGAAATATTCGATCTCACAGCTGGAGGAGTGAGTATATTTTAATTTTAATTTTGTTTTATATTAGAAAAATAAAAATGTACTCCAGCTGTGAGATCGAAGATTTTGTCGAAACCCATCTTTGCAAGCTGTGTGTGATACTCCGATCGCGCGTATCACGGGTTGTGTGTCCTCGCTAAGAGTTGTTGTTGTTGTTGTTGTTGTTGTTGTTGTTGTTCTCACATTAACTCGCACAATCACGTCCGTGGTCACAGGACAGGCTCCAGTCACCCTGGAGCTGAGGAATACCCCAGGGAAAAAACACACACAACCCAAGGTAGTACACGCATATATTAAAAAAATAAAAATACACGCATATACGCATATATATATATTATATTATTATAAAAATTAAAATACACTCCAGCTGTGAGATCGAAGATTTCGTCGAAACTCATCTTTGCAAGCTGTGTGTGATACTCCGATCGCGCGCATTACGAGTTGTGTGTCCTCATTAAGGATATAGGTCGGCGACTCCCCTTACAGCTACAGTGTAGCTATCAGGGTCAACAGGATGATTTTAGTCAGTCTGTGCGCGGAAACTATAAAACCCGTTTCTGAGGGGGACAAAATCTGACAGCTGTGAAGGCAAAGGGGGGGCCTGGTTTTGATCAAAAGCGAGCGGGTTTGGAGGGGGGCGGGGGGGGGGGGGGGGGGGGGAAGGGGCAATTTGTGCATGTAAGCTATAAATCCTTTCGAGGGGATAAATCTGACGGTTTTGGCACCAGTATATTATTGGGGGCGGGGGGGGGGGGGTTATATCACATCTGACGCAATTCATGCCTCCACCAGAAACATATAAAAGTGAAATCGGGAGTCAGTCTACAGGTCCAGGCCGGTGCATACGTCTCACTACGCACGCCTGGAGAAACCAAATATTCCGATTGCCACCCAAGGAAGACTACCACGTATATATTACACGTAGTATCTATCACTCCGCATACGCACGACAGGCATAAGTCAATTGGAGAAGAAGAAACAAAGGAAAGAAAAGAAGTTAAAGGAAAGGAAAGAAAAGAGAAGAAAAACGAAACAAAACGAAAAAGGCAAGCAAAGAGAAGAAAAATACAAGGAAAGCAAGAAAAGACGAGACAAGAAAGCAAGGAAAGAAGAAGAGAAAAAAAAAGGAGAAAGAAAAAGAAAAAGAGAAGAGAGGTCATACTAGCAGACCCTAGGAACTGGCTAAGGATGGCATTGGGCTAACAGAGCGTATCACGTCCATCATCAATGGCACCTGGGAGAGAACGCAACATGGCGAAGAAGTCAGGGCGGTCTTATGCTATCTTGTGACGGCCATTAGAAGGCCCACAACTTTCAATACGATCATGGCCAAACCCAGACTTCAGTTCCTTGGGCATGACGCTCTCCCTTCCCCCCCTCCCCCCTTCCTCCCTTTCCCCCTCCCCCCCTCCCCCAGTCCCCTCCCCGCCCCCCCTCCTTCCCCCTCCCCCCGGCCGCGTAGAGATGGCAACGGTGGATGGCGCTGCCGCAGCCTTTGCTCGTTGCTCTGCAGCTTTGCGTCTCTCCGTTTCATGCCAATTCCGCATGAACAACTCGGCTCCCTCCTCTACTCTTCGAAACCATCTGCCAGCGTTCTGAGCAGCCTTTCGCCATCCTTCAAATTTCATTCCAAAGACCGACATATCCTCCTTCAGGTGATCCATCCAGTCTTTCTCTTGCCCCCCTGAGTAGCCCGTACCCCCAACAAACTCCCCAAACATCACCCTCTGTGGCAGACGCTCCTCCCCCATACGTGCCACGAATCCCGCAAACAAAATCTTCCGTTTGCGCACTATCGCCTCAACGCTCTCGGAATCTGTCTGGGCAAGCGCGTCGGCGTACGATAGGGTGTGGTCGTCGCGCTTCCGTTTCCGCCATCCAAGGCATCGGAGGAGCATGGAGCGGTGAACCCGTCGTAGCCTGTCATAGTCAGGCTTCTTCGGGCTCCACGTCATGCAACCGTAAAGAAGTGTCTCGACCACCTCAGCTTTCAGTAACCGCACCTTCAACCGTAAGCGCACACCCGGGCGATCATAGATTTCCATCTCGTACCGCTGGAAGCACGCCCAGGCCCTCTGAAGACGCCGCGTTATTTCAATGCTAAGGTCTCTGTCTGCGGTGATAGCCCCGCCCAAGTATACAAACTGGATTGTTTGTTTGTAAACCTGGCCGGCTGCATTGATCGTGAAGGACACCTTCCCCCCGCTTTCGGTTTCCAGGCACATTATCTCTGTTTTTGCCTCGGATACTGTAAGCCCGAACGACGAGCACGCAGTCACGATCGCCGTCATCATCCTCTCCAGCCCTTCTGATGATCGCGATACGATGCCCGCATCGTCCGCGTACAGCATACCCCACAATCTCTGCACCCCCTCCCCCTCCTTCCCCCTCCGTCCATCGACTTTGCCTGTGCGTGAAGTGCCCTTCTTCTCGCCTTCCTCCTTTCGCTGGAGCTGCACCATGTTGTCCGTGATGGCTGCATCAGCGAGGAAGCGTTTCTCGGCCACACGCAGTACCGCCGTGAAAAACATGTTGAACAGCAGTGGCGCGAGCACGCATCCTTGCCTGAGACATTGCCCCACGTCGAACTTATCCGAGCACTCTCCATCATCCAGCCGCACGCATGCTTGCATACCGTCGTGGAATTGGCGGATGACGGCGAGCATTCTCGGTGGCACGCCAAAACGAGCAAGGACATCCCACAAAAGGCTTCGGTCGACGGAGTCGTATGCTTTGGTGATGTCGATAAAGCACATGTACAACGGGGTGTCCTTCTTCCGCGCCAGTTCCTGCAGTCGTCGTACTACGAACATCATGTCAACCGTCGAGCGTTGGGGTCTGAACCCACACTGTTCCTCCGGTAGAATGTTCTCGCGTTCGCAATAGTCACTCAGGCGACCCGCGATGACTTTGAGGAATATTTTGCCGGCGTGAGCCACGAGGGAGATGCCACGATAATTGCCGCACTCAGTCTGATCTTTCTTCTTGTGAAGCACCTTAACCATTGCATCTTTCCATTGTTGCGGTACGAGTATGGGTCGGCGACTCCCCTTGGAACTACAGCAGTGTAGCTTACCAGGTACCAGGTATATATTATACCTGGTAAACGTCGTGGGGCAAATGGGATGAGAAAAAAAGAAGTCACGTAAATGGCGACGTGGCAACGATTTATTTGTTTACTGTCAATACGTGTTTTAGACATTTTTCGGAAATATTTTTTTTGGGATGAAATGTCCAGTAATGTTTTCGTCGGAATTGCCTGAAGATGTTGGAATTGTCACAGAATTATATGAAACTTGAGTGAAATTGTCAGAAATTACTAATTAAAACATTGGCTTATTTCTTTCTTCTTGGTTGTCAGAAATCATTATCAGAAATTTGGCTTTTTCTTACTTTCTCCATCCACCGATAGACCTGTGTGTTCTGCACGTTGAACTGATGTTTCCACCCATCCATCTATTTTTTCATCCAGCAACCCAGTCCGTGCCGATGCCTGCTCCTGCAGCCTCGTAGAGAGACGAGCTCTATGGTGATGAACCACAACAAAGAGATATTACAAGTATACGTCGTATCATACGTACGATGTTGCAAATACAGATGAATTGATCATGCAATGCCGAACACAAATGAATTCCGGGGCGGAACATATGCAAGCCAGCCCACCGGACTACGTGCAAGGAAGAAAGAAAATAAGAATATGAAAGAATGAAGAAAACACAAAAAACAGAAGAAAAAAACGGAAAGAAATGGAATCAGAAGAAAAAGAACGCAGGGGGGGAGAGGGGGGGGGGGGGGGGGGGGTAACCAGGAGGACCAAACATGGAGTGAAACAAGACGGCAAGACAGACAGACACGAGAAGTGCTACTGTAAGCAGAACAGCCAGCCAGCTACCGCCGTAGGACGGCAACAAAGCAGTGACCACTATTAATACCTAACCCCACACTACTGCGACTACTCGTACGTTGTTGTTCAAGGGTTTGGGTTGCCTGCGCCGCCCGATACCATTTACTGCTGCGGTGCTACTGTACCACCGCCGGTATGGTGATTCTTGCTGAACCGGCTTTTCGCTTTCCCCGCTTTGGTCCCTCTATTCGCCTCGTGTTTTTCCTTTGCTTATACCCTGGTTCACGTAAACAAATAAAAAACATCTCCCCCACGAATGCCGCTCGCAGTATCTGGTCAAGGTGTGAAAATTCCAGTTGGAGTATTCTGCTTCCTTCGGGTACCCTAATTAATGGTAATAAATAGAACGGGTACGTGCTCCTATGAAAAACAATGGCTAAGCAAAGGGAAAAAAGAAAGAAAGTGGCGAAGAATAGGACCAGCGAAAGGATTAAGTTGACCGTTTTAGCATGTTTGGCACGCCGCACTCCCGACATCGGGACGAAACACTTGGAGTTGGAATAGGAATTATCGAGGGGTTGGAAACGGGTACCCAAAAAAGGAAACAAAGGCTAGGAAATTTTGAGGGGTTGGAAACGAGCTAAGCGAAAGCAAAGGGGGAAAAAGGGGCGAAGAAAAGAAAATTGACAAACGGGTGAAACGGAAAAAAATCCGGTTCAGCAAGAACCAGCATACGGGCGGTGTTGGTATACAGTACCGCAGTATCGGCCGGCCGATGATTTCGGCGTGAACACCAATGCTGTCGTAGACACAACAGTATTAAGCAAAGATGCCAGGAGACGGTCAGTCGAGGGAAAACGCCCAGCGGTCAAGTCAAGAGTGTCAAACCGATCGTTTCACAGTAAAATATCGTAGTTTGGCGTCAGTCAAGGCATATGATTGCCGTTATTGCCGTCGGTCAAGGGGTCAAAGTGCCGTCTCCTGATCGTCTTTGGTACCAGGTAAGTAGAGGACAGACTAGGCATCCCTCGATAGAGGAGGTGTGTTAGCGCGTTATATCATATCATATCTGTTTTCTTTTTCTGAATGTCCGGGCTCCTTAACCCTTTTGGAGCCCCCAAATCCCTCCTTATACTAAATTCAAGTAATTTTGTGGAAAAAAAAGGGTTTCAAGCTGTGAAGGCGTTAACCCCAAATTCGGAAAATGCATTTCTTGTTTTGCCGAAAAGAAAAGGGCAGACGACAGAAAGCGGTATACCGCAACCATTCCGCGCCACCGTGCGGTACAGCAAAATACACCTAGGTTTTTGACCCCGATCCGCGACGCTGATTGGTCAACTCAGCCTCGTACCGGTTTTTTGACACCAAACCCTTGCGGTACATCGTACCGCGGCTTTCCAGCCCGGCCGTCACCGCTTCTTTCTGTCGGAAAACATGCCATGGTTCGGTTCTAATTCTTATTTTTTTGTGGGGCATCGATTCCATGGACGTATATACGTGAGTACGTGTGTCTCGATTCTGTCACGACGCATTACCCTCTATTAATAGGTACCTTGCGTTAAAATCTTGCGTCGTGCGTACGCGACTCTCGTTGGCGTGCCTCGTGCGCGAACCTTTAAAATGCTGTCTCTGTCGCCATCAAATCTTCTTCGGAGCGTACGTATGCGGATAATATTACCGGAAACGTGTATCAGAGGGTCTGATATATCTCCCCACTGGGAACGTGTTTCGGCAAGGCCTGGCACATAGTCCGCCCTGGCTACGCGATTATGCGATCGTCTCCACCACTGGCTAACTGCGTCTTTCATTGAATCGACCAACGTTCTACAGTAGTACCACACGTGCCGATCACCCCACACGCACAAGCATACCAGTACACGTAACTCGCAGCACGTAGGCATGTCAATTTTACATGCTCCACAGCACGAGGCACAAAAGCACTCACGAGGCACGCCACCGAGAGTCGCGTACGTACGATGCAAGATTTTAACGCAAGGTACCTCTATTAATACAGAGGATGATGTGTACGGGGCAGAACCGAGACACACGCACTCACTCACGTATGTACGTCCGTGGAATCGATGCCCCACAGAAAAATAAGAAAAATAAGAACCGAGCCATTGTGTAGTTTTTTCGGCAGAAAGCGGTGTCGGTCACGTCAGAAAGCGGTGACGGCCGAGCTGGAAAGCCGCGGCACGATGTACCGCTAGGATTTGGTGTCAAAAAACCGGTACGGGGCTGAGTTGACCAGTCAGCGTCGCGGATCGGGGTCGAAACCTAGGTGTATTCTGCTGTACCGCACGGTGGCGCGGAATGGTTAAGGCCTTACCAGGTACCCAATAAGCGCTTTTTTTCAGATATATGCTTTTTTTTTTTTTGCGGGCGTAGGCTTTAAAACTGGAAATAAGGTCGCGAGTTATGCCATTTTTGCGCGGATGAGCTCGACATGTGCTCGCTCTTTGTTCCATTTCTATTAATAGCATGATTTTTGTTCGATTAAAAGCATGTTTGCTCGTCTAACACTCGTTGGGCATCCTTGGTTGTCGTCGATAAGCTCGTGAAACGTGGGTTCTTCGGCTATTTTTTTGTTTTCTACAAGCCACATGGCAGGTGTAGGTGTGTCAGTGCTGTACAAGATATATTTACACTCCTATATACTTCGAAAGTATATATATATTTATTTACGATTCATGCTACTACTGCTGTTGTTGTGTGTTATTGTGTGTTGTGTCCATATACAGCACCTTGCGCACAGTGCCTCGCTGCCTTTTCCATACCACCGCACCATGTCAAATAATTGGAAAACTTGCTTGAACTCTCTACTCGAAACTCGACAGCAAAAACAGAGCTAGCGAGCTAGCCAAACAGAGCGGACTACCCAGCACCCCCGCACCCCGCACGACCCAATGCTACTTTCCCGGCCCCCTGTTGTACTTGAGATGAGCGGATGCTGCAATGCGGTCACTGAAGCTAGACTCCTGCCTCTCGTCCATACAAGCGCGCAGAATAGAAAATGCGCGTTCCATGAACGCAGAGGATGGCTGAATTAGCGCGATGTCCTTTGCAACATCATACCAAAGCGGCAGCTTAAGCCTATCTATTGTCGTCATGCCAGCATTGCCACAGACCGTACCCGGCGTCAACGTTTGAAGCTATAAGATGTGGTACTCATCCTTCTCTCCCACAAGTGTCTCAATGACATCAGATTCTGCGTCAACGAACGGAAATCTGTCGAGGAGTTCAATATCCTCGGTGGACAAGTCGTGTTGCTTCACGTAGGTGAAGTTCAGTATGTGTTTATGTGTTCTTATGTAGGACCGTCCAGTATCGCGATAAACAGAGCCGACAATAAATAGGTGTAATTAAGCCTCGTGAATTTGTATTATTACCGTGCGGCCACCCATTGTTTATTTGGCGTCTCCACCGTGCTGCCAGACAACCAGGCGGACATATACAACCGAAATGGGGGCGGGCATAACCACCTTATGCTCGATTTCCCTTGTTATGCTCTCACATGAGCTATTTGGCATGTTGCCTATGCTCGGTCGGACATAAGCTTTTCCATAAGCTCAAAAAGCCAATATAAGGTAAAAGATATGCTATTAATGCCTTTTTGGGTAAGGCCCTAGCTTAAGCTTTGTTATATTTCCCCATATCCGCCGGAGCATAAGAAAAATAGGTAGAGGAGGAGATGAGGGAATTAGACGTATGTGACATGGAAGAGTTTGGTAGATCAGAGAGTAGCGAGAAAACGATCGCTATCCTAGCGCTTGGGAGATAGATGAAGATGGTGGCCGCAGACGACGGCGCAGGAAGGGGATAAGATAAGCAAACAATGTGTACTATATGGGAAAAGCGTGATGAGCGCCCAATTGTTGGAGGTGTCTCTACGAAGAGTAGAAGCGGCGCTCCGTCTCGAAAAAGAGATGCGTGGTCAACGGTCAAATGACGAAAGGCAAGCAACAAATGAATACGCCGCCCCCCGCCCCCCCCCCCACCCCCCCCCTCCGCCCCTAAAAATACACATACAATAGTTGGCCTCGGTTGGCACCGACGCTGTAAAACATTGTATGTGTATGGGGGTTGGCGTTGGTGGGCAACGGCGCTGTAAAACATGTCACTCACTGCGTGAGCGGGACATCCAGGGTACCGTTATTTTTTTTTTTTTTGCGGTAAACATGATGGTTGTCGAGTAAGATCATGTTGTACGGGTGAAGAACCCTAACTCCGCACAAGGGGAATGATCGCGCATCACGTAGTGTGAATATGGCAAGGCACCTACGAGGCAGTTACATAGTCATACCCATTGCTGTCGCTGGAGTGGCCACACCAGAAACCAACGTAACTTATTGGCGCTGTCATCCATAAGCAAGAAAGAGGCACAAAGGTGCCGATTTCCGTCTTTCGAGTGGTTGTTGGAAGGATGCAGTTAAGTCTTCATGCGACTCGCCGAACACTTCACGGCGCTTCGCGCTTGGTGCAAGCAAATGTCTGCCTGGCTGGTGAAAACCCGACGTGCTCCGTCCCGGCATAGTAGCGATACGAGGGTCTATGGCCATACGACTACGGCCATGCACAAACTGAGTACACCCCCGCCCCCCTCCCCACTACGTTACGCGCCTTCACTTTTATCGCGAGAAATCACTCATCACTTTCTTCCCTCGTCGACTCGCGTTCAATTGTGCTTGCTACCCGAGCTATAACGCGCTCTCGGCAGTTGGTGTCTGCCTCCAGGAAGTAAAAATCTCCCCGCCGAGATTTGCACCCCCGACTCCCACCATCATGGTATTAACTAATAGTGTTCGAGTTTACCCACCAGACCACCCGTTTCCCTCTTTCTTCCGTGTTTCCCTTTTTGTTTTTCTTCTTGTTCATCTTTGCCCCCCCCCCCCCCCCCTTTTTTTTTCTGAAAATTGTCTGGTGGGCTTGCTGGCTTGCGTAGTTTTGTTTTTTGCCTGTGTGCTGCTCGTTGCGGTCGACCTTTTGCATGGCCAAGTCACCTTCCTGTATTTGTAACAATGTGTATCTCTGTCTCGTAGGCTGTGACCACATCAGAGCTCGTCTCTCTCTATGAGGCGTCGGCACAGACACTGGTTGCGCTGGATTTAGATGGGTGGTGTCATCTGCTTTGTTGCTGGGCTGATCTGCTTCATTATTTAGCTTCGTTTTTGTATTGGATACGGGGGCGATGGTGACAGTGTGGGCACCCACTATTGCTGCTGTCGTCAGAAACAGGGCGCGGGTGATCGTAGACCATGAGGCAATGCTCCTACTTCTGCAAGACAGCCAGTAGGGTCACATTCGAAACCCAACATGGTTGCTTCCTCCTGACGTTGGTTGTCAGAAACAGCAGTGCGCAGGTGATGGACCATGCGGCAATGCTCCGACGAGACAGCCAGTAGGGTCACATTCGAAACCCAACGTGGTTGCTTCCCCGTGAGTTGGTTGGGTAACTTCATCTGTCTTTGTTTTGCTAGTTGCTGGCTGGCTGTTGTTCTTTTTTTCGTTTTTGCTCGTGACGTCCTGTTTCACTCTTTGCTTCCAATCGTTTTGTTTTTGTGTTATCATTTTTTTCTTTCTTATTATCGTTTTCTTTTTTTTCCCGTCTTTTCTTTATTTTTGTTGCAAATTAAGTAGTCTGGTGTGCTGGCTTGCATCCTTTTTTTTGCTTGCGTGTTTCATTGCGGTTGATTTCATGGCCAAGTCGCGTTCCTGTATTTGCAATAATAATGTGTATCCCTGTCTTAGTTTGTGACCACAGAGAGAGCTCGTCTCTACGTAGGAGGCATCGGCATCGACGATGGTTGGGCTGGGTGTAGATGGGTGGAAAGATCGGTTTAATCTGGAGAACACACACGGGCTGTGCTGGATATAGATATGTGAAAATACAGTTTAATACAAAGAATACACACACCGGGGCGACTGGTGGCACGGAAGTATGCCGGTGATGGGACCATGCGGCAATGTTCCTACAATATACCAGCTGCTAGATACAGGTGCATTCCGACCCAGAATGGTTGCTTCTCCGACGTTGGTTGTGTGGTGTCATGAGCAGGGTGTCATCTTCTTTGTTGCTACAACAGCAGCAGTTGCTGGCTTTCTGTTTTGCTTTGTTTCCGTTTCTCTCGTGCCGTCTTTGTTTTCCCCTCTTTTTGTTCTTCCTGGACACCTCTTCCCCTCCCCCCTGCGTCCTTGTTTCCTTCTTTCTTTCCTTTGTTTTTTTTTGTTGTTGTCTTTCTTTTTTCTCTTCTTCTTTTTTTTTTTTTTTTTTTTTTTTTTTTTTTTTTTCATCCTCCGGCGGATGGGGAAAAATAAAGCTTTAGCTCACCACACTTCCACGTATTTTCATACGCGTCGTGTGTCGATTTAACTCAGTTGCTTTCGCAGCCCAACGCTAGCTGGCGCACCCTTCGGGTCCCGTTGTAGGTATAGCGTAAGCTGTCCCTATCAGTGGTCTTCGTTACAACCCCGGCAGCGCAAGCTTTCTCTTCTTTTTTTTCCTTGGAAGTTGTCTGGGGTGCTGGCTTACACACATCTGTTTTGCCCTCCTCGTGTTCGTTTCGGCTGGCATCGCATGGCCGAATCACCTTTTGCTGCGTTGGCAAGCAATGTGTTTTTTTGTCGTTGTAGTTTGTGACCACAGCAGTAGAGCTGGTACCACTTTCTCGAGACGATGGTTGACGCACACTGTGGACGAGACGAAGGGGGTTGCACCCCACATACAATGGTTGGTTGGTTGCGTTTCATTCGGTTAGGGTTAGGGTTGGGGTTAGCCAGGGTATATAGTTTAAAGGCTATGTCAACCATTTTCTCGAAAAAAGCGGTAAGGTGCCCTCGACCACGAGGGACCACAGAGCTCGTCTTTTAGGTGGCATCGGTACGGAAGCCGGTTGTGCTGGCGGTAGATGTGGGTGGGAATACTTCGAAGTATCAGTTTAATGTGAAGGGCTCGCACTGCTGTTCCTGAAGACGGGAGGGGTGTCAATAACGCCGTCATCGTCACCCCCCCCCCCCCCGTACATACCCAACACACACAAATCGAACCTCGAAAATGCAGCATGCAAAAACGCAGCTACGAAAGCAGATGGCACCATCCTGTCGGCGTTGGGGTATGTGATAACACCCAAAGTGGTTTCCGAATGCAAGAAGTACTAGATGAAGGGTTAGGAGCGTTGCTGCCTGGTCTGTCCTCTACCCGCACGACGGCGGTGTCCAGATCGACATGATCGCCTCAATGCCCCCCCAAGAGTGCCCAAGAAAGAAGCAGAACGGGACAAGCGAAAGGAAATCAAGGGGCGAAGACAGGGACGAAGAGAGGGAGAAAAGGGAAAACTGGTTCAGCAAGAACCAGCTTACCGGCGGCGGCGGTACATGTCACAAGTACAGTCGTGTTTTGTTTGGCCATGCGATCGATGCCAACCGCAACGAATACGAGGGAAAAACGTGTGCAAGCCAGCACACCAGGCTATTTGTTGCGAGGAAAAAAGAAAAAAATAAGAAAATAGTAATCATCTGAACCGTATTGGACCTATTAACAGCATGATAACTGTAGCGTTGGTCAACAGCAGTCTACAATAACAGCCGAATTCACATCTAGCTAGCAGCACGCCGCGGTGCTTCGTATTTATCGCGGACACCGTACAGCAGTAATTCGAAAGTTGTTTTATTTCATCGCTTTCGAGCTCGCCTAACAATCTGGTCGCGCAGATCTTTGAGGCGGTAGGCTGTTCGCGTTTGCGAGCTAGGAAACACTTCCTGGTGGGATCGAGGTACGGGCGAAGACCCAACCCCTAACCCTGACCCTGACCCAAACCCTAACCCCAACCCGGGCCAGAAACGGGCTAGAACCGCGGGTACGCCGCTTTTCGATGTTCATGTATTTTATAACTAATTTTCAAGGACGTCAGCCGTGAGTTTTACGAATTTCAGGTCAATACTCATCTTTGCAAGCTGCGTTGTTGGTACTCGTATTGTTCGGATCTGCGGGCCACCATATAGACCTCGGCCAATGCGAGAGCGTGAAAGCTACCCTCCAAGTTCCGCGCGGAAAAAAAAGCTAGGTCTGCTGCTCCTCCCTTCTCGCTCGCTCCGCCAGAATACGGATGGATGCAGCCTGGCGCCGGATGTGAGGTTTCTCACGAGAAGGGCTGATACTGCTGCATGCGCTATCGTATACCAGGTACCTGGTACGGCAGAAACCGGTCCGCTCTTGAGAAAGGAACTCAACAAGAAATTCAGCCTGGAAAGCGTGAAAGAAAAAAAAAACAAAATTACGAACGCTCTCAGCCCAATCATTCACGACCTGACTTTTCTTTGAAAGAAAGATGACCCCTTGACCTGGAGTAGGAGCTGTTTTCTGAAGGTACGTGGAGGAGGCGAGGGCTGTGATACATTTTCAACCGATTTTCAACTCAAAAAAAAAAATCCTGGTCTAAATCCAAGTGTTTTGTCCCCATGTCGGAAGTGCGGTGCTAAAAAGGTTGGCTAAAACGGATTATGACACGGAGTACATGGGATGACGAAAAAGGTAAAACCGTGCGTGCGGAAACTAACCTGCGTGTGCGCACGAGCAGGAAAAACGTGTTCCCTGAGACCGAATGAAGGAAGTGCAACCAACGTAAGAAATACCATGGATACGATGGAAGGGTGGTTTTTGGATCGCCTCTTTTTTTGGGCAGCGGCTCGAGGGGTCACTCGCTCGCGCGAGGGACCCCCCGAAGTCCTTCGCGGTCTCGTGGTCTCAAGCGTTCGCGCTGTTTTCAGTTTGCCGTTGCGAAGAAACGACCGCCGTCGAATGGCTAGCTATATATATGTATATATATATTTTTTCACACACGTTAACTTTCCAGCTTCTGGATTCTGGACAAGCGGTGGTCGCAGGTGTCGTCCCTTTGCCCCCCCCCCCCCCGGTTCTTGCCTTGAATTTTTATCGCGCATAGGGTTCAGCAATCCCACTGCTCGTCGATTTTTCAAGGAGTGTTGCTAACTCACGCTCTCGCGCTTTCCGCAAGTCAATTTGTGCACAAGAAAAAGTCCCCACGAATTCATACGAGTATGCACTTTAGGGGATTCGAACTCACGAAACTGACCTATACCAGGCTCGAGGATATAACCTGGTATGCCACCGGGGCGACCGGCTGCATGATACGCCGCGCTAACTGAATCGCCTAAAGTTTTTTTTTTTTTTTCGAGGGACAGGGTCACTCGGGCTAGCGGCCCAAACCCAACGGCGGAAGGGGGGTACCCCCCCCCAGCGTAGGCATGGTTGAAAGTGTGCTTTCGCGCGCGCCCAGAAAGAGAGTCAGCCTGAGCTTGTTTTTGTTTTTTTTTCTCGTGAGACGGTCGGTACGTCGGTGCTGCTGCTTTTGCTGTGCGCCGGAAAAGAGCCCCGCAAAAGACTCGAAGGCTCTGACATTTCGCGGGGAAATGTTGTTTTTTATGGGAGCGGCTGTACTGAAGTTGGTGTTGAATTTTTACCTCTTTCTCGAATAAGAAACCTGGCCTGGGCCAGTATGTTGGTTTCTTGACCCCTTTTAGAGCCCCCAAAATTCTCCGTATACTGACTTCAAGCAAATCTATCTCCAAAAAGGGTTTCCAGTTGTATAGGCGTTAACCCCCTTTGGGACTTCAAGACGAATAGTAAACAACGAAAAAAAATGACGATTACAGCATATTGCATCGGTCACGTGAAGCAATCCGAGCTGCTGCTGCTGCTGGTGCTGCTAGTGCTGCTAGTGCTGCTGCTGATGTGTTCGAATGCGACGCAGGAAGCTGCGAGGCAGGCAAGAGTGAGACGTGACGATACTTGGATTACGTCAAGCTTTTCCTGGACATTTGGTTAGATTGCGCTCGTCGCTTTTTTTGGTCTGTATGAACGAGTCCCCAACGGGTTTGTAGAGGGCCGGTGCCGTACTCGTAATCTACATGATGGCTATTGTGCCGGATACTATACTACTACAACTACTGCTGTTACTGGGTTGCCACAGCGGTCTACAAAGTACTGGTTGACCGGTCTTTTTGGACGCGTCAAGATATTTTTTGGCCTTAAATATGTTGGTGTTAGTGTAGGGGCGGTCAGTCAAATCGGTCAAACCGCAGTCTCCTGGTAGAGGAGGGTGGAGGTGAAGGCTGTAAGGTTCAATGTTTTAACCGCGGGTAGTTATGTGCCCGTGCGGCGCGAAGCAAATAAGAAAATGCGCCATCCGTTTTTTTATACATGTATTTTTTCCCGCCATCTGACCTCTGGCCCCCAGCCACACTATTAGGGTCACATGCCACCCTTAATGGAACTCCCCGCTCATTTGCTTTCGATAGGGTTAGGGGTGGGGGCTTTCTGCTCCACTCAAAAATGTGAGGAGACGGGTCAGTCAAGGAAAAACGGATTGGGGTCAAGCGTGAAAAATGAAGCCTTCCGCACTAAAATCTTGTAGTTCGGCGCCAGTCAAGGTAAATTACTGGAAAATTGCCGTCAGCTCGGTCAAGGGGTGGGGTCAGAGTGCCGTCTCCTGACGTCGGTGGCTCTACCCACGTGTGTTTTAATACTGCAACATACCAGGTAATTATTCAATCGGCCGAGTCGAAGTGCTCCTCCTACCTGGTACTATCAGGAATTTATTCAGATGACCAACCCCCCATCGCCTACCAGCTACGTAGCTCACCCGTCAGGCGACCTACCGCACACCTCACGGCGCTTCGCGCTTGGTGCACGCGATGTCTGCCTGTGGTGGGTGAAAACCCGACGTGCTCCGTCCCGGCGTTGTGGGAATGCGAGGGTCATACCGCTATGGTCTCGAGACTACGTACGGCTACGCATGAAATGAGTACCCCCCCCCCCCCCTACCGCTTCCCTGCTACCGCTACTCGTACATACCACATGTGCAAACCTCAAAAAAGGATTCACCCCTGATTCCAAGTACAGTAGGGGTCCCTCCAATGAGGCGGTATCCCCATATAAGGCGGTCAAAACCGCTGGACACGACTGAGGAAATGCACTTATAAGCTGGAATGAATAAGGCGACTTCCCCCAACAAGGCGGTCGCATAGTTCCGGCACACCACCACCGCCTTACTGGAGGGCACCCCTACTGCTGTGCTGCTATTACCCCCTTTGGATACCCCAAACCCCTCCCTATACTAAATCCAAGTGATTTGTCCCCGAAAACGGGTTTCCAGTCGCACAGGCGTTAATTCAGCCCCCTTGGGACCTCCGAGGGTAAAAATTGGCGAGTGGAACCGACGATTGCAAGCATCGGACACACGAAATGACGCGGGCTATCGGATAGGATGACGACAGATGTAATGTCCGAGTTAGCACGGCGGTGCGAGGAGTTGTGCTGCTGCGCGCTCGTGCTGGACTAGAAATTTGGCAGCAACGCGACTATTTTCGTTTGTGTAGTGCAATGTGCTTGGGCACCCAAGGGTTACCACGTGCCTGGTTTCGGTTTGTCCAAAACAGCTAGGGCTTTTTACGGGTCGAATTGAGCCAGGGTGACACGTCCCGACCCGCGAGATTTGGACACCCCCCGAACCGACCCGACCCATCCCGTGATATTATCTCAAACACGTCCTGACCCGACCCCACTTGACCCGCGAGATTTTTTTTTATAACCCCCTGACATGATCCGCGGGTCGGTTTATGACCCGTGAAAGTCCCTGAAAATAGCCCACCCGGATCGCCTACCCGGATCGCCTACTACCGTGCTGCGTTAGAGCTATGACGAACCTGTGTACGCGGTGCGTTTTATCCTCCGTAAACCGGTTCAGCGCTAATTGCTGCGGTACCTGGTGGTAAATTGTGTCCCAAGTAACCTGTGTACCCCCGTGCCGTCTACCGCCTGCCTACTCGTAGCAACTGCATTTGCGTCACAACCCTGTTCGCTGTATATAGACTACCCTGTTTACGTTCCAGGTAAAAAAAAGTATGCTGCAAGAGTGATTGTTCACCTGTAGTTCCCAGTAGTACAGTTGGGGTCCCCCAATAATGCGGTCTGAGTAAAGCGGTATCCCTATATAAGGCGGTCGAAATTGCTTGGCGCGACTGGGGAAGTGTAGTTGTAGCTCTTAAGCTGGAATGAATCAAGGCGGCTTCCCTCTACAAGGCGGTCACGTTGCTCTGGCACACCACCGCCTTAGCTGGGGCACCCACTATTGTGCTACATGCAAGACTTACCCTGGTAGCAGATAATCCAATACTCAACCCCCCCCC
Source organism: Undaria pinnatifida (assembly GCA_012845835.1). NCBI lineage: Eukaryota > Phaeophyceae > Laminariales > Alariaceae > Undaria > Undaria pinnatifida. Next base: position 19,531,626 of record JABAKD010000025.1, on the reverse strand, counting down.
CCGCCTTTCGTACATTAGATAGTAGCGGGAAAATGATCGCTATCCTAGGAGACAGAGATGATGGCCACAGAAGGCCGAAAAGGAAGGAGAAAAGGTGAGTATTTTTTTTAAGGTAATGCACTTGATATATGGAAGACACGTACTGAAGCGCCCAATTTTTGGAGGTGTCTCTACTAGGAGTAGGAGTAGTGCTCCGTCTCCTCAGGGATGCGTGGTCAATAGTCAACTGACTGAGCAATCAACAAACGAATTAACCTTTCCCCCTCCCTCCCCCCGCCGACTCCCCTCTCTCTCCTCCTCCCCCTATTCCTTGCACATCGTCGTCTATTTTTTTCGATTACCGGACGAACAAACGTGGTGGGTGTGGTTTGGTGAGCAGTCCCTTCGAACCCAGCAAACGGACGCTCTGGCTCGCTGGTGTCGACGCGTCGCCGGGCTTCTCGTGTGGGGCTTTGTGGCTGTCATCTTTACGCAGCTCTGGCAAGGTGAGGATCAGGGACTACAGATCTCATGGTGGTGGTGGTGGTGGTATTGGTGGTGTTGTTGGTGGTGGTGATGGTGGTGTTGGTGGTGATGTGGTGGTGGTGGTGGTGCTGGTGTTGGCGGTGGTGGTGTTGGTTTTGATGTTGGTGGTGGTGATGGTGGTGGTGGTGGTGGTGGCGGTGGTGTTGGCGGTGGTGGTGGTGAGAGGTGGCGGCGGGGGGGGGCATGAGTGATCGATGTTTGCTCAAGTTTGTCGGCCTGCACATTTGCGTATGGCAAACATGACTAGGAGGTGTTTTACTGATCGCCCCCACCTCCCCCTTCCCGCTCAGTAATACCGGTAGGGTTTCCAACCCGCCCAATGCTGCTGGTACGGTTAGGGTTTGGCATTGTTTTATGGCTTGATTGGTAGGAAATATTAGAGGTCGACCGTGTGGTCGTTTAGCAGGATGCTAGCCCTAACACTCTTTTTCCCTCTCTCCCTGTTTTTTACGGTCTCGGCTCGTCTCTCCCTCTCTCTCTTCCTCTCCCTCTCCTTCTCCCTCTCGGTCTTTGTGTCTTGTCTCTTGTCTCTGACCCTGTCTGTGTTTTGCTGTCTCTCATCGATAATCGCCGATAATCATCGAAACTGATCGTCACCAATGGTCATCATCAATCGTCACCACCAATCATGACCAATCATCATCAATCGCCATCATTCATCTCTCGTCAGTGGCATGGGACCTGCAGGACTTGAAGCTTCTGAGCCTTTGCCTCCTGATCACCGTGTCTCTTTTCTACGTCTTCTACAAGCGGTACCTAATCGTGAGTCGCGTCCGATTCAAAATACGCCAGCACCTTGCCCTTATCGCACGCAGTGCGTAGAATCCCCGCATGTTCGCAACCTGCAAGGAACTACAAGGAAACAGAGTAATCAGGACCAAAAATTGTTAGCGAAAACATGGGGGATTTTTCCGTTTTTGCGTGCGTGGTAGGTCCTGTTTTCTGTGGTCCCCCGTAAAAAAAAATTGCTGTAATGCGTACCGGTAGTCGACTACAGTGGCGTCCCGAATTGAAGACTTTCACGCCTCGGACAGATCACGATTTGATCATCTACAGCAGAACCTATACCGATCACGATCTAGATCATCTGCAGCAGATCCTATACAGATTGTGGTCTAGACAAACTACAAAATATCAGTATGTCCTATACAGATCATGATCTAGATCATCTACAGCAGGTCCTATACAGATCACGATCTGGATCGTCTACAGCTGATCCTACACAGATCGTGGTCTCAATCATCCACAGGAGATCCTATATAGATCATGATCTAGATAATCTACAATATATCCTACGCAGATATCTGATCGCGATCTAGATCATCTACAATATATCCTATGCAGATCCCGATCTAGATCACCTACAATACATCCTATACAGATGATGACCTAGATCATTCACAACTGTAGTGGGTCATATAGCTGGCGTTATGACACGTTCTTAGGGCGATTGATTGGTTGGTTGGTTGGTTGGTTGGTTGGTTGGTTGGTTGGTTGGGTGGTTGGTCTGTCATGTGTTGATTGGTTAGTTGGCTGGGTTACGGTTGCGTCTTGACCCTGTCTTGCCATCCCTTGCCTCCAATACCGACGCCCCCGCCGCCGCCGCCACCACCGCCGCCACCGCGGCCGCAGATTCGGCAATCGGGCTTGACAGGGGTGGACCTGGTGCGAGCACTGGCCGTGGACGAAGGCGAGCATGCCCGCATGCGTGGAGTAACCAGCAAGGTGAGAGAAACGGGTGGGCTGGTGGCGCGGGGGAAGGGGTGCGCAAACATGTTGCCCACGGCGCACATGCTGCATATGTCTCACCTCTATACTGCACATGCTGCACAAGTTGCACCTGTTGCACGTACATGTTGCATGCACATGTTATCCACGTTTCGCCTGTTGCACCCACCTATTGCACACGTTGCACCTATTGCAATTGCTGGTTCACACACATATGTTGCATGTTGCACATACATGTTGCACCTGGTACGCATGTTGGACCTACTGCTGTACCTAATGCACCGATTGCCTATTGCGCATGTTGCCCACGTTGCACATGTTGCAAAAACACGTACACCCATAGGTTATAAAGGCGCGGGCGGCGTGCGTGGGCTTTGAGTTCGACCTGCTGGCGCATATATGTTACCCACGTACCTGTTCCACCTAATGCACAGATGTGTTGCTGGCGTTGCACACATTACCCACATTGCACACATTGCACCTATATGTTGCACGTACACACATGTTCCGGGCGAGGGTGGCGTGCGTCCGATTTAAACTCGACCTGTTGCACATATATGTTGAACGTATTGCACATAATGCACTTATTGCACATGGCACCTACTGCACATGGATGTCCCCCCCGTCGCACTCACTGCACATGTTGCTCATATAAACGCACATGCACCTGTCATGCGTGTTCCAGGCGCGAGCGGCGTGTGTGGACTTCAAGTTCGACCCCGAAGCGGAGTTCCGGGAGAACGCGATGGGATGCGGCTTCGAACCCTACCCCCTCATTTCGTCCTCCTTCTCCGTGGCATCCATGTCATCCGCCGGTGGGGTGGCGGGAGACAGCGACAAGGACGCCAGCAGGAGCCTGCTGTGGAGGTAGGGGATGAGTGTAGTACCAGGTACTATGAAAGTCTTCTCCACGCTCTTAACTCAGCGGTAACATACGGGGCAAGGTGCAGAAATTGGTGGGCCTTTCATTTAATTGTGTTTGGGTTGGTGTGTTCAATCATTATTCGTTTTTGCCGGAGTTACACTGGAGAGGGCAGGAAATCTGTTTTGTCGTTCGACCGAGCGGTTATCCTGGTGGTTTGCGCAGAGGGGCATGGTTGGAGGGGGGGGGGGGGGGGGGGCTCTGGGCACTGTGCGTGGCTGGTCTATATGGGGGGTAGTGTAGGGCCGTGCGTAGCGGGCTGAGTCCGGAAGGGGTTCGTTTATTCGTTGACGGGGTGGGGCAGTAGCGGCAAGGGTTCAGCGGTTTCGACAGTGGCGGCGGAGGCGGTCGTGGGGGGAGCAACATCGCGCAGGGGCGTTTTTGGCGGGGGGCCTGACTGGCGTGGAAGAAAGAAAGCGACGTTCATGCATAGATGCTCGCCGAGCAGAGCATCAGCTGTCGGCTCCGCTCCTTTTTCCGTACGCGAGGAGGGAGATAGATGCTCGCAAATGTTTCATGATTTTTCTTCCCTCACCTACCCCCCCCCCCCCCCCCCCCCCCCCCCCCCCCCCTTCCTTTGTCTTGGCTGCTTCGGCCGTTTTCTCGGCTCGATGATGACAGGATTTCAACTTAGGCGTATCCTTGACCTTCGTTCGTTTGGCTTTCCTTCCGTGATCTGGCTGGGGGGGGGGGGAGGGGAGGTTTTCTCACCCCCCTCCGTGACATCCGATTGACATAATACAAACCGATAGGAGAATTTCGTAAAGTGCAGAACTCCTGTCTGACATTGCTGCTGCGGCTGCTGCCGCAAATGCTACTGCTACTGCTTCTGCTAATGCTGCTGGCGCCGCCGCTGCTGCTGCTGCTAGCGCTGGTGTTGTTGCAGCGGCTAATGTTGCTGCAGTCAATGCTGCTACCGTTGTCGTTACTGCTGTTAATTATACTAATGCTAATGCTACAGCACCTCTATTTGTATCTCTACCCCCACCCAGCACGCTCGCGGGTGCCTCCGGGTGCCAGCCAACCACTATTTTTGATGCGCAGCACTCACCCCCGTTCCCTGGTGCCTCTCCCTCTCCCTCCAACGTTTCGTTCTGTCAATGCCGCTGTATAATACGCAAATATTTTTTATTATCAGGCAGCGCATTCGGTGGCCGTGGGACTGGGGGGGGCATCACCACGAGACGTTGCCGGAACAGGTGAGAGCCGGAAATCCCTCGTTTTTGTTTCGTTTTCGTGATTCGTATTGCTGGTCCCACCGTCACCCTTACCTCTACGCCCCATTCCTAATCGCCACCCTCCCCCCCCGCTCCCCCCGCGCGTGGAAATATATAGAAAAACAAAATATATTAAAAATGTACAAAAAAAGAAATTAAAAACAAAATAATAGGACCCCTCCCACTAAATGAAAAAACTCACCCACATTGTATTACAAGTACCAACAACGCAGCTTGCAAATATGAGTATCGACCCTGAATTCGCCGAACTCACAGCTAGCTGACGTCCTTAGCACAATTTTATAATATATATATATATAATAGTTGGCCTCGGTTGGCACCGACGCTGTAAAACATTATATATACATATTGAGATTGGCGTTGGTTGGCAACGATGTAAAAATGCTGATCACTGCGTTAGCTAAGACAACAAGGGTGCCGTTTTTTTTTTTTTTTTTTGGCGGTCGCCATGATGGTTATCGAGCTAGATCATGTTGTGCGGGGTAAAGAACCCTAACTCCGCACAATGGGAATTATCGCGTCACGCAGTGTGAATATGGTAAGGCACCCATGAGGCAGTTACATAGTAATACCCGTTGCTGTCTCTGGAGTGGCCACACCATAAAACAAAGTATAACTCATTGGCGAGCTGTCACTCATAAGCAAGAAAGTAGGCACAAGGCGCCGAAGTCCGTCTTACGAGCGGTTCGTGGAAGGATGCATTTCACCCTTTCCTGGAGGGATGCAGTTCACCCTTTACGCGACTCGCCAAACACCCCACGGCGCTTCGGGCTTGGTGCAAGCAATGTCTGCCTGGTTGGTGAAAACCCGACGTGCTCCGTCCCGGCATAGGAGGGATGCGAGGGTGTATGGTCATACGACTACGGCCATGCACAAACTGAGCACACACACCCTCCCCTCCCCCCCGCATCCCCGATCCCCTGCCCGGACTCTCATCCCTTACCTTCCACCGTTAACATCACTTCCCACCATCACCTCCACTCTCGTCTCTACCACCTACCAGGTACAGTAGTAGTAGTAGTAGTACTAGTAGTAGTAGTAGTGATAGCAATAGTCGCCACCAGGACCTTGTCGCTATAATGGCATTTCAACGTACCCCTCCACTGACGCCCCTGCTCCATGACCGCCCCACCCCTCTCTCTATTCTCTCTCTTCCTCTCTTCCTCCCCCCCCCCATCTCTTTCTCCGCCCCCCCCCCCCCCTCCCGCCCCCTCTGCCCCCCCCCCCTGTTTGAAACAAAACACTCTTATCGTACCATATCAATATTTACGAAACACACTCAGGTCGATAGCACCGCTGATATTGATGGTGACTCTCGGAGATCAAGCGTGGCGGAAACATCAGCGCTGGGACCAAGTACAGGGGGGGGCGACATAGAGTCCGGCGTGGATAGCGGCAGCATAAATGCTAGTCGCGGGGGTGGTGCTAGCGGTGGTGCTAGTGGTGGTGGTAGTAGCGGCGGTGGTGGTGGTGCCGGGTGCAGTAGTCGTCGTCGACGGTCGTCAGGGATGTTGCCGGACGTAGAGGCGGGGGGGGGAGTGGAGTTGGGATTAGGGGTGGAGGGGGTGGGGGGAGGGGCGGCGGGGCGGGAGGGGGAGGGAGGACGTCAGGTGGTCCGAGCGTGCGAGCTGAACCCATCGTGCTCCGTGTGCCTGTTGGGGTACTACTTGAACGAGGAAGTCACCCTGCTGCCGTGTGGACATCTCTACCACACTGAGGTAGGGGTGGGGGGAGTAAGGAAATGCTCGAAGGGTTTTGCCGGGGGGGGGTGGTGGAGGTGGAAGGGGGTTGGGGGGGCGGTTATGGAGGGGGAGACAGGTAGGTAGGTGAAGTATGAGGGATGGGGGGAATGGGGGAGGGAGGGGGGGGGCGGAGGGGCAGGGAGGGAGTGGATGCCGCTGCCTGCAACGGAGAGAGTTTTCTCGGGCTTTGCGTGGCGGTGCTAGCGATGGCGACGGCGGTGGCGGCAGCTGCGCTTGCGAGCTATATCGTGGGCATGTGTTGCTGGAAGGGCTGTATCTAAAGAGCCCACGAGACGTTTCGCTCGGTACCCATTCGTTCTGCCCAGGCCGAAGACCTGACTGTTGCTTTTAGTTACTCCCTACATTGTATGAACATCCCCCCCAAGAATGTACATAATTCCTGCCGTTACTCCCCCCCCGCCCCCGCCCCCCTCCCGACCCTTAGAAACATCCTTACCAACTGCCTTTGATCCCCGAACCGCCCCGCACGCTGTTGACTATTTATACTCACACCAGCTAACTCCATTTTGTCTTTTGTCACGCCCTCCCCACCTCCACCGAAAACCTTAAAAGTGCATTGACATCTGGATGCGCGATCACGCGGACTGCCCGTACTGCCGCGCGGACATCAACGCCTGGTGCACCGCTAGCGGCGGTGGTGGGGCGGGGCGTGATTGCCCAAATAGGACACGCGCGTCCGCCGCCGCTGCCACCGCAGCAGCAGCAGCAGCAGCAGCAGCCACGGCATCAGAGGCAACAGCAGAAGGTGCTACTCGCGCAGCCGCCGCTGCCGCCGCCGCCCCCGCTACCGCCGCCTCTACCACTACGGCTACCGCTGCTACCACCACCGCCGCGGCTGCTCCAGACACCGCGGGACACGAGGCGGTAAGGTTATCCGAGGCGAATGATACCGGTACCGGTACTGCAGCAGCTGGAGAAGCTAGCGGTTTGGGTCGGGCAAGCGACGCTGCGGGAAACCAGGGTTCTGCGGGGCCCGGTGCGGATGGTGATGGTGGTGGTGGTGGCGGTGGCGGTGGCGGTGGTGGTGGTGGTGGTGGTGGTGGTGGTGGTGGTGGTGGTGGTGGCGGCGGCGGCGGCGGAGAGGCGGTGGCGCCAGTGGGTCGTCCCGAAGAGCGAAAATTGGCCTCGTCCTGATGTCAAAGAGGTGCGAAGGAGGAGCAGAGCATAGCGGAGTGCAAACAGGAGGAATACAATTGAGAAGCGCATTCGAGGAGTGCAAGAAACAGTGTAAACGGATTGCACAATTGAGGAATGTAAAGGAGGCGTACAAGAAGGAGCGCAAAGGGAGAAGAGCGAATGTGGAGTGCGAAAAGGTATGCAAGAATCGAGCGCGAAAGGAGGAAAGCTATTGTGCAGTGCAACAAGGAGTGCAAGAATTGAGCGCAAAGGGAGGGAAGCACGTGCGGAGTGAAAAAAGGAGCGCAAGAATCGTGCGCAAAGGGAGGGAAGCAATCGTGGAGTGCGAAAAGGAGGGCAAGAATCGAGCGCTCAAGGATGGGTGCAATAGAGGAATGCATAACACAAGTGCAGAACCGAACACGAGTGCAAAAAATGAGTGCAAAAATGGGGTGCGAAAATGGCGTGCAAAGTGTGGGTGCACCAAAGGAGTGCGTGTCACCGCTCGCTGCCTGTCGTACGTGCAATTCCCTCGCCTGAGCGACGACAAGGGTTTCAGTGGCCAATTAAACCGCTGCTGCTGTTGTATTGCCGAAGTTGGCACAGGCGCTTGGTACGTACCCTGGTCAGAGTTTGTTTCTTTGTTTTTTGTTTTGGTGTTTCAGTTGCTCCCCGCTCTGCCCCTTAGATACATACCTCCTCGGAAATATCTAAGGCGCCAAGTGGGCGGGTTTGGTGGGTTAACAGGCAGGCTTTTGGGCTTGGGGGGGTGGGAGAGGTGGATTTGAGGAGGGGGCGGGGGGTCAGGAATTGGGGAAGGTCGGTGTACGTTGAAAGACGCGCAATAATCTGCGCTGGTTGGGTTGGACTAGGTTTGTTGTGTGACTAGCCGATCGTACGATATGATATGATAATGCGCGTTCGTCGGTCAGTCAGTCGGTCGATTGTGTGCGTGCGTGTTTTTTGTGTTTTACGCGCGCTCGACCCACTCGTACCGCGTAACCCCACCCAATTCCTGGTAAAATACTGCTGACGGCTGACGGCCACGTATGTTATTTTAGCGCTCTGACCGGCCGACTTGATACATAGCAAGCACTTGATGGGCTTTAGATGGGGCATGGTGTGGTTTGACGACACCTCAAGGGGGGGGGGAGGGGAGGTAATATGTAGCCGCGTTGCTGCTTGAAAACTGAAAGGCTGTTCCTGCCTCTTGGCAGTCTGTTCGGGCTATTTTTTAGTATATGTATGCATTCTCGGGGTATATATAACTGAGTAGTTTTGTTGCTGTCTGGAGAGGTGAGCGGTGGAATCCGAACCAACGAACCAACCAGCCGAGTGCTAGTTCTCTTTCCGTAGTTCGTACGTACCAGGTACAACGTAGTTTATGTAGCGAAATGGTTTCAAGCGCTTATCGTTTGATCGTGTATATTGCTTCTGCTGTTGCAAGGCCGGCGTTCGTATCCCTTCCGCTCTCCTGATTTTTTTAAGAGGTAGCGGGAGGGGGGGGGGGGGGGGGGGGGGGGGGGGGTACTCATTTCATGCATAGTCGTAGTCTTAAGACCACATAAACGCTCACACCCCTACGATGCCGGGACCGAGCAGGTCGAGTTGTCGCAGAGGGGTAGTTAGTGTAACGGGTATCCTACGTAGACGCTGGTGGTATGAACGAGCTAAGAGAGCCCTCCGACTCTCCTCTGCACCGTTTTGGGACGCATGGAAAAAAGGCAAACATACGGAGAAGACGCGCGGTCTCACCAACCATAGAAGGATTAACGGCCTGCAGCATCGCGAGTATGACAGTATCTGCGACTGTATAGCGGGGCGTACAACTCTTACTGCTCCTTGCGGTAGTAGCTCTGTTACTCGTACGTGCAGTGAATGTGTCACCCGCCAACCTGGCAGCAGCGCTTGCTTGGGACCGATGTTGTATCCGTTATTTTCTTCATCCCCTTTCGCCTCCGAAGTGGACAGGATTATGCTGTTTCGGGTATGTATGCCGTTTCGGGAACCGAATGCGGCGTAATCTGTCGTTTTTTGTACGAACGGGGATTAAGGTTGTTGTTCCATTATCTGGTAGGGGCCGCCATCGGTGGATTGGGTTGTTGTTCCCCCTCGAATGTTTAGCAAGTAGGCTAGAAGGTAAATATTTCTAGTTTTTTTTGGCGGGGGGAGCAACCTTTACCGTATTTCAGACGAGTGCGCGCGTGCGTAGGTACCGCACGCGCTCCCGGTTTGAACAAAATGGACAGACTTAGCCTTTTTATCCATTCTACCAGCAATTATTTTGTGATAATTGGGCGTTTCAAGAACATACAAGTATCATAGCTTGCGTTTATTTTTTCAAGAATCGACAAGCATACTACTTGGGGGGAAACATATGGTATCAATAGCATATGGTTTTGGATACTCCTTATTATCCAGTTAGTGCTTAACAATAAGGGGAAAAAGCAGAATTGGTATAGAAAGCCTGGAAATGAAGCCCCCTCGTTGCTAGAAGCAGATACAAATAGATATTACCCGTCCTGGTAGCAAGTAAGAAGGTCTATACCAATTGATTTTAATGTAGGTACGGTACGAGTGTTGATAGTAGTATTAGTAGATGCCCCCCTTTATTCCAACGATGGTTGATGGGCGTGCAACGGTTGGTTGATGAGTTTGTTCGTGGTTTGGTTTGCGTGTATTTGAGCTCTTACACGTGTTATATATGTAAGCTGTCTGGTAGATACATTTATATCGCGTCGCGCCGCTGCCGCAGCCTGCTGCTGCTGCTCTACGTATATATTATTGCTTGTTACCCGTTACTACCTGGAACCAGGTGTTAATCGTGATATAATATATGCATACATGAAATATTCGAGTCTTTCCCCCGTCCACTGCTTGCTGTTGTCTTTTGGACTGTCCTGGCGAAGAACGGCGCTAGCGGTAAACAAATATGTAAGGAAACGGGCAACCGTCAGACAGTCAGTCAGTCAAGGGCGTCCGCCAAGGCAATTTCCATCCATTTTTTGACGGGTCCTCCCCCATACCCTCTAGAACAACGCCTAATTATCTATATGTGTCGAAACCCCTATTTTACGGTAGATTGCACAATGTGCTGCTACTGCCTGCCGCCGTGATACTTTCGTTTTTGCACATAACTTTCCGTATCCGGATGTTCCTCTCCTGTGCGTTGTGTCTTGCAGATAAATGCAGAAGACCGCTGTTTGACCCTCTAGTTGACATTTAGTGCCCCCCCTCCTGCACTAAAATACACTAGTTCCTCGAGAGGATCTATGGCCATACGACTACGGCCATGCATCAATATCGAGTACACCCGCCCTGCATTATATTACACTAGATCCGCAGTTTGCTGTGTGTGGTGTCTGTAGGCTCCATGCACTCGGCGCAGAGTATGCGGAGGAATAAACTCTGTGGGTGCGGGATGGGCGTTTCGTTAGGGCGGCCACATCGCTGATTAATGATACCGGGGTTTCAAGGGGGTAGTGACAAATGCAAACTGCACTCCTCTTAGCATCTATAACTACATTTTAGAGTGTTATTCTGAACACTCCCCATTAGAAAAGAAGAAAAGTCAAACATCAAAAGTCAAAAGGTGAACAAGCTTGTACACCCGTGCTCAAACGCTGCTCGCTCGCATAGATGCGTCATCCCCCGTGCTTACGAGATCCGACCGCTTGATCACGCTGCTGGTAACCTGGAAACTTGGACAATCCATCGATGAGTTTGGTGGAAATCTTGGAGGAACGGCAGGTGCTAGTGCCGAGTCACGCTAAGGTTCCTACGTACGACCTCCACACGGCAGCACCGTGAGAGGAAGGGCAATGCCAGGTCGAAACGCTGCCGCAACATTACCATACGCCCTATACAAATGGCACGCCTTTTCTCGCCTTGGTCTGTACCGTGCCGAAAAGCGGCGGCGGCGGCGGCAACAAAAACACAAATAGCTCTCTCGGCGCCGACAGGACTAGGTGAGATGGAAATCCATGCCCGCATCCTATAACGACGTGATGAACGAGCCATGTAGGATTGGAAGTCATGGTAGTCTGGTTTGTGCAGTGGCAGGTACTCTTTAGCAAGCGCATGAATGTATCGTTGCACGTATAGGACTGAAACATCACGTGGTACTTTAGTGGTTGAAACGCATGAAACGAAAATACTTCCTTGAATTAGTCATCATTAGTTTGGTACGAGTTAGAGCAACTTCCATTGAGGGGAAGTGTTATGAAAATATGAGCACATCGCCAGTATGAGTCAATGTTCAGTAGCACTGCTCTTCTTGTGTATCGTAGATCTCATATGTTGTGTCGGTTCGAGTGTAACGTACATATGTGTGCGGAGGAATTACTTCCGTAGGATTCTCAGCTTGATATCCAGGTAGCTCGCTCTCTCGTGTGGCTCTTTCTTGCAGATCTTTCCGGATCATAGCTGTCCTGGTCATCTCTGGGAAGTAGCCGTCGTCTGGGGTCCTGCAACTCTTCGGTTTACATCTGTGTGTATTGGCCAAATTAAGCGCCACCGTTGTACTATTCAACATCTTCTCTACATTTCGGAAGCACTTCGTCTTCCAGGCTATCCTCTCGCTTCGTGCCACCACCTCGACTGACGTCGACGGCACAGCCTCTCAAACCACCGTGTTAAGCAATTAGTGGGGAACCGTGCCAGGGTATCACACATTATCCATGACAGTCCTCCACAAAAAAGGGGTATACCAGGTACACGGTACTCATGCACTACTCTTATGACGCGTGTTACAATAGAGGCAGCACTTTTCGTGTGAATTTTTTTCTGAATGACTTAAGACACTCCTTAACCCAAAATCGTCGGAAATAGCCCATTTTTTTGCACAATTCTCGTTGTGTACCCAAGTTTCATGGGATTTTTCATCCGGTACGTAGCAGTTTTCTTTTTCCTCCAAATCAATTTTTGGGAGAGGTTTTAAGCCCCCAAATAAAGGAACCCCAGAAAAAAGTGCTGCATCTCTACCTGGAGCACGTGTCTAGCACAGCGGGAATGGCACGAACACAACACAACTACATGATTGTAAGCCCTGTTCATAATAGTCTTTTCGGAAAGTGGAAAGTAGAACTTTTTAATTGGAATGTGGAATCGGTAATCTCACCGCCCTTTTGGGGGCGGCGAGATTATCAAAACGGAATCTAGATGCATGAACTACTTCAAATTCCGTTTTTTATAATCTCGCCGCCCCTTTGGGGGCGGCGAGATTACCGATTCCACGTTCCAATTAAAAAATTCTACTTTCCAATTACTTTCCGAAAAGACTATTATGAGCAGGGCTTTATTTACAAGGCTTTCTTTGGGTGAGCTATTGGTTAACCTTTGGCAAGTGGTCAAACGGACTAATACCCCACTAATTCCTTAACAAATGGCGTCGTCAACAGACCATGGGTTTTCTTGGGTCGTGGGTTCAAATCCCACATCCACTTGAATAAACTTCTTCAGATTTTCCCCATGTCGAACTTGAAAAATACTCTCCGTGGTATCCCCAGGAAATGAAACGGCTTGGATATTGACAGAGGTCCGCCGTATATCCGGCCGACCTGCTATCCCGCCGTGTCAGGGGGGGAGAGTGTTATAAGGCTTAGTTTGGGTAAGCTATATTGGTTAACCTTTTGCAAGTGGTCAAACGGATTAGTACCCCACTAATTCCTCACATGATGAGTCGTATTCCCATCTCGTCTGACTCGAGATCGATTATTTCGTGTTTTTTGTGTTCGACGGCAGTGAGTGGAGGTACCCTCTAATCTCTATATATTGTTATTGTGTTCGACGACCACAGCAGGGAGATTGCTGTTGCAGTACCCAGCGTATTATGAGAACGGAGCGAAAAGGCGACCTATAATTATATTGACATGTGCATGACTTCGAGGAGGGCTGTTGCAAAAAAAAAAATCGAAAAACAATGGGTCGGGTCGGAACGTACTACATTCCGATAACGTTCCTGGAATCTCGTTTTTAGGATTCGCACCGGATAACCCCCCTTTACTGTTCGGAGTAGAGACTGTGCTATGGCCGAGAGGGCGGCTAAGAGAAGTGGGAACTGGTACCGGGGGGTCGTCGACACGGCGGACCGTTTCATGGCCAAATGGCACAGGGTCGAGACGGAGAAGAGCTGGCTACGCCACGTAGCAGTGGACCCCAAGAGCAGCAACCAGGGGAAACCGGGGGGACGGGGGGGGGGGGGCGTACTGATACAGCTGTCGACGAACAATGCAGAAACGAAATGGTAGGTCCTGTGGCAAGGTACCGGTTCGACTAAGAATTGGAGCGCGTGCCACTATGGTATAGTATGAAATAGCCCTGATTCCAGCGAGTGGTAGTGTTTTGCTTTGTTTGTTTTCGTTGGGTTCAATGGGAGGGGAGCACGAAATCGGCAGTAAAAAACAGTATCAGGTAAATAATAATACAGTAGTAGTTGTTTTGCTTGCTTTGTTTTGTTTCTCTCTTTGTTCCCTTATTTTCCCTCACCGCCGGCTGCATGCAGGTATCTTCTTCCTCTCCTTCGTGTTGTTTCGTCCGTGCAACAGCAGTAGTAGTGGTTACATCTGTTCTTTAGCACGTATATGGTACCAAGTGTTCTTGCAGCCTTTCTGATCTTGCATCACATCCTTCAGAACCCCGGTCGTTTTCGTTTTTTTCCTCACTTTTTTTTTCATTGTTACATGGGCTGGCTTGCTTTGTTGTGTTCTCGTACCCGCTATGATACGCTAGCACTTCACTTGCTTTTCCTTGATGAATCGGGAATGTTAGTTTACTCTTGTCTCAGTCTGTGACCACATAATTTGTATCTCCTCTAGGATGAAGAATCAGCGCGGACACTGGGTGTACTGATGATGTCGTTGGGTATACAGATATAACGGTTTAATGTGAAGGCAACCCACAAACTGGTGCCTCGACCCTTGCCGCCAATCGGTTCGAGTGGCGACGCGAGCGTTTCGCAGCTACCTCGGTAGGCGCGACCTACTGCTGCTGTAGTTGACAGCATCTCGACCTCATCCCTGGCCAACTCGGTTGTCAGCGCGAGTTTACCGTATCGACGGAAAAAAAAAGAAAAAATGGGAAACAGCAATGCGCGGTCTATATTACCCCGCTCACAATCTTACAACGCTCACTTACCTTGGTAGGCACGACCTACTACTGCTGTAGTTGACAGCATCTCGATCTCGACACTGGCCAACTCGAGTGTCAGCGCGAGTTTACCGTATTGACAGGGAAAAAAAAACTTAAATACAGCAGTGCGCGGTCTATATCGCCCCGCTCACAATCTTACAACGCTCACAATCTTACATAATAAACGAAAGCTTCAATAACTATTAATACATCAATATTGAATTGATTTGAGTGTACATCATTAGACATTACTGAAGATCTCAGTAGATATTCATACCATATTGAACATTTCATTAGATGCAAATACTGCAGATTTCAATATAATATACAATATTGAAGCGCTTGCGATAGATGCCTCAATACTGGGCATTGAAGAGTGGTCAGCAGGGCGATGAAAGTGCAACAATACACCTCCTGTGATACGCACCATCCGGAAAAAAAATTTGCGCGCGTCGACTAGCCCCTCCCAAAAAGTTAGAATGGAGGTTAAACAACGAAATTCCTTGTTTTTCCTAGCTTCTGGAAATACACTCCTTCTCTGGGAGGGGGGGACAAAATCTGAAACGCGACTTCATCATGTACTCACACGTACTACTGGAAGAAAACGCAAGTACTAACAGGGAAGAAGCATGGGGTAAGGGTATTGGGCGGGTCTTAACATGGGAGTACTCCTAGAAGCAGAGAATAATCGAACTAAGGGAGGCTAGCGCAGCTGTTTGCACGAACTGTGGAGTAACACAATCAAACACGCGCACAGTCACAAAAAACACAGCAATAATATGTGCCAGACACAATGGAAACGTTTATTAACGTACAAGGATGTATAGACTATACGCGTCGCGCTCACGGGCAACACATTTCTGCTCGTCCTGTGAACCGACCTCCTGTGCTGAGGGTACCATACCTCACGTAAAAAAATAGCTACGCTCTAGTCCATAAAATACCAGGTTCCAGGAAATTATACTGCGCGTAAAAAAAAAGGAATCGATCCGTGGTTACGGAATACAGCAGCAGTGTGCCAGGAGGGGTGAAACACAACAACCACACACACATCATGGCCTCGCGTCATCGTTTCCGGTTCCAATTTTGTCTCCGCGTCCCGCTCCCGCTTCCCCCCCCACCCCCCCCCACCCCCCCCGCCCCCGATTCCGCCGGCGCTTCCGCGGCCGCCGACGGAATCGCGGCGTTTCGATCACGGGAACGCTCGTCGCGACGAAACAAACGCCGCAATCGCTTCTTTATTCGCGCCCGCCGCCCCAGCCTCTGGCCTCCCGCCAGCTCCTCTTCGGATTTCCCTTCCGCGGCGCTTGTGCCGGCTGGAGATTGCACGGCAGGAGAAGCCACAGCAGCGTCAGCGTCAGCATCAGTGCTAGCAGTAACGCCAGCGGCAGCGATATCGGTATCGGCAGAGGTAACGATTGTATCGGTAGTGTTAGCCACGGCGATAGCGTCAGTGGTGGCGGTAGCGACATCGTTAGCGGTAGCGGCGGTATCGTCCGCAATAGCGGTAGCGGCGGCAGCGCTAGCGGTATCATCAGCGGTGGCCGTAGTGTTAGCGTCAGCACCAGCTGTAGCGGCGGTCGCCGCAAGGGCAGCAGCGGCAGCGGCGGGGGTGGCGTCGCTGCTATCCATTGGGTTCTGGTCGCCGATATCTCGGATCGACTTGCTCAGCGGCGATGGTGTCGACGTCGACACCGCCGTCGTTTCATTGTCAACGACTCCAGGTGCCTGGGCATCCGAGCTGCTGTTGTCACTGCCGCCTCCACTGATCGAACCGCTGCTATTGATATCTCTGTCACTACGACTGTCAACGCCGCCAGTACCCGACTCCACAGGCTCCACGCTTTCCTCGGCCACCATCTCGTTTCGAACCTCCGCTGCCGCCCCGACCGCCGTCTCCACCCCTACTGACACCTCAGCCGCCGCCGCCTCAAAAGAAGCGGTATCGGTAGCGTTATCGGTATCGGTATCCGTTGTCCAAGAGTGATTCGCGGCGCGGTCAACTTCGAGCTTCTTCCCGCCGGCGAAACCACTGGCGGTGTTATCATTTTTCTCCCGCTCGGCATCGATTTCGGCAGCATCATCATCAGTACCAGCAACGGCAGCATGAGTAGCTGCAGCAGTAGCAGAAGCATTAGCGGCAGCAGGAGTAGAAGCAGCAGCAGCAGCAGCAGCGGTAGTAGGAGTAGTGGCGGAAGCAGCAACAGCACCATCAACATCAGCAGGAGTAGCAGCAGCCGGGGCATCAGCAACAGCGGCAGCAGCGACCGCGGCGACCTCCTTGGCGAGGACTGTCTTGAAACGCCCGAGGTCGCTACGTACCGTCGGCCGGGAAATAACCGGGAACACGCAGCGTAGATACGTACCGCAGCAGGTGCAAAAGGCGCAGCAACAGCAGAGGCAACGACACCGAAAAAACAAGCAAAGAAGGCGGCGAGGAACAAAACCAGCAGAGGGGATAGGTGGGGATTAGCTCACATATCAGTACATATATGTAAAACATATACCTTTTGCTGGCATGCTGTTCTCCGCGGCCGAGTTTTTTTCTCGCGCGTTCGGCTGCGGGGCAAGGAAGGGGTCCGTCGGTACATGACGCATGTCTGGATCCCGGCCGAGCTCTGTGACGCGTGCTCTGAGCATTCAAAGCCGCTGAGCTGGCTCCTTTGTCAAGGGGTTGCGTTCCGCCACGCTGAGCCGAGTAGGGCCATGGAAAACCCCACAATTTCGATTTTTAAATAGCCCCTACGCCCCCACTTTTGTTTCGCACGCGCCGCTCTCCCTCCCGCTACATAACACCATCAGCCAATTTTGTTTCACCCTCTCTGCTGTCTGCTACGACGCAGCAGCAACAGCAGCAGCAGCAACCGCAGCACTCCTTTGTGACAGCCACTGACGGAGCTTCTATGTGTGCATGTGTGTGCGCTTCTGTATGTATGTGTGAGTGAGTGAGTGTAGGGTGTCACAGGCCACAGACACACGAAACGATCAATAAAAGGCCACGGATCTTTTTTTTTAGCAGCGGCCGCTCAGCCTCGAAGCCACAAAATCAGTATTTATGGATCGGATACGTATACAGCAGTACAGCAGCAGCGGTACAACGGCAGCCGTGCTCCAAGCCCTCGCCTTTGTGCCAGTCACGGTGTACTATGTGTGAGGTTGACGCACAGCATGAATAAAACCACGGCAACGGTTTCGCCCAATGCAATAATCAAAGACATACCGTCGGACCTCGTACCAGGTAGTACCCGAAGTATACAGCAGCAGCAAAAAAAAGCAGTAGCCCATACACATCATTGGAACGCCTGTGTTTCCCCCTTTCGACCTGCAACGCCCCCGAGATTTCAAGAGAACCCCATCCCGAAGCAGAGCCTTGTGTTTACACAGCGGTACCATATACATGATGGTTTGGCGCATGTACGTGCGGCGGGCGTGCGTTGTGCACTCGCATGCGCGCAAGGGGGAGGAGCAAAAACAAGTGCACAAAGTAAACGTTTCCCCCAACGACAACAACAAAGGTGACCACGACCAAGACGCCTGCCGCAATGAAAATGACACACCGCTACGCGTGCTCCTCGCCGGTATCATTTATGGGGGGGGGTCGAAAGAGTGGTAAGAGGTATGGTTGTTGTACAGCGCGCGCAGAACAACACCAAAGAAATGGTAAGAACTAAGAATTATGGTCCAGGCTGGGTTTCTTACTTGTGAAGCATCCGCGTCACACAGCGATCGCATGCTGTTGCCGCCTTCCCCCCTCACCTGAGAAGGGTCCGCTTCACAAACCTCTCCACCGCCTCCAGCCGCAGCACCGACGCGATTACCTGCCGACGCAGAGGCACGAGCGCGGATATTCAAGGAAACCCCACACATATGGAAACATGCGCCCACCCGCAACAAGCACGCTCGCGCCAATCGACCCACCAACATGAGCATCCCCATCGCCCATCGAACGCGCAGCTTCATTACACGAGGACCTCCACGACACCAGCAGAACGATTACACGAGTAGCACCACGATTGCTCGCAGCATTCCGTCTTCAGGCACAAGATGGGCAAGTCCAGCGCACAACTCGGTCCAGCCTACGGTAGAGTCGGTCATTTACAAGCCAAAACACGAAACGATAAGCAGAACAAAAAATAGCGAGCAACCCTAAGCCGGAAGGAATACCTCGTACGAAAATCCTCTCATTCCATTCCAGCAGCTACAAGGCAGTCGCGCACAAAAGCTAATCCACACCCACGACCGTGTGCGTTAGCCTGCAAAATATCGTCCACATCACACATATATCTTGTGTGTGGGACTGCTATCCCCCCCCCCCCCCCCTCTTGCTGGGATTGGCATCGGTTGGCAGCGACGCTGTAAAACACGTCTCTCACTACGTGAGCTAGACCACCAGGGTACCATCTTGTTTCTCGTGTTGATGTTTGGCGGTAACAGAGACGATCGAGTTAGATCATATTGTGCGGAGTGGAGAACCTTAACTTCGCGTAAGGAGGGATGACATAACGTAGCGTGCATAAGGTAAGGTACCCACGAGGCAGTTAAATAGTGTCCCCATTGCTGTCTCTGGAAGTGACCACATCAGAAAATAACTAAATGGATTTGAAGATGCACAGCTCAGCTGTCATCCGATATGGAAGAGAGTACGCGCAAGGTGCGGAAGTCCACCTCATAAATGTTTAGGATGCTCACCCTTCATGCGACTCGCCGAACACCTCACGGCGACTCGCGTTCGGTGCACGCGACGTCTGCCTGGTCAGTGAAACACGACGTGCTCCGTCCCGGCATTGTAAGGATGTGAGGGTCAACTATCTTAAGACTACGGTTATGCAAGAAACGAATACCCCCCCCCCCCCCCTTCCCATATCGCACACATATCGTGCGGGTGGGACTGCTATTGCTCCCCTTCTTTCCACATCACTCACATATCGTGTGTGTGGGACTACTATTTCTGCCCCCCTCCCCCCTCCCCCTCCCTCTCCCTCCATGTCACTCACATATGGTAGATTGTAGGATAGCGTTAGTGTCATAAGGCACCGTTTAGACCCCGCGTCCACGAACGTCACCCTCCCCCTGTTGCCCAGACCAGTCGTGCTCTCCCATGCTACCTCGGATCCTGGGATCTACGGAGCGTCCGGCGGGTGGGTAGGTTGGTGGGTTGGTGGGTGGGTGGGTGGGTGGGTGGGTGGGTGGGTGCGTGGGTGGGTGCGTGGGTGGGTGGGTGGACGTTTGAGTGTGTGTGACCAAACGCCCAGACATTTGTTGTTTCTCTTGTTGCTCGCGACACCTACGTATATGCAGCAATGGCATGCTGGTTACATCGGGGGATGGGCAGGGGGGGGAGGGGTATCTATGTATATACCAGGTATGATTGATCCCCTTGTTAGGGATCAGATACTCGGTGTTAGGTCATCTTGCTGGGTGTCGCGGAGGTATTGAACCGCAGTCGCGGGGTTTCGTTACGCATTCGGAAGGATGTTCGCATATATACGGCAACAGAACGCCGCGATAGGGAGGCGGGGGCAGTGGGGTAATGCTCATCCCATCGTCAGGTGGCGGGTGTCAGGTCATCCTCTTGCCGGGTGTCGGGGGGGGGGGGGTCGAGCTGCTCTTGGGGGCTTTCGTAAGGAGCTCGGAAGGATGTTCGTGCCTGCTGTTTGCTACATACTGCAGAACAGCATCTTCGTGGGGATGCGGTACGGGGGAAAATGAATAAAGCAAGATGCACCGACGGTTACCGCGCAGACATCTCCTTCACGGAGAAAGCGGGGCGGGGATCCAAGACGAAGCATGCCACCTGTTATTTGCACCTCCGTTGATCTATATATTTTTAGCCATCCCTCCCTCTCTCTCTCACCTGAACGGTGTTTTGAGCCCTCCAAGAAACCTTGACACCATTAGACCGGATTACCCATTTAGATGTCCCCGTGGCTTCGTCGTACTGCGGGGTGGTTAGAAATTTGTCATTGGTTTAATATACATGCTAAGGCATAAATCACAACGCGAGTTACGAACGAAGAACATTCCAGTACCTGATTCCCCTAATTCGAGTGTCATCAAGACCCTGTACTTGGAAACTCTTGAAAATGCTCCAGTACCTGATTCCCCTAATTCGAGTGTCATCAAGACCCTGTACTTGGAAACTCTTGAAAATGCGACCCTTCACCCTCGAGGACCGGGAAACTCCCGGCGTAGTTAGCATTTTCATCATACCTCTCCGAGGTTACGTAACCCATTCCGGGAAGAGCCGGTCCGATTTCCCGGGTTTCCGAGGAAAAAGTTAACTTGACGAAAGCAATTTCCAGGAACTGTGCATGCCTACGAATCTCCCATACAAAACGGTCCCACTGCATGTTTTGCGGGGGGACGGCGGCGTTTACCTCGACGCTTTTGAGCCACGGCGACCATTCCGGCTGGCGCTGGAGGCTCGAGTACAGAAAGTACGCGTCCTCTCTCGAAGCTGGCAACTCCAAGGAGACCTTGCTTGTTACAATCAGCGGCATAATACAGAGGACACAAGGCAGAGCAAAAGCAACCACTTTCAAGACATGACGCATGGAGCATAAGTCGGCCAGTAGGACGTCAGGCAGAGCATGTAGTACATTAGCCAACATGACACGAGACAGAGCAGAAGTTGGCCCACAGGACGTCGAGTAGGCCGCAAATTGGCCAATGAGACATGAGACACATCATACCATACGTCAGCCAATGGGATCTGGGACAGAGCAGACGTCAGCCAATAAGATGTCGAGTAGAGCCTAAGTCGGACAATAAGATAACAGAAAAAACATACATCAGCCAACGAGACACGATACATGAGACAGGAGACAGAAGGTAAGCGGCATGATTAATCAATCGCGCGTGATATCGTACATGATGTATGAGACACGAGGCATCAGGCAGGGCAACGACTAGCCAGTATGACGCGAGGTAGGGCAGACGTAGGTAGGGCAGACGTCAGCCAATAGGGCGTCATACAGAGCATGTCATACATACAACAAACGGCAAGCCAGACATCAGACATACCAAGTACCACTGTTATAGCCTACAGTACATACATCACATGATACGTGAAACACGACGCATAAGGCATGAGCCAAGAGACATTGCATTGGCATTGGACACCAGACTTGAGAGATACACTTGAGAGATTGAGCCGCCTTTACCGCAATTCTGGATTATTATATGGGATAAAGTATGGAAATAGAGGAATCTGGTTTGACCCTCGTGTGCTTCCAGTAGAGTCCGCCTTTACCGCAATTTTAGGTTATTATATGGGAAAAAATGTGGAAATAGGGGGATTCGGTTCTAGACCCCCGTGTGCTTTGAGAGATTTGAGACATTACATGATGCATGAGATATGGAGCATGAGGCATACAGCACGTATATATATCAATAATAAGAAAACGAGCACTAAGAAATCCAGGATGGGAAGACTTGAAAACAAGAACATCGGGAGTCGCTCAAGTATATTGAAATTAGTGTAGACGCAGGTCGAATAATAAATCCAGCCTGGACGTCCAGCGCTGCTTTGATACCTGGTACGTACCAACTGCAAGATAGTAGACATGCGACAAATTATATCAAGAGCATGGGGAAGGCGCCATGGTTGAGTAAACGTGAAACATGTACAGGCTTGGCCGGCCAAAAAACCGACAATATTTCAGACAGCTCTGCCGCCACCGCTTTACGAATTAAGACTTGAAAATTGGAAGCGCTAATACCCCTTATACCACATTGCACATAAAAAAGATATATGTACGAAAAATTCCAACGTTTTGTTCTGTAGGGTACGTACAAACCATACCCGGGGTAGTTACCCCGGGTATTACCCTACAAAGAACTTCTGTAAGTTATGTAGGGCATTCGTACCCGTACCCGGAACTTCTGGAAGTCCTGTACGACGTTCACATACCTATACCCGGAACTTCTGGAAGTTCTGTACGCCCGTGGCCACAATACCCGGGGTACGGGTACGGCATGCTTTGTACCCGCTCGGAACTTCTGTGAATTCTGTACGCCTGTGCCACAATACCCGGAACTTCTGGAAGTTCTGTAAGACAATCGTACCCGTACCCGGAACTTCTTGAAGTTCTGTAAGATCTTCATACCCTTACCCCGAAATTATGTGACTCCTGTAAGACTGTGGCACAATACCCGGGGTACGGGTATACCTTCGTTACAATACCCGGGGAGCTCTGTATTCATTCAAGTTTAATCCGAAAAGTGTATTATGCATTCATTAGGATGTCATGTTTTTTGTCAGTCACACAAACCGGACACCGAACACAGCAAGCAGTACGTATCATACAAAAAGAGCACCTACCTGTTATTGGTGTTTCTTTCGTGTCTAAGGGCACGTATTAACGAAGGAGACTTTTCGATCGAAATTATTCTTTTTCATGAATCGAACTGAATTAGATTCGATTTGTTTGAAACAACGCTTTTCTTTCTCCTATCGGGAAACCGCGCATTGGGAATTGTCAATGTTTTTTTCTCGGCGGAATAATGCAGATCTCGCTATCATATAATCGAAGTCTTGAACTATTCTCTGTGTTTTCGGTGGCTTTGCTTCTTTGTCGTGACACTTGGGTTATCGAGCTACCAATAGTAGTGGAAAAATTGGGCTTGCAACCGTCATTATATTTTTCTAGGCGCCACAGCCGGGGTACAAAATGGTATGATCTGTGTTACAGAAGAACAGTAGTAGACCCATACGTTAATTCTTATGAGTGCATCAGTGTATGTATGTATGTATGCAGTATGCCAATCGCAGCAATTGGAAATGCGTTGAAAATAATGGTGTCTTTTTTTTTACTAGTCAATTTGTTGTTTTTTCGCTCCTCTCGAGGCGGGTATTGACCCGGGAATTACCCGTACCCGGGACTTCTGTGAGTTTTGTACGACATTCACATACCCGTACCCGAACTTTCAAGCTAGAAAAAAAACAATCTGGTATAGAAATCTTCGTTCCCGTTGAATGTGAAATTTGGTGGACACTATACACTATGCTGAAGACTCCAGTAGAACATCGATACAAGTTTCATTGCCCAATTCGCCACCCATCAAGAGATATTACCAAAACTCGATTCCATATACAAGGCAAGTGTTTTCGACAAAAACGGAGAAAAATAAAAAATATCGCTGTGCCCCGTCACTTTTTGGAGCTCGGACCTGACATTTTGACAAGTGATTTAGAGCAAGCTTGAACACATAATACTTGGAACTCGCAAAAAAGAAAGAAAAAATCTTGCCGACACACGGGCGGCCAAACGAAATCCATGATAATAAAACGGACGAAAAGTCAACATTTTTTTTTTTTTTTTTTTTTCGATTTCCAGGTAGTGTTTTGATTAGGGTGCTCTAAGGTCCCGAAGTAACGCGGCACTTGCCAAATCGAATTTCGATTATTTTTTTTTAATTTAATTTAGTTTGCATCTGATTGGTCAAAAAATGAATCACCAAGCAGGCATTCTCAGAAGTATTACAAAAAATCAAATTCAACAAAGTAAAAAAAGACTTCCTCGGTCGAATTTAGTCGAATATCGAAATTCAAGTGGGGGAGTTTGTCCACCTAGACATGGCATGTTCTATGTAACCGAAGCCGGCCACGCGAATTGGTGCCATCTCGTCGGTTGATTGAGAGGCGAGAAGCCACCATTGCGAGAGGTAGTACCACCGGAGCAGCGGCAGCGTGGCCTCCGAAGGTCCTTAGCACAGCGTAGACCGCCTGAGGCACTTCGAAAACAATCGAGACCGTCGCAAACCCAGTTTTTCGTCGCCCTGCACCTCAAAAGTTACACGACCAACTACCACATGACGACTTCGCTCAGAAGTTCGACCGCGATATCCCCATCGCTCCTGCCCGTGTCGGGCGGCCGGGTGGCGCCAGCCCATCCAAGAGACGCCTATTAATAAAGCCATAGCCTCCAAGCCGCTGCCGGCCGAAACAATCTGCGGCTAGCTGCGGCGCTCCGGGGGGAACGCGAGCGATCGCTCGCCTCGGTCGTTGCCCACGGGTGTTCGTTGACCCTTTTGCGTTTTTTTAATTATAGAACGCACTACGCCGTTCCTTGATAAGAAGCAGAGTTGAAATTTTCGTGTATTTTCATGAACTAAATAAAAAACAAATGAATTACGATTTTCCGTGCTCTTCGTTATTCTGGGCCCTAAAACACATGTCAATTTTTCAGGTGTTCCGAACACCAAAAACTAAGCGGGGCACAGCGATATTGGTTAACCTACGGCGTCTCGGCCGGCCCAGCTTGTAGCATGACGCATGATGCATGAGACATCAGGAGGCATGAGGCATCGGACATGAGACATATGGCCTGGTAAACATACGGGCAAGCGCCTGTGTGTGTCCACTCCTGTAGTATGTGTCGCTGGTAGTGCGTTCGTTATACCCTGTCCGTCGATTTCCATCGAATGTTACTACTTTTAAGAAGGGATGCATGGGGTTATGGTTAGGGTTGTAGGGTTAGGGTTGGTGCTGCCTGTACCTGTGCACACAACAATTATTATTAGAATGCATGCTCATTCACGTGCTCATGACATCATGATGCAAGCTCAAAACTGCAAAAAATACAGGGCAAGCTTCGTCGGTGCATAGTACATGCGAGCAGCGGAAGTTACACCGCAGACTAACCCAAGACAAAGAAAGATGGGGGGGGGGGGGTGAAACATGTGCACGAACATACTGCTGTGTAGGCGAGAGCACAAGAAGAGCTAGAGCCACGTCCGGTGCTCTCAGGGTGCAACCAACAGCAGCAGCAGAGCAGCGCGACGAGGACAGCACACTCATGGGCGCCTCTCTTGAGCTGCATCCCAAGATCCCAAGGTCCGCACGAAAACACCAGGAACCTGCAGCGGCAGCAGTAGCACCACCACTACCACCACCACCACCACCATCACCACCACCATCACCACCACCACCACCACCATCACCATTACCACCACCACCACCACCATCACCACCACCACCATCACCACCACCACCACCACCACCACCACCACCACCACCACCACCACCACCACCACCACCACCACCACTACCACCACCACTACCACCACCACTACCACCACCACCACCACCACCACCACCACCACCACCAACACCACCACCACCACCACCACCACCACCACCACCACCACCACCACCACCACCACCACCACCACCGCCGCCACCACCACCACCACCACCAGGTTATGAAAACCACCACACTGCCATTGAGCACATGGTCACCTGCTCGTCAATCCAGGTTGCTCGAAGCCCCGAGACGCCACTTCTCGCGCGGTACGGCTTGCTGGTCCTCTTGCTGCTGTTATTGTGAACTCGCTTTGGTGCCAGCGTCCGCAGAACGAGGGCAGAGCATAAGTTGCTGACGCATAGCAGTGCTGAGGCACATGATACTGCAGCCAGCAGTGATCTTGTATCTCGCATGGTATGTTATACGCGGCGGTGGCAAGCAGTCCCAGCCGTGCTCTCTCTGTGAGACAATGACAACATTGATCGCTGTGAGTCTGTCTGCGAGTGCAGTGCACCCTCGGGGGTAAGGAGATTAAGTAGTAAAGTCCACACACATGTCATGTTGCATCAATTTCAAGTATAATAGGTTTTCAATAAGTTGGAAAGGCGGAGTGATCTCGGGGTTCGTGCACATGTCATGTACCTGAAACAAAAATGTGTTTCTGGTTCAGGCTTCGCAGCAGCAAGCGACAGCATGAAAAACACAGGATTGGCGTAGGGGGTAGAGAGAGCCCCCCTCTGAAGATTGCGTGCACGCTTATATTGTTGTGGTCACTGCTGTCTTATGAAGGCTGGGCGGGAGGCAGTCGAGGTTGAAGCATCAAAAAAAAAACGAGAAACAATGTGCCCCGTGGAAACCATGAAACAAAAAAGCTCCCACTCGGATTTGAACCAAGGACCTGCCGCTTACTAAGCGACCGCTCTAACCAACTGAGCTATGAGAGCTCGCACAATCCAGGCTGTAGAAACGAACTTTTATTATGAACGACTTGCAAGGTTTCTCGCTGAAGCGCATCGCTTAGAAAACAGTTTCTCCCGAGACTTCTTCATCAACCAGGTAATGGTATCTCCCGAGACTTCTCCATCAACCAGGTACCTGGTACATGTCATGTTATACTTCGAAGTATAAAAAAATAAAAGTACACTCCAGTCCAGCTGTAAGATCGAAGATTTCGTCGCAACTCACGTCTTTGCAAGCTGTGTGTGTGATACTCCGATCGCGCGCATTACTGTGTAGTATTTAGAAAAATAAATGGAAAATACACTACTACTACTTACTTGCTTCTTCAGCTGTGAGATCGTCGAAAATCGAAACTCAGCTTAGCAAGCTGCGTGTGACTTCGATCGCACCTGTTGTTACGGGGTGACACGTGTGTCTACCCTGAGGCTCGTGAACGATACTGGTTGGTGACTCTCCTCCTACCTCCTGCTAATAATGCCAGGGTCAACAGGACTACTCGTAAGACGTTCAGCCTTGTTCTGCGCACGGAAACTGTACAACCCGCATTGATTGAGGGGGACAAAACCAGAGACATCATCTGTGGAATTCAGTATGCATTAAAAAACAAATAATAATTAGACTACAGCAGTATTGTTATAATGTGAGTTTGCGCTTGGAGTGGGCTACTTTGTGTATATATATGATGAAAAAAAAAATCTCCTCCTGGATCCAGCTGTGAGATCGAAGATTTTGTCGAAACTCATATTATTTGCAAAAGCTGTGTGTGATACTCCACGATCGCGCGTATTACTGGCTGTGTGTCCTCATTAAGGATATATATAGGTCGGCGACTCCCCTTGGAACTACAGTGTAGCTTGCGTACCAGGGTCAACAGGTTGCTGTTAATCAGTCTG
Organism: Undaria pinnatifida; assembly: GCA_012845835.1. Taxonomy (NCBI): domain Eukaryota; class Phaeophyceae; order Laminariales; family Alariaceae; genus Undaria; species Undaria pinnatifida. Next base: position 19,504,326 of record JABAKD010000025.1, on the reverse strand, counting down.
TGCGCGGAAACTCTAAAACCCGTTTTTGAGGGGGACAAAATCTGACGACAGCTGTGTGTGGAAGGAAATGCATCAGTTTATCAAGTGTATCTTGTAAGTCGTATAACCGGTGAGGGGAGGGGGCGGAGATTTTAAGGGCGTGGGGGCCTGGGTTTGAACAAGAGGGAGCGGGGGGGGGGGGGGGGGCGGGCGGGGCAACTCAATCTGTGCGTGGAAATTATAAATCCTTCAAGGGGACAAATCTGACGGTTGTGGAAGGAGTGCATCAGTTTATATCATGTATATACTATATCCTGTAAGTCGTACAACCAGTGAGGAGAGGGCGGAGTGTTCGAAGGGGGGGGATGGAGGGGGATTTCCAACAGCTTTAGGTTGCATACATGTATATCAGTTAGGATCTTGCTATATATACGCGTGGTGCTAGGTCTAGGCGATGGTGCGGTTGGTGGGGAAGGAGGGGGCGTTGGCGGGGAGGGGGGGTATGAATTTGAGCTACGGCATGGATGGCTAGAAAGGTAATGATGAGGTGATATCAACTGCCTGATGGTGTTTATTACTCTGGCCGAGATTTGGATTTTAGGTGGGGCGGCGGGAGAGAACAGGTGAGGGGTGTGAGGGGGGGCGATGGGGGGGGGGGGGAGGGGGTAATCAAACCCCTTTAGGTCGCATGAATGCATACCTCGGAGAAACTTTACCAAACGTGCTAGGTCTAGGCGATGGTGCGGGTGGTGGGGAAGGAGGGGACGGGGGACGGGGGGGGGCGGAAATAAATGAATTGGAGCTACGGCACATGCTGGTTGGATAGGTAATGAGGTGTGTGTATTATAGCTGATCGAGGATTTCATTGAAACTCATATATTTGTTTGTGCTAACAAGCTGACAGTGCGTGTGATACTCCGATCGCGCGTGTTACGGGGTGTGGTGTGTGTACCGCTTGTCCTCATTCATTAAGAATATCAGGTATCAGGTCGGCGGCTCCCCCGGGGACATGTTTGCTTCTTTTTTTTTCGCTCACCATCGGATGACCCCTTTTATTAACATTTTCTTCGCATTATTTATTTCTCTTTTTTCTCCCTCCCTAAACGTAACTCAGATGCAGGCCTCTTCTCCCCCCTCCCCACTACGTACGGTGCACGCGCCTTCTTTTTTATCGAGAGAGCAGACTCCATCCAGCTATTATTATTTCCCTCGTCGACTCGCATCGAATTGCATTTATCAATGATATGTTAGTAGAAGTACTGTCATACTGATATAATCTCCCAGGTATATACCAGTATATACTGCTGTGCGTGCCTGTAGCACCTGGGTCAACATCAGGGTGATGCGAAGGCGTTCAGTCTTTACTCAATCTGTTCAAGACGGAAACAATGTTAACTACTCGTACAAAACCCGTGAACTGTGATGAGGGAGACAAAATCTAACGGCTCGGCTGTGGATCGTATTATCTAGAAGAGAAACGATGGTACTCATAATAATCGTATTTAATTATGCAAATATGTATATATTCAATGCTGGATAACAGGATGTATACAGTATATCTCTGGTCGTGCGTACATCAACATGCAGAAGAAACAGCGTAATAATATAATCATACAAGGGCTCCGCATGAGTGCCGGCGAATGCTGCTACTTGTTGCTGTAGACCACTCTCGTCTGGTCGATGGAATATTATTAGTACGCGATAGCACTGAACAAATAATTTGGCAGTTAAGAATTTCAGGCTCCATCGAGTTTTGGACGAAAAAATAAACATAACATTCCTGGTATGGCCTTTTTGTCTGATTGCTGGTCGCTCATTGGCCGAAGATCGTAGATAAATAACCGTCATCTGGAGACGATAGAGGGTCCATTCATTCCCAGAATCATAATCCATTCACATATATACAACTCCGACAACCCGGGAACGAACACGGATATATCACCCAGGATTGATACCTCCCCGCACAGTGTGGAAATCCTCAATGCCACCGACCAGCCGATCTCTAATTGGCTGGGGTTCGTATATTATAGACCCAGCTCCACCCGGAGACGCGCACCCGGTCTCCCCTAGTCGGTTCCGCACCTGCACTGCGAATGCAAGAACCAAAAAATGTCGTCCGCGCCGCGGTCGGGCCGTTAACAGCGGCCAGCGCTCGCAAAGCTTGCCCTTCGGCGTTTCCGACCTATTTTTCGGGCGCGTTGGCCAATTGAAAGCCGTGGAGGTTTGGAGATAGCTTCTGGCGTCGGCCCTGACCTTGCGCTGTCAGAACACGGCCCCTGTTCTGTCGAGGGTACTGTGACGCTGGACGACGTTTCGCTCACTATGAAAATCGCGTATATCAGTCGAGCAACGCTCGACTCGGAGAGGCACTGGACTCCTCTAGATTTGGGGACCGGCGGCATTGTTTGGGCCCCCAAAAGCCTCCGAGGGTACTGTGGGGAACAAAGTTCCGCATATCCTCCGGCCACAAGACACAGGAGAGCATTGGCAAAGTGGGGATCCTCAATGCACGAGTCCAGTGGTAGCTTGAGTTCGTCACCGCTTTCGATTGCACACTCGAGTACCGCAAAGGCAGCGCCAACGGTATCGCCGTTTTTCCGGCCCGTTTTCCAGAGCCTGCTACGGAGTACGACCGCAGTGGCTTGACAAACTTCAACCCCGTGGGATTGACGAACCCCAACCACGTTGGAGATAGCGGTATCTACCTTCTACGGACCCGCGGGCTGCGCGCTCCCTCCTCGCCGATCCCAGGGGTCGGTTTGGGTGGACTCGCGCCCCTCGCCGAAAGCACTGTCTTGGGTGGGCTCGTGCCCCACACCGAAAGCACTGCTATGGGTGGACTCGAACCCCTCGTCGAAAGGGCACTGTCTTGGGTGGGCTCGTGCCCCGCACTGAACATGCTGCCTTGGGTGGGCTTCCTCTCACCTCTACCGAATTTCACGATTTTCGCACACACGAGCCACGTATAAGGATTGACGGCCTTTCTGCTTCCCCGGGGAGATTCGTCGCTCGTGTTTCTGCCTCCGTCGCCACTACCGAAGGCTGTACCGGCCATGGGTCGATTTCGCCTGCCGCTGACACCGTTTTCGCTTCGGCTTTTGCCATACCCATCGAGGGCGGCACGGGCTCCGCCGAAGCACTGGCTGCAGCGACGCCCATCGCACAGCCGACTTATCTATCCCGGAGTTCTACACAGGAGACGACCCCCGCCGCGACCATCGGTTCTACTGTGTCCGTCCGCCTTGCTTGGCACTCCAGCCCCTCCGTCGTCGACGACGCACCGACAAACAGCGACAGCAACGGGTAATGCACCCCCGCTGTAGATTATGGATTCGGGCCCGGCGGGGCCCCTCGGCCATCTTCCAGACGAGTAACAACCCCGCCGCGAGTCCCACGGCGGCGGCCGACCCCGTCGACCGCCGCGACCCCTGCTCTTGCCGCTCCTCCTGTCCCCGCGGTACTGATATCGTCCGACCGCGACCATGCAGAGCCTATAGGGACTCCTCTCTTACGGCTCACGCCTTCTCCTAGTGACACGCCAACTGCGCCTACAAGGTCGGAAGCCCTCGGTGACGCTGCTGAAAAGCGGTTCGCTGATTCCGTCGCGCGTTATTGGCATGCCGATTGGAAGCGAGAGCAGCACGCTGAGCCGACGTGCCACGCCACGATGCGTTACATCTCTATCAGCCGGCCGTCGGTCCTGCCGCCCGACTTTTTGGCGTGCTACCTCTCGCACAAGCGTCCACCCCTCTCAGACACCAAGGAGCTGGCGGGTAAGGGTCGACTACATACAACCGACGACGACATCATCCTACTCGTCCGTAACCCGACACTGCCGCCAACAAGGTCTGACAAACCCAACTCTGTGGGGCGAGCTGTTTGCTTGCTAAACGACGACCCAGTTCGCATCTACGTTCCCCTGCTCATGCGCCCTTGGATCATGCAAGCTTGTCACTCGACGGCCTCTTGTCACTTTGGCATCACGCGCACGTTGAGCATGCTGGAGCGGTTTTATTGGTGGATTGGTGCGAATTTGTGCACCCGGTGGTGGCTTCGCCACTGCTTGAAGTGCCAAGCGCGGAAAACCCCACGGCTGACTGTCCGCTGGTCCATCATCTCAATACCTCTACCGGAAGGTTCAGGTGTCGCCGTCAGTGTTGACTAGTTCGGCCCCCTTCCGGTCACACCACGAGGCAACACCTACATCCTACTGTTCACCGATAGCTTCAGTCGTCGGGCCGAGATGTTCCCCGTCACTGCCGCTGAGTTCACCGCGGAGGATACAGCCAATATCCTGGTGAACCAATACATCCCCTTGTGGGGGTGCACGCGCACCATACTCTCGGACAACGGACTGCAGTTCTGCTCCAAGCTTTCACAAGCTGCATATCAGCTGTTAGGCGTGCACAAGCTTGCTACAAGCTCCTATTATCCCGACTGTAACGGGGGCGTTGAGCGGGTAAACCACACTATGACCCAAATGCTGGCTATGGTCGTCAACGAGCGACAAGGCGATTGGGACTTGTGTCTGCCCCACGTCGAATTTGCTTACAACAATTCAGTCAGCGCGGCGACGGGTCTGGCGCCCAACGAGGTCCGCATGGGCAGACTCCCACGGCTCCCCCTGACGGTTACCGACTGCACTGGTGTCGTGGGACACCAGAGTCTACCCCGCGACCACATTGCCTATTGCGACTTGGCCACCGACCGGTAAAAGCGCGCGAACGACATTGTCCGCGTACACCACGCCCTCACCGTTTCTCGTGTTAACCGCATAAACTCCGCCCTCACCGACGCGCTGCGTCCAGCACCTAATTTCGTTGCGGATGGTTGGGCATGGGTGTACAATTTTGCCTCTACCATCCGCCAGGGTGTGAAGGCGAACACCGACGCCAAGGTACTCAAGGCCAAACTCGTGCTTAACTGGACGGGCCCGTACAAGATTCTGGCAGTCGGTCCCTGCTCCGCCGCCGAGACTTCGGACGGTTCGCCGCTCGGGAGCAACCCCCTCTATTTGGATCTCCCTTTCAACCTGCCCGGTTCGGACGCTCGTCGACGTGTGGCCATCGAGCGCTGCAAACCCTGCGCCAACCCCCACGACAGTGGGGACATGCCCAAATACCTACCGGCGGGGCTGACACAGTACGTTCTCAACAATGTTTCCAAGAAGTCCCCGCCGTACCACGTCACTCAAGACGACGTTTCGACTCCCCTCCAACGGCTGGAGGTGAAGCAGATCACCGGTCATCAGTCGGTACGGGGGCGAGGTGGCGTCATCGCGGTGCTATACAAGACGCATTGGGCGGGACTCTCCAAACCTTCCTGGGAGTGGGAAATGGACCTCCACCTCTCCCGCTCCCACATTTTGCGTTATTGGGCCGGAACCCCGGACCAGCACCGCCAAACCAACCGCCTCTACCGCCGAATGCGGATCGGGGCAGCACAGCGCGAGCTCTCCCGCAACAACGGGGAACGTTTCCTAGCGCCGGGCTACGCCTGTGTTCCCCGCGCCGATTGGCTCCGTCGCTACCACGGCAGAGTGCTTCCTAAGCGAGCCCACTTTTGGTACAAGAGAGACAATGGGTTATGGTGGCTTGGAAAAATCAGCGCGAGCACTACCGAGGACAAGGTATACCTGGTCCGCTTTCTGGACGACCCGGGACCGATTAAACTTCCTCTTCCCCCGGCGCGCTACACGACTTCGACGGAAGCCGTACGAGGCTCTTGGTGCCTGCAAGTTCACATCGCCAGTGCGTTTCCTCGGGGAATCTAACGTAACGTAGGCGAATCTCGAGGCGTGGCCGTGGCCAGTTGACTTTCAAGCCGCCACCGCTCCTCGATAGTTCTTCATTTTTGGGAGTTATGAGGTTTGAGTCTTCGTCTTCGGGTTGTTCGTGGTGTTCTGAGAGTCTTCGTTGGGTTTTGGGGCGGTTCTTTCCATTTTTTTTCTTATTGTCTTGCCGAGCCCCCTGCTCAGTGCCGGGCCAGGGTTCGGGTAAAACGCCGCTATCTGAGGCGCAGGGCTGTCGCTTTTTCGTCATTGTTCAATTTCGCCCTGCCGATGCCCTCCTCAGCCCAGAGCCGGGGGGCGACCAGGGTACCCTGTTCGCGCGTAACGTGGTACAGGGCTATGTACGGGCCTGTGCGTCAATTTTATTTTTTTGTGTGTTGTATTTGTTCTACTTTGCTTTTTCGACTAAAAATTTCCCCCGCTCGCTGGGCTGTAGGTGTTGCCACCTGCCATCCCGGGTATCCGTCGTTTCCTCGTCCAAACCCCCGTCATGCCGATGGCCCGCGGGAGGTTTTTCGCATGACTTCTCCCTTGTGTTAGCGCTTGTGTTCCCCTCCATATCGACGAGGGCTCGCCTCGCCATAGTACCTTTTCTGTGGTTGGTTCGCCGTGGAGCCTTTCCTGCCCCCCCCCCGCCACACCGGCGGTATGCGGCAAGTTCTAGAGCCTTTTCTGCCCCCCCCCCGCCACACCGGCGGCACGCGGTAGGTTTTTGGTGGGTGACTTTTGCCTTGTTGTAGGGTCTGCGTTTCTTTCAACTACTTTTCTTCGCGTGTTCCTGGATCCATAGCCAGACCGTTAGAGGTGTGGGAGTGGGTTTTGATGAGCCGCATCTTCGACTCATGGTCTAGTTTGTAGAACCGGAGTTTCCCCGAATCTCCCATATTTCTGCATATGCGACTCATCAGGGTGGGCTAGTGTTAAGATACGGCCTCGAAAGGCCTGTAATTATCCGAACTTGAGATCATTTGGATGGGTGTCGTATGGTATGGTTGGCGTTTTATATTCGGGAAAGTTAGGAAATAGATCGGAGGCACGTGCCTCCGATCTCAGAAGCCATCCGGGGCTCCGGTGGAATCGAATAAAGCTACGTCTCTACGAAGGCAAAGAAAGTGATTACTCTCCGAGGACCTGCTCAATTGGCAGACCTGCAGGGGGGACTCTGTGTCCCCACCAATAACCTTACGATAGGCTCCCATCCCTGGTCCAGGGATCATTCCATTTATTTAAACATTAGACAAACGGGGGAAGCACCGAGTTCTCTCGGGTCGACACCGCCCCCCACGGTGTGGAATCCCCAGTTCCATTGGCTCGAATCGCTGATTGGTTCGAGCTCCACAGCGGCGCCCCGCCCTAGTAGGAGGATGATAGAGGCTCTCGCCAACCGATGGGGGACAACCCCGTCGCACACGGGGGAGATAGGGCTCCATCCTCTGTTCAGAAATCTTCCGAATCTTTACAGCCCCAGCAACGTGGGAACTATAACGATGATCTCCCGGGTCGATAAATCTCCTCGCACGGCGTGTCAACCCCGACTCCATTGGCTTATTTCTCGTGATTGGCTTGTAGTCTTTGACCCAATAAGCTCACAATTACTCCAACCGAGTCGGGTTTTCTCGCATACTTCTCGCATACGGCGAACGTTTGCAATGCGAGCGCAGTTTAATGGGTTATTTGCATAATAGGTCGCACAAAAAAGCGATTTTGAGCCTATCTGCTATATCGGGTTGGCGTGCCGAGCAAGCACGCTCAAAATGAGGATGAGAAACACTTGAACAGCAACAACAGCACCAAACGCAATATAAATGGACGAATTAGAGCCATGTGTATGCAGGATTCAGCCCCCCCCGGTTATAAGCACACCTAATTTCAAACAAAAATGGGGTGTTCAAAGAAAAACGACATAACAATGTGTGGAACTAAGACTGGCACGACTCGAGCATAATAGCCAACCGTGGAAGAAAAACTGAAATTAGGCCATAACAGTGCGAATTTGACTCACCGGCATAATGGTAGAATAATCATGGAACACTTGCTGAACCCGAATAGTCACCTCTTTGTCGCTTATGCGGCACCGAAAAAAATCGCTGAAAATTCCGATTTCATTCGCTCATTGGGTCAGAAACCTAAGCTCGCTATTATAATATTTTCGCGGGTTTTCTTGCATACTACGTGCGTGGGGCAAAAACATTCCATGTGACCGCAACCGCAAGTCGTCCCAAACGCTCGACCTCGGGATGAATCTATGCAGTTGGTGCTCAGAGCGTCACGATTAAGCCATTCGGGATCATAAGAAGAGCGGTCAAAAAGCCATGTCCCGGCATACTAACAGCCACATATATATTGCCCACAACAGAAAAGAGCAATGAGCGCCTGCTTCCTCAGCTTGGCACAGGGTGATCTTGAATCGGAATATAATACCCCTTTATTTCTTCTGTCTTTGCTGTTCTTTCCTTTGTTCCAATTGACTTGCGTCTGACGTGCGTATGCGTAGTGATAGGTACCACGAGATATTTGTGCAGAAGATCCCTATTTTTTATGATACTGCTATATCGTCGATTGCCAGGAGATGATGTCAAGAAGATCCCTATTACTCTGTGTCATCGGTTAATTCCTGGCGAACACGAGACGACATTTTCAAGAAGATCCCTATATTTTACTATACTGTCATCAATTAATTGCCGGCGCACAAGATGTATTGACCAGCAGCAACAGCAGCAGTCAGTAGCCAGCGCAATTCTTGCAACCATACAACAAAGCGTTCGAAACACTACTACCTTGATAATCACACCTACCTTTAGAAGTGTATCCACGTTTCGTTTGTGGGGATAAATATACCCGGAATTAGTGTGGAATATTCATTATGCGGTCCTGAAAAGTGAATGATGGATCGGGGACCAATTTATACGGAACGACTCTTTGGAGCGGCGATGATGATGAAAAATACTGACGAAACGTTGTTTCTCGTACTGCGATTTTTTTAAAGCGACTCCGTTCGTTGTGTTTGTTTTCTATTTTTTTTTTATGGTCTGACCTGTTTTGTTGTGTTCTCGTACCCGGTACGCTAGCATTTCACTTGCTTTATAACTAGATTAATTGCGATTGTTTGGTTTACTCTGTCTCACAGTCTATGACCACATATTAATAATAAGTTGTAACTCTCTAGGATGAAGAATCACACGGACACTGGGTGTAATGTCGGGTAGGGAACGGCCCCCCTCCAAGACAACGAACGCCCGAACAAAGAAAGGTATTTTACCTTGAAATCCGATATCGAAAAGCAACGACACAGCAGTCAGTCGTACGATGTGCACAACAGGCCAAACGCTTCGAGGTGTGACCATGAAAAAGTGTGGTGGGGACGAAATAAGAAGCCAAGTTGGAAATGATGCCAACTTGGAAATAAATGTTTTCCCATATATACGTTTTTTTCCTTCAAGCTCTGCATATATGTAGGTGCCAAGATCCAAAAATAGCTCGGGCGTATACCGCTCAAAATACAAAAAATTGCGCACCTCTCGCTTGCTTGTCTCGCTCAGCCCACGTACCCGATCCCGACCAGATAGATGCGGAACGGATACGGTAGGGCGAGGGGCGTTTGAGCCGCCCCACGAAGACGGCGCTCGAACGAAGCTATTAGACCGAGAATTCCAGTTCCGAGAATCGCATACTGAGGCCGAGACGGAAAAAAATCTTGAACGAATCCTCCCCGAAAAGAATGATCATATAGTGTATATATTTAAGCGTTGCACCATTAGTGCAGCAGATTAGTAGGTAGCCCCCTAAGCAATATACGTAGCTTCGGAAGCTGGTCTTCCGGTAGTTGGCACACAGCAGTTTACTTGCTATCATGTGTGTTCTATGTACTTATCGCACACGGAGACTTGATCGTGACTGTGTACCCTTCCCTTGTAGTCCGGTAAAAACAATTTATTCCAGTAAAAAAATGCCGTCGAAATATGGATAATTACAGCTTTTAGGTCAGCAAGTTAGACAGAACAACAACAGGCGAGGGTCGCGTGCTACTTCGGTTTGTTTTGGCCATGGGACGCGCGCATCGCGCGCCCCGTCCCCATGTGATCACCCCTTTTCCGTCTCCCATCGCCAGCTAAATATGTTGGACACACAACGAATCAACCACCACTGGCCTGAAGTCGCCAGCATCGCCAGCAACGTCTGACGATCTGGTGATCGTATCTTCTTTCTTCTCGTACTGAATGAAGAAACTTTCACACACCAACCATACATACAAGTTTTCACGTAATAGCCGTATGACTTTCGGTAAGCCTCTCGATAACAATTATACTGTGTATCGTGTAGAGGTACCAGTTCTCGATAGAGGTACCAGTCTTTTTCTGTAAACGGTTTCCGAATCACAGGGCTCCTAAGCCCGAAACCGTCACGACATTTCGCTCATTTCTCGCAGTATTTTTGTTGTTCAAGCTAGGCCATAGGATTTGCCCAGATCCGATAGCATTTTACGCTTCTCCTAGTCAGATTTGGGAGGAGACTCAGAAAAAAGTGTGACGCATCTCTAACGTATAGCATCACGCGTACTGCATTGATTGTCGGCCATCGCCGATCGAGTCTACACCAGAGCGTATACGTCAACCAAGAGCTGGTACACACGCCAACCGCCACACATCCAATGTGACGCATCAGCCGGATACATATAAATCGTATTCCCGGTGACGGGAGGGCGGGAGGGGATATGAGGGGGGGGTTAGCAATCGTTTTTAGATCGCATAATTAACGGGAGCTACTGCACGAATGGTGCTGCGATATAGACTTACTGACAGACGTTACGAGGGCGGGGACCCGGCGGGAGAGCAGGGGGGGTTAAGTGGAAGTTAAAGCTCGTGTAATGGATAGGGACTATACTGCGTGGATGACTCGAAAGGTAAAGATAAATTATGTCGGGAGATCACCCGGCTGGCAGTGTGTATTTGTCTCGTTTTATTTTTATTTTGGTAGTATAGTATCAACAAATAATACTGTACGTACTCCTCAGTTTGAACGGATACTTCTACCCATCTACACCGGGCACAAGCAGTGTCCGAGCTGATGCCTGATAGAGTCACGAGCTCTGTGGCCACAGACTACGAGTCAGAGGTGCACGTTGCAAGTACAGCTATAGTAGTGTTTTAGCCAAGCAACGCCAATCGCAGTGAACACGCGGGTAATAAAAAATTGCAAGCCAGCACACCAGCCTAGTTGTAAAAAACAAAGAAGAAAAGAAAAAGGAAGAAATAACAAGAAAGGGGAAAACAATTAAGGTGGTCTAGTGGTTAACCTCGAACACAATACTGTATATAAGGCAGGAGTATAAGGTTGGAGTATAAGGTTGGAGTGAGGGCTTCAAATCTCGGTATGTATGGAGATTTTTCATTTCTAGACACCAGCCGCCGAGTGCGCTTTCTAGCGTGGGTATATAAGCACCATTCGACGCGAGTCGACGAAGGAAGAACGTGCTGAAATCTTCTCACGATAAAAGCGAAGGCGCGTGCACCGTAGTAGTGGGGAGGGGGGAGAAGAGCCTGCCTAGTGACCCCAAGTCAAAGTGACGTCTGGGGAGGGAGGAGGAGATAAAAAAAGTGCGAAGGGTGACAGATGGGTTGGAAAAAAAAGAAGAAAAAAAAAAACGCGGCATTTAGTCCACACTTTTGGGTTTTACATGTCATGTGTGTTTTATCCCCCTTCTCCCTCCCTAGTCGCAACCCAAACCCGGGGTCAGTAAACAGGCTCTTCTCCCCCCTCCCCACTACGGTACGCGCACCTTCATTTTGATCGCGAAAATACTTCAGCTATAGACTATTTCTTCCCTCGTCGACTCGAGTGAGTATCGAATTGCGCCCCAGGTGCTAATAAACCCATGCCCTAGCATGCAGTAGATGGTCGATGATGACATCGATGTCCCTTTCCTATCATACCGGGGGTGTTTGGTGTGTAACAACACGACAGCGCCCTGCTTTTTTAAAGTTGACAATGAACAAAACCTCCTCTTTGACACACCTCCTAATAATTAAACGCGGTCCAGTCACTGCTCAGTAATTCATTTTTCGGGCGATTCAGACAGTATCGAACGTGAAAAAAAAATATAATATATAAGCAAGCTCCCACGCGGAGTTGAACCACGGACCTGCCGCTTACTAAGCGACCGCTCTAACCAACTGAGCTATGAGAGCTGACGTTTCCACAGAATAAATTTGTACTCGTGCCTTGCCCAGTGTTTGATTTTAGGAGACGAGATGATAGTCGACTAAATTATACAACTGCGCACTCCTCGTATTAATAGTGCAGACAGATGAGATAGAACGTATACCTCTCGAACTATATTGCAGCGCACAGACGCAGTAAGATTAATTTGTACCTTATATACTGGACACCAAAACATGTACCAGGTAACAAGGTAAGAAACACGAATAACAATGCTGCGGCAGGCGCAGAAACCAACTGCTAGAAGTAAGAGCTGTCTATGTACGAGAGCTCATGAATTGAGTTGTTTCGCCAATTTTTCAAGTCGAATTATGAATTATTCAAATCATACAGAATTTCGGCATCATCATTTTATGTTGTGCTCTCGTACGAGTGTATATAGTATCTTTCACTGGGTATCTTGTGCCCGTAGGCTAGGCTGCACCGACGCGTAGACTCGGTAGACCATAGAGTCCTGCTGTACGCACGGTATGCATGGGTAGACTCCGACGTAGTACATGTTTCATACATGTAGCGCGTTGTGATGATCTTCATGTTGTAGTCTAGACTATAGATACAATGTTCGAAGATGGTGCATAAGTCGCTCGACCTCCACTTACTTGAGGACAAACAATAATGTAAAAGCTTCAGTGTGTCAACCGTAAACGTGATCCAACTCTGACCCCACGAGATGTCATTAGTTAGTAGTCCCGACAATGCGGGTTGCAGTCTGTATGGGTTTCGGCTTTTTACCCGGAGGGGGGGGGGGGGGGGGATCTGTTCCCTGTCATGAAAAGATGCACCGTTACGACAACGCGGGGTGAAACGGTTTTCCGTGTTCACGCAGTACACAACAGCTTAGCCAGTAGTTATGGGCTATTCTACTTGTCGTAAATAAGAACGTGGCGTGGAATTCTGGGAGAGCGTAGGATACCGATGCCTTGCTGGTGAAGTTATTGAGTTTAGCATGTTACATGGTGCCAGATTTACACACAGCAGAAAAGTCTGCCCCCCCCCCCCCCCCCTCCCCCCTCCTAGCACTACGATGTATATGCTACTCTGTCGATCCGACGTGTCACGGGTCAAGTTACCGTAGCATTACCTCTCCCCAGAAGACATAATCTGCACTACTGCTCTACACCGCTGCCCTGTTGATAGCACCCATCCATTTCGTAATCGCTCATAGTCGACTCTTTTCCCAACACCGCACAGACATACACGGGTGGACAGAGGAGAAACAACACGCCGTCGGGTGGGTAGACCCCCCCCCCCCTCCGCTTCCAACCCTTCATGTGGGTCGCCGAACACCTCACGGCGCTTCGCGCTTGGTTCATGCGTTGACTGCCTGGTCTGTGAAAACCGGACGGATTCCATCCAAGCATTGTACGGATGCGAAGGTGAATGGTTACATGACTGCGGCAATACTTGAAATGAGTACGCCTCCCCTCCCCCCCCCACGGGCCACCTGCACTATCTGCATTTTTGGTGAAAGTTTATGAAATCTTCCGTGGAAGCTTCCATCGCTTCCACGGAAACTTTCATGAACGCCGTGGAAGCTTCCATGGAAGTGTGGAAGCTTCCGTGGAAGCGATGGAAGCTTCCACGGAAGCGTGGAAGATTTCATGGTTTTCATGGAAGCTTCCACGCTTAAATGCCGTGGAAGCCTCGGTGGAAGTTGCACAAAAAAAACTCTCACAGAAGGTTTCACAGAAGGTTTCACGGAAGCTTTCACGGAAGCTCGCGTGGAAGTAAACTGATTTCACGGAAGATTTCACGGAAGCTTTTGTGGAATTAATTTGCTCTCACGGAAGCTTTCACGGAAGCTTTCACGGAAGCTTTCACGGAAGCTTTCACGGAAGCTTTCACGGAAGCTTTCACGGAAGCTTTCACGGCAGCTTTCGTGGAAATAATTTTATTTTTACGGAAGATTTCACGGAAGCTTTCAAAATGTATTCACCCATATAAAAGGCAGCGCTTGTACAGGAGAGGCCTGCAGACACCAACATCTGACTACGTCACCCAGTTCCCAACGAACAAGCAGCAGATTGCACGGACTCAGTAGAGGCTACAGTTCGGACGCGTCGACGCCATGACGCCAACCCCAGCGTCTACGACATACTTCGTAACCGTATCCAATAACGCCGCACCGCAACAGCCTAAGCAACAATCAGATCCGGCAGCGGAGTAGGGGAATGAGGCAAATAACACAACACCTGCCCAACGTGTGCCACCTTCGATATTTATCCGCCACCTGCGACGAAGTCAATGTGTACGAGTAACAGACGCCAGTCCAGAGTACGGGGTAAAGAGGCATCGAGGCTTTTAGCCCGCCCGCAGCTTCCACCAGCCTTTTCTGCCCACAACCACGCATAGCCACATACCCCGCAATACCATGTACCCCGAAACGTCCTAAATCGATGTGGACGACTTCGCCACAGGGGAACTAACCCCCCCCCCCCCCCCCTCAACCCACTTCCACCGCGACACCCACCAGGGTGTCGGCGAATGAACAATACAATCGAAGCATCTGTCGGTTAATTTTCACCCTTTGACAACCGACAGCAAGAAGAGGACAGTACCTATTCCAACGAAAGCCACACGCTCATGAGTATTGGCTCAAAACGCCCCCCCCCCCCCCCCCCTCTCTCCCCTCCGCCCCTATTCTCACCAACCCACGTCCACCACGACACCTGGGCGACGGCGACTAGACAAGACAATATCAGCCGACACTCTTTCCACTCCTTCAAAGCAGCAAGAACAGGATAGCATCCAATCCAGGCAACGCCACGCGCTCATGACGAGGACTTCCTCGCGCGCCCCCCTTTCCGCCTCTCGTAACGCTGACTCGCCGCCCACCTCTCTCTCCATTCCCCTTCCGACGTGCGCGCAGATAGTGCTGAAGGTCTACCTCCCACCAACCGAACCACAGGGTTCCCCACAACCCGCACAAATCTCACCGCATAACAAAACACGACCAAACCGTTACACCCAGCATTGCCCGTCGGCTCACCCGCCAAGAAAAGCACGAGGCATTTTTTCTTCTTCTTTTTTAATGTTTATCCCAAGCATTATCTTCGCAGTACTCTCGCACCCCCTCCCAGGAGTATCTCAGATCCGGGGTCACATAGCGGGCCCGCCTCCCCCTCCCCACTACGGTACGTCCCTTCATTTTTATCGCGAGAAGAATTCAGCATTTTCTTCCCTCGTCGGCTCGCGCCGAATTGTACCTACCCACGCTGCTGGACGCTCTCGGCAGTTGATCCTTTTTGTTTTTTGGCATTTTTACAAACAAAGCCAAAATCTCACCACGATGGGAATCGAACTCAAGGACCAACGCTAGTAGTATTCGAGGGTAACCACGAGAACACGGGGGCGACCGGCTCCAGGCAATGCGAACAAATATTACGTGCGCTAGGTGTGAAGGCCTCAACATCAACTATGAGCTGCTTACGCCGTTTTGCGACCGGAGGCTGCGGTGGTTCTTGGCCGTGGCCTCCACAGGCACAGAACCCTTGCAACAATCTTCGTCGTGACATGCATCCAAGTCTTTCAACAATTGAAGCCATCTGAGCAACGGCAGCAAAGCGGGCAAGGCGTGGACGATGCAAGCATCGTTCGTGAGAAAGCGCCCGTCACGCTTTTCATCGGCGTAGACGTGGCTAGCGCGTGCGTGAATCGGGGTAGCCCTTGCGCGCCCCCCCCCCCCCCCCTTGTTACGAACAAATACTTACTCCCTGAGCAAGGGATAGGGGACCTTTTGAGCGTCGTTGTCACTTCCACGCAGACCTTTTGTGATGTGTCTTGCGGTGCAAGCGTTGCCCCGCCAGGATCGATTTTGGAGCGGTGTAAGTGTTTAAGAAAATACTCGTACGTACATGCGCGTACCTGGTTACCTTCAACCAGGTCATTGACATCGAAGGTATCCCAACCTGGTTACATTTTACCATCTAAATTATGAAGTAAGTCACCCCTATCTCCCCAAGGTGACCCCACCTCCCGCCGATCACGCCACCGCGTTCCAACTACGTCTACCAAGTGCCAGAAAGCGAACATGTTGCTCTTGTCAGTAGTGCTGTGAAGCGATGGAAGGGAACCTCGAAGTCATTCCTGGTCGCCGTGGGCATCGGACACTCGGGCACGATCGGCGGGATTCCTTGTTCCTGCTTTCCGGGTAGGGTTCTGGTCATTTCCTTCCTGTTTCCCTCCTTACGCGAACATTTAAGCGCACAATAAGCCGTCCGCCAAGCCCTAAGCTTTCGTACGGTGTGGCCGCTTGTCATGGACTCCAGGCAACGCCGGAATTCCTGCAGGGGTTCATCCTCCTCGTCGTCCACGTCAACATCAAGGGCGTCGGTATCCTCCGCGCCGAGAGGCGCTTCAGACAGGAGGACCATGACACGCGAACGTCCGTCGCGGGGAGAAGGGGGTTGTCAGAGACGCGTGATCGAGTCGCGCCGGAATGACAAACGGGTGGACGACGAAAAGTCCTTGACGCTTCGTACCAAGGGGTAAATATTATCTGAAAATATTCCAGAAAAAAAAACATAGCAGAAGGAAAAAGCACGTGACTTTCATTGTAGCTTCGGCCTAGGCGGCGGTCGTACTTTGTGTGTGTTCGGGTCTGCACAATGTGGCACCCCGGTGCCTCAGTGGGAACAAAGCAGACAGAACGAAGACTGTCTTTCACCACTCCTTGGGTGGGGATGCTTCTGACCACGACCCAGTTCCAATAATATTGAGGGGAAATATTCTTTCTTTTCGTTCCTTTTTTAATAGGCTTTGTGGGCGGCGCAACGCAGGTGTCTACAACCGGTCAGAAAACGCACGACGTCATGGAATGCATGTGGCTGCCACGGCGCGTCTCTGGGAAACCGCGAGTGCATATGAGCGTGGCATGCCCGCGAAAATGGGGGAATAGAGGTGCCCGTTGCGGCATGCTTTACGGCAATAGAACCATTCATATCCAAACGTCCACCGTGGAACACCGATCTCCCAACCACAACTTCCGGAGCACCCCGGAGAGAGGGTCTCCTTCCTTTCCGCCCATACTTCGAGCAATCGCTGGTTGTTTTTATGACCCAACCTCGACGTTCTAATCAACACTAGAACAGGTCCTCATTTTGCTGGTAATAGGGTTACACCTGGTGCATAATTTCGTCGTCAGTACCGGGCTTTCGTGGCAATTTCAACGGCACCACGTGCGCGGGCAGGGCTACAGTTCCTCAAGCCAAAAATCCAACAGCACACGATTTGGACAAGAGCTGCATCGTTTTCATCGCCAACGCATCTTGGCCTCACCTGCCATGACCGCGGGCGCCTCTGCACGCACCTTTCCCGCGGCGTTGCCCTCGCTGCTCGCGCGCTGCCCTCCACTACCCATGCCGGGTTGACATCCATTGACACCCGAGGCGGCCGCACGTGGCGCCGGAACATGGCACCCGTTATGGCCGACGGAAACACCGTACCGTGCTGATGACCACGGTAGTGTCCGTCCATATCGTATCCGGCCCGGTGAACCCCGTGTCGGTTAAATCCGGCCCGGTTGAACCCGTCGCGGCCGTGCGTGTTCCCGTCGGGGTTCCCGTAGGCATCCTCATACTTGAAGGGTTCCCCCAGGTGAAGGGGATAGTGCCCCATGCTCTTTTCCCCAGGTTGGGGGAGGAATTGGTGGAAGGCGGGCCCGTTCGGGTTGTTTCTGGCGGACAAAGCTTTGGAGAAAACCGGCCCCCGTCCCACTCCGTACGAAAAGCTCGCGGCGTCGTTTCCCGGGGCAGCATAGGAAGACGAAGACTTTGCGAGCCGCGTCGAATCACCCCCGGCGTGAATGGCGCCGGTTGCAGCCGACTCCCTCTCTTCTAGCCGAACTCGTTCCCCCATGGCGTCCATGCTCCCCTCGGTGTACACCTGATGGTTAGTATCATCGTGAAACGTCCAGAGCCGGCGTGAGGTGAAGCTTCTGCTATGGGGTCGAATGAGATTTGTCGCCGCCGGGGCCAATGTCCTCATCGAAATGCCCGTAACATGTTTCTAAAAATAAACGTTCGCTGTCGTTTCACGCGACCGGTCCTTTATTGTCAAAAAACGGGAGTGTCTTCGTTTTTATGTGAGGCTACAAGGGCTTCGGTCTGCGGTCCGGGGGCGGCTGACGCTCCCCGCTATCCTCGCGCAAGGGAGATGTCAACCATATGTGAAGGGGGCACAACAAGAGGCCCATGGTTTTGTTGCAACTACGGATCTATTTGATAATGCCAAAATGTACTTGTTCGGAGGCGATTGCCATGTGCTGTGCTGTGTGATCAGCAGGGCGGGCGTAATGTGCGGAAAAGAAGAAAAAAAAACGCTAGGTGGGTCGAGGGTGAGGACAATAAGCGAAGGAAGGAAAATGACGAGTACACACATACGTACCTGTACCTGGTACCTGGCACTTCGGGTGATACCTGGTGCCGTGTGTTCGAATGAAAGCACAGCACAGTGTAGCGCAGCTCACCACCACACGGCAGAGCAAAGCACGCCACCACACGGCGTGCTGAGCTAAAGCCGAGCTGAGATGAACCGAGAGCATTTCACAAAAATTCAACAGTTGAGTGCGTACAAACCTGGTGTGGTGTACGTCGGTACTGCTGGATGATACTTCGTCGAACGAGACGTGGCAGGAACGAAATAATAAGTACAGCACAGCACGCAGCACGGCACAACACGGCACGGCACCGCACGGCCCTACTCTGCCGAGCTAGCGCTGCCGTGAAATACTGAGCCCAGCTGAGCTCAGCTGGGACCTGGTAACATGATACGTGGTAATAAAGCAATAGCCCGTTGAAGCCAGCTTTCAACGTGGAAAATATGGCGTTGTTCAGATGGGAACGCTCTGAGGCGTTCTGATTCAGGCATCCGAGCCCGCTCAGCCGTCCGGAAAAGAGAATGTCTTCAAGATAGTGTGTGAAACGAAAAAAGTTGGAGGTCGTTCAGGAAGTCGATATTTGTAAGTAGTTCTATATATTTCCATATTATACCCTGTCGTAGGAGCCGGCCAGGACGATGACCAAACTCCACACGATAACGGCGGGTGCACGGTTTTCTCACACCATCAGGAAGGACAAGGCCAGCTTTTGTTTGCCACCTGTCAAAGCCAATGGTACAAACCTACCAAGCGTAAACGTTTTGCCCCGCATCGACACACAAACACCACAATCGCGCGAGAGGCAGGGTTCTTGCCTTGGGTGGGCCAGCGTCGTCACGCTCCCTGCGCTCCGCCGCTCGAGCCGTCTAGAGCTCCATCGCTTTCTGAAAATACCAGAGGAAGGGCAACGAAGGCGAAATTTGCGATATAATTATGTGTGGGCGTGGCAGGGACGATGTGACCACAGCAGGAAGGTATACAAACCTTCCTTACCTTCCTTAAGGCGCAGCTACAGAGCGATCACCTGAAAGCGTAGACGGAGGCATAAATGGGCTGGAAGGTAACGTTTTGCACACAACTAGCCCGGGGGGGAGATGACGGTGCACAAGGGCAATGGCCGTTCATGTGGCGGACCGGGAGTGTATAACGACGCCACAGCCCATCCATGACCGAGTGAGTAAAAACGAAAAAGGTCCGGGAAACGTAACGACAACTTTACCTCTAATGACAACAGCGGAAGGGGGCCAAAATACGGCTCGTTCATACTACCAATCCCATCACAAGCACCTGCAATTGAGCATCCTTGTTCTGTACGCGCTTCCTGGCTTTGTCCTGGATTTTGGCTTCTTTCCTAGCCATCGGCGCCTCCCAGGCGCGCTCAGCGTCTTCAAAGCGCTCGGCAGTTGCTTGTTCCGACATCCTTCTCAGCGCGGCCTTCGTGTGAGGCGACTGGAGCATCCGTGACCCAGTGGGAACGACACGGGCACTCGGCTCCCCTCTGTTCCGGCCGACCCTCCCGCCGCGGCTGACATGGCTCCCTGTGCCGGCGTCGCCGTCGTTGCCGGCGCTACCCCTGCCACGGCCTGCGCCCCGGTCGCGGCCCCGCCCGTGTACCCCAAGTCATAGGGGGGCGGGAGAACGCGATTCACACCCACCACCGCCGACTGAATCGAGCCGTTGGCGGTCCAAGCCCACGTCCGCGTAGGGAAGGAGGATGTCCCTGTCCTCGTCCTCCGTGGACTCCTAGCTTTGTGTACGCCCAACGTCGAATTCATCGTCAGCGCCCCCGTCCCTGTCCTCCAGCACTCCGTCCACGCAGGCCGCGCACTCTGCGTCACGTTACTCGCGTCGTCGTTGTCGTTCGCGCACACGCCAAACTGTGGGCGCTGAGAGGATGCAGCGGCCGAGGGGGGCGAGGGTCTGCGGCGGCATTGGGGGGGGGGTAGGGGGCAGAGGTGACGACGGAGGAATAGTGGGGAGGGGCGACATCTGGTTGAAAGGTGGATGTCGAAGACGGGAACCGACGCGTAAGACGCGCAGCGGACGTGGGCCTACGTGTACGTATGCATTCGCGTCGGCAAAGGTTGGACTGTACACGTATTATATTCCCGCGTTTGACGCAATTGTTGGTCTACCCCCGTGACGTCCGGGTTCAGCTTTCCTTTTCCTTTTTGCCTCCGTCGTACACCATAGCCTGTGCTCTCCGGGGAGGGCCAAATGTTGAGGGCATACCGCTGAAATTGAAGGCATGACAACCGAGACTTGTTTTTGCTGCGGTGTAGACGTATTGTGAAAGATGGAGACAGGTCAACAATGCCTTGTGCCATCTGGTACATGAATGTACTCCCGACCAACTTCACGACGGGATGCGTCACGACGCAACAAATGCCCGACACCCACCCCCAACAGAAGAATTGTCTACGCAACAACAGACGTCTCGCCCTCAAACCGGGGTGGGACACGCGCACCCGTTGGTCCCCGGCGCCGATCCTCGCGATGTTTTTGGCAAATTTCGTCACTAGGTCCTGAGCAAACCGGTTGTCCATTCCGCTGATGGCGCTGGGGACGAGCTTGTGCCGCTCCACCCGGTTAAAGCGGTTGTCTTGAGAGTGCAGAGGCCGTACCCGTGGGCATCAACAAGCATCGAGCAATCATGCCAGGGGTCGCGTGATACTCAACCGGCGCAAACAGCAGCACCGCAGTGGCAGCGCTGTCAGCAAGCACGAAGGGCCTCGGCGCAGCATACGCACACGTCGCTATCCTTCCGCAGGCGACGTGCACGCGACAATCTCGCTCGGGCCCTACCTCGGTTAGGTGGGTGTGGCAAATACACTTCAACGATGCCGGAAAATGGGTTGATAAGGAAGCCCGCTCTACTAGTGTAGGGTATCTGTTCAGTCTCACATGCATCCTTTATTAACGGCGTGCATGACACGCAATTCATTGAATCTGCTGCGTCCAACGACGCGTGCTCCGACAGAGGTAGCAGTTTTCGTCTGAAGAAATGTTTTGTGAATGACGGGGCTCCTTAACCCAAAATCGTCGGAAAATACGCCCCCTTAGTTTTTGCATGATTTTTGTTCTATATGCCTAGACTAGGCCATTGGATTTTTTATCCGCGATAAAGCAGGTTTATTTTTTTCATCCGGGATTAAATCAGTTTTTGGGTTAAGAACGACACGTCTTAAGCTGTCTTAACCTCCTAAAGTGAGTGTTGGTGATAGCGGCAGTGTGTATCGGCCGAGCTGCTGTAGATTATCTGATTGGATAGTTTGAATATTGAATTGTCAATTGTAGAAAGTTGATGCTGGATGTTCTGGGAATACTCTTTGTGGTACTTCGGTAGGTTGTACACAAGTACGAGCTATACAATGGACCGTAGGTGTGTGTGTCGGTACATTGGTTTGTAGTACATTGGACACTTATCCAGTAGGAAGGTTCAGGCATTGTTGCTGCAGGTCTGACTATCGGGTAGTTGCATAGCGTGATCCTGAGGGTGAGGTTGTGCGTGCCCACGAGCGCCCCCACCCTGCTCACTCCACCTTGCCTACCTGTCTCAGAAGGGCAATTGCTCAATAATCAACATCTTTTCCCCAGAAGCCACGAGTTTACCAACAGTGAGGAACCTAAAAAAAAACGTGGTGCACCTCTGCCGTAGCACGCATCCAACACAGGGGGGAGGTGTATGCCATTTGGGTGTCCTCATCGGTGGACTCCGCCTTGTGATAGACGACGATAGCTTCCCTTCCCTCTTTACCGCGCCTTTCCCAGCAAGAGACCTTCGTTGGTCGTTGTCCTCACCTTTCCTTAAGACCCCCCCCCCGACTTGGCCTCGTCGTCGAACAAGGGCATCGTTCGGAACCCTACGACAGAGTGGACGCATTGCCTAGTTTCCTTCTCTTGACAAAGACAAAGCGGTCGCTTTAGTCGTTAACGCTGCCAAGCCGACCCTGGGCGATACCGATGACGACATCGGCTCCGAACGTTCCGCGAAAGGCTGCTTGCGCACGTTCGCCCGAAAGCTAAAGTTTTGCTGGGAGTACAGCTGACTGAGCAACGACTCCTTGTTCCTAGATTTGCGATTCTCAGTTGGTACCTCGCCGACTGGCGTTCATGCTCGACGTGAACAACATAACCATACGCCTCCACCGTTGCTGAGACACAGACGCGACGTTATTACCCGAACGACGTAACAGGCGAAAATGTGTTTCAAGATGACGAGGACGTAACATGCACGATGCTTGTTACTCCCTTTTGTTAGGGTTCTGGCACATTATCAAGCAGATGCCTCGAGTGATGGCGGAGTTCTTCCTCGACCAGTGCGTTTGGGTGAGAAACGAGTGCCTATTGGCTAGGACTTTGCTTGACAAAATCGAACCTTCGACGATTAAGCATTGAAGGCGGAGTACTTCTTCCTCCGAGTGTGTGGGCGGGGTGAAGGATCAGTAAAATTGATTGTAGGCAGCTGGCGAGTGCTATGATCAAGAAATGACACGCTCATGATTCCCAGGGGGGGGGATAGAGGATAGAGAACGGTGGGGGAGTGGGGCGGGGGGCGGGGAAGGGCGGACGGGCGGACTGGGGTTGGATGTTACCCTCTTGGAGTGGCGTGCTTGACAGCGAGTAATTTGTGGCAATTGTGACGTAAATGGGTAGTATTCGATGTCCGGTCTAGCCTCCCCTTGGCGGTGTCCTACCCACGGACCCACTGTTCGCCTTCGACAAGTCGCACGCCGGGGGTGGTTTAGGAGTGGCACACGAGTCGCTTGTACTGGGAAGTTTTGAGCGCTCGGAGCGCCCATACCTTCGCGGATAACGTGTACCAACCTAAGTTGGGGTATTTAGGCATAGTGCCCGGCACCGCGTTACCACGTCGAACGTTACTTTCCAGCGGAACCTGAGTCATCAACGTAGGGGGGACGTGGAGCGTACATGACCACAGATGTTCAACAAACAAGTTCCAAACTTGAAAAACAAAAAGCGAACAAAATACCGTGGGCACATGTTGGGCCAAATCGGCCTGAGAAACAGTCGGCGGAATGGTAGTTCGAGACGGCGAGATTTCTCGTCTGCGACAGACACCGATGGACGAATCGAACAACTGCGCCATGGAATGTCAACGGGGCGCGGTGGTGAGGCGCTCTGATCCGCACTCTCGTCACAGTGTTCACAACACGGCCGTGATGTATGTGGCTGGCGCGAGCCAGGCGTCTGATAGAAACACATTTGGGCGCCGCTGTGTAGAAAAGAAGCGACAAAAATCTCCTTTTGTTCCGTTTTCACGACAGGAGCAGCACGGGAGTATCTTCCACCGATGTCTTCTTTTGAAGCTTGAGAAAAAAAAGACTTTGCAGCATCGCGTTTCCATTGTCATCGGTTTTACGCGCTCGTTTTTGGTACGGCGGCGTCGGTGGCGGGCGGGGGTCGTGAGGTTGGAGGCATCCTATGCTGCCGAATTCGATGCTGGGGAACAAGGAGCTTTATCCGCGTAGTAATCGCACTTACACACGGGTGGGGTCCCAACATAACCCACACGATCGAGCACATTGAACATAAAATATTCTCACCAGACATGGAACTGAGTACTAATTCGATGCGGCTGGCCGGTAAGGCTTCCGTGCCTGCTGGCGGGCCTTGCATAGTTTTGGTGCCTGTTGGCGGGCCTTTAACATTTTCGCCGCTGGTCCATAAGACTGCCGTGCCCGCTGGTGGGCTGTTCGTGTTGTATTCAACGTCACCGCTGGCGTTTCGTTGCAGGTTCGGTCACAGCTACTGTCCTTCTGTGCAACAGCTGACGTTCTAGATAGAGGTGCTGGGCAAGGTGCATCTTGCATTTGTTTTTCAAGTATGCGTCAAACCTATCAACCTTCACCTTTTGTATGACCATTCGCAACTAACTCTGTCTGCCTTGAACCTCTTCGGCAGCCTGCAGAGAGAGCAGAGTGCAGCGTGCAGAAAAGCACTACCATAATAGTACTCCCGCCCCCTCGTGTGGCATCACCTGAATGCCCCTTTGCAGTTTTTTTTTTTTTTTTTTTTTTTATCCTCCGGCGGATGGGGAAAAATAAAGCTTTAGCTCACCACACTTCCACGTATTTTCATACGCGTCGTGTGTGCAGAGCTCTGCCACCCATGGTCGGTCAGTAAGTCTCTCTAGGTGTGCTGATGCGGGAATCCGGTTCGATTTGTGATTGTTGGTTGACCTCGATCGTGCCAGATGCATCGCAGCAGCCGAAAGCCTGTCAGTGCACTACTGACCGTGGTAGAATTGCGGCCTCGGGCAAAACCTAACCTCGACCGACTCTAACGGTACTCGTCGGGGCGAAGCTCCTCCGAGGATGGAATACATACGCCCGTAGCTCGCTCTGCTGCCCCAGTTGTCTCTGGTTGGGATGCTTCTGTTGCGTCTGTTACAGCTCTGCCGTTTTGTCTTTTTTTTTTTTATATCCTCCTGGGGATCCGGGTAAAAAAAGCTTAAGCTCCATAATACATCATTGCGCGAAATCGCATCGTTTGTCGTTCCCATGTGTTTCTTTTTGCTTTCCACGAGAAAAACGCTGCTAAACAAAAAAGAAAAAACAGGCTGCTGCTGCAGTTTGTCCAACACACGAAGTACGCAGGCCGCGGGAGGGTTTCCAGTACTCTGCTGTGATTCTGTATTGTGCGGCTGTCGGTGTTCGCGCCTCTCGAGTTGTTGCGGCCGCGCGAGGTGTACTCTCGCTCACACGATCACCTGAATCACCCGATACAGCTGCAGCTTCGAGTGAACCAAAATAGCAAATATTAATAATTCGCACATCGAAATGTACCAGCACATTATTGCGCATGGCCCAACATGGCCGGCTACCCATCGGCCAACGTATTTTCCCAAAGATCTGGAAATACATTCAATCGGTCGTACTACTCACAGCTGACGGTTTTCATTTTTATAAAAAATACTTTGTGGATACCATGTCCCCCGAACCAACACGCCTAGGGAAAACGTCGAAACCCCTTCAACCTTCCAGGCATCGTTTCTGGAAGGATCGCTTGGGGAACACGGGAGATTGTCATGTCTAGAACACGCCATGGAGCCTTCCCCTCCACGTTCCGCTGACGGATCCTCCGCGGCGGATACATCGCCTAGCGGATTCTCCGCAGCGGGACTTTGGAAGGCCCCGCTGGATTGTTCCTTTTACCCGAGAGCTGGGGGAGCACTGACAACCGCTCGCCCACCGCTCTCACTACTACTTCTACTTCTTCTTCTCACTACTCCCTCCCTTGCACCGGTGCTTCTTGCACCTCTGGGAGTTCTTCTCATTCATCCTGTCCTGTCTCTCCCTCTGCCAACGGCCTGCTGTATCAGCCCGTCCGTGTTGTCACATACTCTGCCGTCGTAGTTCAAGAGTGAGAACATTCTGCTTATGCAGAGAGAAGTGGGATCACGACCCACCGACGGTCTTGACTACGAATCTTGACTTCAATCTTGAAAAAATAAAAAATGGCGAACGCCACAACGCCACGCGGAGGAACTTCAAAATTTGAACAAATTTCCGACGGACATCACCGCCGTAGTCGTGTTTCATTTTACTATTCGTACACTCTAGAGCTACGCGTACACGCGTACACTATTACAAGGGCTCCGCTCCGCGGGCGGCTGACGCCGCCCGCTACGCTCGCGCAAGGCAGGGAAGAATGCAACTAAAAACATACCAGGTAGACTATGTAAAGGGGGCAGAAAGAAGAGCCTCACGATTTGGTGCGAACAGCGATTTGATAATGCCAAGAGCTGCTTGTGCAGAGCAAATTGCCCTGTTGTGCTCAGCTGTGCTGTGTGCTTTTGTTACCGGTGTTACGTTCTAATCGGCAGTACGGGGGTAATTTGCGTGGGGGAAAAAACAGGGGGCCGTGAAAGATCAAATACAGTCTAAAGAAAAAGAAAAAAGAGGAAAAGTAGTACTCCGTCCACAACAACACACGCATTATACCCGGTAATGCTCTATGTTCGAAAGAAAGCACACAGCGCAGCGACACAGCACCGCAGCGAAGGGCACGGCACCGCACCGCATGGCTCCGCACGGCTCCGCACGGCGCTACGCTGCGCTGCTGGGCCATATATAGCCGGATTGATCTGAGCTGGGCGTGCATGTGATCCAACAGCGTAGTATCTGATGGTACGTACAAACCTGGTGTAGTAGTACAGGTATGTACTACTGGCGTTTCGTATATCGAACGGCTCCGCACGGCGCTACGCTGCGCTGCTGGGCCATATATAGCCGGATTGATCTGAGCTGGGCGTGCATGTGATCCAACAGCGTAGTATCTGATGGTACGTACAAACCTGTGTAGTAGTACAGGTATGTACTACTGGCGTTTCGTATATCGAACGGCTCCGCACGGCGCTACGCTGCGCTGCTGGGCCATATATAGCCGGATTGATCTGAGCTGGGCGTGCATGTGATCCAACAGCGTAGTATCTGATGGTACGTACAAACCTGGTGTAGTAGTACCGGTATGTACTATCTCGCCCTCCGAGTTGTAAAGTGGTGGGGAAGCGCTACGGCGACAGGTGGCCAGCGTAGGGAGCTGAAAGTCGGTGCCTACTCGTAGAACACTAAAAAGCCGGCAGTCAACTTCAACATCTCACGACTTTGCGCCGTAGATGCGTCGTAGAGTCGTAGATCATACGTTGGATAAAGTTACGGAATGAAGAAAATAAAAAGAGAAACGGGAAAAAAGGAAACGAAGAAAGCGAAGAAAGTAAGGAACGCGAAGAATGCCGGGAAGGTTCTCCGAGAGGGGGGTTTAGGCAGGCGTTTTCCAAGTGGGAGCGCTGAGAGCGGAGCAGGTCCCATTAACCAAGTGAATAAGGTTTAAAAAAATTTCGAGGACAAATGTAATTATATCTATTACTCCGTATTGTTTTAAAATCTCGCACATCACCAGCAGTGCGCAGGAGAATGCTGCGGCTGTAGACTGCTTGATGTGCGTGGGAGTGCATGTTTTTTTGTTTCTAGCTATTACAGCACAGCTTGTTAGTAGCATTATACCGATATAGAAATAATAGTGGATTGTTGTACGCGCATCAAATGTCCTGAGCACAACAAACCGCAGTTGTTTGAAGCTGAACCCGAATAATGCTTATTATACGCCGGGTACATGAGCGTCGCAGCTACTCTAGCTTCGTTAAACTTATATGCGCAGAACAGCAGTAGTAGTACCAGGTAGGCTACAACAGCAGCATTGATATAATTAATCTGGGCGGTCGCTACACAGCAGTAGTACCTTCATTTCCGATACGCACCCGAATCAATTAAATTGTGCAGTATAATAGGTGCACACTCCACCGTGAGGATACGAGCGAACGCGTGGGAGTGAGTGCAAAATGCAAAAGCATGAGCTTTTTGCGTCACCGTTCCTCCGAACGAAGGGGAACCTCGTAGAAAGCACGTTTTATGTTGCGATCAAATACGGTGCCTTCCTATCTATTTGGATACGGAGCGTTTAGGCGTTAAGTTTTTCCCTTGTCCAGGTACCATACATAGCTGCGGGGACTATAAGCACGGCGTCGCCCTACTGCGCTTGGTCGGTTTAGGCTGCAGTACATACATACATGCAGTACAACCGATATGAATTTTGCCGTGAAAGGACATGCATGCGCGTCGGGCCGTGGGTGCGTGTTTGGTACTTGGTACCACGGGAGCGCGCCCGGAAAATTACTCGTACCTCGTCCATGGGCGTAGGCTAAGGATGATGGATTGCAGAAGAACCTTCGGTTGAAGGACTTTCCTCCCTCAAGGATGGCGATGAGGATGTGCTACGATAACCACGACTTCCACGGAAGCGTCCATGGAAGCAGCTACCATGGAAGCTTCCGCGAAATGAAGATCGGGACCCATTTCCACCAAATGTGCGGAAATTTGAACGGCAGATTCGGCGGAAGCATCCGGAGCCGGGAAACTGTTTCCACATGAACGAAGTTTATGGAAGCTTTCATGGAAGCTCCCATCCATACGCTCATGAAAGTAGCTTCCATGGAAGTAGCTTCCGTCAAAGAAAGCTTCCAAAAGCTTCCGTCCTAACCTCCTTGGAAATAACTTCGATAGAAAGTTTCATGCAAGCTGCGGTCGAAACGCTGATTAAAGCTGAAAGTTCGCGAAATAAAACGTGAAAGCTTCCATAAAAAACAGCTTTCACGGAAGCGTCCGTGGAAGCTTTCGGGGAAGCTACTTCCACGGAAGTCTGTCTACTTTTTACTTCCATGACAACACGACGTGAAAGTGAAAAGTAAACCGCTTTCGTCAGCAGACCTAGCTTTCTGGCCGCGCGGATCTTGGAGGATAGTTTTTACGCTCTCTCATTGGCCGAGGGCTATGTGGTGGTCCGCGGATCAGAACAACAAAATAAATTTCGAAGAGCGGCGCAGTCGCGATTCTGGCTCGTTTTGGGTCCGTTTTGGGCCCGGGTTGGGGTTAGGGTTAGGGTTGGAGATAGGGTTAGGGTTAGGGTTCGGGTTGGGTCTACGCCCGTACCTCGCAAACGCACCAGGAAGTGCTTCCTACCTCGCAAACGCGAGCAGCCCACCGCCCCAAAGATCCGCGCGACCCAAACGCTAGGTAAGCTCGCTTTCGTGGATGTTTTACGTATAAAAATAGTAATTACTTCCACACGAAAAGTTTCCATGGGAGTGGGTTTCCGTGGAAGCTGTCGTGGAAGCCGCTGAGTTTCCGTGGAAGCTACGGGAGCTTCCATGGAAGTAAAACGTAAATTTCCGTGGAAGTAGATTCCACGAGGGCGATTCGTGGAAGCATTTCGTGGAAGCGTGTTCTTGGAAGCTTCCGTGGAATCTTTTGTGGAAGTAGAGTCGGTAGTTTGCACGGAAGCTTTCATGGACGGTTTCGTGGAAGCTTCCATGGAAGAATTTGTGGAAGCTTCCACGGAAGCTTTCGTGGAAGCTACTTCCATGGAAACTTTCGCAAAAGCTTCCGGGGAAGCTTCCGGATTTTTTTTCCATGGAAGCTTCCATATCTTCCATGAAAGCTTTCACGCAAGCTTCCACGCAAGCTTCCACGGGATCTTCCATGGCTTCCGTGAAAGCTTCCATGGACGCTTCCATGGACGCTTCCACCGATTCCGTGGAAGTTTCCATGACTTTCGTGGAAGCTTTCATGGAAGCTATGGAAGCTTCCATGGAAGCGGTGGAAGCTTCCGCTTGCTTTCATGAACTTCCACGCAAAAAACAAGTAGTGCAGGAGACCGCCCCCCCCCCCAGACACAAAAGTCGAGGATCAGATGATCCATACACATGCTGCAACCTACACATATACGTGGAGGACACGTTTGTGTCACGACGCTGAAAAATGGTCACGACGTAAGCTCGATCAACCTTAAACCATTCATCGCTGCAAAACTTACCTCCGCACACATATTCCGAGCACACGCGCGTGCTACGTTAGACTAGAGGGGTAGAACTTTTTCGTTCAGGCTATTTTCTTTTTTGAACGATAGGGCTCTCTTAACCTCTTTAGAGCCCCCGAACCCCTCTCTATACTAATCCAAGTAATGTTGTCCCCCCCAAAAGCGGGTTTCCAGTTGTAAAGGAGCTAACCCAAAATGGAAGGAATTTCTGAATGATGGAGGCGTGCTCCTTAACCCAAAATGGTCGGAATTTCCGTCACTATTTTGCAAAATGACCATTCATTGTTGTATATCTAGGCCATAGTTGTATATCTAGGCAAGTGTAGCATTTGCAATTTTTGGGCCAAACGTTCTTGACCGATCTGTCTGATCTGTCTGGTCTGTCCGATCTGTCTGATCTGTCTGATCTGTGTTAAGATACGGCCTCGAAAGGCCTGCAATTATCCGGATTTATGATCATTTGGATGTCTGATCTGCCTGACCGGTTGAGCTCCTCAAGGGTGGAACTATCGAGGTTAGTAGTGATGGTATGATAATTTTACGGGGTAATTTTTTTTCATGGACTACATATTGATACCGCATGTTTCAGGTGCGAGATAAGTAGCTCCGCATGCCAGGAGCTCAGACCTTCTTAGAATCTGCTGCACCCGTAGAGCTTGGGATGGCTCGACCATGTATGTCGGCTTCTGCATCGAATTGCGTTTTCAGTTTACTCGAAAATCGTTTGTGGGTCGTGGGGATATTAGCAGAGAGCTGCTTAAGCGGGGATAGGAGCCATCAGAAAAAAATTAAGAGTTGGTGTGCACACCTCTATACCGTAGCTACCGTACGTAGCATTGGTCAATAATGTGTCCCGAAAACCTTTGTGACACACTTCCAAACGGGCCAGTCACACCGTGAGCGCAAGCGCAACTCAGTACACGCTTAGTTCGGACCTATTAATAGTACCAGGAGCCATCCCACGGTAGGAGCTTACCTAGCGTCTTGGTCGCGCGGATCTTTGGGGGCGGTGAGCTGTTCGCATTTGCGAGGGAGGAAGCACTTCCGGGTGGGACCGAGGTACGGCGGGCGTAGACCCAACCCGACCCCGAACCCTAACCCTAACGCTAGCCCTAACCCGGACCCAAAACGGGCCAGAACCGCGGCTGCGCTCTGCTTTTCCAAATTTCTCTATTATTGTTGTTCTGATGATCCGCGGACCACCACATAGCCCTCGGCCAATGATAATGAGAGAGCGTGAAAACTACCCTCCAAGATCTCGCGCGGCCAGGAAGCTAGGTCTGCTGCACGGTATAGGGTTCCCGTGCATCGGACTCGAAGAAAAAATTCTGGGTTCCTAACACGAGGAAGAGCTCGCAATTTCTCACACACCGAAGTATGACTTCGAAGGCAGACATTCCATTCGTTCGCGCAACCCGACCAAAACCTGGCCACAAGTATATACTCGTAAAAAACTGCCATCTCATCTATACCAACCGACCGTTACAGCTTCCGAGAGCATAGAGGCCATAGTGCGCAAACGGAGGATATTTTTTGCGGGATTCGTAGCACGTATGGGGGAGGAGGGTCTGCCACAGAGGGTGATGTTTGGGGAGCTTGTTGGGGGTAAGGGCTACTCAGGGGGTCAAGAGAAGGACTGGATGGCAAATCTGAAGGAGGATATGTCGGTCTTTGGAATTAAGTTCGAAGGGTGGCGAAAGCTTGCTCAGAAGGCCGGCAGATGGTTTCGACGAGTAGAGGAGGGAGCCGAGTTGTTCATGCGGAATTGGCATGAAACGGAGAAACGCAAAGCTGCAGAGCGACGCGCAAAGGCTGCGGCAGCGCCATCCACCGTCGGCATCTCTAAGCGGCCGGGGGGAGGGGGCAGGGAGGGAGGGGGGAGGGGGGATGGGGAGGGGGGATGGGGGAAGGGGGGGCGTCATGCCCAAGAGACTGAATTCTGGGTCTGTCCATCATCGTCTTGAAATTTGTGGGCCTTCCAATGGCCGTCACAAGATAGCGTAAGACCGCCCTAACTTCTTCGACATGTTGCGTTCTCTCCCCAGTGCCGTTGATGATGCACTTGATACCCTCTATGAGCCCGATGCCGTGTTTAGTCAGTTCCTAGGGTCGGCTAGTAAGACATTTTTTTTCTTCTCTCTTCTTTTCCTTGCTTCCTCTTCTTGTCTTTTCTTGCTTTTATTGTTTTTTCTTTTGTTTCCTTTTTCGTTTTTTCACTTCCTTGTCTTTTCTTTCCTTCCCTTTGTCTTCTTTTATTTTCTTTGTTTTTTTTTTCCAATTGACTTGCGTCTGTCGTGCGTATGCGCAGTGATAGGTACTACAATGCAATATATACGTGGTAGTCTTTCTTGGGTGGGAAGCGGTATGGTCGGTTTTTCCAGGCGCGAGTAGTGAGACGTATGCACCAGTATGGACCTGGCACATCGTAGGCTGACTCCCGATTTTCACTTTTACATGTGTCTGGTGGAGGCATGAATTGCGTCAGCTGTGATATAATATGCGTGTACCACCTTTGGTGTGCTTGTGTATTTTCCCTGGGGTATTCCACAGCTCCAGAGTGACTGGAGCCTGTCCTGTGACCACGGACTTGATTATGCGAGTTAATGTGAGAACAACAACAACAACAACAACAACAACACAAGAAAAGGAGCTCGATCGCGGTCATATCGGTCAAATCGGTCAGAAAAAAATTCCCCAACAACTGCACCGCAACCCCCCACCGTGGGTTGACTCCATTCCAGCCCGAGGCTCATTTTTTTGTGTGACGCAGAGGGGGTGCGCCCTCGTCACCAATTTCAGGATTGAAATTGGCATTGTTATCATGTTTCGCGCGAAGTCGAGGAGACAAGACAACTTCTTCACACCTGCTCCAATTTCTGAAGCGCCGTCGCGTCGTCAGTCTTAAAATTCCGCACTCACAGTATATGTTTGAGGCTCGTTGTTGAGCCAACGCCCGAACGGGTAGGGTGGGTGGACCGTAACTGGACCAAGTCCGGCGGAAGGCTGTTTTCTCATGGCCGGCGTTTCTTGTAAGCGGGTGAGGTTGCGCAAGTCCCACCATACCCGGAAAGATGACTTTCCAGGTGGCTATCTCCACTGCATCATCACCTCATGATGTCCCCAGAAGAGATCCAAATCGGGTCGATACTCACGCATCCGTATACGACGGCAGCTTGCGCTGCTGGGATAGTAACGGTGACCGCCTGTAGGGACGGCTCTCGCGCTGTCGTTACCACGGGAACTGAAGAAATACGCCGCCAGCTATTAATAGCGCTGGGATGCGAATACAATGAAGTTGAATCGACACACGACACGGCATATGTATGAAAATACGTGTGTAAGTGTGGTGAGCGCTGAAGCTTTATTTTTCCTCATTGATACGCCGAAGGATTTTATCAAAATTAAAAAACGTCAGCTGTGAGTACGACCGATTGAATGGTTGAAACTCGACTTTGCAAGCTGCGTGGTACATCCATGTTTTCGCTAATATACACAGTAGTTGTGCACAAAATTTACGGAAGGTCGTTTGCGCGTGTTATATATTTGATCCTCATGAAAGATATAGGTCGTCGAACTTGAAAAATACTCTCCCCCGGTATACCCGGGAAATGAAACGGCGTGGATATTGACAGAGGTCCGCCGTATATCCGGCCGACCTGCTATCCCGCCGTTTCAGGGGGGGAGAGTGTTATAAGGCTTAGTTTGGGTAAGCTGTTGTTGGTTAACCTGTTGCACGTGGTCAAACGGACTAGACTAATACCTGTTATTATTGTGGTTACATATGTTGATCATGTTATGATCCTTATTTTATTTTATTTTATTTTATTTTTTATTTAGAAAAATGTAGATTTATTCAAGGTTGAAGGATTAATGAAGTTAATAAAACAAATGAGATTGAACGATTGTTAAAATACAGGAGGAGCTTAAATGCATCCATTATCCACTGATGGAATATATCATACACCAAACTTCTAAAAATTATCTCCTATTTGTAACGCATAGCACAGACAAGGAAGGTATTATACACCAATATTCCTGAGGATATTAGTGCATTCTACCTGAATTGATCGTGAGGGGGAACATTGAAAACCCGAATGTCCCTCACCATTTGGTTAAGAGATACGAAATGATGCATTCCCAATATCTAAGATGAAACTCTATCTTATTTATTTCCCAACAGAACCAACCTCAAGATTGTACTGCTGTCCCAATTCGTTTGCCTCTTATTGTCTAGTACGTACCCACGAAATATAGCCGTGAAACGGATTGACTAATTATTTTGTATTTCCGTTTCGCACACAGGTACTTCAATCAAGATCATGGAAAAACAGCTACACAAAAATTAGCAATGCACTTGTACATTCAGTCGGTATCGGTTCCTTGCTTCAACCTTCGTTGTGTGCGGAATCAAGGCTTTGAGCTCAGTCTTTTGTGCTACAGTACCGTCCGGTAGTGACTGAGGGGAACCAGGGAACCTTAGGGACATGTTCAAGTGCATTGCTGAGCTGGTCACGTGCTGAAAAACTGAAAAACTTCCTTCATCTGCGGCAAACATACAGGTAGGTGAACATTTGGTGATGATGGAGTATAGTATATGAGTGAGTAGAACTGAAAAGAAGTGCGGTCCAAGAAAAACGAAGATGACATGTCATGGACGGGATACAAGCACTCATATTGGAGCGACCATAACAAGTCAGGAAGGATGGGACGGACTGGATATATACACGGCTGCTGTACACTGCCTATACAAGGGAAGTACCATGAGTATACCATAACTTGCCGGTGGTGCTCAGTACTCATGCTCAAAATTCGTCAGCTTGCAATCCATGCTCACACAACTCGTCGATTTGCCATGATGGTACGAGGTGTACTTCCAATTCATCGATTCTTCATATGTATGACGTCAGTAACCTAGTACAAGTAGCCAGTGTAATTATCAGGTGATAAAATTTATATCCCATGCGGGGGAACAACTTCGCAACTTCTGCATGATGATATGACTCAGTAATATAAATGGTACTATATAAAGATTGATATTTAGTACGATCAGCTACTGTTGTAAACAAAATCTCATTTATAAAAACATAATTTACAGATACGAATCCATGGTAGCTGTGGTCAATGCGTTAGTTTGCTAGCGTATTACTCTAGAATCGTGGGGTTGACGCACGCCGATCTCCGTTTTTTTTTTTTTTTTCTCATATTATATACTCCAGTATTACTAGAGACAACGTACCTGGTACCTGGTATCAATTTAGAGCCGTGGGTTCGAGGCTCACTGACTCCGGTTCTTTTTTCTCTTTTTTTGGGGGGGGGCGAAGGCGATTGGATTTATTTATATTAGGATGACAGCCTACTACTTTATGCTCACCGACTCCTGTTTTGTTTTTCAAGGGTGGAATTTTTCATGTTAGGGTGATAACGTATTAATTTACAACATGAAAAATGTTGTGGTGATAGTATAATTAATTTTGTTTAATAATTTTATTTATCTGACTTTATTTTATCTAATTTATAATTTTTAAGGTGAAACTTTTACATGATATTCAACAGATCACTACTACGGTCTTCATATTCCCGATATAAACCGCCATTATAGTGAAAAATAAAATAAATGATAAGAATATAAAACCACCCCCAGGCAGGAAAATCTTACTTACGCACTTAACCACAAGTACCAACAACCATGACCAAGCCATCCATCCGTAAACCATCCACCACACACATGGTAGAGCAATATATTATAGTGGAAATTACAGAAATAAATTTATAAAATAGACATGATAGATTACTTCAAAATTCCCCACCTAAAGTAAAAATACTAACACCAATCAATGTAGTGGAGAAAAACATTTGTTTATGAAAGAAAAGAACCCCTCCCAAAAACATTTCACCCACATAGCATAGTACAAGTATCAGGAAGCAGATTCAAAATTCGTCGAACTCACACCTGATGTCCTGAAAATATATACATGTATTTAAATAGAGTGACAGCGTATCAATTCGGAACCGTGGGTTCGTGTCCCACAGAGTTTTTTAATCATTTTGGGGGTGGGAGTAGATGACTTTAATTCTTGAATGCTGTATCAAGAGCAACATATAGATAACTTATAATATTCTGTATTCGTACTCTTCCCGATATTAAAGCCCGGGGGGAGAAAAACAAAATAAACCGCCTACCATACATATGATAAAGCAGTATAGTGGAAACTACAGTAATACATTTATAAAATAGATGTGATGTTTTACCTAGCTCCAAATTCCCCACCTAAAGTATAAATACCAATACTTACCATTATAGTGGACAAAAAATAAGACACCTCCCAATAAAAACTCACTCATAAAGTATATTACAAGTACCAACAGCGCAGCTTGCAAAGATGAGTATTGAGCTGAAATTCGTCAAACTCACGGCTGACGTCCTTGAAAATTAGTTATATAATACCCCACTAATTTCTTAACTAATGGCGTCGTCGACAGACCATGGGTTTTTGGGTCGTGGATTCGATCCCCACCATCCACAATAATAAACTTTTCAGATTTTCCCCATGTAGAACTTGAAAAATACTCTCCCTGGTATCCCCAGGAAATTAAACGGCTTGGACATGGAAAGGTCAAGGTCCGCCGGTATATCCGGCCGACCTGCTATCCCGCCGTTTCAGGGGGGGAGATTGTTATAAGGCTTAGTTTGGGTAAGCTATTGGTTTAACCTTTTGCAAGTGGTCAAACGGACTAATGCCCCACTAGTCTAATACCTTAACAGTGACTCCCCTGGATGTTGTCAGGGTCAACAGGACGATTTTGCATAATAATCATCCTGTGCGCTCTGATACTATAAAACCCGCATGGAGGGTAGATATCATAATGAGCATTGTAGTCTGTTATTATATGACATGTATTTTCATTTTTTATAATGTATGACATGATCAGTACAGAGGGCGGGGGTTATAGTGAGCATCGTATTATCACATGATGTGATTAATAGGTGGGTTGTAATTATCATTGTAGGTGTATTATTGTACAGTCATTCTGCGTACCTATAGTCTACTGTTATAATCCAGGTGGAGGGGGATGTAGCAAGAAAGGTTTTGTTACAAAGCACAGAATAACAACAGTCAGAGTGTGATTAGACTAGACTAGACTAGACTAGACTAATAGGATTCAAAAAAAAAAGAAAAAGAAAAAGTAATAGCATTTCCACTCTCGACATTTACAACGTGTCCCCAGCGCAAAATACGTACGCACCTGGTACTACTATACCAGGTAACGGGCATGTGTCTGAAGGGTATGGCCTCCACGTTGAGAACCGGGGGAGGGGAGGGGGGGCGGGGGGTAAGGAAAACAATTTGTACAACCAGAGGGAACCCCTCGCAGGATCTATAACGCCCTGTTGGCGTCCAGTCGGGGGAGAGGGTGTGTAGATCGGCGGTAAAAAGCGTGGTGCGCCATCGTTCTCTGTCGCCATGATACGATACGAGCGTGTCCCCATAATCTCTGTTTTCCACTCTGGCGTGACAGCAAAGAGAAAAAAGACGTGTTCCACGGGAGCGACGCGCATGTCAGCGTATACTGTATCCCCACCTTATTTGCGCACACTAATAATGAAGGTGCTTTCCACGAGATTCCCTGGTTGCTGCTGGCTCTGGACTGTTAATTGGAGGTTGTGAAAGCACCCGGTGTACACTAAAGGAGAATCATGAAACGTTTTCGGACCGATCGGATTGTACATGCATGGGACTTTCGATCAAATACGACAGAGCACGGGCTATCACCAGCACGGGGTCATTACGTGCAACCAAGATACCGCGTATCCGCGTAGCCTTTTCTCTTCCGTGACAACACGCTGGCAGGGGGGGGGGGGGGGGGGGGGACGGTCGACGTGTTTGCTAAAGCAGTAAAAACAAATTAGGAATCGTGCACTCAAACAACCACTTTCAATTATAGTAACGCTGTCGCTTGAGTTTTTGCGAGCATTGACAAAAGACAACGCCTCAATATACTCGGGCTTGCAAGCGAACAAACAAAAATATAAACTCGCGCCACGCCAAGCCGCGCCCGGTCGGGCTACGCCGGGCCGCTCCGGATGCGACGCTCTACGCGGTATCTAAGGATGGCGGCGGCTTCTTGCCCTCCCCGTAAACGAGCCGAGCGGCTACCCTTTCCCTCGCTACGCGCTTGAGCTCCTTGGCCTGGATGGATTTCTTGCGCATCACGAATCGCCCGCCCTCATATCTGCGCGAGAAAAACGCCAAAACACACACACAAAAACAGCACGGTTGGGTCGACTGGACATAGCGTATATGCCGTGTCGCATGCGTTGTATCACAAAAGAGGGCAGCCGCCTTCTCCACGCCACGCCAGCATACTAGCATGTGGCACAAGTAAATAACGTAATATTAGTTCGATAGATTTTTTTAATATGATATATATTTTTTTTACAGGATTTCGCTGGATAAATCTCATCCATGTACTGGCTGGTTCAAGTAAATAGCACTATTTAATAAGCTCTCGTCCCTACCAATACCGCTCGCAATATCTAGTCAAAAAGTGAATATTTGGTATTGTAGTGACCCCCATGACCAGTGTAAGGGGGTAAGAGGGTGACATGGCCAAAAAAAATTACCGGCCTCGGGTTGTCTCTGGGAGCGAAACTCGTATCGACCAATGACAGGCCTTCAATTTTTTCAATAATATTCAGGCTTCTTCCCAGCAGGGGCGAAAAAAAGAATTGCGCCGCATTTTGCACGACCCGGTTGGACGTACTCCAAGGCATGTCTGTAGATATTTTCGGGTAAAAAATCGAAGATCTGACCTGCTTGTGTTCAACATTAAGCATAATCTAGCGAAAAAATTGGATCATACACTAAAACCAAGTAATTTGAAGGAAAAACGTATTTTACTCATTCTTACGCACAACAGTCCAAACGTCTTAAGCCGTTTTTGAGAGATGACTCAGAAACTTTGCACATATGTTCTACATGCCCATTCCGAGGTCTGACCCGCGTTTGTTTGTTTTTTCGAAGAAAAAAATTAGGCTAAGGTGGTCCATATTTTCGGAAAAAAATAGACTGGGGAAAATCAGGCAAAAAGTAAATGAATCGGGTGAGGTCTTCGCAAGGGCACATTGAAGACGTGTGCAAAGTTTCACGGTCTGAATCGAAAAAACGGCGTGGACATTCGCCCGGGAATACAATTTGGACTTTTTAACGTGAACCAGGTTGTAGTGTAAGGGTACGAATTCGGGGTAGGGTAATTGTTTGTAGGCGTACAAAAAAGACTCGTTTCATTAGATGGAACATTACAGGGCGGGGGGCAAACGAAATCCCCCGAATCCTATACTAAAAGCCTAATATTTCGGAGCAGGTGGCTCATACGCGTGGTGCCTGGACTACCGGTTGAGTGCCGTCGGTGCAGCCATTTGACAAGAATAAGCGCAGCATCCTAAGTTCACTCCTCAAGACTGTTTCGCGATGCACAGTAGTAAACACGCGCAGGCGAAGCACATGATGCCCGGGGTACCGATTGAGCGTTGCCGGTGCTGCCATCATAAACAAGCGCCAAAAAGACTACCGTGCATACGTTACCATCGTCAACGATGCCGCGTGATGGGTCAAGCGATGCACAGTCAGTAACAGGAAATTCGCTGATATAACAATGCAAAAGACAACTAAAAACGAATCATCAAGCGATCATAACGAGAGCTGCAAAACCCGTCGCTTCATCCTATCCACGTCACCGCGGAGTGCTTTCGCTTGCGCGATGACAAAAAAAAAACACGCATTTTTTTCAACATGGTTCCGCAATCTGGGGGGAAATTACATAAGCGTACACACAATCAGGCCAAAGACGACCACAAAACGGCCGGCACAGCACGCAAGCAATGGTAGCACAGAAAAGACAAGAAAAAAAAACGCACACGCACTTACAGCTCAAAAACCACCATACACGTGACCAAACATGAAATCGTTCAACATCGAGAGAGCGTACACAACTAAACTGCCGCAAAACAGCGAGCGAACTCGACACTCGCTTGCGATGATGCGAACCGGACAACTCACTTGTAGTGGCTGCTGACACGGAGAACCTTGTAGTGCTTGGCGCCGTGCCATAGGGTGTCGCCGGAGCTTGTCAAAGGCGGGAGATTCGCAACCCCTACCTTCCTCGGGGGAGGGGCTGCGTCGTACACCTGACACGGTTGCGAGGCAATAACGCAAGCACCATGCATGCCGCGCAAAGAAAGCATCAGACAAAACTGGCACTGGAACCTCGCAAACACCTCAAAGGGCTGCAGGATCTTCAGCGACAGGGAATAAAAAGCTCCGACCGCATGAAGGCGGAAACAGAACGTGGTTGGTCCCTTCGCGCCAGCCTACTAAGAAAAATTGACCACAGGGCAAACAAACACTAAGGCTAGGCTGCGCGCCGCAGATGTTTTCAACAACACAAAAATCCGAAAAAAACGGCAATCGCTTATCGAGAGACCGTGTGAATACACGGGTTGGTCAAGCAAAAAATGGATAAAAAACCCTATAAAACCCTATAGCCCTAACCCCGACTTTCTGGGCGACGTTCCAACTTCATCGCGCGACTAGTAAAGTAGTTGACGCGACATTCGGCAGCACCAGTACTTTGCTTCAACTTCTTTGTACGCACTGCTCCCATACTAATGTTGTTGTCGTGAAGCTGGGCCAAGTCGTACGTAAACACGGTGTATGCTGCGCCATCCTCGCGAAGTTTGCGTATGTTTCAATCACACTAGACCATACGCACGTCGAATGGGAGGTTGTCGCGGCCGTCGTCGATCCACTCGCCCTTGCTGGAGTCGGTCAAGCCGGCGTCATCCCCAGGGTCGGCCGGATCTAGGCTGTGACCACTTCTGCTAACCCTGCGCGAGCTACACCCCCCTCTGTCGAGCAGCGGGCTCCATACTGCGGAGAACGTGATGAAACAGGCAGAAAGGGGAACCGGGGTCGGAAAGGCACGGGGGGGGGGGGGGGGAGGGGGGGGCGTTGCGTTCTGTAAGAAAGCAAGATTGGCTTTGGTTATTTTGAACAAGCAAGCTCGATTTGTCTCAAGGAGCCCGTCTGAGCAACCCAGAACGGATTATATAATATAGAACAAGGGACACCGACATGCTTCAATTGTACCAGGGATACATTACATTTAGAAGTTGCATTAATGTTAATAGTCATCACTTCCGAATTGGTACGATGGTTTTTATTGAAGGCTTTGC
The DNA here is from genome assembly GCA_012845835.1 of Undaria pinnatifida. Classification (NCBI taxonomy): domain Eukaryota; class Phaeophyceae; order Laminariales; family Alariaceae; genus Undaria; species Undaria pinnatifida. Next base: position 19,463,334 of record JABAKD010000025.1, on the reverse strand, counting down.
AAAGGCAACGCGCCCGCGAGGGTTACCTACACCGCACACACCAAGCGCCCGTCGTTTACGCGTGACTGTTATTAATAGCGGTGGAGGCTTTTTTTTTTCGTGGCGCTACGTCCTTGTAAAGCGCCATGCTGGCCCCGAAACTCTGCCACGAGAAAAAATACTGCTTTGCTTCGACTCAGGGTCCTTGCCCTGGAACTGACCACACCGCTGTCGATTCGGGGCGGTTTTTTCGAACCCGTACGTGGATCAGGCGTGAGCAGGGCAAAAACGAATGCCACCTACCTCAGTATTTGGCAAACTGCGCTATTCTTGCAGCTGTCTCCGACCTGCCATGATGCGTACCAGGTACCTCGTATAGGGTACCAAGACAAGCACAACAGCAAGGTACTATACTTAGTCGTGGGTTGCGCAGACCAGCAGACGTCATACAAAGGACTTCCAAGCCGCCAAGCCATTAGAACTACCGCCGGCAGTCCGGGCTCTTGTGATCTGTATACCATTCCTGGTATTTCGTAACACGACTATTACCACCAGGTACTATTTTTAGAAATGGTGGATCAATGGTGCATCTATGGCATCCACAGCCTACAGCCTACAGCAGCAGTATCACTACTCGTACAGCAGCAGTAGGCGAAGGCGAGCGCGGGTGTACCAGCGGGAACTCTCGTGCGTACTGACTGTGGGCATGTATCCTTGCTGCCGCGCTTGTTGCAGTTGCACAACCAAAAAAGCATGACGATTAATTTGGCCGACGTACGTCAGCCGGTCGCCCCGATGGTCTAATGAATTACGTCGAAAATTACCAAGGTTGGAGTTAGTTATTATGTTGGTTGTCCTCTGGTTTATGACCAAACATATTCCATAGCATATTGGGGAGTTCCATGTTTGTGTACTATACAGAAGTAGTTAATTCTTTCTCGTCCCAGCATCCCCGTTCCGAGATCGACGAGATCATCCGCGACGCATACCTTGTAGAAAAAGTGGAGAAAGACATGGTGAAGAGGGCGATGGGAATGCAAGTGAATCACCACGCCCTGTACGTCGGGGATGCCCAACTTGCCGGCATCAGGGCTGCTGGTGGTGGTAGTGGTGGTGGAGATGGGATACTGAAAGGGGGGCAAGGAGAGGAGGGAGGAACAAGGCCGAGAAGAAGCCGCAGAAGCCACAGCAGCCGCACCAGCAACAGCAGCAGTACCCGCTAGCAGCAGTACATTTATGTCCCCACTACAGTGATTGCTCATCAAATATGGAGAGCCACCTGCACTAACTGCGTTTTAGGTGGAAGTTAATAAAAGCTTCCATGGAAGCTTCCATCGCTTCCATGGAAACTTCCGCGGCTTCCACGGAAGCTTTCATCGCTTCCATGGAAGCTTTCATAGAAGCTATGAAGCTATGGAAGCTTCCATGGAAGCGTGGAAGCTTCCGTGGAAGTAACTTCCATGGAAGTTACTTCCACAGAAACTTCCACGGAAGGTTTCACGGAAGGTTTTACGGAAGGTTTCGCGGAAGCTTTCGTGGAAGTAAATTTGCTTCCACGGAAGGTTTCACGGAAGGTTTCACGGAAGGTTTCACGGAAGGTTTCACGGAAGCTTTTGTGGAAGTAAATTTGCTTCCACGGAAGCTTTCGCGAAAGCTCTCACGGAAGCTTTCGTGGAAGTAAATTTGCTTCCACGGAAGCTTTCGCGGAAGCTTTCACGGAACTTTCGTGGAAGTAAAATTTGCTTCGACGGACGCTTTTCACGGACGCTTTCACGGAAGCTTCCGTGGAAGTAAATTTGCTTCCACAGAAGCTTCCGTGAAAGCTTCTGTGGAAATTAATACTCCGTAATAAATTAGAAATAATAAATTAGAAATAATAAATACTAATTTTCTTCCACGGAAGCATTAAAAAAAATACTCCCATGGAAGCGTCCGCGATAGCTTCCGTGAAAGAAAATTACTGCCACGAAAGCTTCTGTGAAAGCTTCCGGCATGTGGTTGACATAAATATATATATATATATTATCATTCTTTTTTGGGGGGATTCGGTCAGGAGTTTTTCTTCGTCTCGGCCTCCGTGTGCGATTCTCGGAACTGGAATTCTCGGTCAAATAGCTTCGTTCCAGCGACGTCTTCGGGGGAAGGCTCCAACGCCCCTTGCCCTGCCGTATCCGTTCCGCACCTCGACGTGAACGCGGATAGACGCTGAGCGAGACAAGCGAGAAGCGCGTTTTGTTGTTGTATTCTGGGCGGTGTACGCCCGAGATATTCTGGGATCTTGGCATATGTAGAGCTTGAACGAATAAATAAAGAGAAAACAAAATATGTATATATATATAGTTTTTTTAACAAAAGAATATGACCCCTCCCATTAAGAAGAAACTCACCCACATAGTATATTCCAAGTAACAACGCAGCTTGCAAATATGAGTATTGACCCGAAATTCGTCGAACTCACGGCTGACGTCCTTGAAATAATTTTATAAAATAAGGGAAATAAATTCCAAATTGGCATCATTTCCAAATTGGCATCATTTCCAAATTGGAATATAATTTCTTCCCAACGATGCTTTTTTCATGACCGCCTCGAAGTGCTTGCCCTATCGTAGCTACTACTGCTTGCTGTGTGTCGTTTCCTTTCGGCTCAGTGGGTACAGTGCTATGTAACCAACGAAGGATGTGTCGTGGGTACGATTCTCACAGAGATCACATTTGGTATTCAGGAGCGTGTGCGCTAGAGACATTATGAATGGTTAAATGATAGTTGTTGGTGTTCTCCTGAGTACTACAAACTGTAGTAGTACGTGGAGAGGGGATAGCTCCGGAGATCCCTCTTACGAAGTCGGTGAGAATTAATTAACGAACTCGAAAACATATTTGGTTGTTTTTTTAGCATAACCCAATGAGTTACTGGGTCACGTGACAGTGGGTAGTGCTATGTGTCGTGAGTTCGATTCTCACCGAATTCATATTTGTCTTTTTCAAGCGTGCGCGCTGACGACATTATGAATGGTTATGTTGGTAGTTTAACATATTATGTAGCACTACCCACTGAGCTACTGAGTCATTGCGTGATTAAGTAGCTCAGTGGGGGCAGTGCTGTAGGATTTCTCGTTCAAATCACATTGGTTGAACGGCACTGTCCAATGCCTTCCTTATCCGTCCCCTATACCTGGTCGTGGACGCGTACTACGTGCGGGAGGTAAAAAACACATCCCAGAATCGCGGCGACGATTTTGGATTTTGGATTCCTGGGCAGTTATTTTTCCGAGAACGGGTCAACGCGTGGCGTACTAATCGACGGCACAGCAGCCATCTACAGAAGTAGTAATAGGTATCTTCTTGACAACATGTCGTGTGCGCGAGCAATCGATGACACAGCAGTAAATAATGTGTAATAATAGTCGACGATATATGTTACCTGGTACGCTGTTTTCAAATTCCGAGCTTCAAGAGCAGCAGTAGTATTAGTGTTGTGTTGTTTTGTTGTGTTGTTGTGTTGTTGTGTTGTTGTGTTGTTGTGTTGGTGTTGTGTTGCAGTGTTGTGTTGTTGCGTTGCAGTGTTGTGTTGTCGTGTTGAAGTGTAGTGTTGTGTTGTTGTGTTGTTGTGTAGTTGTGTTGTTGCAGTGTAGTGTTGTTGCAGTGTAGTGTTGGTGTGTTGGTGTGTTGGGGTATTGGTGTGTTGGTGTGTTGGTGTGTTGCAGTATTGCAGTGTTGCAGTGTTGTTTATGTTGTTCATGTTTTTGTTGTTGTTGTTGTTCTCACATCAACTCGCATAATTAAATCCGTGGTCACAGGACAAGCTTCATTAGCAAATACTGTTGACTGACACCACTACACAGGCAACACCTCTCTGGGTAACGCGGCGTCAACCATCGTAACGTCATACAATTTCGGGCAATGTAATCTCTATGCAAAGATCTTGTTTTGTTTTACCAATTGTCAGCCGGTCGCCCCGGTGGTCTAGTGGTTTTACCCTCGAATACTACTAACGTTTGTTTGTCCTTGAGTTCGATTCTCACCAAGATGAGATTTAACTTTATTTGCAAAAATGCACAAAAAATATATCAACTGCTGAGAGCGCCTAGCAGCGTGGGTAGGTACAATTCAACGCGAGTCAACGAGGGAAGAAAATTCTGAATTCTTCTCGCGATAAAAATAAAGACACGTGCCGAAGTGGGGAAGGAGGAGGAGGATCCGCAATGTGACCTCGGATCTGAGTTACTACTGGGAGGGAGCGCGAGAGTGGTGCGAGAATAATAAATGGGATGAAGAAAATAAAAACGTTGCAAAGGTATGTTATTACTAGCACACACAGCACCCTTAACCTTTTTCGGGATTCTTTTTTATTTGTATGTGTCCATTCTTCTATTGACAGAATACTTATTTTTGGTGCCGTAGCAGTACATCCTGAAACAAGATACTAGAGTGCCTGCGCCTACTTTTTTTCTGAAGTTGGACTTTCAGTCGGAAATGAAAAATACTAAACATCGACCTTTTCCGCTATGTGCGTAGTCCGAAACGAAAAAAACTATTAATATTAATACTACCAGTAAACAATATTTTAGTTTCCAAGTAGAAAATACACACGGCACTGTCAACAGTCTTCATGGTACAGACACTCCGGATATTATATAGTGAGAGAACGCGTCCGATTTCGGCAACATGCAATCACCCGCGAAGCAAAGACAGCAGATATACATATCGCCTTATCGAGTAAAAACAGGGAAGAAGCGCTACGCCAACCTCCCGTACGAGCAAAGCCACCCAGCATCTATCTTAGACAACGCCGTCGCAACGAGAGATAGCTCTCCTCTTCTTCGTTTTCCTCCTCGTCCGTGACCACGGAGACCAATCAATGCGACAGCCTTCAGGTAATACACAATATCTTCTTCCAAAACCTCGCCGGCTGACATGGCCTCATGTCGATGCTTGATGCAAACCGACTTTGCATTCTGTCGACTTCGAACCTCCATTGCCACGGGGATAGCAGTGCAGTCTCTTCATTGATGCTAAGTCCTGATTCGTTTCGCCTAGAGGCGAAGTAGGCTCTCAATACTCTTTTCGGTATTTTTGTTTGATATACGCCAACTTTTACTTGACGGCGCATTTAACAACAGCAGTGTGTTTCGCCCATCCCTACCTTCTTGTTGTATATGACGTTTTTCTTTTGCCAAATTATGCCCTTCATAATCCCATGTTCGTATGAAACTCTTGGCATTACTTTAAAGTTAAATTAATGTCAAATCGGACAGCTACACCTTAACTTGTCCAAGTGCTGCCCTGCCCTACCCGAAGCATGGGCGCCGGCATTCGCCGGCGCCCATGCGGAGCCCTTGTAATATTTAAATTATATACACCTTAACCCTAACCCTAACCCTAACCCTAACCCAATGAAACGCAACAACCAATGTACGGTGAAACCCCCTTCGTCTCGTACACAGTGTGCGTCAACCATGTTGTCGAAAAAGTGGTAAGCTCTACTGGAGGCACAGTAGTTTTTTTTTTTTTTTTTTTTTTTCATCCTCCGGCGGATGGGGAAAAATAAAGCTTTAGCTCACCACACTTCCGCGTATTTTCATACGCGTCGTGTGTGTACAATACAAATGTATCCGTGGGAGCTGTCGTGGAAGCCGCTGAGATTCCGTGGAAGCTGCGGAAGCTTCCATGGGAGTAAAATGTAAAATTCCGTGGATGTAGCTTTCAACTTTTCGTGGAAGCTACTTCGAAAGCTTTCACGAAAAGCTCTCGTGGAAGCTTTCGTGGAAGCCGCTGAACTTTCGACCTTCCGTGGAAGCTGCCGCTTGCTTCCATGGAACCAAAACCTAAAAATCCGTGGAAGTGCTTTCGTGGAAGCTTTCGAATCCGTGGAAGCTTCCGTGAAAGCTTTCGTGGAAGCTTCCGCGTAAGATTTCGTGGAAGCTTTCGTGGAAGCTTTCGCGGAAGCTTTCGTGGAAGTGGAAGCTTTCGTGGAAGCTTTCGCGGAAGCTTTCGTGGAAGTGCCTTCCGCGGCATCTTCCACTACTTCCATGGAAGCTTCCGTGGAAGCTTGCGTGGAAGCAAGCCTCCGGGATTTTTTTCCATGGAAGCTATGGAAGCTTCCACGGAAGCGGTGGAAGCTTCCACGGAAGCGGTGGAAGCTTCCACGGAAGCTTTCATGAACTTCCACGCAAAAAAACATGTAGTGCAGGAGACCGAATATGGAGCTCCCCAATATCCTACCTCGTATGGAATATCTGTTGTCGTAAACCAGAGGACAACCAACACCGTCTCTCCTCGGTGCACGGCAGCAAGCATTCTCCTTTCTCAGTATACAACCAGACCAGCCAACACGTTAGGGGTTCAAATCTCGGTATGGACATTTTTATTTTCGACAGGCACCACCTGCCGAGAGCGCTTGATAGCGTGGGTAGCACCATCGACGCGGGTCGACGACGAAAGAAAGTGCTGAACTCTTCTCGCACTAAAAAAATGAGTACAAGTATCTACTGTTAAGGTATTAGTGGGGTATTAGTCCGTTTGACCACTTGCAAAAGGTTAACCGATAGCTTACCCAAACTAAGCTTTATAACACCCTCCCCCCCTGAAACGGCGGAATAGCAGGTCGGCCGGATATACGGGCGGACCTCTCAATATCCAAGCCGTTTCATTTCCTGGGGATACCGGGGAGAGTATTTTTCAAGTTTGTCATGGGGAAAGTCTGAAAAAGTTTATTATGGTGGATGTGATTTGAACCCCCGACCCAAAATCCCATGGCGGAATAGCAGGTCGGCCGGATATACGGGCGGACCTTTCAATATCCAAGCCGTTTCATTTCCTGGGGATACCGGGGAGAGTATTTTCAAGTTTGTCATGGGGAAAGTCTGGAAAAGTTCATTATGGTGGATGTGATTTGAACCCCCGACCCAAAATCCCATGGCCTATCGACGACGCCATTTGTTAAGGAAATTAGTGGGGTATTGGTCCGTTTGACCACTTGCAAAAAATTAACCGATAGCTTACCCAAACTAAGCCTTACAACACTACCCTAAAATTATCGAACTCACAGCTGACGTGTTTATAGAAGTTTTTTTCAGGAAAAAAAAAAAAAAAATGACGGCGCTAACCGCACAGCTGTACAACTGTTGTGGGGAGGGGGGGAAGAAGAGCCTGCTCAGTGACCCCGGATCTAAACTACTATCTACGAGTATAGACCATTAATCGTAGAGGGAGGGAGAAGGAGCCAAGGGAAAAATGCGAAGATAATACGTCGATGGGATGAAAAAAAATAAGAGGTCGAAGCTGAGGTCTTCAGTTGGCGCCACTTGCGCAGTTGTGTATATTGGATAGGTGACAGACGCATGGGTATCACCACGAACGCCACTTCGTCATAGACGTACACGTGCTGTGGTATGGTATGTACTCGTATGATAGAGCATCACGATCGTATGATACCACCATGATGACATGATACACGCCACAGCAGCAGTGCGTTGCAAGGGCTACGTACATCAATATTGACGCAATTATAAAGACCGTTTTGATTTATATATTAATATAACAAAGAATCTTATATTTAAGACCATAGAGGTACGTACCATGTCAATTCAAGCACACGCACCCACCTGGTCGTGGACGCTTTCCACTTCCTTGTGCGCGGTTTATAACTCCGGGGTGGGTTGCACCAGTCCATGCACGTACTACCGTTGGAAATACAAGTAACAGCAACAGCGAAGGCGCCATAGCTCCTCCCGGCAAGCTGACAAAGCGTTCGTGTGCTACGCCAAATTGACGCCCAAAACATGCGTTTTATATAGACAAGGAAGGCGTAGGATCTGGCGGTTCGCATCCTGACGGTTTCGCATCGTCGATCTTCGAGCAAATATTTACCTGGTGCTTGCTTTGCCCTGTAAAACCAAACGGCGGTGTAACGGTAGACAGTAAACGGCGGCGCAACAACGTAACAACACGAAATCCACTTGACCCACGGGGCCTGAATTAGTTCCCGGCGTTATGACACTACTTACTCCACTCCTGCTCCCCCGCTTCCTCCGTGGTGCTCTTTTCGCTACGTACCGAACCGCTGGAAATCTCTCGGGGGGGGCGTGTTGATCACTCGTCAGCGGCAGAAAATAACCTTCGTTGTGGATGGAACAAGCGAACCAAGACCCAAGATCTCTTGAATCTGGAGCAATTTATTATCGCCGCATCCTGCTCCACAACAAACAAAAATACCACTGTAGGGTAAGCGGCCAAAGACAGAGCGGGGTGTGCGGACAGGCGGGGGGTTCTGACCGAGAAGCACAGCGGTCACACCAAGGACACTAGCACGGGGTCTGTGGGTGCCGCAGAAGCTGGGCATGGCGAAGATGGAGCTCGCCATGATCCCGAAGGCGTATTTTTCATTCTAGACGTTTGTCGCGGCCCTTCTCAAGGGTCTGGAGCAGGCAGTGCACGATGAACGGCACGAAGACACCCATTCCCAAGCTCTTCCTGTCGAGTACGAGAAGGTGCGAAACGCCAGCTATGAGCTGCAAAATGGACTGGACGACATCCAGCACGTGGTACACACGACGTACGTCGACACGTTTAGCCTTCCAACTCTAAGCCGGTCCCAGGCTGCGGTGTCACCACGCAGGAGATGGAACACAGCGGCAGCGGCGTGCATTGCAACTGCTACCGCAAGCCTTTAAGGCGTGCGCCCATACAAGACTGCACCGCCCTGAAGGTGTTACTGTAGGAGCACCTGCATGGACCGCGCAACGCAATCAGCACGCACTGACAAGAGGGAGGGGGAAACGGCAGTCAGTGGTGCTTACTCCACAACAAGCCCAATATCCTTAGTGACTTGAACCGGCGCTTACATACAGCGTTGAAACAGCAGTAACATACCGAGCGGAGCGCTAATCGTGCCACTTACCCGAGCTATCTTGCCATCGTAGGTGCCTTGACGCCCTTCGGAGGCATTCTGGCCTTGCAGCCCAATGAATGAACCAGTCAACGCCAGCGGCCTGCTGAGAGCTTTCGGCGACGTCGTTGATTGGAGAGGATATTGGGGGCCCGGCCTGTTCGTAGAATCCTGCCGAAGGTAGCTCTACCGACCGAGAGGTCGAGAGGCTTGAAGAGTAGACTATAGACGATAATCTTGTATTATTGGTTCACAGCTTGGAGTGCCCCCGATAGGGGAGCATCTGGTCACACAACCTACACACAACCCACCGACGCAGAAGCGTCATTCGTCGAAATAAAATAAACTGGGGAACCAACTGGCCCTCCCGCCCCACGGGAGCACGGCCAGATGGACATGATGAACTTCACACTTTATATAGTCTAATGTTCATAGACGAGATGTTTTTTTGACGTCAGGCGTAGATTATGAAATCCTTGTCCCCGCTTGATCATCTGGCACTCTGCCCGCGGGGGCCGGAGGGCCGTTTAGCTTCGTACAGCAGTGATATACGCGTGACCGAAAACAAGAAAAAGTAACGCACCACGCATAGTCTAGACTGTAGCTTAAAACGCGAACTTGAAAAAGTAGCAATTAAAAACGCGAGCTGCGAGTAGACTACAGTATTAGACTAATAGACTAGACTATAATATGAACTTTAGTCCATACAAATGGAAACGAAAACGTACACCAAGGTATGGAGTCTATATCGTCTAAACTAATATGTGGTTGTCGTACATGTTATTGTTTGCGTTACGTCGGGGTACTGTCCGCGGTTGACACATACATGTCTATCATGAAGAAATTACGAGTCTCAAGACGCGTTATTGCGATAGCCCCGACCCTGGCGTCGAAAGAAGGGGCAAGCTCGAAATTGCGACAGGGGTTCTCTATCTGTGTGTTGTCTTCACATTATTAAAGCGTTCGTTCTATTCAGCGATTTCTGTGTCCTCTGTTTAGATAGACACATGGAATTAATACGAAGGCAAAGAGACGTAGCTTGGATAACGAAAGCACCTGATAATATGCGGTTCGACGACTTTTGTTGTATGTTCTCTGGTCTTTTTTCGTTGAATGTATTAGACTGTATCCGTGCTTAGTCCCACGCTTTGTCCGTTGCAGTTGCAACCGAGTAAAGGGGGTAGACAGCAGTACGTCGTCCACCACACCCATGACGATACACGCTGCCGCTTGCGTGGACACAGCATAGATAACTTCAAAGGAAGAAGAAGAAAAGCACGTGCAAAAATGAAACGAAGGAGAAAGTAGCATACATACCATTGAACGTCCGCGACGGTAAAACTGGTCTAAAATTATAACGAATGTCGCCACCGTTTGCACATTCCCGCTGATAATACGCGGCGTATGTTGTGCCCATTAAGCGCGCGTGGTAAAAGGCACGAAAAACTTGTTATTGTACGTCAACCAGCTCAGGGAGTGAAGAAGGATAAACGACGCTGACAGCCTTAGCACATAAGTTGGAGGGGCACGTCCTATTCTCGTTAGTCAAGACTACAACGTTCGCGGAATTGCGAACTCTAGACAAGCCGATGTAGAGGCAGCCATATGTATGAAGACATCCCCGCGCAAATCAAAGACGACTCTGTTCAACGTCTGCCCTTGTCTACGGTGAGGTCCTTCGAGGTTGACATAGTAATAAGACGGAACACATTAGACTATAGTACCATCGTCTCGACCAAACGCTCAAGCCCAGTAATGCAGCTTGCTCCCGGACTGCTGTGCACCTGGTCTTCAGCTTGCTGTCTAGTATTTACAGTAGAAGTAGCTAAGTCGTGAGATGAAGGTAGCTAGACAGATACGACAGCTAGATACACCGCACTACTTATACGAGAAGATTTGACAGTGGAAAAAGGAGGGCTTGCTCCCGGCTTGTTGTGTACCTGATCTCGACCTTGCTGTGTACCTACAGTACCAGGAAGTAGCTAAGTCGGGAGGTGAAGGTAGCTAGACATATACGACAGCTAAATAGATTGCAGTCTACTGCTCACACGAGAAAACGTTTCAAACTGGAAGGAGGTGGATGCTTGACAATGAAAGTATGTGCACCACAAGAGATGGGTGATTAATTTCTCACTGACCTTGGCTGTTGATCCACGTGTTGTCGGCATTGTCGTCGGTGGAGGGAAGATGAAGTTGGGACGAGGTGCGATGGGCGACGAAAGACACGGAAATTTGCCGTCTATGGGACTGGACGGAAGTGATTTGGTTATAACTTTATAAAAAAAGTTGGAAAACGTCAGCTGTGAGTACGACCGATTGAATAGTTGAAACTCAACTTCGCAAGTTGCGTGGTACATCTATGTTTCACTAATATAGACTATAGTAGTTGCACAAAAATTACGGAAGGTTGTTCGCGCGTGTTTTATATTTGATCATCATGAACGTATACTTTTGAAACCTTCTCCAATGCAGCGGAAAGGATAGTCTAGACTGAAGCTTTATATGTAATTACGGCGTGATTAGTCTAAATGAAATGCTAAGCTTGTGCGTGAAGCGCCTGTGACACGTCACTCGCGGAAGTTCATACCACACTGTTGGCTCTGGTACAAGCTCCACTGTAGTTGTAAGGGGAGTCGGTGACCGGACACACACCCAGTCAATCGGAGTATAACAGACAGCTTGCGAAGATGAGATTCGACGAAATGTTGGATGTCAAAGGTCGAGTGTACTTTTTTATTTCGTAATATATTCGTACAATAGTGTCACTGTATTAAAAAAAGATGAAAAAAAAGTCTAATCATTTGGTAGTAAGGTCTACTGTATTCCAAGTAGTTACTGGGCATCAGGCAGACTATAAATAATATAATAAACAAGATTGATAGAATTGATAGAATGTACATCAGATACTGCTGCATTATGGTGCGATCATTCGACTTCATATTAGGTGCTACTGCTGCTTTAAGGAACGATATTCGATTTATATCGGAAAGGCATCTACGCTACATTGTCGGAGGGCGAAAATAATAATAATATACATGTACAACAGATAAACTCAATATTTGTGGCCGTCAATCTCCGTATCTGATTGACTAACAACGCGATATCAGCACAATCTGGCATCGATTGCAGAGGCTAACGAACACCCTCCCTAGATCTGCACATCTGTGACAGAGTGTTACCAAGGAGATGACAGAGCATTGACTTCGTAATTGCAACAACGAACAACTGAGAAGGTAAACACACCTGGTCTCCAGGAAAAACCCTCAACATTTGCTAGCTTGCTTAACGATGGCTAAGAGGGACGCAAAATAAACGCCAAATACATGCCCGACTCACCCTCGGTCGACAAAGTACCTTGGGGTGGCTACTCAGCAAATATAGCGCCTACATGATTTAGGCAAGGTCTCTATCGTCATCTTAACCAAACCGAGCGAATTTTAATCACAAATATCTACGCCGATGAATTAGTCAGAAACCCGGCATGCGGGTTGAAAGGTGCAACGGTTAAACCGCTAAATCGTTTGTGAGGATATTAGCTTGTTGTTGCTCTGAACTGACATAGTTCGTTTTGATTTCACCGGACCTTATTACCAAAACCCTGTAGAGTGATGACGCACGTCAATGTACTTACTGCGGGCCGAGCTAAGGGGGTTTTCAGCCAAAGCGTTAGCACCCCTCGTTGTCTTCGAATACAACGATCGGCTTGCCTCGCAGATGCGGCTGCAGGAACTCCGAAACCACACACAAACAGTGCCTCCTTTATTCCATCCCCACAAGCTATGTATTCGGCTTCCGTAGTAGACAAAGTGGCACACCTTTGCGTCGTTGACTTCCAACATACACAGACACCACCACACATAACAGCCACCCCGGATTGTCTGTCATTGGCCTTTTTGGCATAGTCGGCGCCGACGTACACCGACACTCCTAGTCCCTGACCCCGAGTAAACATGAGACCGCGTCCTTGCATACCACGTAGATACGAGAGGATCTTAAGCACAGCATTCCAGTGCTCTTCGCCAGGGTTGTAGCTATGGCGTGCCACCACTCGGACGACAGCATTCGCGATGTCCGGCCGCGTCATGTTGGCAAGCCACTGAGGGCTTCCAACCGCCTCCCGATAAGGCCATTTTTCTCCGGGGTCATCCTCCGCCCTTGGAGCTAGCTCAATCAACGGATTAGCGGGGATCGCGCTTGTTTTAGGGGGACATTGGTTTTCAAAACGCTTCAGTAATTCCTCGACGAAAGCAGTTTGGGACATTTTAATGGTCCCGTCCTTGAAATTTCGTTCGAATGCGCAACCTGTATACCACGACAGTTCCCCGGCCATATTAGTCGGAAATTTGTTATTCAGGGTGTCATAGAGCTCAGCAATCTCTCCCTACCACAAATAGGTCGTCCACGTGAATCGCAACCATCAGTATCACGGTTTTATCGTTCATGAGGCAGAACACGCAAGGATCGGTCTTGCACTGCTCGAGACCGTAACCTACGACCGTGCTTACGAGGACGGCGTTGAACATGCGCCCTGCTTGCTTCAACCCGTACAAACTCTTATTCAAATGAACAACCTGCCCGGTTTTCTCTCTAAAAGCAGGTGGGAGCCTCATGTGCATATCACAGTCGGGGTTCAGCGCATATAAAAGCTTGCTCCACGTCTAAGTGGTAAATGGGCAGATCGTACTAATCTTGGTTAGTAGCTAGATAGACGTGGGGGGGAAGTAGGTGAAAACTGAATCCCTGTCCCGTGCGGTACTGCCGTTGGAACAAGATTCGCGCCTGCTATCGCTGGTGCACTCGCGCAGTATTACTGTCTCCGCTGCCCGTGTATGGCTTCGTCCGGGCCCTAGATAGAAGCACTCTTGCGCTTTGGGCTGCGACTTATTCGTTCGCTTGGCTTTGTGATAGCCAGGCTTGAAGAATGGTAGCAAATGACGCCGAGGTGGGCTGCCATGCCACATCTCACGCGGTGATTTGCTGTGTGGGTTGGAGGTCGTTGCAGAACAGTAAAAAGTATGGCACGTCCACGGCATGGCCTCCGTCCACAAATAATCGGAAGAAGGCAGCTCGACGTTCGGAAATAGTATCGGAGCTTGTATTCTTGCAGCCGAAGCTGCGGCTTCCATCGACCCTAACGCCTGTTCGGCTACGCCGTTGAACTGTGGACTGCTCGCAGAGGTAAATTTCTGGGTTGGGGTTATTGTACTTCCTACAAAGTGCCCCAAGTGCTCCTTCGAGAAACTCCCCACCATAGTCTGATTTCACCATTTCCACATCAGATGGAAACCTAGTCGCGCGGTTGTCGGCAAAAAATTGTCTGAGCTTCTCAGCCGCGTCTGACTTGTGGCGCATGAAGTACACCCACATGAATCTTGAATAACCGTCTTTCACGACCATCACGTACCGAATACGGCCCTTCGACTCAACTTGTTTCGGCCCGCTCAGGTCGACAAACACCCTTCCCAATTTCTTACCTGCTCGGACGTGTATCGACCGTGGAACGGGCTTTCGGAGCCCTTTGGCCATCAAACTCCCTTTGCATTCGTGAAGCATCCCTTCCAGAATAGTGCCAGTTTGCTCGGCTGTCTTCCTGAGTAGTGCCCCATGAATATGGCCATGCGCACAGTGGTGGGCGTTAATGTCAAAAGGCGACGTGGTAGGTGTAAGCACCGGAACGATGACAGCAGAGGCATGTTTGGGGGGCGGCAACAGGCAAGCTTGGATAACGAACAGGCGAATTTTGGGAAGCATACCGACGTTCCTGCTTTGAGCCGAGAAAGGGTACATGCATCCTTGTCGAATAGAACGGGGTGTCCCCGGCCGGCTGCCGCTCCTACCGAAAACAGGTTGTGCTCGAAGGTAGAAACGTGAGCGACGTTTTCCATCACTGCACGCACTGCCCGCCCAGCGGACAGGAATTCTACGCGATATCGCCGTAGACCTCTAAGGGAACAAGTCCCCTGTTGCAGTCGACACGGTCCTATCACATTCGACGTAGTTGAACATGTCTGTAGACGACGGGAAAGAATGCGTACGTGCTCCGCTGTCAGCGATGAATGGAACAACCTGTTGTCCGGCCGTATCATTCATCTGGCTGGTTTCACCTGTTTCGGCCACGAGAGCATCGAACTCCAGATTCTCTTCCGGGTCGAGATCGGTGTGGAAGTCGGCAAAAATGGCATCTTCTTTCCCTGATGGGCAAACATTCGTTGAATGTCCGTTCTCCCTACAGGTGGTGCAGACCTGGCCTGGACATCGAGACTTCCAGTGCCCGTGCTTGTGGCAGAGCGTGCAATATTTCTTGGACGTCCCCCCATTGGGTTTTGTCACTGCTGCGCTACCATCATTCGCACTTGCTGCTGTTTGAACACCGCTTGCACGACCCCCGAAGGTGTTTGATCCTCCCCGGTTGATGCTTGCATTGCCTCTGCCACGACGTCCACGGCCACGGTCGCTATTGCCGCCGCGGCCACTACCGCCACGGCCACTGCTCGTTATGCCACCTGCATAAAACGCGTGGCCAGGAGACTGCTTATTTTTGGGTTTCTCAGATTGAAGGGAAACCAATCACTCCCTCATAACTTGCTCAATTCGGTCGAGGGTGGTCGGAGTCAGCGCAGATTGAAAGCGTTGAACTTCATACTCGTATTCGCATGGTAGGAGTCCAAAACACGGACACAAAACATTTGATCCATGATGGCGACTTCCCGCGCTGACAATTGCGCCCTGATATCAGATAACGCTGCGATGTCTAGCATCGGGTCACTCGTCGGGGCGATTTTATACAGCTCATGCTTCTTAAGCAGCATGGACGTCTCGCCCATCGTTTTGGGCGCATGTCGAGATTCGAGCTGTCGCCAAACATCTGTCGGGCGTTTGTGCCGGTTCATCAGGTTTTTATCGGCCTTCGTACTCAAGCTAGCCCACAGGATTTTCCACGCAGTCGTACCCACGCGAATATCGTCTAGTGTGTGACCACATGCTGCGTGATCAGCACTCGTAAGTGTGATGCCCCCAACAGAGACACTCGTCTCGACAATAACCCCTCGGACGCTGCTGCGCATGTGTGCATACTGTGCTATATCTCGAGACCATTCGAGAAAATTAGCGTTCGGGACTAACTTTGGCAAAGTGGTTTTTACCCCACCTAAACCGTCTGGGGCGAAGCCTGCCCCTCTCGCAACCAGCACCTCCTGGGACTCACCACCAGCGCGTAGGCGCCAAGCCATGACGGTGTCTTGAGGCTGGTCTCGTACTGGTCCAACCTCTTTCGGCAGCAGCTGCGATTGTGCGTTCTCCGAGTAGCTCTATGCTTTCTCGACGCTACTCCGTATAGGCTCGCCGTCGACGAACCCGCTCGTAGGGTCAGTAGCGCCTTTTCTGGCACCACCTGACTCCGTCGGCAAAGCTTGCGAGGCCTGCTCTTCTGTGTTGTTGTTGTTCGGAGCAACTGCTAAACCAAGAAAGCTCCGAGAGTGCTCGGGAGTCGCTCTACGGTAGCCCCCCCAACATTTCTTTAACGAAATCGGTGGTTCCAAAACCAGCTCCCGGTCGTATCTCCTGAAATGCGGTGTCCATCGACACCTCGACGTCATCGATCGATAGACTTTCGCACACAGGAAATTATGTGTACACTTTTTGTTTTTCAATAGTATCCTTCCTTGTGTCGAGCAGCTGTGATACGTTCGTTAGAGAAAATCGCTGGTTTTGGGGGGGGCTATCGTAGAATCACTCACGGGCCTGGTCATCCTGTTTGGATGCTATCGCTTGCAACTCCGGTGCGACCTGAGCTGCCTCTTCCTCGACGCTGCCTCCAGGTAATGCAGGCATTCTCAGGATCCTCAGCAGTTTCTGTTGACACTAGTGTATTTGTAGAATCCTGCCAAAGGTAGCTCTATCGACCGACAGGTCGGGAGGCTTGAAGAGTATAGACGATAATCTTGCATTAGTTGGTTCACAGGTTGGATTGCCCCGAGAGGGGAGCATTAGATCACACCACCTACACACAACCCACCGACGCAGAAGCGTCAATCGTCGATATAAAATAAATAAACAAATATGCTATGTAACCGTCAATCTCCGCATCTGATTGGGTAACGCGATATCAGCACAATCCGGCATCGATTGCAGAGACTAACGAACACGGCCTTCATGGCCGAGTGAGAACGACTCCATGAACTGGGACTTCGAGAGCGCTTCACCAGCGGTCTGGCGACTGTGATCCGTGATCTAATAACGGTGGCCATGATCCGCTATATGTGGCTCTTGTCTGGCAGATCTCTCTTCGCCCAAATTTTTCTGGGGTGTTGCCGGCGCGGAGGACGCGTCAACTCCGAAGACCAGTCTCGCTGCGGGGCCACGAAACGGCGTCAGGAGTCATTTGACCAATGCGCTGGTGGGCAGCGGCTCGTCGGGACACTACTCGGACGACGCCTCCATCCCCAGACTGCGGGACAAAGATGGAAGCTTAGCAGGTGTTTGGTGTGTCGCGCACAACTTCAACCGCGGGCGGGGGGGGGGGGGGGGTTGAACGATGTTGCGAAGGCACTGCTCCGTGGCAATGCCATCGATGACAAAGGAGCGCAGCGCGCTTAGTCCAACTTTCGTGTCTGAATTAGCCTGGCCCAGGACACCACCTGATATCGGTAAAGCAAGCGGTGAACATTGAACAACGAGGTCGTGTTCTTTTTTAGAGATGCACAAACCAAGGTTGGAGGCAGCCAACTTATTACCACATCCATTTCAAGACCTGAGGTGCGACCTCTCGACCCGTACTCTTTTTCGCTTGACGTCACCAGCAGCGGCGGCACACCGGAGCTGGCACGGCTACGTCTTGCCGCCCTGTGGTGTTGGCGGCTAGGACGCCTCACCCGTAAAAACCTGGATCTCCTGAAGAAACTGGACAACAACGGGATGCGCTTCGACGGGCCCGTGCTAGACTGTGACGTGTGCGCCGTAGGGAAGAATCAACAGCTGGCCGACCCCAAGAGCGCCAATCACAAGGCCAAACACCTTTTCCAGCTGACATTCGCAGACCTGATTTGGAACCCTTAACGCCAGTAGTTTTCGGGGGTTAAACATATTCCAGCAATTTTTCCAACAAGCACACCAAGCGGATGGAGACTTGCCCGCTCAAATTTAGGAAGACTATTCTAACCCACTTCATTCAGCCGTTCGTACAGCATTCTGTGGTGACATACTTGGCGTTTTCCGGGTTTAGCGTTTGAAGTCTATCAATGGGGGCGAGTAAGATTGTCATGGAGTTCCAGGACTGCTGTTTCAGATGAGGGTGTCGTTCGAATACGCCAGCGCTAACACGCCGCAGCAAATTGAGATGTCTGAGCACGTTTCAAAAGCTCTGGTGGCTATGGTTCGGTGCTTGCCGACAACGGAATTTCATTGTTTTTCCGGGAAGATTTGACGACCATGTCAGCGTTTTTGGGCAACTCGGTACCGCACGTTGAGATCGGCATGCAGTTCCCCTACAAGATGCTACACGGAACGGAACCGGACGTGAGGCTTCTTCGAGCTATCAGCACCAGTAATTTTGTGCACGTTGAGCCGTACATGGAGAAGCTCGAACTCAAAGGGTGGAAACACGGCGGGTGAGGCACAGCATAAGCTACTTGTACCGCGTCCGCAATCCAGCCACCCGACACATCATGGAGAGTAGGAACGCCGTCTTCGTCTAGGTGCCATCGCGCCTTCTCCCGCTACAAGGAGAAAACCCTGCCGCAGGTTCTTGTTCGGAGCAACAGAGAGTATAGCCACAATCCCACCACATACAACTAATTTCCGCGCGATCAACGCAACTACCCATCTATGCTGGAACCCCTGCCTCGGGCTTCCGCTAACCACATCACCGTAGGCGGTGTTCCAGCG
Source organism: Undaria pinnatifida (assembly GCA_012845835.1). NCBI lineage: Eukaryota > Phaeophyceae > Laminariales > Alariaceae > Undaria > Undaria pinnatifida. The sequence continues at coordinate 19,444,586 of JABAKD010000025.1, read as the reverse complement.
AATCTACAGATGTCTGAGCTCTTAGAGCGGGTCAATGAGAACACCAAAACGAGCATACTGCACGGAATAGCTTCCCAACTACCCCATGAGGGGGGTCTTCCCGGGGGAGCCCCAACGGAGGGTGGTCCTCAGGAGGGGGTTCTGAAGAATGGAGCGTTATCGGAAGGAGTTCGGCAAAAGGACGCTCTTGAACGACTAGAGCAGATGGTGTTGTCCGGCAAAGCCCCTGTTTCTGGAAACACCACTAGCCTTCGTAAAACATACCGCCGGCAGCCGACCAAGTTGTGCTCATGTAGCGGCGATCGCCACGGGGAGCATGCTACCTTAGATCCGACGGTTAGGGCTCTGCATCAAGACGACTCTACCGGATTTATATTGCGCGCCCGCGAGAGTGATGGGGCGGGATCTACCGTGGAGTACTCCTACGTCGCGGTAAACGTTTAAACGTAGTTGAGGGGGGGAGTTGCGGAAGACTTTTCGAACGTGTTCGAAGAGGTCATGAATTCGCCGGCCAAGCAAAATGGCGGAAGGTGGCCTCTGGCGGGGAAGTGGAAAGCTTGACAAAGAAAAGTGTCTGCACCCTCCTGCCGGCGATCTCTGTCCCCACGGACACAATATCATCGGCAGTAGATGGGCCTTCAAGCCAAAGGCCGACAACTCGCGTATGCGACGTGATGTTGCACTGGGGCGGGGACAACTGCCTGGCGTTGATTGCACCAGACTTCGAGAACTCAACTACCTCGTACGATACGATATTTTCGAACTATTACAACAGTAGTCGAACAGGTGGTAATCCCGCCGCTTTTCTAGAACAATTCTTCCAAGAAAGTTCCGGTTCAGCTGTAAAGCTCATACGTTATTTTCTAGTTCCGCTGCGACTACGAGTACCGCAATGGACCAATTAATGCTACGGAATATTGCCTCGATAGGTGGTAGTTTAAAACGCCTATCCTCAACGCTCCCCCACATTGGAAGTGGCATATCAAATTTTCATTCAAGATAGCATGTTCCACTTGAAACCAACAGGTCAATCAGAGATACGACGCATGTCATCTCCCACTGAGGTGTAATGCAGACTCGCTCACGCAGTTAATGAAATTCGAATTTCCGTATCCCGTGAGTTCCAACCGAATTAAAAATTAACGCTTGTGCAATGACAGCTATAGAAGCTGTGGATCTAATTACGAAACCGTTAGAGCAACTGGTTGTACAATACAAAATATGTCTCGAGTCCAAGACTGAGGACACTGAACAGGTTGCAACTCACCAAATCTACTGTTGTTGCTCGTGCGACTCAAACAGTCAACACACCCTGAACTTCGGTGATTAACCCTAATGCACTAACTATCCGCTCATCCCAGCGGAATTATCCTACGGACCATAGTACGGTAGCTACGTAACCCCCTCCATCATTCTTGGATGCCAGTGCCGTTGGCGAGTTGATCGCCTCAAATAGCAAAATCTAGTCACCATGATCTCTCCTCACAGAATAGGAGGGAAGGAGGGAGTCCACTGTCAACAATCATGGAGCGAACCGTTCTGCACAACGTCCGTCCGACGAGTTTCAATACATCAATTTGCTGCGGTGTGTTGGTGGCAGCGAATTCCTAAGTTATACCTGATCCTAGGCAGTAATCCTTGAACTCGTCGCCCGTGAGTTTGCTTCCCATGCCGGCACGCCATCTGATGATGCGTTTGCCGAGAGGTATCACGGTTGAAGTGACAAAAAGCTGGAGCGAGGGCTTGATATTTACTGCAGGGGACGTACACTGCGGTCCACTTGGTGAAGTGGTCGGTGATCTTGCTGACAAACTTGTATCCACCATGAGCCGTTGGTTTTAAGGGGCCCATGAGGTCTCCGTACACGAGCTGAAAGGGCGCATTAATGGCAGCGTGATTAGCTGTCTTGGGGTGAGCCAGCTGATGGCTTTTCCCCACCGCACAGACGTCACAGTCCGCAAAAGAACCGTCAAATGCGACCCCATTGCCGCTCTTCCAACTCCAGGCTGCGCTTGTTGAGGTGGCCCAGCCTCCGTTGTCGCACTTGGGCATTGGTCACCGCATTCATCGCCAGCTCCTTTCCTGCGTACCCGTCCGCACTGAGGTCTAGCTTGAAGGAGTAGATATCGTTGTTCTCTCCGCGAAGTGGCACGGTAATGTCTCCCGCCTCCAGCCTGGGTTTGTTGACATCGAATTCGAAACGATGCCCTTTCTCGCTGCTGTTTTTACGGAGAAAAGGTTGTGCCCAATACCGGGCACATTTAGGATTGCGACCCGCGCGAGGTGCTGTTCTCCGTAGTCGTCCATGATGAAGCCTTGTAAAACACCCTGCGCTGTGCTATCCAGCAGAGCTCCAGCCATAAGAATCTTGCCAAGCGTACTGAGGGAGGTGCAGCCCTGTAAACGATGTTTGAGATCAGGGATGATGATATCGTCGAAGTAGTGGCCTGAGGCTCCGCTGTCGACTAGAACAGTAATAACAAAACCGTTCTCGTGCGGTTTGCGCTCGATCTTAGCCGGTTCTGGCTCCAACAGGGCCATACAACGATCCACCCTTACCGTCCGTTCCCCCGTTAATGTAGAAGAAGTCCGACTTTTCCTGAACTCCAAAAGAGATAGCGGGCTTGGCGTATTCCTCAAATGGCCAAGGATGCGATGCTGACAGTGAGCTGAATGGCCACGTTTCCTCATTGTGGTTTTGCTCCGCTGCAATTGCCACCGTGGGATGTACCTCCGTCGCTGTGAAGGAGATTAAGGGGCGTTCCGGATGATCGTCCTCTTCTAGAAAATCGAAAGCGCTGCAGATTCCGTTTATCCGCGAAGGCCCGGTTGCAGTAATGTGAGCGTTGCCGTCAGCCTGTTTGCGCCTCCTGGCGCGGCAGTCGGCGTCGCTATGGGGGTTGTTTTGTGGTATGAGCACCACACGGGACCTCGCCCGCCTCTACGGTCTCGTTGGTGCTGTCTGCGTAGGTGATTTTGTTGTCCTTCACGCTGCTGCCGCTGCTGTCCATCATTCTCCTGCTGCTGCTGCTTGACGCACAGGAAGCACTTGATTTTGAAGTGACCGACACGACCACAAAAGTCGCACTTGATGTCATTGCGACCGCGGGTCGTTTCCTGCATGGCGGCACCCCGTCCCGCGATACCCATGAATGAAGCAGAACGCGAACGGGCCAGGTTAGCTGCGTAAATGGCCGCCATCATACGCTGGCTATCGGCAAGTTCGAAGTCCCCTTTCTCTAGGTGGGCTTGGCGTATGGCCTTATTCGGGCGGTAAAGCTTGCAGTAACATATCTTCATACTGACGATCTGTGGGACCCTCTGGTGGGTCGAACGCGTTAAGGCGATGTTGACAGCTATCCATGGTGTACATATACTCGTCCGGGTCCTGGTTTGAACGCATTCGTGTGTTTTACATTTTTGAATGCTCCGCGCGAATTGCTGCGCGCGAACTCCCTTTGAACTTCTCACCCAGCGCTGCCCACGCCTGCTGTCCACGCCCTGCACCATCCTTGAGTGTGGTGCCCTTGAATCTCCGTACGACGAAGAAGGCTGAGCCGCCCGTCGAAAACAACAGTATGCTGAATAGATCCTTGTTGACGGCATCCCACGCCGCACGGGCAGTGGCCTGACTGTCATCGGTCTCCGGCGGTCGCTCTTGCCCCTGCAGTATGTTAAATATAGCTTTGTTGTAGATGCTGAGACTGGCACGAAGCTTGGAACTCCATTCAAGAAAGTATTCCGCCCTTTTGCCGTCGAATTTGGATTTTTGTTTGTTTCATGACAATGTGAAGGTTGTTCGTTGTTCTGTCCATGATTATGGGTCCTCCCGCTCAGCAGTGAACGTGAAGGGTTTGTAAATACCTTGGTGCAATCCTTCTTCAGGCTTCCCAAGAGACACACCCCGAGTTTGCAAAGCTCGGCCTGTGCCCTCTTGTACTGACGTGCACTACCTGTGCCGTCTACGCTACAGCTGGTGCAGCGTAGTCCTTTGACGTGCATCCCCTGTGCCGTCTATGCTGCAGCAGGTGCAGGCTAACTGAATGCCTCGAGTCTGTTCTCGACCCGTTTTCCAATGACGCGCACTACCTGTGCCGTCAATGCTGTAGCTCGTGCAGGCTCAACTGAACGTCTCGAGTCCTCTCTCGACCCGTATTCGAAAACCTTACGTGCATTACCTTTGCCGTCGGTGCTGCAGCTGGTGCAGGATCAGGCGGACGAAAGGCAATTTGCGACGCCTCAAGAAGTACGGTAATTACGACGCAGTACTCAACTCGTGCAAGAAAGCAAACGCAAAGTACTGTACCCCGATAGCGATATCGGCAGGTAGACACGATGCTGTCCTTCCTAACAGCAGTACACGACCGAGACGGACTCGTCCACCAATGCAAAAGTATCTTGAATCTAGATGATCGATCGAATCTAAGCCACTGTTGAAAATCTTGACTCGACTCTCGACTCACTTTTTCAAACTTCCAGAGTTGACAGTCCGGTGTTTGTTGACAGTCCCGTGGCTGCTCCAGATGGAAGGTTCCCTCGAACACGTCTCCTCGAAGACTCCTGCTGTGCGATGCCGCGCTGTAGGCGAGGCTCATAACCTATTGGCGTATGTGGCGATATTACCTCTCGTGGTCGCAGAGGCTGGCGCTGGCAGCAATTAAGCTACCCGAAGGAGCGTGCAAGATGCACGAGGCAGACATGTATTGATGCTTTATGGGTGCCTTCGGCCAACAGAAGAAACACTTGGGAACAACGGACTGTTGTAGAGTTCAGGGGACTCTGAAAACTGACGAGGAAGAAAATAAGTATGAGAGAAGAGTGAGGAGTGAATGGGGTGGAGCCACCCACATCATCCGTCTCAGCGTCCAGCGTACTACTCCTTCCAGAAGCCTCTGACTTTCGAAAACTCAACTACCTCGTACGATACGATTTTCTCGAACTATTACAGCAGCAGCAGTCGAACAGGTGGTAATCCCGTCGCTTTTCTAGATCAATCAGTTCCGGTTCAGCTGTAACGCTCCTACGTTACTTTCTCGTTCTGCTACAACTACGAGTACAGCAATTAACCAACCAGTGCTACTGAAAATTGCCTCGAGAGATGGTAGTCTAAAACACCTATCCTCAACACGCTCGTCCCCGTGTGCAGGCTTCAGAGCATGCGCAGGGTGATGGTGAGAGCGGTGGCGTACAATCTGGAATGTCCGCATATCGACTACAACCCTGGGTTACTCAACGCCGATGCCAAGGAAAAAGGGTATCTCTAAACGGCTGACGGATACGGAGAATCCAACGAAGGTGGAGTCCACTGGGAACGAGGCTTTTTGAGAGCCTTTGAGGCTTCCAACAGAGCCCAACCAATGGGTAGAAAACAATTGACACACCTTCGGTGGAGAGTGACCTCAAATTTCTCAAATTTCTCAAGTCTTACCTCTGCGCCTACACCTACTAGGAGGGTGGCATCGTCGTCATTTTGATTTTGTTCGTCGACGACGTTCTTCTGCTCGGAAAAACATCACGGTGCTCAGGCAGATCAAGCGGAAGCTGACAATGCAATTGTTAATGACGGACATGGGGAACGTGCCTCTAGCACTCGGGGTGAGCGTTGCCCCTGGCCGTGAGATGGGGGTTGTGACCATCGCGTAGGATTTCCATATCGAGCCCGTGCAAATGCGGTACGGTATGGTAAGCTGCGACCCTACGTGCACACCTCGCGTGGGAGAAGAACATTCGTCGGAACATCAGGCGGTGGAGCTGCACCAAGGAGGACAAGCAGTGTTTCCAGGCATTACCGGAATCGTAGCTTACCTGGGTGACTTACTACGACATCCTGTAATCCGCCAATCAACTGGCGAGGACAGTGACCATAGCGCCCAAAGATCATATGGCGGTGGCCACGCCCCCTACTGCGCTACCTAGCCGGGATGACGGCTTTTGCCATCATCACGTATGACCAAGGAGGGTTCAAGTGGACGGCATTTTTTATGCGGACCGGGGCAACAACCTTGGTAACGGTCAGATGGACCCTCGTATTTGTCTCCCTTTGGAGCGCTCGGGTGAGATTGAAGGTGAGGCCGCAAAAGCCGACAGCGCGGTCCACGTTGGGGCCAGAGCTCGTACCCGCAGCGCTAACGATGAAGGACGCGGTGTTCTGCTCAAACACGAAGAATGTACCGGGGTTCCGCACGCGTTCCAACCGCGTACCGCTGTACACAGACAACACCTCGGCTCTGCACGTTGCCAGAAATCAAACCTACGGCTCGCGAGCCAAGTACGTGGCTCTGCGGAAACTCTTCACTCGGGGTCTGTTGAAGGGGTCAAAATCGCTATCCAACACGTCAATATAGAAGATCTGTTCGCGGACATCGACACCAAGTACCCTAGTAAGCACAGGCGCCGCTACCTCTTCAACGTCAAGCTGATGTTCAATGAGTTAAAGCACTTCAGTTGAGAACTCTGGATAAGAAAAAAAAACGACGTGCACGATGGATTTTGCTGGTTGTCGTCCCTTGCTTTTGTCGCCCTGACCCCCCCAAAAGCCCCAAAGAAAGTTGGAAGGTAAGACATTAGGCTAGACTGCATTCGAGGGTGGGGCATTAACACCTGCATGTGATTTTGTACAGGCGCTGCGCATGCCATTCGTTTTTAGTATTTCCTCTCTCTTTGCGACGGACTATGTTGGGAGATCAATAACCTTCGAGCCTTTTTCAACCTAGAAAAATAAGATCGTGCCGGGACTTGAACCGCGCACACCATGCTCAGGAACAGATGGTCTACCCAACATGCCAGCGTCACATTGAAAAAGGCTCGGAGGTTTCTGACCCTCTACGAGTAGATCCTATAGTCCGTGGCGAGAGTTAGTCCCCGGAGATCAATGCTTACGGCGAGATTTGGTGATACGAATTCTAAAGTATATATTTTGTTTTTTTTAGTAAGAAGCCCAACAGTGTTGGAGTTCTACCCAACACTATACCGGGTATTATTTTTTTCGTAGTTGTCTCATTGCATGCTCATAGATAAACTATTCAGAGATGTACCGCAGCCATAGGTTTCGGTTGAAGCAAGAATCTTAACAGCGGGACAGCCAGAAGAGCATTCATTCAGTAGTTGTTGGTCTTAGGGCGTTGCAGCGATGGGTCGCGAGACGTTGCTGTAGTACGTGATCAAAACAGAGGAAATAGCGTGTTCGCACCCTCCCCGATCCTCTCTTCTGGCCCCCATCAGAGCTTCCTGCAGATCAAATTACTACCCTTGTCTTGCTCTCAAAGTGACCCTTCTCAAGCATCATCAATTATTCGCATCTTCGACAGCAGAGTGTCTGCTCGGTCGGTCTAACGACTACCAGCGTCAACCTTTACAGCGTACTGCAGGAGAATCATTTGGTATTCTCAACAGGTTATGAGCCTCGTTTAAACGCGGCGTGAACAACGGAAGTTTAGTTGTCCTACCTGTCCATCTCCTCGCATCTGTCTTTGCATCATGCCCTTAAAAGCTCCAATGACGTAGCCAGTAATAGTTTTTCGTACAATCGATGATGGGAGTAAGACATACTACGACAACAGCAATTAGTAGAAGAAAGCGTGATCAAACTCATCATATATTTCATGTAATCCGTACGTAAAGCAAGAGAAAACAAGAGAAAGCAAGCAAAGCAAAGCAAAGCGAAGCAAAGCAAAGCAAAGCAAAGCAAAGCAAAGCAAAGCAAAGCAAAGCAAAGCAAAGCAAAGCAAAGCAAAGCAAAGCAAAGCAAAGCAAAGCAAAGCAAAGCAAAGCAAAGCAAAGCAAAGCAAAGCAAAGCAAAGCAAAGCAAAGCAAAGCAAAGCAAAGCAAAGCAAAGCAAAGCAAAGCAAAGCAAAGCAAAAGCAAGCAAGAGAGCTGCGTATTCTAGGCGATCGATGACCCCTTTCACTCTCCCCCCGTTTTCTTTTCGCTGGAGCAAAGGGATTGAACCCCGAGACACACCGACTGCCCGCCCGCACCGCACTTGGAATACACATCAACCCATAAACGCCCAAAAAATACTGAAATCCCCAGAATAAAATGGTTTCAGAACAAACCATCGACGGATGAAGTATCACCCTCATGTCAACCAAATATTCCGACCAGTAAAAAAAGATTTTGGAAAACAAGATGACGAATGGGAGAAACACCACGGGTACGTTTCGCCCTCATCGCCTTCCCGCAAAAATAAATAAATGAAAGACGAGCTTTGGATGGATAACGTATCGGTATCAGATCAAACAAGGATTTTTTAACCTGCGTAGGGCTGTTCAACGTGCAATCACTCGAAATCCTTCCATATTTAAAAACGATGGCCAATCCGAAAACAATGTACTGCTGCCACGCCCCCCCCCGTCCCTCACGGTCGTTCAACTGTTCTCCACGTCTGTTATCACCGTAGAAACGAGTTATCGTCAACTCTGATGTCAGTGTCCTCAAGTCAAAGCCAAAATACTTCAGATCCCCCTGGTCAGGACAAGCCAAACCAAACCAAGCCGAAGCGGGAGTGTTATTATCATCCTCCTTCCTTGCTCATGTACCGCCACCGCGTCGTCCCGCTCGGGGAGGGGGGTGCATGCCAAGCCAACGTATACCGTACGGCAAGTAGTAGCAGCAGCAGTGGTAGTACATCATATTCGTCACCGCGGAGCGCTACTATACGTATTTATCTACCTGTTGTTATACGATAAGTACGTACCCAATCAAATCAAAATCACAATCGAATGGAATCGAGCGACGATGGCTTTCGACAGACGTTGCAGGTGTCTACTGCTATAAGGACCACTGTCGGTACTTCCTGCTGCTACTTTGGTGCTGCCGCTGTTGACAGGGTAGCATCCTTCACGCCGTTGAGCGTGCACAGTTTTGGTTAAATGCCCCCTTCGCTGCGCTACACACGAGTGATTGTGCACGATTGCACACGATACCGGGGGCACAGCCCAAAACCACTTGGGGGGGGGCGAGGAGGGGGGGGGGGGAGAAGGGGAGGGGGGGGGGTGGGGGGGGTGTAGTCGATAGTCATGAGGAGGAGGGTGGAAGGGGGGCGGGGATTTACGCGCGCATGCGCACATCTAGCTCGTATCTATTGGGATGGAAGCTGCGGGCCAAAACAACGGCAAAAAAAAAACAAGCCGACCGATCACAGCAAGCACAAGCAAAAGAACGGAGAGGTGAGGGGCGCAATCGAAAATCGGTATTCGGCAATCAGACATCAGTAATCTGAAATTGTGAGCCGGTAGCCGAGCCTTAGAAACCGCAAACCGAAACCTGGTGTATCGAGAATTGAAAATCGAAAATCAGTCTCGATCGACAACGGTGAGCGGCGCACGAACGCTCGCGTCACGAGCAAGAGGGGGCAAAAAAACAGCACGCATGCCTTCATCTATCTATTAACTGCGTGGCGATGTCCCACACCTCCCGAACTCCGCCGCACTACGGACGACCATAAACAACACTAAGCATATACCAATAGCATTATGAATTCGCTAATTATATCGAAGTATCACATACTGCTGTATCATATATGTATACCTGGCATCATATACCGCTACAGCAGGAGTCCCCAAGTGAGGCGTCGGTGTGTCAGAGCAGTATATGACCACCTTTTGGGGGGGGAAAGCCGCCTTATTCACGCCAGGATATGAGTGCGATTCTCCAGTGTCGCGCCAACATATTTTGACCGCCTTGTACGGGGAGTCCGCCACACTCAAGACAGCCTTGTTGCGGGGCCTCTACTGTACGAGGAAATAATCCACCCCCCCCCTTCCCCACCTAAAATACTCACATCCTTCGTTTTTTTTATTTCGTTTGAAACCTCGGAATCAATCCAAATAAAGCTCAAATATCGCAATTTCTATGTTATTATCCTCAAGTGCGGCCGTTCGTCGCCGAAAGCAGCAACAGGTTAAGAGCCTCAGATCCGCTAGATCTAATTTTTGCTTCGTTTTCGTCGCGGACGCCCATAATAAATCCAGCAAAAAAAATGTTAGAGTCAGATCTAACCCGCCCCCCCCCCCCCCTCAACAACAGGTTAAGAACATCAGATTTAGTTTTTCCCTTTGTTTTCGTTTCGGACACATGTAACAAATCCCGCAAAAACAAGAAAAATATAATCAGGTCTAGACTCCCCCTCCTCCGCTCTTCCTTTGTTTCTACACCAAACTTATAAAAATAATGGAATTCCCATCCTCCAACCGGGGAGCGTTTGCCTGAAAAATAACACCATTCAAAGCGGTTTACTTCAGCTCAAAATAATCAAATCCAATGCAATCCAAATCAAATTGAAAATGACAAAACTTAATAAACCCAGACGAATTGAAATGATGGATGGGCGATGGACTAGCAAACCGTCCAAACAGAGAGTAAAACAATACCAAAACCGCCCCGCCGGGTGAGCTGCTGTGCGACATTGCAAACCAACAGCACTAGACGCACGTACTGAATGAAACAACCTCGGCAGCCCGGCAGAAACAAAGACCGCCAACCATTGCAGCCACGGCAGGCAGGCAGGCAGGCAGGCAGGCGAACAGGTGTGTGGACAGACAGAGCAAGATCAAGTCTCTATTCTCTATATATCACATCAGGCGCATGTCATGTCATAGAGTATACAAGGTATACAACAGACCGGCAGGTGAACAACGCGCGATCGACATGCGAAAGAAAGACAAAAACAAGGCGCGCTCTCTCTCTCGCTCCCTCTCTATCCACCCCTTTCTCTGTAAAAAACAAGAAGTACAAAAAACACAAAATACATGCATGATACATACGCCTCAAGGTTTAATCAATCGATCAAAACCTGTAACTGAAAACTCGACCAGCTCTCACCGGAAAAATAAACTAAAAAGTTCATCGTTACATTAGATCAAAAAAGCCTGCGCCCGACGAAAGCAGGCGTAAAAATACAACAAAAAAATATGAAAAAAAAAACAAGAAGGAAATTGAGACATAAGGAGACTTTTGATTGGCACCGCCCTCCTTTATGTCGGCCCATAAAAAAAAAAAAAGGCGCGGCAAAGCGTGGAAATCCCCCTAAATACTATCGACATGCCAACAAGGATGAGTGTGTGTATCATGGGTATTGAAAAATACGAAAATACATCGCTCCTAGCGAAATTAGTCAGGTAGAAATTCTCGGATTAAAATCTTCCGATTGGATCTTCGACCACAAAACGCGTACCGGTGACAACACCAACCAGTACCATTATACTCATTCAATTCTCGCAAAATAAAACAGCCATCGCAAAAAAGACAAGTCCTCAAGAAACTCTATGGCGCCTCCTAAGAACATCCGTCCGCGTGTCAGCGCTCTATGGCAACAGATGGATTCGGCACAACCACCACCACCACCACGGTCACCATCACCGTCGCCGCCACCCCCACAACTACCAGCCTGCACTGCGGCGGCCTCAAGCACCACCACCACCACTGCAGAAGGCCTGGACCACTACAAAAACAAAATCTCTGAGGTCGAAGCAGATGAAGGGGGGCTGCTACTACAACCGCGGCCGCCACCACCGCCGCCGCCGCCACTATAGAAAGCTTCGAGTATTGCGACCCCGCTATCAGGTCGGAGTAGATGGAAGGGGCTGCCACCGCCACAGAAAGCCTGGAGCATCACAACTCCGCGTTGAGGTCGGAGCATATGTATGGGGCGTTGACGATGTCCTGCTCGATCTGCATCGGACTCACCTTGTGGTACAATTGATTTTACAGGGGAGGAACGGGAGAACGAAGGACGAGTTCGCACACAAAAAATTAATAGGTATCATGCCACACGCATGATACCGGACGGACTAAGTTCGTAGTAGCGTACAGTTTGTTCTTCACCTGTGTAACCGTTTTTTTTCTTCTATATATCATACCCATCGACGACATTTACATTCAGTGGCCGCGCTGATTCTTTCTCCTGGAAAGATCGATACCTGCGAGACAAACAGAAAAGTTCGGCTGCAAGTCGTGTGTGCTGATGAAAAAACATCGTGTTTCGATCGAATTTTCCATGAGTGTTTCGCCTTTTGCGCCGGAACAAGACCGACGTCCTCTCATACAGGGGCAGAAACCCCCTCCATACACATACCACATGTACTACTGTGATTCCAAATGATTTGCCACTAAAAACAGGTTTCCAGCTGTAAGAACGGGTTGAAGTCGGAATAAGAGCAATTTGTTTTTTCATGAACCCCTGCGGGGATTGAGAGGAAAAAATAATGTTCAGGCATTTTCTCGGGTAGCATCCCTTCTCGCGGGTCAGATCATGTCAAGGTGACCCGGGCCGACCCGCAAAATGTTGGAAACCCTCCTTTGACCCGACCCCAACTCGACCCGGGAGACTTCCAACTTCTCCTGACCCGACCCGACTCGATCCACGGGTTTTTGTAAGCACCTCCTGAGGCGACCCGCGGGCCGGGTTATGACCCGTGAAAAAAACCCTGCAGTTTTTTTAACGAAATATATCTTGCGGTGATTTTGAGAAGGAAAACATAGAATAAAATGTAAACTCGTTTGGGCTGTCCGGTGTTTACTTGACCTTTGTTACTTGCTTGCCCGGTGGCTAATTGTTTTTCTTCAGCTTGTACAAGAGTCTTGCCCCCCCCCCCTTTTCAACTTGCGACCGCCCGAACCCAACCACATCCCGAACACATCCCGAAGGGGGAAGCTTGAAATCCAAAATAAACGGCGACCACAGCATCTGCCATACATACACGAAGCAGCTCCGAGGTGTGCTGCGACAGCCTCGGGGGGGGGGGGGGGGGGGTGCTGCAAGGCAAGGAAGGAGCTGCGCCACATTCACGCAGCATGGTGACACTTCTTGAAAAATACTACTTCGCGCGCTGTAAAACACCAGCTTCCCAACAGAAAACAACATGCCTCCTCACGTACGGAAACCCCTCGATGACAATAGATCAATAACAGCTCTTCCTACAACAGTAGTCGCTTGATATTATCTCACAGTGAGACTCACCCGCTACTCATGTTTTTTTGGGTCGCCATACTACATGGCTCCGCACAGCGTTAAAAGCGCTTGTTTTGGCTTGTCGCCGAGGAGGGGCTCCTAACCCCTCTGTAACTGGAAACCCCTTTTTGGCGGAAACTTTACTTGGAATAAAGATAGGAAGGGGTTTTGGGGCCATAAACAGGTCAACCCCTCTCCAACTTGAAACCCCTTTTCGGGGATATTTTACTTGGAATCAGTACAGGGAGGGTTTTCGGGCGCTAAAAAGGTTGACCCCTCTACAACTGGAAACCCCTTCTTGGGGTAAAATTTACCTGGAATTAGTATAGGGAGGAGTTTTGGGACTCTAAATGGGTCAACTCCTCTACATCTGGAAACCTCTTTTGGGGAATACTTACTTGGAATTAGTATAGGAAGGGGGTTAGGGGCTCTAAACGGGTTAAACCCCCTCCAACTGGAAACCCCTTTTGAGGGATATTTTAGTTGGAATTGGTATATAACCCCTCTCCAACTGGAAACCCCTTTTGGGGTAAATTTTACTTGGAATCAGAATAGGGAGGGTTTTCGGGCTCTAAAAAGGTTGCCCGCTCTACAACTGGAAACCCCTCCTTGGGGGAAAATTTATCTGGAATTAGTATAGGGAGGAGTTTTGGGACTCTAAATGGGTCAACTCCTTTACATTTGGAAACCCCTTGGGGGCTCTACAACTGGGTTCAGCTTTGCATTCCGGCGTCTAGCCGCCAGCCCTGTTGCGTACGTACGTGCGTATCAGGTACCAGGTACCATTAAATAGAGCCATTGCTGCGGCTGATGTTGATGCCACGACTAAGCAACAAATTCGCTTCGACGATTCTTCCATTGTGTCCGATGGTCATGGAATCGCGTTGACTTAGCGTTGCGCGTCAGCGCACAAACCTTGTACGTGTACAAGTACCACTTTTGGTTTGTTTTCATTCCCTCCTTCGGGTAGTCTTTCACTCCAAAGTGACTGGAACCTGTCCTGTGACCAAGGAATTGATCATGTGAGCTAATGTGAGCACAACAACATCGTATCACATTACGCCACCAGGCACACCTATGACACGACCACTTCTTTGCTGTTGTTACTCATCCCAGCTAAATCGTCTTCGCGCTTTTTCTTCCTTCTCCTCCCTCGTCGTACCTCCACTCAGATCGGGGGTCTCTCTTCTCCCCCCCTCCCAACCACGGTACAAGCCTTCAATTTTATCGTGGGAAGACTTCATTCAGCACTTTCTTCCCTCGTCGTTGACTCGCATCGAATTGCGTGGTCTTGTGACATCTCGTGGTATGGTATCACACAAAATATGAAACTAAAACACGTTACGGTCCTTATGGTCCGCCTCTTTTCGGTCTTCACCGTACTTGTATCCCAAGTATAATAAAGTATACCGGTACCTGGTATTCGAAAACAGTGGGTACCTAAGAGCACCGGAGTTGAGATTATTCGGGAGTTAAGAGCAGCCAACTCTGCATGTCCCGCCACACTAAAGGCTACCAGGTATATAATTTCCCACTACAGATAAGAGCGCTTTGTAGTTACGAGCGCATGTTTCGGCTATTATTAGTCACGGGGCGCTCTAAAATCGGGGTACCCACTGTAGATACTATTGGGATGTAGTACATGGAGCAGCTAACATTATTGCAATTTGCTCTTGATGTTCATTCACCCTGACAAAATCCGTAGGACAAACGAGCGGCCGGTGTACCACGCAGCTTGCAAAGGCGCGTACATCGATCCTAAATTCATCGAATTCACAGCTGATGTGTTTAGAAGATTACTTTCTTTAGTATGGGGAGCTCGTATTATGTAGGCCTTACCAGGTGGTCGCGCAGGCTGTTGTTGTTGTTGTTATTGTTTATAGGCGTGGTCGGCATTTTAGATTTTTTGTCACCCAACGCGAAAAAAGCAGCTAAGCCGCAAAATGCCCCGGGCAGAGCAGGGCTGGGGAAGGGGCAAAGCTGCTCCTTCCCCCAACGCGCATATGCCTCCCTTACACCTGAATCGAAATAGTAAAAGCGGGAGGGAAAGGGGCTGCGGCGCCCCCCTATTCCCGCATATACACGCTTCCCCTAACCTATGTCAAAACACGGCCGACGTTCCTCCGGTCATGCTCCGCGAGTAGAGCACCTTCACCCCCCCCCCCCCATTTTCGTGCGCAGTCCAGACAAACCGCACATTTTCATGTCGGTACTCTGAAATTGCCACAACGGCCACGTGGTTCCGTTCCGAACGACCTGTGCAATCAGGGACCCACTTCACCCACCACCCGTTCGTACCGGGTAACCCACGATTATTGCTAGACGATTACTAAATTTGACGATTCTGTCTCCAACGGCCCGTGCGATCGGGACTATGCCATCACTAATCGACCACCACCTAATAGCTATGTGTGTTTTCGCGTGATTCCGTTTCTAATGGCCCGATCCTACTGGGAACCTACCATGAAAGCCAAACGATTACAGGTAACGTGTAATTGTTCCGTTTCAAACGGCCCGCGCGATCGGGATTAAGCCATCACGAAATGACCACTGTGTCCTCTTCCCCTCTGTTTTTGTCCATCCGCCGTGGAAATTTGCGGGAGGATGGGTTGAGAAAAGACTAACCCCGACGACTCCATTGCCAAACGATCACAAAAACGGACTGATTCCGTTTCTAACGGCCCGTGCGATCGGGATTATGCCCTCACTAATCGACCACCGCGTCTTCTTCCCCGTTTGACCATCCGTTGCGAAAACCATTGGCGGGAGGGCGCGTGAGAAAAATACAAACCCGACCCAAATAACTCGACGAAGTTTTTTGCCCGGCTCCCGGCTCTCCGGAGCTCGTGCACCCTCGCCCATCGGCCCCCTATGCTGAACACTTTTGTTTTGCTTCTTCTGCTCTCCGCGCGACTCTCCATCTCGTGCCATTAACACGTCTGTACGTCGCTATCATACTCGCTTCTCTTGCTGCTGGTAACGCTGCTGCCGTACATGTAAGTCGCTGTTATTTTTCGTCTACGCCTGATAACAAGCGGGGGGCTATCCCCAGCTCGCAGGTAAGTAAGCATCCTCTTCCACGCTGGAACTGCACCCTCTCTAGTAATTACCGTATCCCGCCGTACCACATTGTTTCTTAACCATATTCCACTACCAGGGTATCATCTCATATTTCACCGTGTCAAACACCTCCACCGCATAACGACTTACTTGAGACTCCAGTTACTATAACTTGCTTAACTTTCTTCCCGTCACCAGCCAAACACCGGATTGCCGCTACTGCAAGGGCCGATTTTAACTGGGGGGGGGGGAAACCAATTTGAAAAAAATGTGAACTCTAATTCGGATTCGATTGATCCAGACACGCAACATCATTAACTATTCCGATTTCGGGGCAATTGAAATATAAATTGAACGGAAAAATCGAACCTCCTTGAAATATTTTTTGGGGGGATAATCCAAATCCAATTTGGGAGTTGGCCCAACTTGAGGTGGCATGTTTGCGGCGGACAAACACACCCGGGGGGCAGCCTGGCGCGATTTTTGGCCGCATCGACGACCATGATTGGGACGATAAAACGCAAACCTCAACAAGAGGCGACCGGGGCAATAGCCGCGCCCACACCTACAGACTATAGAACATCGTACCCCGGTGGCGACGCCTCAAAATATATCATAGTGGCCGTGATCCCAATTTTCGACCAGCTCGCTTTGCCAAGGCGCACGAAAACCGACCCAACGAGCCAAAACCAAGAGTGTTCACTCTAGATTTCAATAGCTTCATCGCCGTCGCTGCTCCGCGCGCGACATTTGGAGGCTCCCTCCGCCCACCCAAGAGACGCTGGGGGTGACGGCTTCCCAGTCTGGGCCGCCAAAAGAAAGGAGAGGCTGGCGGCGGCGCGCACGCGGCGATGCAAGCAAAGCCGTCGCTTTTATCTACTTTCGTCGGCGTTCGTCAGCAGGACGTTATGTGACTTGCTGCGTCATTTTGATTTTAAAGAACAATGCGCCCGTTCCTCGATACGAACAAAAACCAGATTTTTTCGCGTAATCAAATCCAAAATGGATAATATTCTTTCCAATCTTGGATGTTTCTCTGATCGTTAAAGCTGGTGCGAAGGCTTTCTTTCTCGTTTCCGGCCAATTTTGGTCTGTTTTGGCTCCGGGTCGGGATCAGGATTTAGGGTTAGGGGTTGGCGTTTACGGCAGATGGTCTATGTCTGTATCGTACCTTGGTCTTACCAGGAAGTGCTACCTAGCACAGCCCCCGCGAAGTTGCACGCACGTGCCAGGCTGTTCGGATTTGAACGTAAACTCATCAGCGATTAAGGTATGGCAGCTCCCCATCTATGTGCAGGCCCGCGCAAAGCGACGTTTTTGGTGCCCAGACCAACCCGACCCCAGACCTGACCCTGACCCTAACCCTAGCCCTAGCCCTTTGGGGGCTCGAGGTCTGCGCTCGAGGTCGGCAGGGGCAATCCTGCCATACCTACATCGCCACTGGATTTACGTGCAAATCTGAAAAACCTTGCACGTACGTGCAATAAAACGCCTGGTGTATCTAGATCGCAAACGTTAACAGCCTGCCTTCCCAAAAAACCGCGCGACCAGATTATCGGTATGGTCTCTCCAAAGTGGCGGTTTCGTGTCGATTGGAAGTGTGGCAAATTAAGGTCGTGCCGCATTTGGGTGTTCGGAGTTTGTGTGTGTTCCCGCGAGGGCTCCCTTTCTCCATCACTCTCCCCTTTGTCTGATTGTCTCCTGTGTGAGGTAGCTGACAATACACGATATCAACATTCGTTCCTTTTTACTGAGGGTCCGTCGATGCTAATATATATATATATATATTCGTACGGGGGTTTCCTCAGTAGTGTAGACCAGTCAATAAGTGTACTGCACTTGGTACCCTGTAATTCATTCACAGTAGTAGCTGCAGTAGTAGTAGGTGTCCCCCGATAAGGCGGTCTGAGTAAGGCGGTATCCCTATGTAAGGCGGTCAAATCGCTTAGCGCAACTGGGGAACTGCACCCATAACCCCTAATGAAGAAGGCGGCTTCCCTCTATAAGGCGTTCATAGTGCTCTTTACACCACCGCCTTACTGGGGAACCCCTATTTAATACTACTAATAGTACTACTTACTGCAACCATTGATAATTCAAGAGGTATCTACAGGAGGAGCCGCGTGTACGGTCTCTGAAGGCATCGAGAAAAGGGTGAAACGTACGTCGAAAAACGTTGGAATGTAAAGTCGTTAAAATTTAAGTGCACGGCCGCCGAAGGCACCGAGAGAAGGGTAAAACGAGCTTACTACGAAAGTACGGTACGCCGAACAACGCCGGAATGTGAAATCGCAAAATCAAAGATACTTAAAATGAGACGTATACTGCTCCACTTGGTACAACCCTGCACCCCTGTGGACCCTGTTGTTTTTCCTGAGGTATTATTATTCCACTCCCGCGTGAGTGTTTTGTCTTTGTGTTGTCTGACTCACGCTTGCCGGGGAGGGGGCGGCGGGTACGACGACAGCTGATACACTGCGATACTGCTGCTACTGCCGGTGTCTTGTTTTAGCTACATAAAAGCACCTCCCCTTTCTATCCCTTCCCTTGGTCCTCCTTCGTTTCCTTATGGGCTTCCATCCGCATAGTTTACCTGGCATGTCTTTGGGGGGTCGGGGGGGTGACGATGGCGGCACGGGCACCGCTGTCATCAGACACAGTACGCAGGTGACAGGCCACGCGGTAGCGCTTCTGTTCCGTTAGTACAGTAGTATAGGCCCGCCAACAATAAACTCCTATTTGGCGTGAACGTCAAACTCTTGTTGTGACACCAGCACCCTTGACCAAAAGCTTTTGAGCATAATATGCTACTATATAGGATATAGTGTAGCGTTTGCCGCTGGAAGCGATTTCTTAGTCCAATTTTCTTAGCGTGCGCCCAAAAGTAAGCATAACGTTCTCTCTTATTGGGCGCTTTCGCATTGCCGGGTCTATGCTGCAGTATTGTACTATTAGCTGCATTCGGAACTAAGAGTGGATACTGCCTCCGACGCTGGTTGACATTATAACACTTGGGGCTGTGCGCACATGCCTTCAAAGGCATGTGAAACCCTTTTATATCGTTGCCGTATCCTAGATATTACGCCCTCTGTTAGGCTGCCAGGGCAACACCATAACATTGATTGGGTGGTTTCATCTGCTCTGTTGCTGTCAGTCTGTTTTGCTTAGATTTTTCGTGAAGTCTTGGGAACGAACGGAGGAGGCGATGCTGGCGGTATGGACGCCTGTTTCGTCAGAGATAGTTAAGCACGAGTCAGGCCATGCCGCAAAGCTCCCATTGCTATTACTTTCAATAGTAGTATTAACAGTTGCGTCCGGAACCCAAACTGGACGCTGCCCCCGACGCCGGTTGGGTAGCGCCATCTGCTTGGTTGCTATCTTGTCTGTTTTTTTGTTCCTCGTAGGTTTTTTGTTTTGGCCTTTACAATACCACCGTGATTTGTTTCAAGCAATTTCAGTTTCGTTTTCCTGGGAACCTCTTCACTTCCCGCTTGCGTTCCGTTCCGTTCCGTTCCGTTCCGTTCCGTTCCGTTCCGTTCCGTTCCGTTCCGTTCCGTTCCGTTCCGTTCCGTTCCGTTTCATTCCTTTTTCGTTTCGTTCCTCTCCGTTTCATTCCGTGTATTTCTTCCGTCCCTTCTCTGTTCCATATTTCTCTTGTATTTATTTGATATTTTTCGGTGTCTTTCTCCCCTGTACGTTGTCTGGTGTGGTGGCTGGCATATGATCTGTACGTTTCGCTTTTGTCGTGTTCAGCATTATACATGGCTTTGCATGGCAAAACCCCCTTACGGCTGTATCTACGATACACAGTACGCGACAGCACTTGATAATTTGGTAAAAAATATTTTCAGGCTCGATTTTTCGACGAAAACAAGAACATGACCTCTTTTGCACTGAAAACAGCGAACCAGATAGGACACACCCTCCCTTACATTAGAATTCCAACTTGGATTCTTAACTGGTGTCGCATACCTGGTACTGTCTTATCTCTGTGTCGTAGGTTGTGACCACAGAACTTGTGTCTCTACTATAGGATGGGGAATGGGCACAGACCCTGAGGGTACGCTACATGTCGATCAATGGGTGGGGTTGTGAATAAAATAGCATAAAGAGTACACACACGCAGAGCGATAGGAGCTTGTCCTTCTCGTGACCACGGACTAGATTATAGCGAGCCATGACTTCATGTGAGAACAGCAGCAACAGCAACAGCAACATACAACCATAGCAACAGCAACAGCAACATACAACCATAGCAAAAGCAACAGCAGCAACAACAACCCCGTACCTTTGACTGTGCCACCCTTCAAGGACAACAACAGCAAAAACAACAACAACAACAACAACAACGTAATCCACGAACCTGTTGAGGTCGAGGTCGTAGGTTCGAGCCCTGCAAGGGGCTACGGCAGCAGTATTAATAGTAGTTTCTTATAAATTGACAGACCGAAACAGCGAGGGAGCGAGTTGGCGGAATTTGACGCGAATCGACGAGCAAAGAAAAAAGCTGAAAAGTGGGCATGCCGAACCCTATTATGTGTCGTCTACACATTAAACCGTCGTTTCTACCCAACGGCATCAGTACACCCAGAGTCCGTGCTGATTCTTCGTACTAAAGAGATACAAATTCTGTCCTCACAGACTGTGACACAGAGTAAACCAAACAGTCGCAATTCATCAAGGTAAAGCAGGCGAATTGCTAGCGTACCGGGTACGAGAACACAGCAAAACAAGCCAGACCATGAAAAAATGAAGAAAGAAAAGAAAAAAAGAAAAAAAAGAAAGAAAGAAAAAAACCAAAGCAAAACAAACGACAGGTGTTCTGAATAATGTGATGCAAGAAGACCGGAAAGGGAAGGCTGCAAGAAGAACAACATACTACGTGCCGAAGAGGAACAGATACCTGTTGCACGGACTAAACAAGTTGTTGCACGGGCAAAACAAGAAGCAGACAACTGCTGTTTCACGGGCAAACACAACGCGAAGAAGGGGAAGAAGATACCGGCATAAGGCCGGTGGGGAGGGAAATAAGAAGGAAGAAAAAGAAAAAGAAAAAGAAAAGAAGAACGTCAGCAAGTCATTGCTGTCGCTTTCGCGCTCCCCCCATTGAACTCAACGAAAGCAAACAAAAGCAGAAACTACCACTCGCTGATGTAGAGGGTTAGTAGGCCGGTCGCCCCGGTGGCGTATCAGGTTATCTTCGAGCCTGGCATAGGTCAGTTTCGTGAGTTCGAATCCCCCCGAGTGCATACTCGTATAAATTCGTGGGGACTTTTTCTTGCGCACAAATTAACTTGCGGAAAACGCGAGAGCGTGAGTTAGCAACGCTCGATGAAAAATCGACGAGCAGTGGGATTGCTGAACCCTTTGCGCGATAAAAATTGAAGGCAAGAACCGGGGGGGAGAAGGGACGACACCTGTGACCACGGCTTGTGCAGAAGCTGGAAAGTAGAAGTGTGCGGTCTACAAAAAAGGGTTAAGGGTTCGTATAAATTCGTGGGGACTTTTTCTTGCGCACAAATTAACTTGCGGAAAACGCGAGAGCGTGAGTTAGCAACACTCGATGAAAAATCGACGAGCAGTGGGATTGCTGAACCCTTTGCGCGATAAAAATTGAAGGCAAGAACCGGGGGGGAGAAGGGACGACATCTGTGACCACGGCTTGTGCAGAAGTTGGAAAGTAGAAGTGTGCGGCCTAAAAAAGGGTTTAGGGTTATAGTCTAGTCTAATAGTAGTAGTAGCACATGCTCCACTCATTAGGATAGGTACGTTGCCACACGATCTACCATCATTTCGTTTCTGCATTCATCTACATACAACAGGTGTATGTGTCAGTACAGCTGCTCCCTCCCCCCCGTCCCCCCGGTTTCCCTTGGTTGCTGTTCTTGGCGTCCTCTGCTGTGAGGCGATGCCAGCTTTTCTCCACCTCGCCCCTGTGACATCTCGTCAAGAAGCGGTCCGCCGCGTCGACGATCCCCCGGTGCCAGTTCCCACTCTTCTTAGCCGCCCTCGGCTCAAACATAAAATAAGGCAGTGGCTCTGTGTCAGTGGTTGTCAGCAATCGAAATCAACTCCCACGTACGTAGCTGTGTGCGGGTGTGCGCGAACTCGCGTGCCAGGTACCAGGTGTTGTTTTCAACAACAGGTACGTTACGTCGTGAAATCGACGACCCTGCCAAACACAGGTTTGTGCCGAGGCTGCCAAAGCAACAAAGCACGCAGCGGGAGTGCACGGCGAATGAGACGACACCCTCAGATTCGAAATCCCTTTTGTGCCTCTCGGTCGCTGTAGCTGGCCCTCTTGGCAAGCCCCTTTCCCCAGCAGCCAGCACCCAACACCCCCTCTCCCAGCTCTCCTCTCCTTTGCCCCTTGTAGCGTGCCAGCACCGATTCGAACCTTCGTTGAAGGGGCCCACATCCCTGCGGCCGTTCGCTACTGCATGCGTGTCTCGCTGCTGCTGCTGTTGCTGCGGCTAGCTCCTGGTGGTACGGGGTGTGCTTTGTTTGTCACGTCTGATGTGTGTCCAGGTACAGGTACTCCTTTCTTTCTTTTTTTTCTCACACTTTTACTTTCCAGCTTCTGCACAAGCCGTGGTCACAGGTGCCGTCCCTTCTCCCGCCCGATTCTTGCCTTCAATTTTTATCGCGCACAGGGTTCAGCAGTCCCACTGCTCGTCGATTTTTCATCGAGTGTTGCTAACTCACGCTCTCGCGCTTTTCGCAAGTCAGTTTGTGCACAAGAAAAAGTCCCAACGAATTTATACGAGTATGCACTCGGCGGGGCTCGAACTCACGAAACTGACCTACACCAGGCTCGAGGATAACCTGATACGCCACCGGGGCGACCAGATCATAGGTACGTGGAATGGGCAATTCACATCAGAGCGCTCTCCACACTAAAACACTGATACACCAAATCTTGGGCCCGGTTCATTCTGGGTTTGAACCGGAACTTGAATTTCTAGAACGAGAGCCCAAAAAAATCCTCTGGTTCTGGATTTGTGGGCGAAACCCAGAGCGAAACGCGATTTTTTCCTCTGATTCTGGAAATATTTTCATTCTGGATAAAAAAACGTTCTCCGAAACTGTTAAATACCAGGTATTACTTTATAAAAATATTTCAAGGACATCAGCCGTGAGCTCGACGAATTTCGGGTCAACACTCATCTTTGCAAGCTGCGTTGTTGGTACTTGTAACATACTATTAATATGTGGGTAATTTTTTTCTTAATGGGAGGGGTACTATTCTTTCGTTTTGAATATATATATATATATATTCACCGGTTATTCGACTTACAGTATTCACTTGATAAACTGATGCATTTCCTTCCACAGCTGTCAGATTTTGTCCCCCTCAGAAACGGGTATTATAGTTTCCGCGCACAGACTGCCTAACATCACCCTGTTGACCCTGATAGCTACACTGAAGTTGCAAGGGGAGTCGCCGACCTATATCCTTTATGAGGACACACAACCCGTAATCCGCGCGATCGGAGTATCACACACAGCTTGCAAATAAATATGAGTTCCGACAAAATATTCGATCTCACAGCTGGAGTGTATTTTACTTTTTATAATATATTGTTTTTCTCCACTATAATGGTTGGTGCCGGTATTATGTAGAAATATTTTGAGGACGTCAGCCATCATTATACATGGCGTCGTCGGCAGGACTTCTGTAACAGCCCCTTAATGTTTCTTCAAAAAAAAAAACTCCAGCTATGAGATCGAAGATTTTGTCGAAACTCATCTTTGCAAGCTGTGTGATACTCCAATCGCGCGTAAATCATACGAGTTGCGCTGGGAAAAAAAAGATTTTGTATGATTTAAAAAAAAACGATACAGCAAGAGACGTACAGCAGTACCCACAGGTGTAATATCATGAACTGATTATGAATTCATATTAATAGTAGATTTAGTAGCGTACAATTCGACGCGAGTCGACGAGGGAAGAAAATGCTGAATTCTTCTCGCGATAAAAATTAGGTCATGTACCGTAGTGGGGAGCGGGGAGGGGGGGGGGAGGGAGGGCCCGCTATGTGACCCTGGATCCGAGATACTATTCGTACAAGTATCATACTGGGAGGGAGGGAGGGCGAGGGTAGTGCGAGGATAATAAATGGGATGAAGAAAAGAAAAAAGTGATTTGCCTGCAAGGCCGTATCGTATTCGGATTGTTCAAAATACGGACCATCTCCAATTATACGTATCTTGTATCTACCAGGTGACTACAATAATAACTTGTGACATGATTTATGATATATACGTATGTTTATGTACCAAGCATGAAGTTACACCCTTACATTCTGTCCGTGTTGTGTGTGAGTTCGGTGCGTGCTGGTACTACACATACACAGCAGCAGCACCAGCACCAGCAGCTTTATACCATGCGTATATAAGAGGTGTTACAGCAGTAGTGGTACCCTCGACGACCTTCTGGACAACCAAGCCGTGGTCACAGGTGTCTTCCATTCTCCCTCCTGGTATATACCTAACTTCATTCTTGTCGCGAATAGGGTCCGGCATTTTATGCTCATCGATTTTCATCGATTTTTGCAAACTCACGCGCGTCTCCTCGCGCTTTCCGCTCGTCAAATAATATATCAAGAAAAAGTGCCCACGAGCACTACACAAATATTTATTCACTCGGTGAGATTCGCCTACTACTACTCCATCGGGGGCGCTGACTCCTCTCATCTACTTACTATTAATATAATATTATTATTATTATTATTATTATTATTATTATTATTATTATTATTATTATTATTATTATTATTATTATTATTATTATTATTATTATTATTATTATTATTATTATTATTATTATTATTATTATTATTATTATTATTAATATTATTATTATCATTATCATTATCATTATCATTATCATTATTATTATTATTATTATTATTATTATTATTATTATTATTATTATTATTATTATTATTATTATTATTATTATTATTATTATTATTATTATTATTATTATTATTATTATTATTATTATTATTATTATTATTATTATTATTATTAATATTATCATTATCATTATTATTATTATTATTATTATTATTATTATTATTATTATTATTATTATTATTATTATTATTATTATTATTATTATTATTATTATTATTATTATTATTATTATTATTATTATT
The DNA here is from genome assembly GCA_012845835.1 of Undaria pinnatifida. NCBI lineage: Eukaryota > Phaeophyceae > Laminariales > Alariaceae > Undaria > Undaria pinnatifida. The sequence goes on along the minus strand of JABAKD010000025.1, from coordinate 19,419,413 downwards.
AGTATTATTATTATTATTATTATTATTATTATTATTATTATTATTATTATTATTATTATTATTATTATTATTATTATTATTATTATTATTATTATTATTATTATTATTATTATTGTTATGTTGTTGTTGCTGTTGTTGTTGCTGTTGTTACGTATGATTATGATTATTATTATGATCATTATGATTATGATTATTATATTGATCATTATTATTGCTATTATTTCAAAAATAAACTACCTGGTCATACATTTTTTTTTATCCTCGGGGGCATGGGGAAAAAGTAAGGAAACTTATTTACCTCATCGCACTTTCACGTACTTTCACATGATACACACAACACGTCGTGTGTCAATTTAACTCAAATGCATTCAAATGTTTTCTATTCGCAATCCAGCGTTGGCGCTGGCGTGTCCTTCAGTTCCCGTGATGACAGCGATAGCGCGAGCTTGTGTTTCTACCAGCGGTCCTGTGTTACTATTCCGCCGGCAATAATTTTTAATTTTGCTCATCCCTTCTGTTATCGTCGTCTTCGCACTTACTTTCCTTTATTTCTCCTTCTCCCTCCCTACACGCGGTAAATAATTAGATCCGGGGTCACTAAGCAGGCTCTTCTCCCCCCTCCTCATTACGGTATGAATACAAGCCTTCATTTTTATTTATCGCGGCAATATTCCCGCCATTTCTTCCCTCGTCGATCCGCATCGAATCGCGCCTTCTCACTACCCACTACCCACGCCCCACGCTGCTTGGCGCTCTCAGCAATTAACTGATTCCTTGGATTGGTAAGTATGATACATATCGACTTGCAGGATATACATGATGAAACTGGTGCATTCTTTCCAACACCGTCCCCTTAAAAGAAGTATAGTTTCCACGCACAGATCGAGCTGCCGCGCCCCCCCCTCCCCCCCCTCCCCCGCTCCCTCTTGATCAAACCCAGGCCCCCACTCCGCCCTCCCCTAACCGGTTATTCGACCACAGGATTCACTTGATAAACTGATGCATTTCCTTCCATAGCTGTCACATTTTGTCCCCCTCAAGAACGGGTTTTATAGTTTCCGCGCACAGACTAACATCACCCTGTTGACCCTGATAGCTACACTGCTGTAGTTGCAAGGGGTGTCGCCGACCTAATAGCTATTATTATATCCTCAAGGAGGACACACAACCCGTAATAATACGCGCTAACGATCGGAGTATCACACACAGCTTGCAAATATGAGTTCAGACAAAAACTTCGATCTCACAGCTGGAGGAGTGTATTTCTATTTTTATAACGCGAATTCTGGACACCTACAAAAAAACACGTTAGGTCTCCACGTATGGTGCTAATCGAGAATTCCGAACACCAACATCAAAACGCAAACGTTCTGCATCAATCATCTTGGTTCCGACTGATTCTCACGGATCGGCGGAGTTGAGCTGGTACAACAGCGTACATACGTACAGACAGCTGGTTCTTCAGCGTACAGCTGGTTCAGCGTACGACAGCTCCCTGTATTTATTGCGAATTCTGAACATCATGCATACGTGCCCGAACAATTTGCGTGCGTATCCTTCCCGGTATTGCGAATTCCGAACGCGGCCCCGCGCCCCCCCCCAAGAAAAAACCGACGGAGCGAGCGCTCTCGATTGTATTTCTTCATTACTTACTATCATACCTGCTGGTGCGTTAATTGAGTGCGAATTCCGAACGCGGTCCAGCCGGTTTACTATTACTATTGCGAATTCCGAGTACCGAGTACTGACTACTCTCCCGTAGCTGGTATTCTACAGACAACCATGTACAGCAGTGTGTACGAAAGCTGGTATGTACTAAGGGCCGTTCCTAACCAATGCAAACAAAAAAATAACGAATCCTGACAAAATGCACGATTCCTGGCACTTGAAAATTCTGAAATGTCACGCTGCAAACAAGGAAAAAAAAGTTTTGTTGTCAGGAATCCTGACATCAATTTTTATGGAAGTGTCAAAACGAGGCAAGAGTCCGGATTCCTGACAAGTATTTTTCTTCAATAACGATTCCTGGCACTTTTTTGTGTTCGTTAGGAACGGCCTTACGTAGGAGGGTTACCCAAAGTGCACTCATCATGTCATACTAAACTTCAGTATGTAGTACGATGTAATACTACATACCAGTCTAAGGAGACCAGTAAAACACACCACAGCTGAGATCAAAGAATTCTTCGAAACTCGTTCGTTCGTATTTGCAAGCTGTGTGCGTGCGACACCCCGATCGCGCGCGTTACTGGGTCTGTGTACATAGGTCGACGACTCCCCTTAGAACGAACTAGCTTGTACCAGGGCGAGCACGTTGATGTTAATCTAACATGCACCAGGTGCAAGGTTTCTGCGTTGACGCGCATCGCTAAACCCTTCTGAAACCCGTTCATACATACGTACCAAAAAGCGACGAGCGCGATGTAATCAAGCGTCTATTAAATAGCAAAAGCTTGGTGAGGTAATCCGCGTATCGGCAAGCTTCACGCTTGCCTCATAGATTCCCGCGGCGCAGGTCGAGCACATCCACCACACCACCGCAGCTCGGGTTGCTTCATGTGGCCGATGCTGCTCGTCCCTTTTTTTTGCATTTTTTTTCCGCCTGAAGTTCCAGAGGGGTTAACGCCTTTAGGACTGCAGTCCCAATTTGGGGACAAATCACTTGAAAATAAACTCAGATATAGGTTTCGGTACACTGCAGTACTAAGGGGGTAATAACCAATGAAAGCGACCGCGACACTATTGGACAATGTATTGTACCGGTATCATATGTGCAGGCGCCTTCGGCAAGAAAGCTATTGTGCACCAACCAGGGTAGGCATACATACAAAAAAGCTATTTTGTTTGTAGGCGGTATTACAGACTGCCTAATTATATCCATACTACACCGGCTGTAGTCAAAAGTGGTATGTGGTTGCTACAAATGGGGACATAAGAGTATCCCCTGCCCGGTTGACCTATATTGAGCAGGTCCTCGTCGCAATCCACTTTTGGTGCGCTGGAAAGAGAATACGAAGAGCAGCTGTATTTCCAACTCAGGTCGCGATGAAGTCCACCAATCGACGGGGTGAGAAACTATCTCACCCGTTACCTGGTTTCCTTTCCGAACAAATCTCCTAAGTCATCCGCAATCCGCTCCCGCATTATATGCCCACGATTTTGCTGGGCATCAAGGGCGATACCATAACACTAGCCCACCATGAAGAACCGTATTGTGTATTGCAGATATATGGGACATTCATCGAAAAAATGGTGCCGTGAACTATCATTAGGGCATGAGTCGAGGATGAGGCTCGCCTCAAAACCCACTTCCCACATTAAAGAACGGCGATGACGAGGACACACATGCTCAATAGGCAAACAAGCCAGGGGATACCCTATGTCCCCATAGCAACCCCGCAACACTAGACCGCGCAACGAGACGGCCCACTATCTTTCGTGGGAGATGGACAAAGGTGCACACAAATACATGTCGATTTGAGGCGTCATCAAGACTTGTGGAGGGCCCAAACGTGAAAAAAAGGGCAAAATAACGGTGTCAGTCAATAGACCGGCATCCAACCAGGGCAAAAAACGGTGTCAGTCAATAAACCGGCATCCAGCCACGGCGAAAAAATAGCGTCACTCAACAGATCCGCATCCCACCAACCAGGAGTTTTCTTGTTTTTTTTTATCCTCCGGCGGATGGGGAAAAATAAAGCTTAAGCTCACTACACTTCCACGTATTTTCATACGCATCGTGTGCCGATTTAACTCAGGTGCTTTCGCAACCCGACGCTAGCTGGCGCACCCTTCGGATTCCACTGTAGTGATAGCGTGAGCTGACCCTATCGGTGGTCCTCGTTACAACCCCGGCAGCGCAAGCTATAGTTGTATACGGATGCGTGTGTATGTCGACCCGGCCTGTCCCCTGAGGGTCAGGTTCGGTGGAGATAGCCACCCGGAATGTCAACCCGGAGGATGCAAAAAGTGTAGCCCCGACCGTACCCTTGAATGCTCGTAATGGTGGATACCAGGCCCTATCCCCCAGATCGTACCGCCTCGTCGTCACTATAATCCTTCAAGGCCATCCTGGCTCCTCGAGGGCACACGGACGTTTCCCCTCGCTGTTGACCCTCGAGCGTGCGGTTAGGCGTGCTACCCACCTCAGTGTCTCTCCAACGCCTACATTCCAACCAAGACATTTGCCTGCTGCGGGACTACCGTCCTATATAATATACAAGTATCAAGGTCGTGTTCGGTACGGTACGTACCGAGGCATACCGCCGGTACTACTGGTACCGGACACTTCGGTAAGTTCGGTACGACATCAATAATACCTCGGTAAGTTCCGTACGACATCAATACCGGTAGCGGCGGTACCGGTATGCACGTATTATGTGCCGGAGCCTATATAGGTAGGGTTGCAATGTTCGGGGGCTAAAAAACATACCAGGTACCAGGTACGTATTATTTTTTTTCAAACATTTCAACTCTACCTATGAGCCTCGGTCTTAACACCTAAAACGAAGATATGAACCAAAACGCCTACCAGGTACGCAATTTTCTCTCGCAACGAAATACATATTATTATGCCTTGTTCGGTTCCCGAACTCTACTAATAATATTGTCCATTAAACGAACTGCATCCACCTTTTACTTGGAATTAGTACTTGAAGGGGTGTTGGGACTCTGATGGGTTGGACGCCCCGTACGGTGCGTTGGAGGAAGGGTGAGGCACTGCGTTCGTCGGTGGCACGTCAAACCTAGACCGCGTTGGAGGAGCCCTGGCGGCCATCTCATATCACAGCCTTACACCGGCTAAAACGGCGTCGCTGTGTTTTTTTTTGTGCGTTGTTTTTTTACTTTTTTGCCTGCACAAATGACATACTTCCTACTTCTCCGCAGGCACCTTGCCTTCGGCATGGTTTCTGTTCTATATTTATTTTAAACGTTCGACAGCAGTATTTTCCACCAGAATGATCCATTGAATTTTACGTCGGAATTGGTCATGGGGGTGGGGAATTCCGATTTCGACACCTCTTCCAATAGTCAATTATTGGAACGAATGAGGGTCTATGCTTGTTTTCTATCTCCCCACAAATTACAGCGTTCCCGTTCCCACCCCCCAACCCCTCGTACCCGTACTCATCTCCTCCTGTTCACTGTCCTCGCCAGTCGAAGGGAAAAAAAGCGGAGGTGCGTGCGTGATGAAGCAAACACCAGGCACCGTTGCAGCAAACCTCTCTCGTTGGACGCTGCCGTTGCTACTACGCAGTAGTGGCTGCTGCTGTTGCTGTAGCATCCGCCCCTCACCGCCTTCCAGGTAAGGGTAGAGGCTACTGCTAATAATAAAACTGCCAGTACATGCAGTACAATGGCAGCATAAAAAACACCCGGTTGGTCAGGTCAAAAACTGACCGTCATTTTTCGTCATATCGTCCTGGTAACCCTGGGTGCCCACGACTATTACTAATAATTGCACTCAGAAGAGTTACTTCTGACTCACATATTTCACAGGCAGGGCATCCTGCACACCCCCTAGCACGCGCGACCCAAGCATCACAAGCAGCTGGCAAAGACGACTTTCGGCGAAACCCTCCCCCATCTTCGACATGATATCACAGCTTCTGAGGTGCCTTTGTAATTTTAAATTCCAAGGGGCATAAGCGTGCAACGTCATTACGTAGTATACATTCAGCAGAAGTGCGTACGTACATACTGCCGGAATGATGACGCACTAGCAACGGTAGAGCTATGAGTCGGCACGATTTCACGACTAATAACTAATCGGTAGCTGCCGTTAGCCAACTAACTGACCTCGGTCGGCAAGTCCGCTGGTGGAGCCATCTGATGGCCAACCGACTTAAGTCAGGCGAGAGGAGCGAGCCAAATCAGCTCACCGGACGAAGGGGGCCCGCTCAAAAAGGAAACAACGCATCCGGTATTGGACAATACTTCCCGCACAAGTATGGAAACCCAGTAAGTCGGACACTCAGCATCCGCGGGAAACGATTAATTAATAGTCCGACTTATAACTAAGTTGGTGACTTCATTAATAAGTCGTTCCGACTCACGGGTCTAAAAAAACAAAAAACGCCCGGCCCTCTCCCCATGAGAATAAATCCGCACGAGAAAACTCAGCCTCTAAGTCTCCCGGAAATCAGAAATTGGACAGCTAGCTGTTATATACGACGTGTGCTATCATATGATACGATACAAGAGGTACCCGGAGCACTTTTGCACTTTTCGAGGGCAAAAAAAAATCTGGGTGATGAAACGATCGGAACGTCATTTTTTTTTGCAACATTAATATTTTTCGTTGCATACCTACTGTTGTTGTTGTAGTAGGATATGACTGATGAAGCGATGGATCATCTACCTGTGCTAAAATATTTTTTTTCATCTCAGAATGTGTTTTTAGGTGAGGTGTAGAGCGCTATAAGGAGCATCAGGACCAAAAAAGATGTACCTCTACCCTAGCACGTGCGTTCTTCATAATATTTAACCGATACCGATACCGATACTGTTAACGGATACCGATACCGATTTTAGTATTCCCATCCATCTAAATCCAGCACAACCAGTGCCCGCGATGTGATTGGTGCCTCCTGCGAGAGGTACGGATTTTCTGTGGCCACAAAGTTACGAGGCAAGAAAGACACACGTTGCAAATACAGCAAAAAAAGGTGATTCGGCCATGCAACGAACGTCAACCGAGAGCACCCCGGCGTAAAAACAAAAAAATTGCAAGAAAGCCAGCATGCACACCAGACTATTTGCGGTGAAAAAAGCAACAAAAAAAAATATGAACCCTATGGATAGCACTATGTATATGTTAGTTGTGTCGGAGGCACCCTTTCTCAAAGTCAGAAATCCATCCTGAAACCAATCAGTGCAATATCTCTGCCGGAGGTTTTGGTTTTTCGCAGGTCGGATCTGTTCTCGCGGGTCGGATCGTGCCAGGGTGAATCCACCCGACCCGTGAGATTGAAAAACCTCCTGACCCGACCCGACCCGACCCGCCGACTATTAATAGACCCGCGACTTTTTTTTTAATTACCGCCTGATCTGACCTGTGGGCCGGACCATGAACCGTGAACAGCCCTGGTATTTTAAGCTGTAGCGCATACGTACCGCCTTTTTCTTTGTTGGTTTCTACATAAAAGTCTCTCTTCGCGTAATTTAGCGCGGAAACGCTTGGCACATACAATCAAAAAAACATTTTTGATCGATCTCACAGCTCAATTGTATTTTTCTTTTTTTTTTCAATATAATGTGTGGCGTGCAACTTGCAACACCGCGGATGTACGACGTACATACTTTGCAATTGACATTTACAACTCCTACATACAGCAGTCATCCTGGTTAACAATTCGACGCGAGTCGACGAGGGAAGAAAATGCCGAGTTCTTCTCGCGATAACAAAATGAAGGCACGTACCGTAGTGGGTAGGGGGGAGCAGGGCCCGCTATGTGACCCCGGATCTGAGTTACAACTGGGAGGGAGGGCGAGAGTAGTGCGAGGATAATAAATGGGATAAAGAACAAACCAAAAAACAAAGAAAAAAACAAACTCCACGCGTTTAGTCCCCATGTCGCGACTGACTGCTGTGGTGCTAAAATGATTAATTACCTAGTGCAAACCTCGTTGGGGCTTCCGGAGGGAAAAATTGACGACGAAAGCAAAAACGCGACGACTACGGCATCGGCCACCCCCTGCTGCTGCTCGCTGGCGACGAGAAAAAAGTTGATGCTCGAACGACAACAATGCACGGAGATCCTTCCCATACGGGACGGGCGCATGCAGCATGATCCTCTACTCGCGCTGACTCCTGCGCGCTCACGCTGCTACTGGTGGACGCTTGAAAACATCGCCATATCGTCGGGGGTTCTTTGTTGCTATCACTATATTATCACGTAAGAAAGGGTTGGTAACGCTTCCTTGTGTCGTGCGTTGTTCATATCTCCTAGCTTGCATGGGTCTTGCGGCATTTTCTCTTCAACCGCACGCGCTGAATCCGGAAACGGTTAAACCATGATGAATTTCATCACCTCCTTGCACTACGACTATTTCAATGCTGGTGAAACCCGAAAAAAGAACTTTGAAACTGCTGCTTGCTGCTGTCGGCTGTGTGCGTTTTTTTTTCGGGTGATCGCTATTTTCGCCCACAGCAGGAAGCGTGCCGCAGATTACCCGGTTCTTGCAGTTGCACTATTCACGCATATATATGCTCCGCCCTCCCCCCCCCCCCCCCCCTTTTGTTCCCCGCCCAGTTCGTCCCCACTTACGATCGAAATCGGCCAGAGTAAAAAACACTTCTAAACACATGATATCACGTCATTATCTTTCTAGCCATCCATGACGTAGCTTTCATTCATCCCCCCTCCCCCCCTCCAACGCCCCCTCCTTTCCCACCATCCGCACGATCGCCTAGATCCAGCACCGCGCGTATAGCAAGCCCCTACACATATGATTAATACGCGCGATCGGAGGATCACACACACAATGTTGCAAACATCAGTGTCGACCAAATCCTTGATCTCATAGCTGGAGTGTATTTTAATATTATGTGACCTAATGGAACCCCCCCCCCCCCGGCCTTTCGTTTTTTTTTCTCCCCTCGCTTCCTCTTGCTTAAACGCCCCGCCTAATACCGAAACCCGCCAGAGTAATAAACACTTCCACGCCCTGGATATCGCCTCGTTATCGTTTTAGAGCCGTCCATGCCGCTGCTGCAATTTCCACCCACCTCCGCCCCCAACGCCCCCTCCTTCCCCACCACCCGCACCATCGCCTAGACTTAGCACCACGCGTATAGCAAACCCCTACATCTATGCGACCTAAAGCCCTCCCCCCTCGCCCCCCGCCCCCCCCGCCAAATCCCCCGCCCCTCCCCCACAAGAAATATTTATAGTTTTCACGCACAAATTGACCTACCCCACCCGTCCCCTCCCCCCCCACCCGTCGCCTCCCGTCCCCCTTTTGATCAAAATCAGGCCCCCAACTCCTTAAAAACTCCGCCCTCCCCTCGCCGGTTGTTCGACTTACAGTATTCACTTGATAAACTGATGCATTTCCTTCCACAGCTGTCAGATTTTGTCCCCATCAGAAACGGGTTTTATAGTTTCCGCGCAGACTACCTAACATCACCCTGTTCACTCTGATAGCTACACTGTAGTTGCAAGGAGAGTCGCCGACCTATATCTTTAAATAAGGACACACAACCCGAAATACGCGCGATCGGAGTATCACACACAGCTTGCAAATATGAGTTTCGACAAAATATTCGATCTCACAGCTGGAGTGTATTATAATTTTTATAATATGTGCTGGGGGACAAATTACAGCAGTCGTATTTCAATAGTAGTGTTTCCTCTATAGTGCCGGCGTGTGCACAGTAGAGGGGAACACCGGCACTACAGCGGCAACCGGTACTACTCCGTACACTGCCACTACTGGTTTTGTTCCGCGCCTGTGCCAAGCGATTTGACCATGAGCACTGTAGCGGGCGGCGGGCTGTACTACTCAACCGGCATTATAGAGGGGATCACTACTACGACTACTGCTGTACTTTTCATATTCTTTGGTGATCGTTACAGAGGAATTGGGTGTTTTTTCGAGAAAAAAAATACCTGGGAGTACGTAGAGTGAATACGTACTGCGTACGGTACACATAAAATGCAGCAGTAGAAAAGTAAGGTAAAAAAACACACTGCAGAAAAAAGGCAGGCCGACATTTACACCGACAACAACACAATACCGCGCCGTTATCTTGAACTTGGTGTAGAACACATCATTTTCCCACATAAAATAGAAATCGAGGCCAGGGTTAAAAAAAAAAAAGAAGAAAAAAATCCCAGAAGACGAGGTTTTGTCTTTCTTGCGTTTAGCGCACAGAGCATCCTTTTCTCACAACACAAGAAATCGACGCTGGACATACACGTGTTCTCGGTTCTCACAGGGTACAGCAGTAGTACCACACGTTGAGCAACTCATCTCTATTCCCACGTGATCTAGATATTCCACGGAGAAGATCTGTATGATCTATAGCTCATGTTACTGGGCGTGAGCCGTACGACCTGTATGATCTAGCACATATTTTCCTGGGTTGGATCTTTCCTCTTATCTACATACATGTACAGATCTTGCACATCATCTCACAACGGCAGCTATAGGATCTACTAGACGTATGTGATCTATACGATCTATATGATATACAAGCTCTCCCTTCGGAGGTGAAATAAAAGGAAGCAGAATGCTACGAGGTAGGCAGAATAAAAAGTTATCGTAGAACCCAAACACTAAAACATGATTAAAATGGAAAATACTCTTCAGCTGTGAGATCGACCAAAAATGATTTTTTTCATCAAAACTCAGCTTCGCAAGCTGCGTGTGATACGTACTTCGATCGCGCGTGGTACGAAGTATGTATTCCCTCGTGAAGGATACAGGTCGGTCCCTCTCCTCCTCCTGCAAATGCCAGGGTCAACAGGACCAAGACATTCAGCCTTGTTCTGCGCACGGGAACTGTATAACCCGCAATAAGGGAGACAAAACCAAACATCTGTGGAGTTCAGTATGCATGAAACATTAAGTGTTATAGTGTGAGTTAGCTTTTTGGAGTGGGCTATTTGGGTCCACCGGGTTTGTACGCAAGTTTCTGTGTACTCCCTGTATATGTGGCAGGCCAGCGGAGGTCCAGCCCAGGCCTGATGCTCGGGCTGTTAGTGCTGTCGAGTCATGATGGAAAATGCGGTGGGCGTCGATCGTTACTGCTCCGAAGTGATCTCTCTTCTGTTCTTACATATAATAGCACTGTCGTTTGTTTGCTTTGTTTTATTTTTTTCTCTTGTTTCTCTTTTCTCTTTTCCTTTTCTCCTATTTTTTTTTATGGTCTGGCTTGTTTTGTTGTGTTCTCGTACCCGGTACGCTATTAACAGCACTTAACTTACTTTACCTTGATGAATTGCGACTGTTTGGTTTACTCTGTTTCACAGCAGTTGTCTGTGGCCACAGATTTTGTATCTCTAGGATGAGTATCTGTCTAGGATGAAACGGCACGGACTCTGGGTGTATTGATGATGTCGTTGGGTAGAAACAACGGTTTAATGTGAAGACAACACACAACAACAGCAGCAGCAACAACAACAACAACAACAGCAGCAGCAGCAGCAGCAACAACAACAACAACAACAACAACAACAACAACAACAACAACAACAACAACAACAACAACAACAACAACAACAACAACAACAACAACAACAACAACAACAACAACAACAACAACAACAACTCTAATTATTTCCGACGACAGGTATCGACAGACCTTTCACCATTCTATTGTCCAAGATGATAGGTATCGGTACGTACACCTTTCGCCATTTTATTGTTTCAGTGTTGGAAAGCAAAGGTGCTCGAAGACAGCCCGTCTCGGTACAATACACTAGTCGTGACTTCAGTTCTCGCCATTCGTCGTCCGCGCCGCACGCCCCTCCAGCTCAGCTGATAATCCCCGAATACGACGCTGTCCATCCTTGTTGTGCCCTGAGAAGCTTAAGGTGGACGGTCTCAACAAGGTGGCGATTACTACTTATGTGTGTTCGATGTGAAGCTCAGGCCTGCAGTATGTTAGAGCGACCTGTTTGTGTGCCGTTCAGTCCCTTCTTATACCCTGGATAATACCCTACCGAATAGGCTGTTGGGCCAACAATAGGTCGGCAATTGTGAGGATTGATACCTATCGCGGGGCACAATAGCTAGGCTTCGGGGTCTATCGATAGGTATTGTACGCAACAATAGGGGTAGGGTAGTGACCACAGTAGCCTATTGTGCGACCGATGTGCTCGCGAAGGTGTATATCGATAGGTGTTTTGGGCACCAACATGCTTTGAAAATGACCCCCGACAGGCTACTGCTCAAGCAATACCTTTTTATCGCCACCAACCAATACTTATTGGTTAAAGCGATAGCTGTGCGATGAGATCGATCGATACCCATAGCTAAATGTAATAGGTTTTCAATGGTATCGATAGATGCCTATTGCCCAATTTAATAGGTTTGCAAGGTATCGATCGATATCTACCGACAATTAAATAGGTCTGCGAGGGTTTCCATCGATACCTATTGCTTGATGATGTATAACCTATTGCTTAGAACAACATACCTATTCCGGATACCCTCGGCTATTGTTTGAATTAATACCTTGGATGATAGCAATATGTACCTTGACCTACTTCTTGCCTTTGTTTCCAAACAACAGCAGATTTACGATAATACCTGGTATTAATAGAAGAAATATTTAAATATTGATAGGTTTGTGAGGATTCAATCGATAGCTGCTGCTGTTGAACAACATAAATACCTCTCACCATATTTTTGCAAGGAAATCAATCGTGTCAATTCCTCCGAATCTATTGGGCAAAGAAATAAGTACCCACAGACAATCTCACCCTCATATTGCAGGTTACAACAAATATCGATATTCAATACACCAACTTGTGGACAGACCAATAGGCGAATTCAATAGACTATGTACAAGACTTTATACTGACTGTTCAAAGCAATATATATCGATCGACAATTTCACATACCTATTGGTCACACAAAACGTATCGATCGACAATTTGACCTAATGGTCATAGTAATAGGTATCGATCGACAATGTGACATACCTACAAGTATTGTAAGAACAATAGCATATATATTGTGCCGATTTATGAGAACCAATTGGTCGAAGAAATAGGTATCGATAGGCGGATTCACACACCTATCGCACGTACAAAAGCCTATTGCACTAATTTCTCTGGACTTACTGATCCAAGCAATAGTAGGTGTCGATCGATAAATTCGCATACCTATGGAAGGTGTCAATAGGTATCGATATGCAATACCCCATCCTATTGATACACCAATAAGCATATTCAACATGCTTTTGTCCGGGGGGCGTTCTTTAGGAAACAAAACTCTTGAGGGAATCAACCTATCAGCGATGGGGAAAGACAACCACGTGAAAGAAAAAACACTGTGTGATACGAAGGGGTAGTAGGCGCTGATCTCTTGCTTTCTTTGCCAGTTGCTGCTGCTGCTGTGCAAGCCCGTCCTGTGTCAGCAGCACCTCGAATGGTGTACGGCGCCCTTACATCTCCGTGGCGGCGCGCCCCACCTCTAGCCCACGTGTGAGTTGTTGCTGTGCGTGCCGCTGGGTGAGTCTTGGCCAAGGCTTCTCAGCACGCGCCTGGGGTCTGGCTCCAAGCTTGGTATTTGTTTGTACTCCCGCACTCGTACGTACTCGTATGATAAGACTCATCGTACAACGTACCAGGTACATATTTTCCCAGAAATGTAAGAACCGTGCTATCATATATTCATATAAATATACAAGCGGTCCGTACATTGCGGACAATTTATTCTTCAAAATGAATCGGTCTACGGTGGCTCCCCCAACTACTCTTGAACGAAATCGCCGGTTTTGAAACGAGATCCCGGCCGTATCTCCTAAAATACGATGCCCCTTGCCGCCCCGACGTCATCGATCGATAGACCTTTGCAAGCATGAAAATGTTTGAGGGTGCTTTTTTCTCCATAGTATTCTTCCTCGTGTCCAGCAGCCATGAAACGTTCGTTGAATAAAATCAGTTTGGGGGGGGGTTATCGTAGACTCAGTCAAAAATGTTGGATTTGTTTTACTCGAAAAAATTCACATGCAATGTCGGCACAGCTCGTTTCCAGCTGCATCAAGGCCGGATAACAGATTTCCCCCCTCCCCTCGACGGCTCCTCCTGCTGTGATGGCAGTCGGTCGGCGTGCGGTTACGCCCGCCCGTGTCTGGCGCCGTCTACCCCACACGACGAGGAAACGTGTTGGTGTTTGCTTCGATTGTTTTCGCTTTCCCTCCAATTAATTGTTTTCCACGGGCAGATCTATGTTTTTGTGTCCGTTGAATAGTGCCACTGCCCTCTGCAATGTCGACGAAGCTGTGTGTCATGGCTGTGACAAAAATTGTTGCCGACGATCTAGCCTAACTACTTGTTGGCGCACTAAACTGACGTCAAGGTCTCCACTGAAGTCTAGCTCCTCCCCAAAAGTTAGAAGCTAACAGCTGTTTCCACGAAAAGCCCCTGGTGCTGGCCAGTCACGGACGCTGGCTAGCGAAAAGTCCGGGCAAGGGCTCGGCCAGCGACCGACCGCGCCCGACGAATTTATAGAGCTAAGTACCAATTCGATGCGGCTGGTCGGTAAGGCTTCCGTGCCTGCTGGCGGGCCTTTCATATGTTTTTGTTGCCTGCTGGCGGGCCTTTCATATTTTCCTCGCTGGTCCATAAGATTTCCGTGCCTGCTGGTGGGTTGTTCATAAGCATTCAACGTCACACAGCGTCACAGCTGACGTTTGGTTGCTGGTTCTGTCACACATGTCCCGCTGTACAACAGCTAGCTGGCGTTTTTAGGTGGGCAAGGTGCATCTTCAATTTTTTTTTTTCAAGTATGCGTCACAGGTCACACAACTATCAACCTCCACCTTTTGTATGCCATGTGATCCCTCGCAACCCTGGCTCAAACCTCTGCGGCGGCCTGCAGAGAGAGCAGAGTGCAGCGTGCAGAAAAAAGCACCACGATAGTACTTCCGCCCCCCCCGTGTGGCACTACTTGAAGGCCCCTGCGCAGAACTCTGCCTCAAAGGTCTCTGCCTTGTGTTGTGTCTGTTACAGCTCTGCTTTGCTGTCGCTGTTTTTTACGCATTCACATGAGGTTGTGTATATACTAATGAGGAAGCAAGCTTCCATCTCCCGTGTCGTTCTGGGAGTTGAACTGCCTTATTTTTGGGATATGTTCCTTGCTACATACTCGTTCCATGGAGAAGTGTCTATGCGTGGGGAGCATGGGAGGGAGGGAGGTGGCCGTGATGATGACACTAGCGCTTTGGCTGGGCACATTTGATTAAGGCACTCAAGTGCTGGCTGCGGAGGTCGCCATTGCTGCAGCAACGTGTAGCGCAAACTCGCATCGTTTGTTTGGATCGCCCAACACAGCTGCAGCTTCGAGTATGTACTTACACCAAGACAGCACGCAAATCGCACACACATGAAAATGTACCCAGCAAATAATTGCGCATGGCCGGTCACCCATCGGTCAGCGTATTTTCCAAGAAGATCTGGAAATACTTTACGCTAAAAAAAAAATGGCGAACGCCACCGGAGGAGCTTCAACATTTGACCAAATCACCGACGGATCGCCATGTCAATATTTAGGGCCTAACTACACGCTACGAGTACACTACTATTTTAGTTTATTTTATAATCTCTCTCACACCAGAACCGCGCAGAATAACGCTGCTTGCTGTTGTAGACTGCTGTGGGTTATTTTTTGCTCAATATTCCCACAAAATTTCATGTGCCTGATGTGCCTGGGGGTAGCTTTTCTTTCTTATGGTTACACACAAGGTCAGACAGCATGTAGTAGTGCGTGGACTGCTAGCTGTTGTACAGACAGGACATCTGCGACAGAACCAGCATCGACACAATTTATCTGGGCCGTCCCTACACACCAATACCTTCATTTCCGATACACCCGGATCAATTAAATTGCAGTGTGAAGCTGCATGATGCTCTGGCGTTTGGATGCGGGCGAACGCATGGGGGTGCAACATGCGAAATCATCAGCCTCTTGCGTCACCGTTCCTCCGAAGGGGGACCTTGTATCTATTATTAATATACGATCTATATGATCTACATAATCTATACAATCTATGTGATCGATATGATCTATACGATCTATGTGATATATATTATATATGTGATCTGTATGATCTGTTTGATCTAGATCGTGATCTGTCCGACGTGTGCAAGGTACGGCAGCGTACGTACCATGCACTATGCACACATCATGTATTGGAACATGGACTCTGCAGTCCATTAGTTCGTATCCTATTTGATTCGTAGTCACTACAAGGCACTCGCTCAGAAGATCAAATTGGAAAAATCATACCTCGTCGTACCCCGAGGACAAGAAGTGTCTTATTCTATAATAGATGCAGAGAAATACAATATGCGGGGAAGGTCGGTTTGTTACTTGTCCCGTCGGTATATACATACGTATATATTTTAACTCCCCGCCCCCCTTTTGATCAAAATCAGCCCCCCACGTCCTTAAAATCTCCGCCCTCCCCTCGCCGGTTGTTCGACTTACAGGATTCACTTGATAAACTGATGCATTTCCTTCCATAGCTGTCAGATTTTGTCCCCCTCAGAAACGGGTTTTATAGTTTCCGCGCAAAACAGATTGCCTAACATCACCCTGTTGACCCTGATAGCTACACTGTAGTTCCAAGGGGAGTCGCCGACCTATATCCTTAATGAGGACACACAACCCGTGATACGCGCGATCGGAGTATCACACACAGCTTGCAAAGATGTTTTTGTTTTTATAATATAATTTGAAAACTAAAAACACGCCCCACTCCATCCAGCTGTGAGATCGAAGATTTCGTCAAAACCCATCTGTGCAAGCTGTGTGCGATACTCCGATCGCGCGTATTACTGGTTGTCTGTCCTTATTAAGGATATATAGGTCGGCGACTCCCCTTGGAACTACAGTTAGTGTAGCTTGTACCAGGGGCAACAGGATGATGTCAATCCGCTTTGTGCGTGGAAGCTATAAAACCCGTTTTTGAGGGGGACAAAATCCGACAGCTATGATAGCTGTGGCATCCACCAGTTTAGTATGTATATCCTGTACGTAGTAAGTAGTATTAGTAGTATGACTGGTGAGGGGAGGGGGGATCTGTCGCATAAATGAGTAAGAGCTTACTGCCTTTCTAATGACAGTACTTGTTGGTCATGGTGGGGCGGCGGGGAAGGGGCGGGGGGGGGGTTCATAATATGCTACCTGCATGCTAAATGCAGATATATATATATATGCCCAATATGAAGGATAATCTTTGAGGTGGATGGGAGCAAACTATACGCCGTGATGTTTTCACGTTAATAATATTACTATCATCACAGTGGTTTTTGATTTCCATGTAAGATTAATACTAATACCAATCAATGGTTCTTACGGTTTGCTGTCGTGTTGGTTTTTCTGTATGTGCCCTGGTGTGAATTAGTAGAAGATCGTCTAGATGCATATATTAAAAAATGGAAAAATACACTTCTTTCAGCTGTGAGATCGACCAAAAATGACTTTTTATTATCAAAACTCAGCTTTGCAAGCTGCGTGTGATACGTACTTCGATCGCGCTTGTTACGGGGTGTGTACCCTCGTGAAGGATATAGGTCGGTGACTACCCTGCTGACACCAGGGCCAACAGGACCAAGACATTCAGCCTTATTCTGCGCGCGGAAACTCTGCAAAACCCGCTTTGAGGGGGGAAAAACCAGACATGTGTGGAATTCAGTATGCATGAAACAATAAGTAAGTGTCATATATAGATGGATATATATACGATGTCCGTGCGCAGGACAAGGCTGGACGTGTTAGTCCTGTTGACCCTGGCATTAGCAGGGGAGTGAGTCACCTACCTGTATCCTTCACGAGGGTGTACACACCCCGTAATACGCGCGATCGAAGCATCACACGCAGCATGCAAAGCTGAATCTTGATCAAAAAAATATTTTTGGTCGATCTCACAGGTGAATGAAGCGTATTTTTCAATTTAAAAAAAATGCGATGATGGTGTCACCTGAGCTATAGACAACCATTACTCGTAGGGACCTTAGCCTTAGCCTTTGGGTCCACCCGCTGTCAATCGAACAACCAGGCCTGGGTAATATGCCGGTCGCCCCGGCGGCGTATCAGGTTGTATTCGAGCCTGGTATCAGTTTATGATCGAGCCTGGTATAATAGGTCAGTTTCGTGAGTTCGAATCCCCCCGAGTGCATACATACTCGTATATATTCGTGGGGACTTTTTTCTTGTGCACAAATTGAATTGCGAAAAGCGCGACAGCGTGAGTTAGGCTGGATCCTATGCAGTAAAATTTGGAGCGGTAAAATCTGTCTCCAGGGAGGTTTCGGGGTATTTGGGCTCAGTTCTGACCATTTCTGATCAGAACGGCGTCTTATGGGGAGTTTTTTCGGACAAAAAGTTCCTCCCAAGATTTCAACACCAATCAAATCTGCTGCTTTGGGTTGTGCTAATATACGGCCTCGAAAGGCCTGTAGGTATCCGAATTTGATATCATTTGGATGGGTTTCGTATGATAAGGTTGGCGTTTTATATTCGGGAAAGTTAGGAAGTAGATCGGAGGCACGTGCCTCCGATCTCAGAAGCTATTCCGGGCTCTGGTGGAAACGAATAAAGCTACATCTCTACGAAGGAACGAAAGTGAGTACTCTCCGAGGACCTGCTCAATTGGCAGACCTGCAGGGGGCACTCTGTGTCCCCCGCCTTTAATTTAACAGTTGGGCAAAATTTGGGTCCAAATTTTCAAGGCTCCTCTCGTGGACAATTTTTCACTTTGGGAACGTTCCGTACGGGAACCAGCCACCACGGGAATGCACGGGAATATTTGGGTGGGAATTGGCCATCACGGTAGTTTTCGTACGGGAACCAGTCACCACGGGAATGCATGGGAATATTTGGGTGGGAAGTGGCCATCACGGTAGTTTTCGTACGGGAACCAGCCACCACGGGAACGCACGGGAATATTTGGGTGGGAACTAGCCACCACGGGAATGCACGGGAACGTTGGATGGAACACCCATACGGCGATGTGCAGTGTGTTTTGAGACGTTCTTCAGCGTGTCACACGAAGAACATGAAACCGCCGAGTAAGCTTGTTGCTCAATTGTTTAATTGTTCAAGAGATTACACCCGAAATCTCGCAGCCGTCCAAAAACAAAAGAAAAAAGCCGACGAAATAGTTCCAGAACTACGACGTACGCCTCGAAAAGCCATTAACTTGGTCACTACCCGATTACTTGGAGACCACAGGCACCACACTTATCTGTGAGACGAAGAATACTAGATTACCGGCGGCGACAACGAGCACCACGCATGCATATCGAGCTAAACCACGTTATGCAGTACCGCAGTACCGCCCGTACGCTATACTATCTGCCCCAACAGCAGTTCAGCAGTAGTTCAAAAACGACAAAAAAATATTAAAGAGTCAAGACAACATCGTCGCCAGTTGCTTGCGCCTGGATTTCCGCAACTTTACATACTTATATACACATCGGAATTGGTTTTGCGTTCCCGTACGGTATTGGGAATTGAATACTTGTATGTGCGCGGTACCTGGTTAGGTGGGAACCAAAAGCCATAGTATTAGGAATCCGACATTTTCCAGGGGATTTGGTAGGGTGGGAACAACGGGATATGATGTCCGTGGGTACGATTTGGATGGGAATAGGAAGAGGTCACTTGCTTGGGTACGGTTTGGATGGGTACGGGAATTGCGATCTATCACGAGACCGGTCCCATTTCTCATTCCCGTGGAAATACGGCGGGAAAAGAACCACGGGAATATCCCCGAGAGGAGCCTTGCAATTTTTAACAAACTCAAAAGTGGTCAAATTTGGTTTTGCTCCATACCTCGGAGGCTTTGTACGAGTGTAGATATATGGGTTTTAGACTGCTGTGGACGGGACTATGGGAGACAGACACGCTCCGCATAGATTCGTCCGCAACCACAACCTACTGCTCATCACACGGCTGGGAGACAGCACCCTTGCACCGACCACCACCAAGAGGGAGATAACCCGTATATCCTTGCCACCATCGCGTGTGTTGTGGCGGCCCTACAGCTGCGCTACGAAGGCAAAGTATATTCGTCTCCTCGAGGGGACGATTTTGAATCGCACGACGATCGAAACAACCCAACGTGATTTTTCCTGACTCTAAAAAGCAAGCAGCAGTGGATATAGGCGTTGATGCTCCATGAAAGAGGGCTTCTCTCTCCCCGCGACAGTGGAAGCCTACAGCTCCTCATTCCGTGCCCCATCTACGGCGAGCTGGTGGTGAAGGGAGATGATTACCCTGGCGTGGGTCACTCGTGGTACAACATCTGGCTCAACCAGAGTAGTACTACTCTGAAATGGCTGATTCCCATATGAAACACAGCAAAAAAATCGAAACCACGATAAGACGGCCCACGAAACAACTCTTTGTTTTTCTTTATGGCCGGTTGAAAATCCACCTTCCGTCCCTGCGATTTTTACCACTCTCAAATTTATTGCACAGGGTCCAGCCTTAGCAACACTCTTGATGAAAAATATTGCTGAAGTGTGAAAAAAAGAGTGTAAACGGACAACCATGCCTGGCGATCAATGTGATAATCAGATACGAGTACGATAACAAGTTTGAAAGCCGTATATACCTACGGCGTATAGCCATGCAGGGATAGGGTAGTTGGACAAAACCGTATGAAAAAACATTCGACACAGCACTTCCAAACATGACGACCACTTTGTAGTTACGTGCTTAGGAAGTTAGCCAAATAGTGCTGCTAGCTGTATGCTACTACTATTATAAACTAAAAATATTTCTTTGGACTACTTCGTATAGTCCAGTATTATCGCGTGCCGAATAGGATAGCTAGGAGGATAGGTATATATCATATTACGAATAGTAAACGTGTGTGCGTTCTTGACATTAAACTGTTTTTTCCACCCATCTACATCCAGCAAAACCAGTGTCTTACCGATGCCTCCAAGAACGACGAGCTTTGGAGTCACAAACCATCAGACAGAGAGATACATACACATTCAAGTTGAAACTATTAACAACTCCCCACCAAAGGTATCGGGGAACGTTGCACGGAATATTGCAAGGAACTTTTTACTATAGTACGGTCTGCCGTCAAGTACAACAACCCGTAAAGTACATCAGCCCGCAACACATGCGTTGATTGTGCCGTATCGATCAGGTGGTGGTGCCCAGCCCCACCAAGACCACTCCCTACATCTCCTTCTCTTCTTTCATCTCTCTCAGTGTCGTGCCGATGCCTCCAAAAACGGCGAGCTTTGGAGTCACAAACTATCAGACAGAGAGATACATATACATTCAAGTTGTAACTCAAGTAGTATTAATAACTTCCCACCGTAAATATCGGGGAACGTTGCAGGGAATATTACGAGGAACTTTACAATAGGACGGTCTGCCGTTCAGTACAACAACCCGTGAAGTACATCTGCCCGCAGCACATGCGTTGATTGTGCCGTATCGGATCAGGTGGTGATGGTCAGCCTCACCTCGACCACTCTCTACATCCCCTTACGCCTCCTTCTCTCCTTCCTTCTCCTTCAGTAATACACATTATTATTGTGTTGTTTCAACCATTTCACCCCAGTGAGTCATGACGTCGTTACAGGACACTATTTCCTACCTCAAGTATGACTTAGGGTTAGGATTGGGGATAGTAACGTAAAAACATGTTCTGCACCATTGCAAGGCTTCTACGGCTGCGCCGCCGAGCTCTACGAAGCGATTCCAACTGCTGCTACTACTACTATTACTACTACTACTACTACTACTACTACTACTACTACTACTACTACTACTACTACTACCACCGCTACCACTACCACTACTACTACTGCTGCTTATACTAATACTGCTACTACTGCTGCTACTACTGCTTACTACCAGGTTCTACTACTACCGTAGCTCACCTCGTGAGAGTATCGCTTCACCCTGTCTCCGCAGGTGACGAGGAACTTGCTGAAGTTCCACGGGATGTCTTCAGGGATACCCGAGGCAGCCTTCAGCCAGGCGAATATCGGATGGGACTCGTGCCCGTTTACGTTCACCTGCCGCGATCGAATTGCACCCGATGCGCAAATAATACATTTACTTCGACCCAGGGGGGGGGGGGGGGGGGTACTAATGCATTGCTTGCCTTAAGACATTTGCCCATTGACCACGCATACCCATACGAGGCGGAGCACCGTTCCCACTCTTAACACGATACCTCCAACATTTGAGGGGGGGGAGGGGGGGGTCTCTGTTGTTAGATTATATTATACCAATTGGCAAGCGCGAAACAATCGTAACTTCCTTTTATCGGTCGCGCATCGTACAATTATATGATAGATACACGACCACGGCGTGTATGTCGCTGTCGCTATCATACGGCACAAAAAAAACGCGATTATTCCCTTTACACGCCTACTTTTCTCACCACCGGACCTCGGGCCGAACGTCAAAACGAAACAAACTTCCGACGCAGGTTGATCTCGCCGTGGCAGGCAGGCAGGCAGGCAGGCAGGCAGGCAGGCAGGCAGGCAGGCAGGCAGGCAGGCAGGCAGGCCTGCTACTACTACTGCCCTTCGGTCACGCAATTGTTGCGGTACATAAACCAGGGGTAGTTCGAGGACGGCATCATCAACCACTGGGCTGACGATAAAAAAAAAACGGCGCTTGCTTGAAACTGCCTTGTGCGGTGAAAACTGGACACTCCTGTTGTCTGTTGCTTGTTGTCTGTTGCTGCTGTTGCTGCCACTGCTGTGGCAAGACCAACCAGGCTTACGCAATAGACATGATAATGAGTAACACTACCCAAGAGCTAGGCTTTGCTCATAAAATAAGAAGTAGCACTACCCACGAGCTAGGCTTACTTCATAAAATAAGAAGTAGCACTACCCACTAGCTAGGCTTAGGCCGTTACTTACGAAGCAGCACTACCCACTATTAACAGCCGATACACAACGTCACGCGACCTTGTACGATGCAAGGTTCCCCTCCAGAATGTGGTCGGCTCGAAATCCCCGCCGAATGTCGCATGTTGAAAATGGGGAACGAAAACTCTTGAACAAACTAAATAAAACAATTAGCCACCGCGCAAAACCAACCGAGAAACTCAGACCAGCCCAAACGAGTTTACGGTTTTAGTTACATTCCCCGATTTTCATAGGGTATCCTTTAGATAAAACTCAGCCGTCTCGAAAACGCCCTCACCGCAATTCTGAACGATTGTCTGGGGGGAAAAAAAAAGATGGAAATCGGAGAAGCTGGTTTTGGCCCATGTGTGCTTTGCAGTATTTATGAGGAGAAAAGCATTAAAAAAAACTAAAGCAGTAGTGGGTACCCCGGTTTAAGAGCGCCCCGTGACAAGCCGAAACATGCGCTCTTAACTTCAAAGCGCTCTTATCTGTAGTGGGAAATATAAGGCCTTTAGTGTGGCGGGACATGCCGAGTTGACCGTTCTCAACTCACGAATGCTCCTAACTCGGGCGCTCTTAAATCGGGGTACCTCTTGTACCCAAAACACCAGCTTAAACCCCAACCCTAACCCAGTTTGGGTACAATAGGTATCCCGATTTAAGAGCGCCCGAGTTAAATCCCAATTCCAAGCCCCGACCCTACCAATAGAACTTTGTCCGGAAAATATCCAACCTTTTTTTCTCGGTTGCTGTTGAAAATTTGGACGACCACAATAAAATCCATATTACCATACAACAAAATATTCTCCGACTTCCATACTGTAACCTAGGTAATCAGAAATAAAACTCACATGGTACATGCAGCAAAATGTTCCCCTATTTCCACACTACATCCTAGACATTAACTCGGGAGTCTATCAAAGGCTAGTGATTTACCTGGTAGTTTTATTAAAACCGTAGGTACTGCAGCAGTAGTGCTGTGTATCCAGTACGAAGGGCAACGCGAACGAGAGTTCTGACTGATGAGTGGGCAGAGAAGAAGCGCTCATGCGATCAATCCGTGACTTCTCCCCTACCTTAGCAGTGATCCACAACAGTGTTGTGTTTTTTCAACCATTTTACCCAGTGACGTCACTAGGGGGCAGTCATCGGTATATTTCCTATGGGCTAGGGTTAGGGTGAGGGTTAGTGCCATCCACGGTGAAAAACACAATAAAGATAATGTAAGACACCCACCTTGGCCATGACGGGAAAAGACGCTCCGTATTCTCGGTCTACAAAGTCGACGATCTCTCTCCACGGCGCGGGCTCCTGCCCACCGAACTGGTTGCAAGGAAACGCGATGATAGTCAGCCTGTCCTCGCTGTGCCTTGTGCGAAGAGTCTGCAGCTCGCGGTAGTTGCTGTCCGTGTAGCCGCACCGACTGGCAACATTCACGATCAGCACCGCCTGAGAAAAGCGAGACAAGGTGTAACAGCGCAGTATAAACGTAAAAAGTGGTTCGTCAGCTTTTGACATTGAATATTGCTTCGGATAGCCGGTCGCCTCGGTGGTCTAGTGGGCATATAGCCCTCGGAACGCTACTAAGGTTGGAGTTGGGGGTTAAAATGTTGGCATGGAGATTTATATTTTCTAGAGACTCGCATGGGTGAGCCCAATTCGACGCGAGTCGACGAGGGAAGAAGGTGCTGAAGTCTTCTCGCAATAAAACTGAAGGCGCGTGTGTACCGCGTGGGGAGGGTGGGGGGGGGGGGGAAGGGCCTGCTTAGTGACCCCGGATCTGAGTTAGGTCGTGGGAGGGAAGGGGAGAAAGGAGAAACGAACAGAGTGCGAAGATAATAGATAGGATGAGCAACAAGGAGAGAAAAAAAACGCTAAAAAAAAGAGTACGTCGTCTAATCGTGTACGGTCGGTTAACGCATCTCGTTTCATTCGAAGTGCATGTCAGTTTTCCAGTGATCCATAATATTTGACATTTTTAACCATTTTAACCCACCAGTGATTTTCATCAGGGGGCACTTCGACCGGTATTTGGTATGAATAGTTAGGGATAGGGTTAGTTAGCATGGTTGTAGGACACCTCAGTTTTCTCTGTCTCGTAGTCTGTCACCAGACTAAACAATAACTCGTATATACCAGGTGCCAGCCGGTCGCCCCGGTGGTCTACTGGGTACCCTCGAATACTGCTATTAATACCAGGGCTTTTCACGGGTCGGGTCAAATCTCGCGGGTCGGGTCGGGTCGGGTCGGGTCAGCTGACCCGACCCGACCCGCGAGATTTTCGAGACGTCTTGACCCGACCCGACCCGACCCGCGAGATTTTCGAGACGTCTTGACCCGACCCGACCCGACCCGCGAGATTTTCGAGATGTCTTGACCCGACCCGACCCGACCCGCGAGATTTTGAAATCGTCCTGACCCGACCCGACCCGACCCGCGACAATCCGGGTGACCCGCGAGATTCGGGTCGTCTGGCGGGTCACGTTAACTTGACCCGTGACATTTGTCACGGGTCAAAGTCAAAAAGTCACGGGTCAAAGCATGTATACCTCGGTCGGTTGGTTGGTCCTTGGTCCCTCGTACTTTTCCCAGTATGTCGTGTTCTCTGCGTTTTTTACCGGCATTGTTTGATTATGTCATGTGGTGTGCGCGCGAGGAATAGGAAAGAAACCGCAACCCACATGCATGGACATACCCGTACCGTTAGACCACCGGGTCGACCCGACGAGCGACCCGACGAGCGAGCTAGTTATTATAATTTACAAGTGCAATCTCCGGCCCCGGCAAGCAGCCTAGCTGAGCCGCCTCCGGCAGCAAGCCCACAACTGGGGCGGTGGATCTGTCAGCAGGGGGTGCGATCCGCGAGGATGCGTTGTCTGCTGCTGCTGGTGCTTGCTGCTGCCAGGGTGCTGCTGCTGCTGTGCTGCTGCTGCTGCTGCTGCTGCTTGCTGCTGCTGCTGCTGCTTGCTGCTGCTGCTTGCTGCTGCTGCTGCTGCTGCTGCTTGCTGCCGCTGCTGCTTCGACAACGGCTGCTCTTCTTCTTGCTTTTTTACGCTTGGTCACATTTCGTACTGGTATGATAATTCTCGAGCTAGCTACTACTACTTCACTGCTGTATCTATCTTCTATCTGTGCAGTCTCCAGCCCCGGCAAGCAGCCTAGCTAAGCCGCCTCCGGCAGCAAGCCCACAACTGGTGCGGTGGGTCTGTCAGCAGGGGCTGCGATCCGCGAGAATCCGGGGTCTGCTGCTGGTACTTGCTGCTGCCAGTGCTGTTGCTGCTGCTGCTGCTGCTTCGACGACGACTGCCCTTCCTTGCCTTTTTACGTTTGGTCACTTTTCGTACTGGTATGACCGTAATATTACTGCTGTTGTTACGGGTTCAGTAGGTACGGGATTCGCGTCACACTGCTGTATGCCTTGTTACGAGTAGCTAGGGGTACTGCCTGGTGATTGTTTTGCACGCTGTGATGACATATGATCGGAGCATCCGCACGAGGGAGGCAGGAAGCCGAAATGTTTGTATTTTATTGGCGGACCCGCGGGCCCGACCCGCGGGGCGCCTACACGGCATCAACGTGGCTCTCAGCTGTAAGTTTGAAAAAGGCGGATCCGCCGGCTAGATCCGCGGGTTGGAACCGCGGGTCAGCCCAAAACAACTCACGGGTCATTATGGCTTGACCCGCGAATTGACCCGTATCTCGCGGGTCATGACCCGACCCGACCCGCGAGATTTTGAAAACCTCTTGACCCGACCCGACCCGACCCGCGAGATTTTGAAGCCTTTTGACCCGACCCGACCCGACCCGCGAGATTTTGAAAACCTCTTGACCCGACCCGACCCGACCCGTGAGATTTTCAAACGTGATGACCCGACCCGACCCGACCCGCGAGATTTTGAAACCTCCTTGACCCGACCCGCGGGTCGGGTCATGACCCGTGAAAAGCCCTGATTAATACTAGCGTTGGTCCTTGAGTTCGATTCCCACCGTGGTGAGATTTGACGTTATTTGAAAAAATGCAAAAAAGGATCAACTGCTGAGAGCGCCTAGCAGCGTGGGTACGTACAATTCGACGCGAGTCGACGAGGGAAGAAAATCCAGGATTATTTTCGCGATAAAAAGGAAGGGACGTACCGTAGTGGGGAGGGGGGAGGAGGGCCCGCTATGTGACCCCGGATCTGAGCTACTACTGGGAGGGAGCGCAAGAGTAGTGCGAGGACAATAAATGGGATAGAGAAAAAAAAGACACCTATCTTATTCATACCTTAAAACACAGCCGGGCGTGCTGGATGACATAGATTGGGAAGAAACAACGGTTCCACGTCAAGAGCGCAAGAGAGTTACGATGACCACATGGCGTTGCCAGTTTTACAGGTGAGCGTGGAACCAGTTGACAAAAACTCGCCGCCCAACGAGGCGGATGGCCACATAATAATTAGTTTCTTCAGCTTTTTTAGTCCTTATCCATGCGGGTTATTATAAAAATATAAATACACTCCAGCTGTGAGACCGAAGACTTTGTCGAAACTCATCTTTGCAAGCTGTGTGTGATACTCCGATCTCGCGTATTACGGGGTGTGTCCTCATTAAGGATATAGGTCGGCGACTCCCATTGGACCTACGGTGAAGCTTATACCAGGGTCAACAGGGTGGTGGTGATGTTCATCAGTCTGTGCGCGGAAACTACAAAACCCCTTTTTGAGGGGGACAAAATCTGATAGCAGTGGAAGGAAATGTATCAGTTTATCAAGTGCATCCTGTAAGTCGTGTAACCGGTGAGGGGAGGGCGGAGTTTTCAAGGGCGTGGGGGCCTGGGTTTGAACAAGAGGGAGCGGCGGGCGGGGGAGGGCGGGGCAACTCAATCTGTGGGCGGAAACTATATTTCCTTTACGGGGACAGATCTGACGGTGGTGGAAGGGATTGATCAGTTTATCATGTATATCCTGTAAGTCGTACAACCAGTGAGGAGAGGGCGGAGTGTTCAAAGGGGGGGGGAGGAAGGGGGATTTCCAACAGCTTTAGGTCGCATACATGTATATCTGTTAGAAGCTTGCTATACGCGTGGTGCTAAGTCTAGGCGATGGTGTGGGTAGTGGGCAAGGAGGGGGCGTTCGGGGAAAATCAAACCCCTCTAGGTCGCATGAATGTATACTTGGGAGGAACTTTACTAAATAAACGTGCTACGTGGTCTAGGCGATGGTGTGGGTGGTGGGGAAGGAGGGGGCGGGGGGGGGTGGGGGGGGGGTGGGGGGGGGGGTGGGGGTGGAGGTGGGAGTGGGGGGAATAAATGAATCGAAGCTATGGCAGGGCTGGTTGGATAGGTAATGAGGTGATATCACCTGCCTGGTATTGTTTATTATTCTACCAATTTTGATTTTAGATGTGGTATACAAAACATTTTTTAGATGTGGTATACAATGTGTTATACCTTCGTAGTGTGTTATCTCACATGGATCTTAATATAGGACTTTTCAATCGACAGGTGCAACCATGTAGCTACCATGATTTTTACCGTGCCGATGTGGGGCTCTGAGGTCGCTAATTATAGGACAGAGATACATATTGCAAAATAAAACAAGCGAGGTGATGTGTTCTTGCACTGTCACCACCATTGAGCACGAGGGGGAGAAGTGCAAATCGTCAGTGTTTTGAAAGACCCGCGCTCAATTACGTTACTCCGTTAGGCATATGCTACTTCGTATGGCAGAGGTTCGGGGGCGATCACGCAGATTGTAGGTACGAAATACCCTACGTAATAGGTTGGTAGTTTAGTCTACCGTAATTTTAACATACTTCTTTTTGAAATTATTACTAGCTAATAAACGATTATACGCCCCTGATTTTTACCGTGCCGATGTGGGGCTCTGAGGTCGCCAAACAGAGTTACATATTACAAACACAACGTGCCAGGTGATGCGGTTATGCAATGCCACCACCATTGAATACGAGGGGAAGAAGTGCAGATCGTCAGTGTGTTGAAAGGAACGCTTGGGTTAAATAATAACAAGGTGAGCAGAAATATTAAGGATCGAAATCGACCCTTTGCGTAAAATTGTCCTGTTCACCCTGGCACCAAGCCGGGGCGGGAAACACATCTTCGAAGAGGGGATACATCTGCATAGACGCGCAGCCGGAGTATCTCACACCTTGCAAGGATGAGTATCGACCATAAAAACAAACAGATAGAATTAACAGCTGTGACGTACGTATTTGAAACAGTTTATCGTAACGTAATAAAAAAAATATCGAAAAAAACAAAAAAACGCGAACAAATGAAATGCACGAGCTACTCTTGAGTCAGCACGGATGCCCCACATCATTATTGTGTGCTTTCAACCATGCCTAATCAACCCTAACCCCATCCCTAACCCATTCAAAATACCGGTCGAAGTTCCCTCCGATGACATCATTGGGACAAAATGGTTGGAAATGTTGACCAACGTGTATCACTGCAGTCAGAACCTACTGATGGAGCGTACGACTATCATACTATTAGTTCGGTGAAAAGGTTGAGGTTCACTGCTGCTAAAACACGAGGTCATTCCTATGACAGTTCATCTCTTGCTTTCCGTCCCTTCTATTATCTTCGTACTTTTTCTCTCTCCTTCTCCTTCAAGGACCGCTATCAACAAGCAGGCTCTTCTTCCCCCCCACCCTCCCCCACTACGGTATGCGCCTTCGTGTTTGTAGAGAGAAGACTCCAGCCACTTCTTCCCTCATCGATTCGCGCGTCGAATTGAGACATATTATCAGTTGATCGAGTTAGGGTTAGGTTTACGCATACAAGCTTCACGAGTCGGACACATCAAATACTTTTTGATGATCTGTTGATGATCTGTGTCTTTCAGCCGAGACAGATCCCTGGCCAACATTATCTGCATGATCTGTGTTATGTAGATCGTGTTGCCCGGGGTGAGCAACCGTACAACCTGCATAGTCTACTGTGTGTATGTAGCACAAACATCCTGGTTCAGGATCTGCACTCCACAGATCCTTCACAGCACAGCACAACGGCAGATGCAATAGAGCTGCGAGTCGGCACGACTCAAGTCACCAACTAGTCACAAGTCGGACTAACAGTTGTCGTTTTACGGGTGGCGACTATGCGACTTATTGGGTTACCACACACGTAGGAAGGACTGTTCAATGCGGAGCGCGTTTTTCCCTTTCTTGAGAGGGCCTCCCTCGTCAGGGGGGGGGTGGGGGGGGGGGTGATTTGGCTCGCTTCGCCCTCCTGACTTGCCGACCAAAGCCACTTAGTTGGCTAACGGGACCTACCGATTAGTTGCTAAAAGTGAAATCCTGCACAACACAACATAACGACGGATATACGATCTAGATGGTCTACATCGTGACCTGTCCTTGGTGTCACTTCAAAGTGTATGTCACCCATTTTCTCGTATAGGTAGTACGGTGCACTGCTGTCTCCGAGTCAGGCACGACGGTGGAAACACGTCACCCATTTTCTCGTGTAGGTGGTACGGTGCACTGCTGTCTCCGAGTCAGGCACGACGGTGGAAACACGCCAACTTAGCGGGACTTTGGACGTTGGACTTTGGAACATGGGCGCAAACAAAAGCGCGCTTATTACGCATACACGCGCGACACAGTACTCCTTCGAGGGCGTAGCTCAACTGGGTGAGCGATGTACTTTGGAACAGTATTCTAACGACGTCAGCTGTGAGTTCAACGAATGTAGGGTCGATACCAATCTTTGCAAGCTGCGTACCACACCGATCGCCCGTCTTTCGTAAGTTTCATGAGTCAAAACCTAACATGAGATGATATTGCATTACATTACCTATCATGCATAATCAGTTAACACCGACATCTGAACACTTTGATGTGCGAGTAACCTCTCATTAACTAATGCTTTATTAAGAAAGTAGTAGGGTACCCGTTTGGTCTACTTTATTAAAGCAGTACTTGTCCATTCCTGCGTCATCGGCGGCGCCCGAGCGTGGTATTTTCCCTTGCTGGGGAATGTCGTGACTAAGAAGCACAACTGGTTGGGGGACGACAGCAGTGCTGATGCTCTTGTTGTCCTGTACGGATCTCACGGATTGGATTGACGGGGGAAAAGTGGGCTCTCGGAGAAAGAGATACAGGATGCTCAATCTTAGTTCGTTTTGGCTCTTTAGTCTGCGTGGCCATTAACTAGTAGTGGTCATTCTGGTGGCCGTGGTCTACAGGCAAAGCTCAGCGGCTTGTTTTCGGTACAACGGAAGTTGTATCTCTGCACCGCGCTTGCGTTGCTTAAGGGAAACCCAGTACCCTGGCACCAAGTATAACACACCTCAGCACGTGGCATATGCGCATTCCATTGCGATTTTTTTCAGGGCTTATCACCGGTCGTGACCCAACGTACGAGTCAAAAATATCTCAAAATATCGCGGGTCGAATCCGTTCGGATCAGGAGGTGCTCGACAACTCACGGGGCGGGCACGGAAATTTTCAGGGCTTGTCATGGTCCGACGCTGGTGGGCCGGCTCGGGGATGGGCCGGGCCGGCCCGTGGGGGGGCGTCATTTGTTCGTCATGTAGCAGGCCGAAGCCCGACCCGGCTAATAGAATTTCAATTTTCCCGGTTCATCTCGGCCCATGACATTTCGCAGCCAGGCCCATGAGATACGGGCTCTATAAGGGCCGGCCCGTCATCTCTGTGGGCCGGTCCGTGGATTTGAAGGGCCGGTCCATGCGTCACCCGCACTAAAAGGTGCACGCTGATGTGTTTTGCATTTTTTATTGATTATTACCAAGGCGATTATTATAATTATATAATATGTACGCTGGTCCGTAGCCGTTTTTCAATTTTGTATTTAACACTACACACATTCTGGGCCGCGACCCGGGCTGGCCCGCGAAAACGCGTGGGCCGTCTCATGGGCCGGGTGGACGTGGTCATCTTAATAGCAGCAGTACGCAACATATCTTGGGCCGCGGCCCGGGCCGGCCCGTGAAAACACGTGGGCCGGCTCATGGGCTGGGCAGAGCGGCCCATGCAAAGCCCATATATCATAGGCCGCGACCCGGCCCGGCCCATCAAACTTGCATTTCATGGGCCGCGGCCTGGCCCTGCCCATCAATTTTTCAGATGATGGGCCGCGGCCCGGCCTGGCCCTTCATTTTTTTTCAATTCTTGGCCTGGCCGGGCCTGGTCCAACACGTCTTCAACTTTTTCGGCCCGGTCCGGCCGGCCTCAGCCCATCACATTTTGAAAAATCTCGGCCCGGCCGGGCCCGGCCCATGACGGTTTTCAGACCGGTCCGGCCCATCTCAGCCTGGCCCGTACCATCGGCCCATGACAAGCCCTGGAGATTTCCAGAACTCACGGGTCAGGTCGGGTCGGGTCAGGCCGGCCCGAAACCGACACGATCTGCGAGAAGCGGCGGGTGAAAAGCGCTGAACTTTTTAGTCTTCATGTTTCCTAGGGGGGGGTGATAGCGGCAGGACTGGAATCTAAAGTCGCTGTCGACGGGAGTAGGAAGGAGGTGGCAGACCGTGTGGCTAGGTCCCCGGTCCATCCGAGGAGCAGAGGGGAGCTGGAAACTTATGTTCGTTCGTGCTTTCCCTATGAGGTGCATGCGACGACGACTCATTTTTTCTTTGCCTTATGTTGTATCTCTCTTTCGTTCTTTCTTTCTTTGTCGTTATCTCCCTCTCTCTGTCCTGGGCATCCCCGGAAGACAGGGTTTATTTTTATCGGTCTTGCGCTGTTCGTTTTTTTATAGTCTTGAGGTTGCTAGTTTCTTCTTGTAGCTCGTGTTACCTGTGTTTTTCGTACCCGGTACGTTGACATATCGTTTGCTTTCCTCGATTCATGTATTTGTCATTATATTATTAATAGTTTATCTGTTTCACATCCATATGATATCTGCGACCACATTATAATTTGAACGGTATACTGGGTGGGCTGAGTACTGATTCATGGTTGACTTTTGTACCGATGTTCGCATAAACTGGCACCCTGGTTAGTTGTATATTATCTGTTGCGTGATGGCCTGTGCGGAGCTCTGGGTGTTTGGCGTCGAGTTTTAATATGTTTCGGCATTTTGGTATCACCACAGCTAAATTGCACGGCCGCATCATACCCTCGGTGCGCATGAATTTTCATTTTTCTTGTATGATAGGCTACCAGACAGCAGTAGCAGTATGGTTATTGGTATCATCAGTATGGTTATTGGCATCATACGAGCATGTATGGTATGATACGTCGTAAAGCATGGGCTAGGCCCATGGCAACAATTGCAACAGTTCAAGAATTCAAAAAGCATACACGTACTTGTAAGTGTCTTCTTTGTTCGCACACGTGCCAAGCAATCGGTTTGATTGTTTACATGGTACCTGGTACGCGTTAACTTGCCCACACAGCCGTCATCATCATGAGCTACTACAGCTGCCGTGTACCGGGAGGTCGCCATCGTTGAGCCCGTTGCTCAATGTTTTCTATTTTTTGGCGGCAACAGGAGCCACGATTATCGCGGTGTTGGAGCACTATGTTCTGCATTTCCTATTTTCGCCTTTCTTATCGGTTATAGAATCGGGAATCATCCGATGTTTTTTCCGCGATTCGATCTTATTTTATAAAGTATCGGACTCTTTATATCGTTTCTTTTTTGGTCCTTATCGGATCGGAATCGATTATCGTCCCGATATGCAACACTACTAAGCAGGCTCTTCTCTTCCCCCCCCCCAACATTATATGTATATTGGGGTTGGTGTAGGTTGGAAATGACACTGTAAAACATGCCATTCACAGCTTGAGCTAGACAACCAGGGTACCGTTTTTTATGTTTTTTTTTTCGGCGGTCACCATGATGGTTATCGAGTTGGATCATATTGTGCGGGGTAGAGAACCCTAACTCCGCACAAGGGGGAATGTTCGCATCACGAAATGTGAATATAGTAAGGCACCCACGAGGCAGTTACATAGAAATATCCATTGCTGTCTCTGGAGTGGCCACACCAGAAAACAAAGCAATTCATCGGCGCTGTCATCCATTAGCAAGAAAGTAGGCACAAGGTGCCGAAGTCCGTCCTACGAGCGGTTCTTGGAAGGATGCAGTTCACCCTTGATGCGACTCGCCGAACACCTCACGGCGCTTCGCGTTTGGTGCAAGCAATGTCTGCCTGGTTGGCGAAAACCCGACGTGCTCCGTCCCGGCATAGTAGGGATGCGAGGGTGTATGGTCATACAACTACGGCCATGCAAAACTGAGTACACTCCCCCCACTACTACTGCGGTACGCGCCTTCATTTTTATCGCGAGACGGGTACAGCACTGCTGTCTTCCCTCGTCGACTCGAGTCCAAGTTTGCGTACATACGCCAAGCGCTATCCGCAATCGATTTGGTCCAAAATAAAGCAACTCACGGCAGGGCTCGAAACAGCGGGCACGACCATAGTAGTTTCCGAGGGTAACCAACGTAACCGCTAGACTGTAGAGGGGACCGACAGTAATCTGTCGCATTCACGGCCTGGATTACGTACGCACTTCAAAATACATCCTGTATCGTTACGCGCATGCGCGGAGTTGCAGGCGGGCGTCAGCCCGCCGCGGTGAAGCCCTCGTGCATACCAGGTGTATCGGTTGTCGTCCCGACATGCAACACTACTAACGGTCGTCCCTAACGAACGCAAAAAAAACACGAATCCTGACAAAAATATCGCCATTCCTGACATTTTGAATTTCTGAAATATCACGTCACCTCCAAAAAAACACATTTTTTTCTCAGGAATCCTGACATCAATTATCTCATTGGAAAAAGTCAACACGATTGAAAGTCCCGACTGCCGACAAACAGCAACAGCGCAGCTTGCAAAGATGAGTATTGACCTGAAATTCGTCGAACTCACGGCTGACGTCCTTGAAATATTTTTATAAATAGCACGATTCGTGAAAATGTCACGGTTTTTGTCAGGATTCCCGACATTTGTTGTGTTCGTCAGGAACGGCCCCATCATAAGCAGGCTTTTCTCCCCCCCCCCCCACCACTAATACTGCGGTAGGCGCCTGCATTTTCATCGCGAGAAGGGTACAGCACTGCTGTCTTCCCTCGTCGACTCGCGTCGAACTTTGCATACACACACCACAGGCTCATCCGCAATCGATTTCGTTACAAAAAAAAAACTCTCATTGGCAGGGCTCGAAACAGTGAAACCGACTATAGCAGTTGCCGAGGGTAACCACCGTAGCCGTCAACTACCGAGGCAACCGGCAGTATAGTCTGTCGCATTCACGGCCTGCGTTTGCTCACGTACTACAAAAATGCATCCTGTGTCACTACGGTCATGCGAGAACCCCCAGGCGGGCGCCAGCCTGCCGCGGCGAAGCCCTCTTGTATACCACGTACCAGGTAGCACCTGCCATTGAAAAGGTCCAAAATAAAGCCACCCACGGCAGGGCTCGAAACAGTGGGTTCGACCATAGTAGTTTCCGAGGGTAACCAACGTAACCGCTAGACTGTAGAGGGGACCGACAGCAATCTGTCGCATTCACGGCCTGGATTACATACGTACTTCAAAATGCATCCTGTGTCATTACGCGCATGCGCGGAGTTGCAGGCGGGCGTCAGCCCGCCGCGGCGAAGCCTCTTGCATACCAGGTACATCGATTGTCGTCCCGACATGCAACATTACTAACGGTCGTCCCTAACGAACGCAAAAAAAACACGAATCCTGACAAAAATGTCGCCATTCCTGACATTTTGAATTTCTGAAATATCACGTCCCCCCTAAAAAAAAACATGTTTTTTTCTCAGGAATCCTGACATCAATTTTCATCGGAACAAGTCAACACGATTAAAAGTCCGGACTGCCGACAAACAGCACAGTTCGTGAAAATGTCACGGTTTTTGTCAGGATTCCCGACATTTGTTGTGTTCGTCAGGAACGGCCCCATCATAAGCAGGCTTTTCTCCCCCCCCCCCCACCACTAATACTGCGGTAGGCGCCTGCATTTTCATCGCGAGAAGGGTACAGCACTGCTGTCTTCCCTCGTCGACTCGCGTCGAACTTTGCATACACACACCACAGGCTCATCCGCAATCGATTTCGATAAAAAAAAAAGACTCTCATTGGCAGGGCTCGAAACAGTGAAACCGACTATAGCAGTTGCCGAGGGTAACCACCGTAGCCGTCAACTACCGAGGCAACCGGCAGCATAGTCTGTCGCATTCACGGCCTGCGTTTGCTCACGTACTACAAAAATGCATCCTGTGTCACTACGGTCATGCGAGAACCCCCAGGCGGGCGCCAGCCTGCCGCGGCGAAGCCCTCTTGTATACCGCGTACCAGGTAGCACCTGCCATTGAAAAGGTCCAAAATAAAGCCACCCACGGCAGGGCTCGAAACAGTGGGTTCGACCATAGTAGTTTCCGAGGGTAACCAACGTAACCACTAGACTGCCGAGGGGGCCGACAGTAATCTGTCGCATTCACGGCCTGGATTACATACGTACTTCAAAATGCATCCTGTGTCGTCACGCGCATGCGCGGAGTTCCAGGCGGGCGTCAGCCCGCCGCGGCGAAGCCCCCTTGCATACCAGGTATATCGATTGTCGTCCCGACATGCAACACTACTAACGGTCGTCCCTAACGAACGCAAAAAAAACACAAATCCTGACAAAAATGTCGCCATTCCTGACATTTTGAATTTCCGAAATATCACGTCCCAAAAACAAAACACGTTTTTTTCTCGGGAATCCTGACATCAATTTTCATCGGAACAAGTCAATACGATTAAAAGTCCGGACTGCCGACAAACAGCACAGTTCGTGAAAATGTCACAGTTTTTGTCAGGATTCCCGACGTTTGTTGTCTTTGTTAGAAACGGCCCCATCATAAGCAGGCTTTTCTCTTTCCCCCCCAATACTAATACTGCGGTACGCGCCTTCATCTTCATCGCGAGAAAGATACAGCACTGCTGTTTTCCCTCGTCGACTCGCGTCGAACTTCGCTTAGACACGCCACAGGCGAATCCGCAATCGATTTCGTTAAAATAAAAATCTCACGGCAGGGCTCGAAACAGTGAAATCGACCAAAGTAGTTGCCGAGGGTAACCACCGTAGCCGTCAACTACCGAGGCAACCGGCAGTACAGTCTGTCGCATTCACGGCCTGGGTTTGCCTACGTACTACAAAAATGCATCCTGTGTCACTACGGCCATGAGAGAACCAGCGGGCGGGCGCCAGCCTGCCGCGGCGAAGCCCTCTTGTATACCACGTACCAGGTAGTACCTGCCATTGAAAAGGTCCAAAATAAAGCCACCCATGGCAGGGCTCGAAACAGTGGGTTCGACCATAGTAGTTTCCGAGCGTATCCAACGTAACCGCTAGACTGCCGAGGGGGCCGACAGTAATCCGTCGCATTCACGGCCTGAATTACGTACGTACTTCAAAATACATCCTGTGTCATTACACGCATGCGCGGTGTTGCAGGTGGGCGTCAGACCGCCGCGGCGAAGCCCCCTTGCATACCAGGTACTAGCCGCAGGGGGGCGTCAGCCTGCCGCGGCGAAGCCTCCTTGCATACCAGGTACCAGGTACCAGGTATACCAGGTGTATACCGGTATACCAGGTACCAGGCATAAGACATGTAAGGTCGAAGTCACTTTTCGAGCCTGCCGTGAGGTTATTTTTTTCAACCAAGTCGACTGCGGATAGCGCATGGCGCAAAATTCGACGCGAGTCGACGAGGGAGACAGAATAAAGTGCTGCAACCTTTCTCGCGCTAAAAACGGAGGCGAGCCTGAATAGTGACCCGGGATCTGAGTTACGGCTATTACATTAATAGGGAGGGAGAAGGAGGTTGTTGTTGTTGTTGTTGTTGTTGTTGCTGTCGATGTTGTCCTTGATTTTGTTTTCCCTGATCATAAGCATGCGCAGGTTATTACAAAAATTAAAATACACTCCAGCTGTGAGATCGAATATTTTGTCGAAACTCATCTTTGCAAGCTGTGTGTAACATAGCGTACGCATCTATGTACCAGGTACCAGGTACTTCCTACTGCTATACCAGGTACTCTGCACAACATTTATATAAGAAATTAGAATACAGTTGCAGCTGCTGCTGTGAGATCGAAGATCTCAACGATTTCGTCGAAACTCATAATGTGCTTATGCACAGTGTCATCATTGTAACTTATGGAACTACTGTTTTGGGTTTTAGTTTTATTCTACTAACTGTTATTATGTACGAGGTAGTTCCTGTTTCCCTCTTTCTTTCTATTTGTTTTTTCCTTCTTGGTTTGTACTCGTTTCTAAATTCATTTTTTCTCATCTTTTTTCGTTTTACTGCAAATAGCCTGGTGTGCTGGCCTGCAAAATACCTGGTACCTGGTACTCTCGTTGTTTGCTCGCGTGCTCAATGCGGTTGACCTCGTACATATGGCCAAACCACCTTGATATATTTGCAAAAAGGGTATCTCTGTCTCGTAATTTGTGACCACAGAGAGCTCGTTTCGTGCTCTACTATGTATTAACAGGAGCAGACGCATCTCGGCACCGACACTGGTTTGCGCTTGATGCAGATCGGTGGAAACATCAGTTTTATATGAATGACGACGTTGGGTAGATAGAAGAACCGGCTGAATATTTAACGGAACCCGTCGCCCCGCGGTGGTCTAGTGGCTACCTTCCAAAGGCAGCTATCAAAATTAATAACCCATTTAGCACCGCACTCCCGATTTTGGGACAAAACACTTGGACTTAGAATAGGAAACGTCTAGGAGTTGGCCCGTACATATGAGACTTGAGAGAGAGAACATGACGATGGAACTTGACGATTACGGCGGCATCGGCGACGTTCCTTGTTGGCGTCGAAAAATAAAAAATACCACTAGTAGGTGTCGTCCGAACAACGACGCCAACAATGCAAGGAACCATACGGGATCGGCGCAACATGATTCTACTCGGACTGCTGCATGCTGCTCGTAGACGCTTCAAAATATCGCAGTCATCGTCGTTTTTTCATCGCTGTCATATATACCTGACTTACAGTATATACATGATAAACTAATGCATTCCTTCGACGACCGTCAGATTTGTCCCCGTAAAGGAAATAGAGTTTCCGCGCACAGATGAAGTTGCCCCGCCCGCCCTCCGCCCCCGCCGCTCCCTCTTGTTCAAACCCAGGCCTCTACGCCCTTAAAAACTCCGCCCTCCCCTCACCGGTTATACGACTTACAGGATACACTTGATAAACTGATGCCTTTCCTTCCACAGCTGTCAGATTTTGTCCCCCTCAAGACGGGTATTATAGTTTCCGCGCACAAACTGATTAACATCACCCTGTTGACCCTGGTACAAGCTACACTGTAGTTCCAAGGGGAGTCGCCGACCCATATCCTTAATGAGGACACACACCCAGTAGTCTGCGCGATCGGAGTATCACACACAGCTTGCAAAGATGAGTTTCGACAAAATCTTCGATCTCACAGCTGCTGGAGTGTATTTTATTTTTATAATACACCTGTTGACCCTGGTACAAGCTAAACTGCACTTCCAAGGGTAGAGTCGCCGACCTATATCCTTAATGAGGACAGACCCCCAGTAATCCGCGTGATCGGAGTGTCACGCACAGCTTGCAAATAAATATCGGTTTCGACGAAATCTTCGATCTCACAGCCGGAGTGTATTTTTAATTTTATAATATAGCAAATGGGCTAATACAGATAGTTGCTTCATTCATTGCGGAGTTCGAATCTCACGTAGGTCGGACTGTTGAGTTTATTTGCAAAAACAAAAAATCAAATCGGAATCAACTGCTGAGAGTGCCTTGCATCGTGTTGGCGCAATTCGATGCGAGTCGACGAGGGAAGAACGGGCTAAAGTTCTCGGCAAAAAAATGAAGACACGCACCTGCAGCGGGGGTGGGGGGGGGGTGGGGGTGGAAAAGAGCCCGCTCTGTGACCCTAGATCTGAGTTACGTCTAGAGAGGAAGAAAGAGGAAAATAAAAAGTGAGAAGACAATAGATGGGATGAGCAAAACCAAAATAATAAAAAAGGGGGAAAGACAACACACATCCTTTACGGCCAAGCTCTATCGCTGGCTCTGCATTTATTTAACGGGATTTCTTCTTTTATGCGATATGCAAGGCACGCGTGCACATGATGGTGCACGTCAACGCACGCGTGCTTTCGGGGCCAACGGTGTGCACGGCATCAAATATCAACCGAGCATTATTTAATACTACTGCTAATATTACTACTACTACTACTACTGATATTACCAGTACTAGTACTAGTACTAGCTCCGTAGGGTTAGGGTAGTGCTATTAATAGCACTAGTGCTATTACTTAGTACGGAGTAGTAGTTGTAGTAGTAGTAGTGGTAGTGGTAGTAGTAGTAGTAGTAGTAGTAGTAGTAGTAGTAGTAGTAGTAGTACTGCTACTTTTTTTTTTTTTTTTCTTCTCCATCCTCCGGCGGATGGGGAAAAATAAAGCTTTAACTCACCACACTTCCACGTATTTTCATACGCGTCGTGTGTCGATTTAACTCAGTTGCTTTCGCAGCCCAACGCTAGCTGGCGCACCCTTCGGGTCCCATTGTAGGTGTAGCGTAAGCTGTCCCTATCAGTGGTCTTCGTTACAACCCCTACTCGTACTATTATACTACTACAACAACACACAGTACCACTACTACTTACTGCTTGCTGCACGTTCTCCTTCGATCCTAAAAAATGACACCAAACACAGGCTACAGCAAGTACAATCATTACTACAGCAGCAGCTTCGCTCTCTCGCGCTGTGCACTAGCCAAAAGCCGCCGCAAAAAATAGCAGAAAAATCGTGCTGCCCATCTGCCAATCCATGGCATTCACGCTGCTTTTCGTTTTGTTCTTTCATGCCACGTACGTTGATACGACATAAGTAGGCTTTTGTTTTCCTTTTACACCAGTGCGTCGATTCGCTTGCGATTATTTAGATTTTCTCTCGCTCATATACACTGCTCTATGATACTCGAGTAATACAGGTACAGTTGCAATGCCGTCGTAGCCTGTGGCTGCAACCATGAACCCTGAGTCATTTCGTACCAGGAAGGTGCGTACGTACTACGTACAGGTATTGATACCGATAGGTCTGAGGTGCAAAATATGATACCGGAACCTGGTATGTAAAGTGCCTCCAGCACCACACATATTTTTTCGTTCACGTATTATAACCCTCTTGAAACTTCGAAGGGAAGAAAAGGACGATTACAGCTGCAAACTAGTACTAACAATTAGTAGTAGTAGTACTAGTAGTAGCTACTAGTTCTACTAGCTAGTACTAGTAGTACTAGTACTAGTAGTTACTAGCACTAGCAAGTACTTCGTAGTAGCTAGTACTAGCAGTACTAGTAGCTAGTACTACTACTAGTAGCTATTAATAGTACTAGTACTAGTACTACTGCTGCTACTACTGCTACTGCTACTACTAGATGTAGTGCTACTACTGCAGTACTACTAGTACTAGTACTATTACTACTACTAGTACTACTACTACTACTACTACTACTACTACTACTACTACTACTACTACTACTACTACTAGTACTGCAGTAGTAGTGATGGTGGTACTACTAGTACTTACTGTAGGCAGCAAGACGTCGGGCGACGGTCAAATTGTGGCTCGACCATGCCTCATTAAAACTACACTTACACTAACAACACACTGCGATTAATATTTGTAGCGCATTGCGCATGGAATTTCGTGACGGCTATCGTCGTTGATGGCTAACCGCCACGAATCAAGAACAGCAGTGCCATCAAAACCAACTCTTACAGCTTAACAGCTTCTTGCTAGAGAGAGGGAAGGTGCCGAAACAAAAGTATTATAACCAGAAGACCAGGGCAAATGTGGGGAGGAGGGGGAAGGTGGTGGTGGTCGTGGTGGTGGTGGTGTGTATAATTATCGTATCGTGCGTGGCTGTACCAGGTAGTTCGTAGGACAATGGGCCCTCGCATTCCGATAATACCGGGAGGGAGCACGTCGGGTTTTCACCTACCAGGCAGACATTGCGTGCGCCAAGCGCGAAGCGACGTGACCTGCTTATCGAGTCGCATGAAGGGTGGGCGGCATCCTGACAAGAACCGCTTGTGAGGGGGAAGGGGGGGGCATTTGTATCATGCATGGACGCAGTCCGTAACCATATACCCCGGCGCCCATCTAATGCCCGGGAGGAAGCACGTTAGGCTTTCGCCGACCGGGAAGACATCTCGTGCACCAAGCGCAAAGCGCCTTGACGTGTTCAGCGAATCACATGAAGGGTGAGCTGCATTCTATATACTAAGAACCGGTTGTGAGGCGGGGGGGGGGGGCGGGGGCGGGAGGTAGCCCGCACGGACGCAGTCCGTTGGGCTAAAGACCCCCGCATCACTAAAGTGCCGGGGGGAAGCACATCAGGCTTTCACCGACCACGTAGACATCGCTTGCACCCAGCGTGAAGCGCCGTGTGGCGTTCGGCGAGTCGAACGAAGGGTGAGCTGCATCCTACATACTAATAAGAACCGCTTGTTCGGGGGACTTGTGCGCACATTGTTGCATACAGACACGACAGCGTCGGTTGACCTGATTGAGAGGGTGTTAACGTGGCCTTCTAGGCGGGTCAGAGTATCGGGGTGTCAAGGTCCAAACTACAGTGCGTTATTCGAAGGAGTTACAGGTATATCGCGCATGTGCAGCATGGACTAACTGTTCGCACAACCGGTAGGGGGGGGGGGGGGGGGGCGTGTGTGTATGGGGGGGGGGGGGCGCTCATTTTGTGCACAGCCTTAGCCGTATGGCCATCGTGGTATGACTCTCGCATCCCTACAATGCCGGGACGGAGCACGTCGGGTTTTCACCGACCAGGCAAATGTTGCATGCACCAAGCGCAACGCGCCGTGAGGTGTTCGGCGAGTCGCATCAAGGGTGAGCGGGGGGGGTGTACTCATCCCATGCATAGCCGTAGTCTCAAGACCATTGGCCCTCACATCCCTACTATGTCGGGACGGAGCACGTCGGTTTTTTCACCTACCAGGCAGACATTGCGTGCACCAAGCGCGAAGCGCCGTGAAGTGTTCGGCGAGTTGTATGAAGGGTGAGCTGCATCGTACTAGGAACCGCTTGTGAGGCTAAGTTCCGCACCGTGTGCGTACTTTCTTGCACATCGGACGACAACTTGAAATTAATGTATTTGCGGGGTATGGACGCGGGCTGCTGGGTAAGGAGATCGTAGCTTCAGCGTTCGAACTGCATTCGAAGGAGCTTAGCGGCACGTGTGAAACATTATTACTGGATTGTTGTGTACTGCCGCGCACGAACACGGACTATGTGCACGGATGTCGAGACTCGATTTGATTATCGCTATTGACCAAGTAGGGGTATTGTACTGCTTGCTGAACCTGCATCCCAACAGGGTAAGAACTAAAACACGCAAGAAGGAAAATTACAGTACGGACACTGGCTGGGAGTGAGGGTGCTGCGTGCTACTGCGGAGTGGGTGCCGTCCGCCGTCGAGTACAAAAACGTGTGGTGTGACTTGCGTCAACCGGTACGTATTGTACCTTTGTACATGAGGAATATATCGACACCCCCGACCAACTGCTGTCCCAATAACGTCGATTCGCCAGAGTTTAGACACAGCAGTACCAGTACCGCAGGTGACCGA
This sequence comes from Undaria pinnatifida, assembly GCA_012845835.1. Taxonomy (NCBI): domain Eukaryota; class Phaeophyceae; order Laminariales; family Alariaceae; genus Undaria; species Undaria pinnatifida. Next base: position 19,376,198 of record JABAKD010000025.1, on the reverse strand, counting down.
TGCATTTTTTGCTTGCTATCATCTAGTCTACGACAATCGGCCCCTACGCCACCCTGCCAGAGGTTCTTGACGTTACCACAATCCATGAAAATGGAGCCAAACGTGGGGGCGCGCAATAACGCTCAGTGTAATCTAGTGTAATCATCACACCAGATGTATGTATTGTCACTATTTATATATAGTACAACAGACTCGTTCGAAAATACGGCCGCAAAATCAACCTATGATATACCAGCTTAGCTATTACTGTGCGTTCGTATCAGCGAAGGTACCAGTCAGTATGAATGTATACATACGGCGGCACGTATACTACGGCACGAGCGCGTTCTTTCGATGAACGCCAACCATAGTTCGCACATTTCAATATGAAAAATTCGTCCCCTTTGGATAACCAGTAACCACTGACTCAAAAAATATGCCAGGGTAAATCATTAGACTACATTTTTTCTTTTTCATCCCATTTGTTGAAAAAATTAAAATACACTCCTGTGAGATCGAAAATTTTATCGAAACTCATCTTTGTAAGCTGTGTGTGATACTCCGATCGCGCGTATTACGGGTTGTGTGTCCTCATCAAGGATATAGGTCGGCGACTCCCATTTATTATCCTCGCACTGCTCTTCCCGCGCTCCCTCCCAGTAGTTGTAAATCAGATCAGCGCTCACATAGAGAGCCCTCCTCCCCCTCCCCACTACGGTACGTGCCTTCATTTTGTTATCGCAAGAACTCAGCATTTTCTTCCCTCGTCGACTCGCGTCGAATTGTATATATACGTTCAGGTATACCAGGCATGCTCTTCGCCCTTTCCACCCACCGGCACACCCACCACAACCGGTCGATGTCCGTGCCCATTCTTCGTATCATTTTTTTTCTTCTTCTCACACTTTTACTTTCCAGCTTCTGGACAAGCCGTGGTCACAGGTGTCATCCCTTCTTCCCCCCGGTTCTTGCCTTCAATATTTATGGCGCATAGGGTCCTGCAATCCAACTGCTCGTCGATTTTTCATCGAGTGTTGCTAACTCACGCTCTCGCGCTTTCCGCAAGTCAATTGATGCGAAAAAGTCCCAACAAATTTATACGAGTATGCACTCGGCGGGGCTCGAACTCACGAAACTGACCTATACCAGGCTCGAGGATAACCTGAAACGCCACCGGGGCGACCGGCTATCATCTACACCAACGCAGATAGATATAAGCTCTGTGGTCAAGACTACTTACTAAACGAGTACGATATTATACCAGGTATGTACTCGTACGAACATCAGCATGTGCGAATGTATGTTGTACAATCGACACACACCCGAAAGGCAGGGCATATCCATGATATGATATTATATGATACGCTATTATACAAAATGAAATAATGTTGTATGATACACACAAGAACGCGCGACCGGAGTATCACGCAGCTTGCCAAGACGAGTATCGATCGAACTCACCACAGCTGACGTCGTTTTGAAACGGAATCAGCCAAACCCTGTACGCACATATATTACCTGGTATGTATGTATATGCTACGCCGTGCGCCATGCCGAGAACAACAACATATAGCAGGCCGAATTGCAAACTGATATTCTGTCGATGATTTTGCTTCTTCGCATGCACGCCTACTGCTGTAATATATAGCTCGTATACATCAAACAACACGATATTTATATTTCCATCGCATGGCTGCTTTCATCCGTATCGTACGGCCACCGCTGTACTGAGCCGTATCATATATATGTATGGCCAATCAATTAGAGCTAAGACAGGGGCCCAGAGCGCAGCACTGGCCGCTCATGCAACGTATCATACGGTATTCTCCGGTCTCGCCAACACGGTCCCCGCTGATCACTGTTATCTGCTATTAATAACAAGTTAAAATACAGAAAAAATACCCCTTGGCTGCGAGATCGAAGATTTCGTCGAACGTCAGTCATCTTTGCAAGCTATGTGTGATACTGCTCCGATCGCGCGAATTACTGGGTGTGTGTCCTCATTAGACTAAGGATATAGGTCGGCGACTCTCCTTGAAACTGCATGCAGTTAGTGTAGCTTGTACCAGAGTCAACAGGGTGGTGGTGATGTTGACCAATCTGTGCGCGGAAACAATAAAACCCGTTTCTGAGGGGGACAAAATCTGACAGCTGTGGAAGGAAATGCATGAGTTTATCAAGTATATCCTGTAAGTCGTATAACCGGCGAGGGGAGGGCGGGGTGGGGGCGGGGGCAGAGGGTTTGAAAGAGGGGGGACGGGTGGGGGAAGGGGCAACTCAATCTGTGCGCGGAAACTATAAACCTTAAGGGGACAAATCTGACGGTTGTGGAAGGAATGCATCAGTTTATCAAGTGTATCCTGTAAGTCGTACAACCGGTGAGGGAAGGGCGGAGTTTTCGAAGGGAGCGGGGGGGGGGGGGGGGGAAGGGGGGGGGGGGGGGGATTCCAACCGCTATAATAGGTCGTATAAATGTATACTACCTGGAAGGAACTTACTATATTATTATACGCACGCACGCGTGGTGCCACGTCTAGGCGATGGTGCGGGTGGCGGGGAAGGAGGGGGCGGCGGGGAAAGTTATAATTACTGAATTCGCGCTACGGCATGGATGGATGGCTGGAAAGGTAATGAGGTGATAATATCATACCAGCAAGAATACAGGCCTCTACTTTTTTTTTTTTTCCCCCGCACATTTTTACTTTCCAGCCTCTGGACAAGCCGTGGTCACAGGTGTCGTCCCTTCTTCCCCCCGGTTCTTGCCTTCAAATTTTATCGCGCACAGGGTTCGGCAATCCCACTGCTCGTCGATTTTTCATCGAGTGTTGCTAACTCACGCTCTCGCATTTTCCGCAAGTCAATTTGTGCGCAAGAAAAAACCCCCTCGAAATTACCAGGGTATACGAGTATGCACTCGGGCGGGATTCAAACTCACGAAACTGACCTATTCGAGGCTCGAGGATAACCTGATACGCCACCGGGGCGCCCGGCGATACTTACACCAGCATGAGTATTGTTACTTTTCATCATCTTATCTATTAAATATTATCATTGTGCACTTTTTGTTTTCTCCTTCTCCCTGCCCAGACGACGAGGGGTAACTCAGACACGGCAGGGTCACTGATGAGCAAGCAGGCTCCTCTCTCCCCCCTCCCCACCATTCTAATTATTATGGCACCTACGCGCCGTAATTTTTTTCGCGAGAATATTTCAGCACTTTTTCTTCCCGCGAGTCGGCTCGAATCGACTTGTGCTTACTACCCATGCCATCACGCGCTCTCTGAAGTTGGTGTCACTAGAAAATACAACACGATTTCAACCCGACTTCAACCTTATATATACCAGTATGGTGTTAATAGTGTTAATAGTGTGTGTGTGTGTTCTTCACATTAAACCGTTCTTCTACTCGTCGACATCCAGCACACCCAGTGTCCGTACTGATTCTTCACCCTAGAAAGATCAGCTCTGTGGTCACAAGCCACGACACAGAGATAATGCATCGTAATGCATTCGACAACGCAATGTCATGCCCTAGTACTGGGTACGACAGGCACAACATACATACGTCAGCAACAGAAATACATTGGAAGAGAGAAATACGAAATAAACAGAAACAAAAACAAAAAACAAAAAACAAAAACAAAATAAGAAAACAAATAAAAACAAAGTGTGAATAGTGACGAAGTTCACCACCGACCGAGTGACCGGTTGATATGTTGTATGAGACGGTCGCCCCGGTGGCGTATCAGGTTATACTCGAGCCTCGAATAGGTCAGCTCCGTGAGGTCGAATCCCCGCCGAGTGCATACTCGTATCAATTCGTGGGGGCTTATACTTGTGCACAAACTGACTTGCGGAAAGCGCGAGAGCGTGAGTTAGCAACACTCGATGAACAATCGACGAGCAGTGGGATTGCTGAACCCTATGCGCGAAAAAAATTGAAGGCAAGAACCGGGGGGAAGAACGGATGACAACAACTGCTGTGACCATGGCTTGTCCAGAGCTGGAAAGTAGAAGTGTGAAAAAAAATGAAAATAAATTATAGATACGCACTTGTGCGTGCCGTGGTACTGGCATGACATGTTGTTCTCACTATTGCGTAATCAAGTCCGTCGCCACAGGCGTAAGAAATATCCGTTCTGTTCTTGTTTTTGTTGTGTTTTTACTGGTTGTTAGAGTTGGTCGGAGATGCGCCGCATGACTTTGTTTGCTGATCAATGCAGAGGGATGCATGCAAACGGCCCAGCAGCAGCAGCAGAAGCAGCAGCAGCAGCAGCAGAAGCAGCAGAAGCAGCAGAAGCAGGAACCTCTTTCCAGAGGCTCCAAAGCTCGCTAAGAGAGCTAGCCCGTCTGAGATAGGAGTAGTCTAGATTTGGCAAAGGTGAGCTAACCTTGAGAAGATCTCGTTTCCTTTGATACTCGTATGTCCACGTATCAAAACGTGCAGAGTAAACATACAACAGCAGAAGGAGCAGTAGCAGCAGTGCGTCTGACTTGCAAGAGGCAAAGAGAAGTAAACAGCAAGGCCACCACCATAAAACAGAAAACGAAAGCATATAATACCTCGAAGGTAGCGTGTCCAAAACAAAACGACCGAGACCTGGAGCGCGTACTGATTGATGTATTTTCTGCTTGCATCGTCATAGTACAGAAAATGCCAGGTCATTCTTCTTTGGGTTCGAGGATCTACCAAAAAATCACACACACAGCACGCCCGAAAATACCGAGGCACTGCGCTTGCAGCCAGTGGTCGGTGCCGATGCTATGAAACTCTCACGCGGCCCTCAGCGCAAGCAAGCAACCGAATCACGCAACACCAACAGCTACACCACCAAAAGAAAGGCAAGCCCTCGCCCTCTCACCGGTACATGCTTGAACTGCTGCATCGAAAAGGGCTCCCCATTACCGTCCGGTACCGTAAAATCACTGAGTTCCAGAGGCTTCACGAACATTGCGCAGAGGTAGCAGCTCGCGAGAGTCACCCAAAAAAGAAGCAGGGAGACCGGATGGCGTGTGGTTGTGGGGGAGATTGGGGCAACGTATCTGCGGAAGCTGCTGTTGTTGCTGTTGCTGCTGCTGATTGTGCGGTCATAGTTAATGCTGACCATGTTGGATCACAAGATATACCCTTCCGTCTTGTTTCGTTGTTCCAGTTCCACAGCAGTAAACCCCAACGTCTCAGACCGCAGGTGCGGCGGCATATTCGGCGTTTTTCCATGTTCCCGCGTATTTTTTCGTGCACAGAACACAAAAAAATTGAGGAAAAAGATTGTCTCAAAAACGGGAATATCGAGCACATAATATATATGCAGAAGATTGAAGATTGAAATTGGAATATCTCAAGAGGCCGGATAAATGAAAATTAAAAGGGGGGAGTGCGTGCTAACTGAAAAACAAAAACGAAAGTCCACATAATAAGCATGCATGCTGCAAGGTATGTAGAGTATGTACCTTTTGCATGATAGAGGAGAGCGTTATTAATAGTTGCTTTCATGCTATTTTTTCTCCCGCATACCGGGTACGGCTGCTGCTGTACCCGGTTCCTGGTAACATATATATACGAATACCACCTCGTTTTTCAGTTAGAGTATGGTCAAGGAGTTCGGGGAATATTACAAGTAAGTCTCTGTTTGACCACTTCTTCTTGCAAAAAGTCAAATTAATAACCAAAAGTGCCTACCCAAACAGAGCCTTCATGACACTCTTCCCCCCCTGAAACGGCGGGATATGATATTATTAACAGCAGGGGTCGGCCGGATTTACGGGCGGACGTGTCAATATTCAAGCTATTTCATTTATCATTTCCTGGGGATACCGGGGAGCTGGGGGAAGAGTATTTCCGACATCCCGTGGGAAAACTCGTAAAAAATTATTACCTGGTATTGATTGGTGGATGGTGGGATTCGAACCCGCGACCCAAAAACGCACATAGTCTGTCGACGACGCCATTTGTTGAGGAATTAGAGGGGTATTATTCTATAAAATTATTCTAACGACGTCGTCGTCTGTCAGTCCGACGAATTTAGGGTCGATACGTTCTCTTCTCTTTGAACGCTGCCGTTCGTTGTGTTTGTGGGTACTTGTATTGTAATAATACAAGAGCTCCGCTCCGCGGGCGGCTAACGCCGCCCGCTACGCGAGCGAGAGATCACGTTTTTTTTTTTTTTCGCGCAAGGAATATTTCAACTAATAAGTGTGGAGGAGGCAGAAAGAAGAGGCCCATGATTTAGTGCAACTAGCGATTTGATAATGCCAAGAGCTACTTGTGCGGAGCTGATTGCCCTGTCTTCGCCCGTGCTGTGCTGTTTGTTGGCGATGTCACGTTCTGATCGGTAGTAGTAGTACGGGAGGGTGTACTTTGCGAAGAAAAAATCGCGAAGAGGACCGAGATGGAGAACAAAGAGTATTGACCTGAAATTCGTCCAACTCACGGCTGACGTCCTTGAAAATTAGTTATAAAATCAACGACGAAAGAAAAAAGACGACTACACACCCGTACTGCCGGTGGTACTTCGCCTAACAATACCTGGTGGTACTCTGTGTGGTTCTAAAGAAAGCACAGGGCTCCGCTCCGCGGGCTGCTGACGCCGCCCGCTACGCTCGCGCAAGGAAGAATGCAACTGAAACATGTAAATGGGTCAGGAAGAAAAGGCCCGTGATTATTTGGTGCGAATTAATAGCGAATTGATAATATAATGCCAAAAAGGGGTGCTTGTGCAAAAACTAATAATTGCCCTGGGCTGTGCTCTGTGCTTGTTCATGGCACGTTCTGAACGACAGTACGTGTGATATTTACGGGGGGGGGGGATGGGGACCGAGAGAGGACAATCAAAACTGAAAAAAGCAAAAAGACGAGTACACAACACTTACGTACTATACATGAACCTGGTACTGTGGGTCACAATGCTCTGAACCCAACCTGCCTACTTGCGTCTGACCACAAATCCGAGAACCTTTGGGAACGTTCCGCACGTTCTCCTAGAAAGATCGTCTCTCGGAGCGATGTCGTTATCGCCAACGCCCCGAGCCACAAGGAAGGGTACAACATCCCGAGGAACCTCAAGACGTCTTCCCAGACGCTTCCTCGGCTCGTTGCTCGTTGCTTTTATCCGAGAGGAGTGCGAGGGCGCGCCCTCGCACGCCTCTCACTCTTCCTTCTGTCCCCATCTCAACCTGAGATTCTGTCTCTTTACCGAGCACTTCTATTCGTCCGGTGATCGTCAACACCGCCCACATTCTGCGACCGTTGCGTGAGAGGGACGCTTGTACACACAGCGTTGGAGATTCACACCTCCCTGCGGTGTTCTCGAGGATTAACCCTTAATGGCGTCGACGGCAGAACTCGAACCTGCGCGTGGAATCACAATGGGTTTCGAATCAATACCGATGTGCCGGTTGTTTCTCTCGCGTGGGTACGGTCTCATCCCACCCTGCGAGGTATTCCTCTTGATCCCGTCCCCCGGCCGCCGTTGCGCTCCGCGCTGCAAATGGCGAGCCAATCAATGCCGTAGGGTTTATTGAGTTTCCTTTACCCTCAGCGAGCTCACCCGTACGGTGACTGCGCTGGTCGTCCCCTCTTTGGGCCCTGACCTTATACTCCTCGATAATAGTATCATGTCCGACTTCGGAGCGCGCCTAGATTGGGAAAATCATACTTTGTCATTTTCGTCTACTGGTTCAACGATACCAGCTGTTCATCGCATTCGCGACTCCATCCCGTCGTCCAGTAGCAACAGTACTTCCCCGGAGAACCACACTCAAAACATGTCGGTGGCCGCTGCTCATCATGATGCTGATGCCATTCCTGTCTCTCTGTGTGAGAGAGTCAACCTCAAACCAGAAGGGGAAAGCCTTGCTGTTGCCTACACTGATTGTCTACCGCCAGAAGACTGCACTGTTGTTGTCGAACCTTGAACCCATTGTAACCGAGAAGGACTTTCCCGACGACGCAACACTTGAACCTTTCAAGAACATTCTCGTCGCCCGTACTTTAGCTACGTGGAGTGCTTCTGATGGCTCTGTTGTCGCACAGATATGCAACCCATCTGGTGATGGTGTCTGCCTTTTTACCAGGCTTGGATCTTGGCAATTTTTACACGGACGGCGTCTGTTGTCACCCCTGATCAATTAAATGTCAACGCCGTCGCGAAAACCCCCGTCTCCGACGAGGATGTTCGCCGCGCCAGGTCTGACCTTGAAGATCCTCTGTCTATAGCATTCACCAGTCCCACGTTTACCGAGGAGCAGAAGGATGCTGTCCTCGACTTATGCGCTAAATATCAAATATCGTCCCGTTTTCTCTCTGTCAATGTTTGAATTAGGACCTTGTACAATCGCCGAAGCGACTTTTCCCGTGCCGGAAGGCACCCGTCCTGTCGATCGTCCTCCATACCGTCCCAACCCCCGCACCTCTGCCGTAGTTGACAAATGTGTCAACGAGATGTTGGAATGGGGAATAATTGAGGAACGGCCAAGTCCGTGGGGTAGCCCTTGTACTATCGTCGCCAAGAGCAACGGCAGCCCCCGTTTCTGTGTTGATTACCGCCATACCCTCAACCGGCACATCATCCGCAAGAGCGGGCTCATGCCCAACCTCGAGTCCTGCCTGAATGCCGTCGGAGACGCCCTCTACATTTCAGTCGCCGACATCCTCAGCGCGTTCTGGCAGCTACCCGTGGCCGAGGGGCACGTCGACCGCACCGCCTTCGTGACACCGAGAGGCAAGTACTGTTTAAAGCGCATGCCTTTTGGAGTAGCGAATGCACCGTGGCTGTTTCAACACGTCATGTATTTAGCTCTGGGCTACCTTGGCCCTGACTCCGGTATCTTCTCTTTTACATGGACGATTTGATTTGTATCAATCACACGTTCGAAAGCCACCTCGTCTCTCTCGAGAAAATGTTCGCAGCGTTGCATGTGGCAAGCTTGACACTCAAACCGTCCAAAATTCAATTTGGGCAGAAATAAGTCGACTATCTCGGTCATGTCATTTCCGCGAAAGGTATTTCCGTCAGTACCGACCGCATCAAAGCGATTCACGATCTGCCCACGCCAAAATCCATTAAAGAGTTACGTTCTGTTCTGGGTATGGCGAATTTCGTCCGTCGGTTTGTCAAAAATTATTCTGATCTTATGGCGCTGCTTGTAGAACTGACTCGAAAGAGCTTCGTCAAACTCACGAGTTTTAAAAAGGCCTGGGGTCCGGCACAAGATGCCGCAATCCAGAAACTCAAAGATGCTTTATCCGAAGCCCCTGTCCTCCACTTTCCCGGTTTTTGGGGAGATTTTGTCGTTCACACCGACGCTTCCGAGCAAGGTGTAGGTGCTTTCCTAGCCCAACCGTCCAAGGGCAGCACCGATGGCAAGGAGCTGGATATTTTCGCGTACTATAGCAAGCGCTTTTCTCGTAGTCAAAGCCACTAAAGCCCTACGATGAACGAATGCCTTGCTGCCGTATGGACTCTGACCCATTGGCGTCCGTACCTATGGGGTCGACACTTTACGTGTTGTACCGACCACCAAGCTCTCACATACTTGTACCACATGCAAGACACGTCCAATATGCTCACCCGTTGGGCAATTTGTCTTCAAAAATACGATGTCACCGTCAAACACGTTCCGGGAAAACTTAACTTTGTACCGGATACGCTGTCTCGTACTTTTAGCGAGGTGGACGGAAAACCACTTCCATCCGAGCCGCAACTTGCAGCTATCTGTCATAACGTCCCCGATGATCAGCATTTTCATCCCCCCAACCCTCGTGAATACGAACTGTCCTCTAACAACTTAAACGAGGTCGTACCCGTCGAAAGCGATCGCGAATTATTTGCTAGTGCCGTATTTGTCTTCCCCTTTGTCGATGCTGCGAAGTTGCTTGATCATCAGAGGAAAGAATTTCGTCAGTACTTTGACTATGTAGCCAATCCTACCAAGGCTCGCGTACCATACCAGCAATTAGAGTCCAGCATGAGTACATTCTTCACCCACGAAGGTTTGCTTTGCCGGTCTTACGTCCCTGCCCACCTACGCAGGCAGGACACCTTTCGTGATCAACTGGTGGTGCCGAAATCGTTGAGAACACTTGTAATCAACGCTTGCCATGGCCCCCCCTCGTCAGGCGGTCACCTAGCCTTTGAAGGTACATTCGACAAAGTTCGGGATCACTATTGGCGACCCACGATGCACTCTGACGTTGCCGAACATGTTGAAAGCTGTTTTCCTTGTCAATGCCGCAAAACGTTTCGCCGATCACCTACGCTGCCTGCCGGGCACCGACCGGTCACCAGACCGTTTCAAGTTTCGGTGGATGTCGTCGAGTACAAATCTAAGTCGGCAGGAAAACGATTTATCCTGTCTGTCATCGATCACCTCATGCGTTTCCTCATTTTGATACCTATCAAGTCTGAGGAAGCTGCGGTGGTGGTTCGTCATCTTATTGACCGCGTCTTTTCGGTATTCTGCCCACCGGAAACCCTGCATTCCGATCGAGGGAAGGAATTTCAGAACCAACTCGTGAAGGAATTGCAGTCTGTCTTTGGATACAAGAAAACACGTACCGCCGCTTATCGTCCGCAAGGCAACTCTGTTCTCGAGCGTGTCTACAGCACCGTGCACAATATGCTTGCCATGTACAGCCACTTGGCTTGCGATCATTGGGCGGAACTGCTACCGTGTGTCCAGCTCGCGCACAACACGACCTACTCCAACACTTTGGAGGAGAATCCCCACTATCTTCTGTTCGGGCGCACGGCTACTCTCCCCGTCGAACTCATCTCGGAGTTCCTTCTGCTGATGCACTACAAAATAAACTCGACTACTCACGTCGTACAGTAGAAAACTTGCAGCTCACGTACGAGAGCGCCTGTCGCAATCTACTAGAACGAGCGGGCAAGCAAGCCGTCGAAAACAAAAAAATGTCTTTCCTCAGTTTTAGAGTGGGCGACAAAGTTTTACTGCGTCGCCCGTATCACGAAACTGACGGACCAAACCCCAAGCTCGTTAGCCCTTGGCATGGCCCGTATACCGTCAGACCTCAGCTCTCCCCTGTTATTTATCGTGTGTCAAAACCGAACGAACCGGCCGAAGTTGCGGTCCACTTGGGTCGGATGAAACGATTCGTCAAACCCAAGTCATCCCCTGCCCCTGACTTTGAGGCACTCGATGACATGTTTCTCGGAACCACCTTACCCGTCCCTGATCTTGATGGCTCAATGCACACCGTCACTATCGGCCCGTATGTCATCGAAGCAATCGACGGACATCGGCGGGGGGTAGGTGCAGCGCCGGTGGAGAATTCCAATACCACCTCAAACTTAAAGGTCAACCACCACAATGTGGTGTATGGCGTCACTACAGCACTCTCCCTCAATGCAAGGAGATGATCGAATCTTACCGTGCTGTAATTCTGTCAAAAAATCCTTCGGATTTCGAAGCCTCCCGGGAAGAAGAAGCGAACCTGTTCTAGATCGGCATCGCGACGAAGGTGACATGTAGGGCATGTATACGCGCGCTGTCTTCTATTTTTTTTTTCGTGATTTGATCGCTTCGTTTTTGCAACGACCGATGCCCGGCGCCCAAGTGTTTTAGTATCTCCTGGAGCCGGCAGCCCTTCATGGCTTCCTTGATTCTCGTTCGTCTTTTGTCCTCCGTGCGAAGTACCGCGCACGCTTGCTCGTGGTTATCTTGTTTTCGAAGCATGACCACTGATCGTGTATGTTTTTTCTATTGCCTTCTTAGTGAGGTACAATAGCGTCTGTCGTACGTCAGTTGACTCCCGGCGCACGACCTTTGGAACCGGTATCAATTTGTGTTCTCTTAGCAATGTGGAACTTTGTTTCGCCAGAAATCCGAGTGGAATCGCCTATTAGACGTCTTTGTGTTGCATCGTTTGCGTCGCCTGTTGGCACTTCATCTCGGCGAGACCCAGAAGATTTGTCGACTACTCGTGATTTTTTTTCCGGATTGGCTTTCAGCCACAGGGGGGTCGAACAAGATATGAGCTTAGTCCAGAGAAAATTCATAATATACGAGCAAACACCGTTTCTTGTCTACTGGCTCCACGGGCATCACACGCCCAGTCTCTTTCCACCGGAATGCTTTTAAGAGCCCTGGTGATTGGATATGAGACGCATGTTTGTTGCGGGGTGCATTTTTCTGCGAGGTTTAGTTCCATTTCGACCTCCAGGAAGGCAACAAACTTCGGTCTGATTTCTGGCTACATACATGCCGTCACCTAGCACCGGCCTACTCATGTGGCTGTTTTGCTTTTCGCCATGCATTTTCGTTCGCCAGTGCTTCCGATCGCATCAATTTTATCTGGCCATGATGCGTCATTTTTGCGTAGCACACCCAGGATCCGTCAAAACATATTTTGCGCGACGCCTTCAATGAGCTATGCGTATATTCTCCGTGCTAGCCACTCGACCTGCAGGCCGCAGCTACGCTGTGTTTGGCTAAGCACATTGTCATTACTCCTCCGTCATTCGATCCTGAACAAAACTCTTGTTTACTACAACTATTTCCGGAAACCTTTTCGGTACTACATACTTTCGAAGATTTGAAGAGCCTCTTCGAAATAGTGTCTTAGGAAGGTTGGATTACCAGAGCCTGTGTTCCCATTGCTCTAATTTTGATGGAGTGAGCGCTCTAACACCATCAAAACTGGGGGGTGATGTGGGTCACAATGCTCTGAATCCAACCTGCCTACTTGCGTCTGACCACAAATCCTAGAACCTTTGGGAACGTTCCGCACGTTCTCCTAGAAAGATCGTCTCTCGGAGCGATGTCGTTATCGCCAACGCCCCGAGCCACAAGGAAGGGTACAACATCCTGAGGAACCTCAAGACGTCTTCCCAGACGCTTCCTCGGCTCGTTGCCCGTTGCTTTTATCCGAGAGGAGTGCGAGGGCGCGCCCTCGCATGCCTCTCACTCTTCCTTCTGTCCCCATCCCAACCTGAGATTCTGTTTCTTTACCGAGCACTTCTATTCGTTCGGTGATCGTCAACACCGCCCTCATTCTGCGACCGTTGCGTGAGAGGGACGCTTGTACACACAGCGTTGGAGATTCACACCTCCCTGCGGTGTTCTCGAGAACTAACCCTTAGTACCTGTTGTATCATACATGGTGCTACTATTGCAGTGGTGTTGCTATACGTTCCAAAGAACGCACAGCGCCCCACGACACAGCACCGCTAAACGAAGGGTAAGGCACGGCACCGCACTGCGCTGCGTTGCTAAGCTATATATATAACCGGGCTGACCTGAGCTGCGGATGCATTTCGTTTGTGATCCAACAGCGACGTAATATGTACATTCCTGGAGTGGTATTAATAGTACCGGTGCGTGGTACGATACTTCGAATGTTACTGGCATGTACGAGCTACTAAAAGTACAGCAAAGCGCGAAGCATGGCAAAGCACGGCAAAGCACGGCAAAGCACAGCGCTGCGCTGCTGAGCTGAGCTGCAGGGTATCGCAGGGCACGGCACTGTACGGCGCTGCGCTGATGAGCTAAAGCGCTGCGGTGGGGTGCTGGGCGGCGTCTCAGCTGAGGAAGCTTCGTGCAAGTATTAAGGTGTTTGCCTTGCGGGATGCTTGTCGATATGATCCTCAGAAGGAAAAGGTGGTTTTATCGCGAGCCCACGGCTGACAGCAGTACAAAACCCAGGGAGGTATTGTACTCAAGTAGATTCTGTTATTGTTATCGAGCAAGGCTTGCTGATTTAGGTCAGGATACAAGAGTGATCGAGAGGGGGGAGGAGAGGAGGGGGGGGGTGGAAGCTTGGCTCTGGCCAAGCTCCAAATACCGGCTCTCGTACTGGCAAGGTACCCAAAACTTCATGCCAAACGAGTCATCCCACGGTAGGGGTTGCAGTTGTATGATTACGCCAAAAATTTCCTGGGCGATTGAGCTCCTCATGTGAGGCACTGCCGGCCAATGAAGTAATTTCACGAGTACATTTATTTTTAGGACGAAGTCATAGAAGCTTGGTCGGGTTTTGCGAACGAATGCCTTCAAAGTCATTTTTCGAGTGAGATATTGAGTTCCTCATGTGAGGAGCTCAGGGACTCATGCTTCAACCCTACCGTGGGATGGCTCAAACGTCAATCCTGAGTGCAAGCTGCTATCTGCCTACGTCAGCCACCCCTACAAGGCCACGTGTGAGACTCATTGCATACTTGAAGCGAGAGAAATGACCAACTCACAACACAACCAATCACATCGAGTCCTAGTGTTCTCCTAAGAGCCATCCTACTCTTTATGCGAAAGTGCAGCTACCTATTCTACGCCAATCATCGCCGGACGGGTAGCTTAAGGCAGGATGCTACCATTGTTATGTTTCCTGCATGCCCCGCGGATCACGTAGTTCATTATACCATTTTATAAAAAAAAAGTTTAAGGACGTCAGCCGTGAGTTCGACGAATTTCGGGTCAATGCTCATCTTTGCAAGCTGCGTTGTTGGTACTCGTAATATACTACATGGGTGAGTTTTTTTTGGGAGGGGTCCTTTTTTTTGTATATATACTTCGGTATATGTTTTGTTTTTCTCCACTATAATGGTTAGTGTTGGTGTTTTTACCTTAGGTGGGGAACTTTGAGCTAGATCTACCATCGTATCTATTTTATGAATTTATTACTGTAGCTTCCTAACCTGTACTGCTCTATCGTATGTATGGTAGGTGGTTCATTTTGTTTTTCCCCCCGCTTCAATATCGGGAGGAGTATGAATACAGAGTATTACTAGTTGTCACATTTGTTGATATGTTGATATTAATACAGCATTCGAGAAGAAAAGTCGGCTACTCCCGCCGCTCCAAACAAAGCTCTGTGGGACTCGAACCCACGGTTCCACATTGATACGCTGTCACTCTAACATTTTGTAAAAATATTTTCAGGACGTTACATTATTGTGCGATATATTTGTACGCCTCGTTATCGTTTTAGAGCCGTCCATGCCGCTGCTGCAATTTCCGCCCACCCCCGCCCCCAACGCCCCCTCCTTCCCCACCACCCGCACCATCGCCTAGACCTAGCACCACGCGTGTAGCAAACCCCTACATCTATGCGACCTAAAGCCCTCCCCCCTCGCCCCCCGCCCCCCCCCGCCACGTCCCCCCCCCCTCCCCCACAAGAAATACTAATAGTTTCCACGCACAAATTGACCTATCCCACCCGTCCCCTCCCCCCCCTCCCCCCCTCCCGCCCCCCTTTTGACCAAAATCAGGCCCCCACGTCCTTAAAAACTCCGCCCTCTCCTCACCGGATATTCGACTTACAGGATTCACTTGATAAACTGATGTATTTCCGTCCACAGCTGTCAGATTTTGTCCCCCTCAGAAACGTGTTTTATATTTTCCGCGCACAGACTGCCTAACATCACCCTGTTGACTCTGATAGCTACACTGTAGTTGCAAGGGGAGTCGCCGACCTATATCTTTAAATGAGGACACACAACCCGTAATACGCGCGATCGGAGTATCACACACAGCTTGCAAAGATGAGTTTCGACAAAATCTTCGATCTCGCAGCTGGAGTGTATTTGGAGTAATTTTTATAATATATGTACGTGCCGAATCATGGATCGCACGGCAGCCTTCCTAGACGTTTTATTGATTCCGAATCTCACGATTCCGATTTTGAATCGCACAACAAATGAAATAACGGAAATCAGACCTTAGGTTATCAGCAAAGATATAACCCATCAGCAGATATAGACGGTTGGTCTATGGCTCAAGCAGATAGCGGATACCTAGTGGAACACTATAACATAAGCCCACCCTGAATAGTCGTAGATGCAGATCACACGACGATATGGCCATGGCTAACTAAGACATCAGAAAACCGGGAAGTGGATCGAAGATACTCAAAACAACGACATCAAATGAGGCTATAGACCAACCCACACGTCGTGATTGATGATTGATGATTGATGATTGATGCTTGATGATTGATGATTGAGGCTAACATGCCTCTGGTAGGGGTTGATCCGTGGGCCCACTGTCACTAAACCGCTGAGCAGAAAGTACTAGTACAAAGGAACGCAGAGAACAAAGGAAGGGGCTCCAGAAAAGGTGGCAACCGAACTGGGGAAGCGAAAAACGTGCACGGCAGGATACCAGCCAGCGACTGAATTTCTGTGCTTGGCACGCAATGGGCGTGGTAAAGAAAGGTAGCGTCCGCGCTAAAAACAGACATGTGCACTGCAGGATACCAACCATCGACTGAATCTCTGTGCTTAGGACGCATGAGCGTGGGTAAAGGGACACCAGAAAAGGTAACACCCGAACTGAAAACAGACACGTGCACTGCAGGATACCAGCCAGCGACTGAATCTCTGTGCCTGAGACGCATGTGCGTGGGTAAAAGGGACACCAGAAAGAGGGTACCCGAAGCGAGAGAACACGTAAACAAAACAAAAACCAGGGATAGTGAAAGGCCATACCGAGTAAGGGAAACGACAAAGTTACAGCAGCCCTAAGGGCTCCATAACTGAAACAACGAAGTTATAGTACACCCTGAAGGTGTCATAACTTATTAGGAAGACAAAAACACAAAATAAAACATAAAACACTGAGCTATGGTTGACTCTAGTTTACCGACATACTAAGGGGGAATAGAGTGGGCTCCGCGGGGCCCGTCAGCATTGCGTAGGACACCGCGTGCCAGTCCCCTGGTCTGATGACGCTGAATGCCCCAGGACCCGTGGACGGCGCTCCGTGAATTGGTGTAAGATGATGGCAGGAGGTTGATCTTGATCGGTCCCGGATCATCGAGGAAGCGGACGACATAGAAGTTGTCGGAATAATTGTCGGTCGAGGTGCGATGTGCTACTTTGCCCAACCACCAGAGACGGTCGTGGGCTTTGTACCAGAGGTGTGCCCCCGCGGGGAGGATCGTGGAGCTGAAGCGTTGAAGCTAGAGGGTGCGTGGGACGAGGCTGTACACGGGAGCGAGAAGCATTTCGCCCCGGGTCCGCGCTGGTTCGTGGTGAGCAGCCCCGACGCGCATCTGTCGGTATAATCGGTTGGACTGGCGGTGTTGTGAAGGGGTGCCAGACCAATAGCGGAGGATGTGAAGCCGGTGGTGTTGTAGGTCTTGTTCGTGTTCCCATGAAGAGCTGAGCAGTCCGGACCAACGGGTCTCGTACATGACCGCGAGAATGCCTCCCCGGCCGCGAACGAGTTGACGTCCCGAGATCTGGTCGACCTCGAGCCGTTCCGGCGGTGGAGAGATGTCGTCGAGGGTGACGTGGAAGGGCGGAGACCTGGTGGAGAAGGATGAGCACGTGCTTGGTGAGGCCGGCCAGAAGGTGCTTTGGTATGTCGTGGATGTCGTCGGGGTTTCGGCATGGTTTGCAGCGGAGAACGGAGACGCGAGGTTTGGAGTCGCGTCCGGGCATGTCGGACGGGAGATCGAGGTACAGGAGCTTGTCATGAAGGGGCCGACCGTCTGGGACGGCGGATGCCGGTGCTGGACCCACGGCGAGGACCTTGGAGGGGCCGATCCAGTTAAATGATAGCTTAGTCTTGAGAACGATGGCGTCGGTGTCTTTCCTGGCGCCTTGGCGAATGGTGGCGGCGGAGTTGTAGATCCACGCCCAACCGTTGACGGAGAATGGAGGTAATAAGCGGAGGGCGTTCATGAGGGGAGCGTTGCGGCGGTCGACACGCGATACGTAGATAGCGTGTAATTCCCGGGCGGCGCGGTAGGCGCGTTGTTGGCGAGCGGTGGCGATATAACACAAGTAAGTACAAAACAAATGGTGGAAATCAAAGAAAAGCTAAAACTGGACCGTTCCGCAAGTAATACTCAGGCGGCAAATTAGCGGCAAATGGTAGGAAGTTCAACTTACTACACAAAAAGGAAAAAAAAATAACGAAAAAGTTCAAATTCGTGTTGGCAGAAAAACCAAATTTGCGGGAAGCAGCTGAGAAGTTAAGAAACAACTGGCGAAACGAGCAGAAACAAAAATAATAAGGCGGAGCAAGAAAAGCTGGACCGTTCCGCAAGTAGTGCACGGAGGCGGTGTCGAAGCGGGACTCCCGGAAATGCCAGGGGTGCACCAACCGAGCACTTTCAGTAGAAATATATAAGAGTATGTTCATGTGGTTGAGTTTTTTCACTTAATGGGGGAGTATAATTATAGTGGTCCTCCTGTTATTTTGTTTTTAATTTTTTGCACATACATATATGATGTCATGTACCAGGTAGCATTTAATATACCTGGTATTTTGTTTTTCTCGACTAATATAGTGAATGGCTGGTTTTGGCATTTTTTTATCAGTCCGTTTGACCTGCGAAAGGCTAACCAAAGGCCTACCCAACAAGCTACAAGCTAAGCCTTATAACACGAGACCGTGATAACACTAGACCGCGACCTAGACTGCTGTTGCTTACGCTGTTATGATGGAACATTCCCATGCATGCAGTAACTGTGTGGTGTGTGTTCTTCACGTTAACTTTTTTTTTTTTTTTTTTTATCCTCCGGCGGATGGGGCAAAATAAAGCTTTAGCTCACCACACTTCCACGTATTTTCATACGCGTCGTGTGCCGATTTACATTTAACAAATTGATATTTCCACCCATCCATCTACATCCTCCAACCACAGCCAGTAGTGTCCGTGCTGACCCCTCATAGAGCAAGCAGAAAGAGAGAGACGAGCTCTCGTTGTGGTCACAAACTACGAGACAGATACACAGCAAGGATACACACATTTTCCAAATACAGCAGGCGGGCAAGAAAAAGAAAAAAATGCAAGCCAGCACACACACCAGATTATTAGCAGTTAAAAAGGAAGAAAAGAAAAGTAAGAAAAAAAAGAAGGACAAAAAAAAAACAGAAAAGAGAAAAAATGGAAGAAAAAGGGAAACAGGACACTGTTGTTGCAGAAGTAGACGAAAACCAGAACGGTTAGTACTCGTATATACCACTATTAATACAGCGAGCGCATCGATCCACCTCATTGCTGTAGAAATAGCCGAACCCCTCGTGGAACCAAATAATGAGGTCATGTGTGTGTTCTTCGCATTAAAAAAGAGCACCTCTTATAGCACCGTTTCTGGATCCGAAAAAGAACGTTTCGGATCGCAAAACCGGTTTGCAAATCTTACTCCAGCTGACTGAAGACCCGAAATTCATTTTTCATTCTTCCATTTTCGGATGTCGTTTTCGGGTCGGCCCCCCGCTCGAAAGCGTTTTATTATCGAGGCACGAGAAAATAAGGGTTTTGTATGTACGGAAGAAGTATCATATTAATACCACCCCCCGCTCGGAGCACGGGGGGCGGAGAGGGGAGCGCGTCCCCGAAGCTGCTCCAACAGCAGCCCCACGCTATCGTCCGTGTTGGAGCAGCCTCGGGGGCGCGCCCCTCTCTCCGCCCCCTGTGCTCCGAGCGCGGGGTGCGCATGAATATTATCCAACGTCGAAAGCAAAATACAAAATGGGGGCCCAGCTTCGGATCCGAAAATGACATTCGGATTTTGTTTTCCATATATATAACGTTGTCGGAGGCAACAAGCGTGGAATCAAGCCGAAAGCGGCAGTATTAATATAGTACAAGGTTTCCGCGCTGATGCGCAACGGTAACTCACCGCGATTCCAAGACCATCGGACAATGGAAGGGTCGGTCGAGGCGAATTTGTTTTATATGCCGAGGTCCGAGGTGGTCATATTAGACCTGGAGTGATAGATACCGACGTACGTATGTAACAGGGCTAACGGCTGACGCCGGAACGCAAAATTAAACAGAATCCGACGTCGACACTTATTCTACAGCGGCATCACTAAACGTTTCCATCCGACCTGGAGTATCAGCCTGCCCATAGAAAGAAGACTTGAAGAAAGTAAGCCTTGAATTTTTAAAAGGCACGAAGTAGCCTAGGTGAAGTGCCGGCATGTGCCAGCCGGAAATGCCGTCCCCATAGCACTACACTACTTCGTGCACTGCCACAACTAGTGGTTACCAGCTGGCCAAACGATTATACAGGCGCTTTCTCAGGCACCACCGGCACTACTCAACCGGCACCATAGAAGAACTACTATAATGCTGCAGTACTGTACAGCAGTCCATTCGTTGTTTCGTACGTACAACGCCCCGGTTGCAACTACTGCGCGCGTGTTCCGACACGCAGATGTTGTTGTCGTTGGTGCTCTCTGATGCGGTCCTCGTCGTGCTGCTGAAAATGGTCGAAATGTTTACAATGAAGAGCGAAAAAGGTCAAAGCCGATCTGCAATCCCAAGCCACATGCGATTGTACTAATACCGCCAAGGACCAGCGCTCGAATGGGTTGGGTGGATCGTAACGGGGCCAAAAGTCCGGCGGAAGGCTATTTCCTCATGGCCGGGGTTTTCGTTAGTGGGTGAGGTTGCGCAGGTCCCACACTACCCGGAGGGATGGCTTTCCAGGTGGCTATCTTCACCGCCCCTGATCCTCAGGGATCAAGTCGGGTCGACATTGTTGAGAGTATAAACCTTGGATTCAAATCTAAGTTAATGCACAGTCTATTCGCACGAATAAGATACGTCGTATGCAGTTGAATCTTAATTTGAATCTTACGTTGAATCTTCGGTGGAACTTAGATGTAAACGTAGATTTGAGTATGTTAAGGTTATTTCGTTGTCCCGGTATTCTACCGTACTACGGGAATTGTTCCGTGATGATCAAGTAAGTGGTGATGCAACCCACCATGATCACTCTCCCTTCTCTCTTCTTCTTCTTCTCTCTTTGGCCTTGAGCGCCTTTTCCAAACTGTCCCTTTTCTTTCTAATCACAAGTGGTCTTATCAGACACTTGGGTGCCACCTCTGCATCTCTTCGCATGGGAGACAGAGCCTCTACACAACCATTGTGTTCACAGGCTATTCACAGGTTATGAGCCTCGGCGTTTCATAAGTGGCAAAAAATCAAGCCTGTTTGTGATTCTGCCGTGTGCTATCCGTCTTTTCAATCACCGACAAACCGCGATGTACCGAGGACGGAGAAGCGTGTGACGCACAAACCGAATAGATAGGCAATGTACCGACAAACGATTGGCTTATCATAATTCAGCTACAAGACTACAATGGGCCGAGGAAGGGGAAGGATCACTGGAAGGATCACGCGCCCATCGCATCACAACCTTTCTCCCCCTCCCTGTCCAAGCCCTTCTTCAGCCTTTTTTTTTTTACTTTCTTTACAAATGAGCTCCATCAACAGCTACCCGAATGGCACTCCAGTCAACAATCAGGGACAAGCACTGGGGGCCCATCGCCTCCATGAATTATCGTTCTCGGGACAAGATAGCAGCTGGAGGTACATAGGGTTCTCGAGATCTAACTGCCGGGATGCCGAAGGCATCTTTTGGGGGGCACGCTACAACCTCCTCAAAGACATCAAAGTTCCGGGTCAAACACGCCTGGAACGGAAAGACATGGCAGCGAAGCTTAGAAGGCATGGGCTCCTAGACAGGAGTGAGCACGAAACGATATAAAAATATTTATAAAGTCGCTCAAGTACTTACGAACGCGAGATGACTTGCCGTTTTCTATCGATAGCAGAGTATACAGTTTTTTAGTGCGGGCTTGGATCGGTGACGCGGTTGCTGACCCTTTTGACTTTCTCCTCGCCAGAAGTATGTACAACGATATAGCCGAACGACTGTCAGATATCTCGTACGTATCTTAACCCCACAGGAGGAGTAAATATGGACGAGACTTGACCGTGTCCCAATTCAGGGGGTAATAATACCGCAGTTGTAATACTTTGTACAGGGACTGGCGCATGGTTATACCGGTAATATATTCTTGCGAGATGTACTTGTAGGTACTATACGGTTGAAATTGATAAGTAGAGAATATTACTTAGTGCAGCAGTTCTTTGTCAACTACAAAGTTACAGCCGCTCGCCAGTTACGTAGTACTGTATTAAAGGTGGAACTATGGGTCGTATGAAGTTACGTCAACGATCGTACAGCAATAAGCCATGTTCTACCGGAAAATGCGTACGAGCATATGTTCCAGCATTAAGGAGTAAAGGCTCACAAAGACTGACTATCTTATGCTCTTCAGCGTACGATTAGTATCAGACCGTTTATCGTTATATGCGTATGCTAGGATCATATTGAAGTGGCGTGGTTAAATTACAGCAGTGACCTTTGTTTGTTTTTTCTTTTCCAGGATATCGCTCGATGATGGACCATGATTACACCCATCATAGTCTATTACAGCACTATCAGTACTCGTAGTTCTATCTGCTTTCAATTTGTTTGTTTTTGCGGAAGTACGTGAGTAGGTTAAACGAACAACTGAATACGTGAGAATGATTTATTTTGTCGTGATGGACACTTGTCCACAATTCTCTTTATTTATTTGTCTAGTACTTCGTATTGTTTATCTATTTGGTACAATTCAGGAAGCGTGTTTAAAACCCAGTAGACGTATCTTTGCGTTTTATCTTCTAGGGCATTTATCGCTGGTAATTACACCAAGCGTAGTTTTTATACGTATCTTTCCTTGTAAGGTTTTATTTTCTTTTACTATTCTTAGTATGAGGCTTCTCTAGCAATCTGACTTGGCATTATGGGGGTGTGTTGAGAGTATGAACCTTGAATTCAAATCTAAGTTAATGCGCAGTCTATTCGCACGAATAAGATATATATGCAGTTGAATCTTACGTTGAATCTTACGTTGAATCTTCGGTGGAACCTAGATGTAAACGTAGATTTGAGTATGTCAAGGTTGTTCCGTTGTCCCGGCATTCTACCGTACTACGGGCATTGTTCCGTGATGATCAAGTAAGTTAAGTGGTAATGCAACCCACCATGATCACTCTCCCTTCTCTCCCATCTTTCCCTTCTTCTTCTTCTTCTTCTCTCTTTGGCCTCAAGCGCCTTTTCCAAACTATCCCTTTTCTTTCTTATCACAAGTGGTCTTATCAGACACTTGGGTGCCACCTCTGCATCTCTTCGCATGGGAGACAGAGCATCTACACAGCCATTGTGTTCACAGGCTATTCACAGACATACTCACTCACCTACCTGTAAACACGGCAGCTAGTGCTGTGGTAGCAGTAACGGTGACCGCCGGTAGAGACCACTGGCGCTGTACTTGCCACGGGAACCAAAGGATACGCCAGCTAGCGCCGGATTGCAAATTCAATGGAGTTTAATCGACAAACGAAATGTATAAAAGTACATTACGTGGATGTGTGTGGCAGAATTTTCCCCTTTCTCCGGAGGATAATAGTACTGCTTCGTCGTCGCCATCGCCCCCGTACCCATTATTACGAGCAAAAATCAACATAAAAAAAAATAACAAGCAAAAACGCAGCAGCACAGCATATGGCACTCCCCAGCCGGCGTTGGGGAGCACCCAAATCGAGTTCCGAACGCAACTACTTCCGGTATGAGGTTCTAGGAGCATTGACTATGTAGGTGTCCATACCGACCTCATTGCCTCCGTCCGCCCCGAGGGTGCCAAAAAGGAAACAGAAAGGGCAAAGCGAAAGGAAAACGGGATCGGCGAAAGAGACGAAAGGGGAGTAAAGGAAAAGCTGGTTCAGAAAAAGCCAGCTCACCGGCGGTGGTATTTCTCCAGTGTGGGCCGGCACTGCACCCCCGAGGAGGACGGAGAAAGCAACCCAAAAACCGAACAAAAACAAGAACGCAGGCGACAGGCTCTCAACCCAGGCGAAACCGAGCCAGATTCGAGGTAGTTGCAGCAGGTTGAAGATATGTACGTCGACAGGTTCTACCTCCTAGTCAGCCTGATACCTTCCTACCTGTCTGCTGTCTCCATTCTGCTTTCTTCAACAGCGTTTTCCCTACTCCCCCCCCCCCCGCCCTTGCGTTTGGGCCCCATGCATCCGGGCTGCGCGGCGATCCGAGCTTTTTTTTTGCCTCCTCTACGTGCCACCTGGTCATTAACCGTTTGGGTGCTTCCAGGACCCCCCGGTACCACTTGCCCACCTTCTTTGCTGCATGGATCCACAGTACAGGTTTTGCAAATAGCCGTGGGGAGGCTTCCGTTGAGCCTTCGGTGGATCGAAAAACGATGAGTTCGTCACTCAGGGTTCTGAGCCAGTTGTTCGGTGGTCCACATGGTCCCGGGTCCTCCCCATCGGCTATCGGTGGAAACATCTTCCTGCTGAGTGTTCGCCCCTCGCTTTGCCGTACCGTTGCCCCCACGAGAAGATCCGTCGTTTCCGGATGGTCGTTTCGATGATCTCGCAATTGGTTTTGAGGGCCTTCGCATACGAGAGGTTGGTGTGGTCGGCCCGACGCTGGAATCCAAAGACTCGCTGGAGGACTTCGAGGTGCACCTATTGGAGCGCGGCATAGTGTTTCGTGTTGAGGATCCACGTCACACACCCGTACCACAGGATTTCAATCACCTCGGCCTTCAGCATGCGGACCTTCAGGCTGAGCGGGGCGGTTGTCATACCGCATGGGGCTGGACCGAACCGGTTGAAGCATGCCCTCATGAGTCGGACCCGTCGATCGATCTCAACCATGAACTCATCTTTCTCGTGGATAACGCCGCCGATGTGTAGAAACTGCGTTGTCTGTTTATACCTTTGTCTTGCTGCTTCGATGACGAACGGTGGAGCCCGGGACGTAACGTCCCGTGTTTCCAGCAGCATTGTCTCCCGTCATCTTGTCCGAACCGTGAGGCCTGCTGCTTCGAAGTCAAAATGACTGCCATTATTTTAGCAAGCCCCTCCGCCGGTTTCGAGACAATGCCTGCGTCGCCGGCGTATGGCATGCCGCACACGGCCCTTTGCACGCGTGCCATCGGTTTCTCGTATTTTCCCGTCCTCTTGTCATCGGAGTTGACTACGTTCTGCATGTCAGTTGGCCTTGATGCTATTTTGTGCGCGGTATCGAGATATATCACACGCCAAATCCCGTCTACCCCTGCTCATTCGACTCGCGCCCCTTGTTACGGCTGTACGGTATATCTCTGTCTCGTATTTTATCATATTGTGTTACCACAGAGCTTGTCTCTCTCTGTATATAATGGGACGCACCATCGGCACGGACACAATGCGTTCTGAATGTCGGTGGGTGGCAATGACACTTTGATGTGAAGAATACGCGCACATACACGAGCTTGCTGCAAATACGATTTTCGACGATGCTCTCGATCTAAAAATGCCAGTAAAAACCAGCTGGGGGAGCAGGAGAAGGTGTCTTTGAAAAAAAAAAAAAAAAAAACGAAAAAAAAAAAAACATCGCCACAAAACACACGAGGAGATGGTGATTACGTGATTACCAAGGAACAAACTGTAATCCCGGAGTAACATCAAATAATCTAGCCTAATAGTCTTACGTACTTCACCCACGTCATTGGGGACATTATAATTGGATTTATTGTGGATTTTTTTTTTTTTCCAGCAAAGGGTTAAGAGCGCTTGTTTTGGCTTGTCATGGACTGCTCTGAACCGGTACCCACTAACACCCTGAGGGCACTCCTCATGAGGACACTTCTCTTGTTTCCCCCCCTGAACGGTTCCTTCCTGTAACGCCTTTCAAAGCTATGCGCTAGGAAAACTGCTGAGGTGCGCCTCTGTAACATCCTCCCCAGCTGGTGGGGATATCAGAAACGCCCGAAGAGTTGCAGAAACAGATAGATAGAGAAAGCACTAGAATACACTATGAAATGGAGAGTGACAGCCAACGTGAAAACGTGCGCCGTAGTAGTAGTTGTTGTTGTATGTAACGAAGATAAGGTGAACCCGGTAAATTTCAAATGGGAGTGGGGAGAAGATGAACCACCGATCGTAGACCAGTACACGTACCTTGGCGTAGAGATCTCAAATGATTGCTCTTGGGATGCACACATAGCGGAGGTAATAGGAAACGGTAAATCACAAGTAGGCAAGATGGATGCGATACTAACAGACCCACACCTTGACACTAGGATTAAAATATGTATTCTGATGAACGTGATTGTACCAAAGTTGGAGTATGCAGGAGAAGTATGGGAAGGGAACACGAAGTTCGTTAAACAACTGGAAACAGTGCTGATGACAGCAGCAAAACATATACTAGGATGCTCAAGTACGACGAGTAATACAGTATTAAGCACATAACTAGGAATGTACCCACTTAAAACAAATAGAGACGTGAGGAAGTTGAAATGGCAATGTAAAGTAAAGAGGATGCCAGAAAAGAGGTTGCCAGCCATAGTTGACAAGGCTGTATGGGAGAAAATAACAAAAAGGCGAGCTGGAATAAGATAACGCAGTCGAGAAAATATGGAAGGATTTAGGGGGAGACCAAGAAGCGGTACTGTCACCAACTCACCGGGTGCCGCCCTAAAGGGTCTTACCAACGAATCAAACATATAAAACCAACACAACACCCCATGTCATAAGCACCATTCGTAGTACTCACTTTCTACGGAAATCCGAAACCACAATTATTAATAACATTAACGTAAAAACACCACGTATATTTTTCTCCTATCCACTTCATAGTTTATGGTTGAAATATTTGGCATCTGCAATTAGCATGCAGGTACAAGCATAATATATTGCTCCCATCCTCCCCCCCCCCCCCCCCCCCCCCCCCGATAACGACAACCCCTCCCCCCTTCCCCCTCCCCCCCCCCCCCCCCCCCCCCTCCCCCCTCCCCCTCCTCCCCCCTCCCCCCCCCTCCGCCCCACCAAAAATCAAAATCCGCCAGAGTAATAAGACACTATCCGATACCTGGTAGGTGATATCATCTCATTACATTTCGAGCGACACATGCAGTAACTCCGTTTCATTTATGTGGTCTTCAAGTTCTGATCAACCCTCCCCCCCCTTAATATATAATAATAATAGTTGGCGTCGGCTGGCACCAACGAGCGCTGTAAAACATTATATATATACTGAGGTTGGCGTTGGTTGGCAACGACGCTGTAAAACATGCCAATCACTGCGTGGGCTAGACAACCAGAGTACCGTTTTTTGTTGTTTTTGTTTTTGTTTTTGACGGTCGCCATGATGGTTATCGAGTAGATCATACTGTGCGGTGTGGAGAACCCTAACTCCGCACAAGGGGAATGATCGCACCACTTAGTGTGAATATGGTAAGGCACCCACGAGGCAGTTACATAGTAATACCCATTGATGGCCACACCACAAAACAAAGTGACTCATTGGCGCTGTCATCCATAGGCAAGAAACTAGGCACAAGGTGCCGAAGTCCGTCTTACGAGCGGTTCTTGGAAGGATGCAGTTCACCCTTCATGCGACTAGCCGAACACCTCACGTCGCTTCGCACTTGGTGCAAGCAATGTCTGCCTGCTTGGTGGAAAACCGACGTGCTCCGTCCCGGCAAAGCAGGGATGCGAGGGTCTATGGTCATACGACTACGGCCATGCACAAGCTGAGTACACCCCCCCTTCCCCTCACCGGTCATATGACTACTAAGTAACTACAGTGTACAGGATTCACACTATAAACTGGTGCGTTCCACAGCCATCTGATTCTGTCCCCCTCAAAAACGGGTTTTACAGTTTGCGTGCACATATTGGTTAACATCACCCTGTTGGCCCTGGTACTAGCTAATAGCACACTAACGGGAGTCGCCGACCTGTATCCTTCATGAGGGCATATGTTAAGGCATTAGTGGGGTATTATTACTAGTTCGTTTGACCACTTGCAAAAGGTTAACCAGTAGCTTACCCAAACTAAGCCTTACAATACTCTCCCCCCCTGAAACGGCGGGATAGCAGGTCGGCCGGATATACGGGCGGACCTGTCAATATCCAAGCGGTTTTCATTTCCTGTGTATACCGGGGAAAGTCTTTTTCAAGTTCGCCATGGGGAAAATCTGAAAAAGTTTATTATGGTGGATGTGGGATTCGAACCGACGACCAACAAAAAAAAACATGGTCCTGCCGACGACGCCATTTGTTAAGGAAATTAGTGGGGTATTTTAGTCCGTTTGACCACTTGCAAAAGGTTAGCCGATAGCTTACCCAAAGTAAGCCTTACGATGCATACACATCCTTTACGTGACACGCGCGATCGGAGTGTCGCACACACAGCTTGCAAATATGAGTTTCGACGAAATCTTCGATCTCACAGCTGGATGGAGGAGTGTATATATTTTTTTTGTATAAAAAATGATCTCACAGTTGAAGGATATATTTTTTCATTTTTTATGAGAATTTATTTATCTCTCGCGGTTTCTCCGTGGAAGTATGTCATACCGTAGCAGGGTATCAAGTGTGTTCACGTTGGTTGGCAATCGGCGAAGAGGTGATGTCACGGACCTCGGGTAGTAGTGATTATTATTTTGGCAGATTTTGATTTTTTGGTGGGGCGGCGGGAGAGGGGGAGGGTGTTTTTGTGCGCGTGTGTGTTGGGGGGGAAGGGAGGGGGGGGGTATTTTCGGATGGGGCGGCGGGGGAGCGGTGTGTGTGTGGTGGGGGCAGGGGGGAAGAAACGGAAGCGGGTGCGAGCAAAATTTTCTATTCGCTGCGTGCTAAATGCAGATGCCAAATTGTTACAAAGATAAACTGTGAGCTGGATGGGAGGAAAGCTGATTTTACGTGATGTTGTTCTTGCGTGAATGCTAGTATTACTTTTATTTTTTTCGTACATACATGCTACGAGTACTACTACGTACGAATGAATGGCACTTATGGTATGCTGTATACACCCTGGTCGTCTAGATGAATATACCGTATTCTACACAAGATAACACACCCCCGGTGGTACATTTGAGCGCTTGAAAATATTATCACCGGGTGTGGTATCCTGTGGGGGGTGTGGTATCTTCTGTTGCCATATTACTTGGTATTAGGCTAAGGCGCTATATTTCGAGCCCCAAAAATTATTACCGGGGTGTCGTATTCTGTGGGGGGTGTGGTATCTTATGTGGGTGTGTTATCTTGTGTAGAATACGGTATACGAGGGTGTCACTCGAGCTACGGTACATAGTAACACGCTTCGGCTGTTTTCAGATGGTTTCCTATCCGAAGCATATACAAGTTATTATAGCAGAAATGTTCCCCCCCCTCTTTTCCTTTATCATTTTCTGTAATTGTTCAGCCGTCGCGCCGCTCGTTGTCGGATGCGAACCAAATCGTACATTGCATCATATAGTATCATTAAAAAAAAAAAAATGAAATCACCACAACAACAACAACAGCTGGGCGATCGAAGATGTCGTCGTAACTCATATTTTGCCAGCTGATGAGGTGTGTGATAGTCCGATCGCCCGTGATACTGGGCGTGTGTCCTCATTAAGGATATAACAATAGGTCACATGAATGTCGTGACGACTTGCCTCGCCTCACGCTCCCGAGCCCGCAGAGAAAAACGGAAAACCTTTCAAATGGTTCCTCCCCAGAACTCTTGACGCGAGGGGTCGTGAGGAGCGCACCTCTCACCACTTTTTTCGAATACCCGGTTGACACACCCTTTGGAATACTTCGAAGGGTGCAGTAGTTGTTGTTGTTTTCACATTGTCTCGCAAAATAATCAAGTCCACGAGTCACAGGACAGGCCCCAGTCACTCTGTCTGGAGTGGAAACATACCCAGAAGCAAGAGGACAAATAAACAAAACAAGCTATTGAATCTAACCCTAGCCCTCTCACCCAACCAATCCGAATCAAACCGAATCATTCAACCAATGTAGGAATAACACGCCATGTCCTATACTACACACAGCAGTCTGTCTCAATCATTTTGTCGAATACCAGCCAAGTGCCAAGTGTGGTGAGGTCTGCCGGTCGGGAGTGGGATTTTGTTTTTGCTGTTGTCCCAAACCGACAAAATAAGTTCGTCTGGTTGTAGCCCGTGCTGATGACACCGCAGGGCGCTCAGAAGACCGTTATCATTGCGGTGACGGTCTTTCCATTAGAAAAGTTACTTTTGATGACGGCAGTTATTATCCCAAAAGAAAGCTGTGGCGAGCGGTGACAGGCATCCAAAAGAAACTTGCGTGTGGTGACAGGTGTCCAAGGGAAAATTAGTGCGGCGAGATGTAGTAATATTGTTGTGCTTACCATCCGGCGATGTGCGGTACCAGGTATGAAAATCAACTAACGTTGATCACTCACAATATTCCCCAACTAAAGAAAGAAAACTTCGGATATCCATAAGAAAACTTGCTTGCGGTGACAATCTCGCGCACTCGCAGTCGAATAAGAGCAGGAAACACACTGCGTTTTCGACGTACACGCAGTGATAGTCGTAGTTTTCGGGCCAACGTGAAAAAAAGCGAGGTCCCAAGCACGCGCAGCTAGTCAAGCAGAAAACACGCACAGCGTTGTGGACGTACAGCACACATTTCGGTCAACGTCAGAAGCGAGACCCCGAGCACGCGCAGTTAAACAGGAAACAGAGAGCG
This sequence comes from Undaria pinnatifida, assembly GCA_012845835.1. Lineage (NCBI taxonomy): Eukaryota > Phaeophyceae > Laminariales > Alariaceae > Undaria > Undaria pinnatifida. Next base: position 19,345,888 of record JABAKD010000025.1, on the reverse strand, counting down.
TTTTGGACGTGTAAATAACATAGTAAAATCGTGTTTTTTCGCCAGGGGGCGCGTTTTCGCGCCGGCCTCGCCGCGCCGGGCCCGTCGCCGCCGGGCTCGGCCGCCAGTTATTATCGCAGGGGAAACTCGACGAGCATACGAAAAAAAAACTGAAAAGTGGGAATGTTGAAACCTATACGCGATGAACATGAAAGGCTCGTACCCGGTCAGGGGGGAGGGAAGGAAAGACAGACAACTGTGACCCCGGCTTGTCCTGTCCACAAGGTCGTAAGCGGAGGGTAAAATATCTTGTATTCGAGTTGAGCAAGAAAAAGAGAAGAAAAAAAAGAAGAGGGGGTCACGTCAAGGGAGACCGCGCTATAAACTGTAATCAATGGCTACCCATTTTGCAGTAATAAACTTGTTTTCTATTTTTTCTTGGCTTCGCGATGTTGTCTTGTGCGCCGCCGCCGCCGCCGCCTGTTTTTCGTTTTCTTCGCCGCCGTCAACGAAAACAGTTTTTTTTTGTCCGTTTCTGAACGAGGTGCAGAACCAACCTACCCTCGCTAGTGGTCTATAGTTGGTAGCGAAAAACAGGGGCGCCCTACCCTACCCTAACCTACCGTAGCTGTACACTAAAAAAGGCAGGACTGTTCACGGGTCGTGACCCGGCCCGCGGGTTGTGTCTTGGAGGTTTCAAAAAGAAACCTGGTCCGGTCGGGTCGGATCCGGTCGCGTCAGGAGGAGGAGGAGGTGTGCGAAATCTCACGAGGTTCCGTCGGGTCGGATCATGAGGTTTTGAAAATGTCACGGGTCGGGCCAGGTAACCCTGACTCGACCAGATCCGGGAGCGGTAATATATCCCGTTGGAAAAGCCCTGATAAAAAAAAGGTCCACGGCCGGTTAATTCTGCGTTTACGGCTGACGACGCCTAGCAGTCGTCCCACGGCAGGGGTGCAGCAGCAGAAAGTTCCAAGAATTTGCCGAGTTCCTAACGAGAACTTTCTGAGTTCTTAACGATAATTTTCTGAGTTCCTAACGTGAGGAGCTAGATCATGTATCCCCCCCCGAACCATGACTTCGAAGGCATTCGTTCGTTCGCGCAACCCGGCCAAAACAAAGGTATTCGTAAATTTTACCATGCCAACGGATGGTTCCACGCTTACTTGAGGAGCTCAACCGCTCAAAAAAAATATGTAGCCCTTGTCGAAAAAATGAGAGCTTAACCGCTCAAAAAAATGTGTAATCCTTGCCAAAAAAGTGTGTAGCCCTTGCCAAAGAAATGTGTAGCCCTTGCCAAAAAATGTGTGACCCTTGGCAAAAAAAAATGTGTAGCCCTTGCCAAAAAAATGAGAGCTTAACCGCTCAAAAAAATGTGTAATCCTTGCCAAAAAAATGTGTACCCCTTGCCAACAAATTGTGTAACCCTTGCCAGAAAAATGTGTAACCCTTGCCAAAAAAATGTGTAACCCTTGCCAAAGAAAATTGTGTAGCCCTTGCCAAAAAAGCGTGTAAACCTTGCCAGAAAAACGTGAAACTCTTGCAAAAAAAAAACTTGTACTAGAGCCGTTCTGCGGTAGCTCCCCCAACTTTTCGTTGACGAAATCGCCGGTTTTCAAACCAGCTCCCGGCCGTATTTCCTGAAATACGGTGTCCCTCGACACCCCAACGTCGTCGATCGATAGACCTTTTGCACACAAGAAAATACGGGGATGCTTTTTTTTTTTCTCTCAACAGTATCCTTCCTTGTTGTCGAGCAGCCATGAATCGTTCGATAAAGAAAATCGCTGGTTTTTGGGGGGGGCGGGGGCTATATCGGTAGAATTCACTCACTACGACAAAAAAAGTAGCAGTCATCCAGAGGCCAGGCAGCTCTCCCGGTTGACTGTGGGCCTCTCCTCGTCAAAAGGGACCGACCCACGATAGAGGCGGCCCCTTTTTCGTGGCTGCTTTCGCTTGCCTGAATGACGGGTGGGAGACTCCTTAACCTTTAATCGTCCGAAGTGACATATAAACATATATACATATATATTTGTTTTGGCAATATACCAGGTATACTTTTATTAATGCGCAGGCCATGGGATTTATTCATTCATAGGGTTTATTTACACTTCCAGTTTTCTCAAAATCATTCTTTTTTTCTTTTTTTTTTGGGGGGGGACGGGATTGGGCGTAGAGCTCCCCTGGTGTGAGGTGTAGTCACCATCACAAGGTAGGGGTGACGCAGATTCTGAGAAATTTTCTGGGCTCCTGGCATGAGGGCAGCCCAAGATCTCACCATCGCCATCATCACCCCGAAAACGTGATGAATATTACATTACGAAGGCGCTCGCTTGCGCGGTCCGACCAACGGTTGTACGCGCTAGTCCCAAAAGCAGATATTCCCGTAAAGTCATCGTGTGGCTGACCCGTGGTTCCTGATTGGAGGAGCTCAACCGGCCAGATCGGTCAGAGAAAAACGTTTGGCTCCAAAGGAGCGGAACCCGTACCGTGGGAAGCCTCAGCCCACAAAAAAAAAGAGCGCACCTCTGTTGCGCGGTCCGACCAACGGTTGTACGCGCTAGTCCCAAAAGCAGATATTCCCGTAAAATCATCGTGTGGCTGACCCGTGGTTCCTGATTGGAGGAGCTCAACCGGCCAGATCGGTCAGAGAAAAACGTTTGGCTCCAAAGAAGCGGAACCCGTACCGTGGGAAGCCTCAGCCCACAAAAAAAAAGAGCGCACCTCTGCCATGGCATGTGCCCGCGTTGGAACAAAGAAAAGAATGGTCTTGTCTCCGTTTTTGTTGTGAGGAGGAGGGACTGCGCGGCAAAGGGGGGGAGGGGTGGCGGGGGGGTCACGCGCAAAAGAAGGGAGGGCGGTGTATCTACTAAGCCATGGGAAGGTTCAGTGGGTTGCCCCGTTTCTGATTTTTTACAAAAAAAAAGAGGTGTGTGAAGTGTAGAGATCCTCAAGCGGGGAGTCCAGAGCAAAAAACAAAAATTTGCATCCGCTACCTTAGCGTGCATAGTTATTGATCCTTTGTGTTAGAGTTCACCCCATGCCTTGGGTAGGGGGTTGTATCTATTACGCATTGCCGATTTTTTTTTTTTTTGTGAACGTCAATGTTATCGTCGCTTTTGACGCGTGCTAGATGACGGGGCTAAAACCTGAGCTTTCTTGGAGGCCCCCGGCCTTGAAAAGCTCTATACCTCTATACCTCTCACCCAAGAAACTGAGTGATGGTAAGCATTATTGGCCTAGCGTGACGGCCTGAGCATAAAACAAAGAAAAAAGTACTGCAAAGACGAAAGAATTATTGCTGCTGCTCCGTTTGGGATCCCCCTTCAACCAGGCGTTATTATTTTTTTTTTTCTTGTTCGGCTCAAAATTGCTACGTCGGAGTCGTCATCCCACGGCAGGGCTCGCGCTTTTGGGACCAAGCATTTCTGGCCTTCTGATTGGTTGAGGCTCTCGAGCGAGGAACCGCCGGTTATTCTGACACTATTCATAGTTTGTTTTGCTTTTTCGGACTGGCGCATGGAAGCGGTGGTCGGATTTGCGCGAGCGAACGCCTTCGAAGTCATACGCTTTTCGGGTGAGGTATTGGGCTACTCATGCCAGGAGCTGAGAAACTTCCGCCGCGCCCCTGCGGCGGGATGATTCGTCGATCGTACCTCTCGTCCTCTTCGTCCCTCGCCCTCCAAAGGGGTCAAGGTTTTTTTATTACCAAAGCCCCCCTTGACGTTCACTGCATCAATTTTGTTTTCGTTCGGAGAACCAAGTGGTTGGCGTTACTGCATCAGCAGCAGTCGATGGCTAGCGACAAATGTTTCAGTCGACAAAGGCCCGTCTCACGCACTTGTTCTTCTTCCCGCAATTTCTGAACGATAACGGGGATACGTAGGGGATCACAACCTGCTTGTCTGTGCGCCCCCGCCTGCTCCTGCCTCTTGTCGCTCATTCATCCGGCCCCGAAGGCTCAAAAAGTATATTCGAAAGAACGCCAACATCCAGAGAAGATTGATTGTCAACGCTGTGCGTAGAAGTTCGTTATACCTGCTGCATCCCTTCGAGTACCACTTTACATTTGGCGTTGTCGGCAGCACTTATTCACTCTTAGCTTCGTCGGCAGGACGGGGCGGGGGGGGGAGGGTGGGATATAAGCGTCGATGCCTCTCTTCCTCCGAACCGATCTCACCCTACCTCGATACCCCAATCCTGATCTACGTGCCCAACCACTTCCATCTCTTCCACCGGCATATTCCCGTGGGCAGATCGCGATGCCTACCGACCACGTCAAGGGGATAAAAAACAAGCAAATGCCGACAAGAAGGAGTGGTAAGAATGGGAATGAGAACAAGAATCCGAAAAAAGGACGGGGCTGGCGTGGACAGGGGGGTGGTAGGAAGGCATGCTGCCGACGAGGACGGCGTGCGACGTGAAAGGGAACAAAGAGGGGGACACGCTAGCAACGAGGACGACATGAGACAGCGGGGAGAAGGAGGATCAGGTGGAGATGGAGGAAACGGAAGAGGGTGAGCAAGAGCAGGAGGTGGTGGAGGAGGAAGAGGAGCGGGAGGAGGCGGAGTGAGACGGCCAGAAGCCGGACGTCCTCCGCACGGCCACCGACCTCTCCGACTCCGACGTGCAAACTGCACGGATCGCCCGCCTCGCTGATCTCGAGCGCCAGTGCGCCTGGACTTCATGTGGATGGCAAACAAGCAAATGGCAGAGATTTAGGGGTTCAACAGCGCCAAGGGGGACGGCGCCATGCCTTTGTTCGTTATCTTGCAGCTACGACTCGACGACGCCATCGCGGAAGAGAACGACGTCGGAGCCCGTTACCACTTGTGCCGGACAATCACAACCCCGATACGCACCCACGTACGCATCATCTGCCGAAGGTGGACCCATTGACCCTTCTCGGCGGCGTTCATGCTGCAAGCCGTTGAGAGCGATGAGGTACACCCGACGATATCCCACCGATAGCGTATTCATGTGCTCTACCGCTACCGTGATTCTGCGATTTTTTGCCGGCCCGCCACCCCCCCCCCCCCCCCTTCCTGCCAGAGGTGCCGTCGTCACGGATTTGCCCACAGTGTTGCTGGTTTGCGACCAACAAGACTGTATGTCCGGATATCATGCCACCTCTTAGCGGCGTTTTGTGCGCATATGTCACACCGCCGCTGGCCCAGAGGGCCAACTAAAACCGCCCCCCCCACTGACCAGGGACCTACCCCCCCCCCGCCCCCCGCCCCCCCGCCTGACCAGGAACGGGATGCGTTAGAGGAGGGGATGAGGAAATTAGACGTATGTGACATGGAAGAGTTTCGTGAACTGGAGAGTAGCGAGAAAACGATCGCTATCCTAGGATATAGATGGTGGCCGCAGACGGTGAAACAGGACCGGGACAGGATAATCAAAACAGTTTCTATGTAGTGTATGGAAGAAAAGCACTTGTAATGGGCGCCTGTATGTTGGAGGCGTCTCTATTAGGAGTAGGAACGGTGCTTCATCTCGAAAAGGATGCATGGTCAATGGTCAAATGACTAAGGCGAAGCAACAAAAGAGTACCCCCCCCCACCCCGGACCCCGGCGATCTCCCGCGGCGACCCTCCCCCCCCCCGCGACAAAGCGTTCACAACCGTCAGCACCGGGAGGCGCAGGAATGAGCGGTCTTGGGCACACAGTAAGCACCGACAGCTCCCAGAGCCGGCGACGACGCTCTACACAGGAAACTTCGCACCCGACACTATGGGAGGATGTTCAGGTGGGACCCGTGCTATATCACGGGTAAACGATACCCACCCGCGTTTCGTTAACATAGTGACAGGTGGGCAAAAGGCAGAGTACCTGAGCATCTTCTGGAAAACTATACACGACGCAAGATCCACAGAACGTCCGCCAAAGCCACACGGCAGCCTTTTGTTGAACCACCTTTTTTCGAACACTTAAAAAAAAACACGCCAAACCGACACAGCACGTGGGCAAACTCGCACGTTGTGTGACATTTCACGCCCCAAAAGGTGCTCAGAAGGTCTTCCTTTTGCGAACCCACGTTTTAGTTTGTCGACGATACGAGGGGGGGGGTCCCGTCCACCCGTGATGCTGCGAAGGGTTTCAATTTTGCCCCCAAGCATTTATCGTTGATGGATCTCTTCAACTGGCATGCTGGATCTCTTCAACTGGCATGCTGTACCCAATATTTTTATGTTTTGACGTGTATTTTACTGCATTGTTTTTTTCTGGTAGAGACCTAGCCCATTGAATAACAGCACTGCTTATCGGGCTTTTAGCTTTTTTCTGTTGTCATTGTCGGTTTTCCGGGGGTCGGGTATTGAGCTCCTCCTTAGGATCTACCCCCGATCCGAGCAACTACGCCCCCACGAGGACGGCAAACGGCAAAGACTAGGGACAACGGCCTCCGACACGACCATACCATCGCGAGTAGCCAAGGCGCAGACCTCACCACGCCCGCTACAGCAATCTGCCAACTCGATGACAAAACTCGCTCCCGCAGTGTCAATAGCACCACTCCGACGGAGATTTATTATGCTTCTGTTAGATACGGCATCAAAAGGCCTGTAATTATCCGAATTTGAGATCATTTGGATGGGCTTCGTATGATAAGGTTGGTGTTTTATATTCGGGAAAGTTACAAAATAGATCGGAGGCACGTGCCTCCGATCTCAGAAGATATCCGGGGCTCTGGTGGAATCGAATAAAGCTACGTCTCTACGAAGGCAAAGGAAGTGAGTACTCTCCGAGGACCTGCTCAATTGGCAGACCTGCAGGGGGCACTCTGTGTCCCCACCCTATAACCTAACAAATGGCGTCGTCGACAGACCATGGGTTCTTTGGGTCGTGGGTTCAAATCCCACATCCACCATAATAAACTTCTTCAGACTTTCCCTATGTCGAAAAATACTCTCCCCGGTATACCCAGGAAATGAAACGGCTTGGATAATTGACAGGGCTGCCCGTTGTTGTTGTTGTTGTTGTTGTTCTCACATCAACTCGCATAATAACAGAGAAAACTGAAAAATGACATAATCAAGTCCGTGGTCACAGGACAGGCTCCAGTCACCCTGGAGCTGAGGAATACCCCAGGGAGAAAGCACAAACAAACTCAAGGTGGTACACGCATATATCACAGCTGACGCAATTCATGCTTCCACCAGAAACATATAAAAGTGAAATCGGGAGTCAGTCTACGATGTGCCAGGTCCAGGCCGGTGCATACGTCTCACTACTCACGCCTGGAGAAACCAAATATTCCGATTGCCACCCAAGGAAGACTATAACGTATATATTACACGCAGTATCTATCACTACGCATACGCACGACAGGCGTAAGTCAATTGGAGAAAAAGACACAAGAAAAAGAAAAGAAGATAAAGGAAAGGAAAGAAAAGAGAAGAAAAACGAAACAAAACGAAAAAGGCAAAGAGAAGGAAAAGACAAGAAAAGCAAGAAAAGACAAGACAAGAAAGCAAGGAAAAAAGAAGAGAAAAAAAGAAAAAAGAAGAAGAAAAGGAAAGAAAGAAAAATGTCATACTAGCAGACCCTAGGAACTGGCAAAGGATAGCATTGGGCTAACAGAGGGTATCACGTCCATCATCAATGGCACCTAGGAGAGAACGTAACATGGCGAAGAAGTCAGGGTGGTCTTGTGCTATCTTGTGACGGCCATTAGAAGGCCCACAACTTTCAATACGATGATGGCCAAACCCAGACTTCAGTCTCTTGGGCATGACGCTCCCCCTTCACCCCCTCCCCCCTTCCTCGCTTTCCCCCTCCCCCCTCCCCCCCGCCCCCCTCCCCCCCTCCCCCAGTCCCCTCCCCGCCCCCCCCCCCTTCCCCCTCCCCCCGGCCGCTTAGAGATGCCAAAGGTGGATGGCGCTGCCGCAGTCTTTGCGCGTCGCTCTGCAGCTTTGCGTCTCTCCGTTTCATGCCAATTAAGCATGAACAACTCGGCTCCCTCCTCTACTCTTCGAAACCATCTGCCAGCCTTCTGAGCAGCCTTTCGCCATCCTTCGAATTTCATTCCAAAGACCGACATATCCTCCTTCAGATGATCCATCCAGTCTTTCTCTTGCCCCCCTGAGTAGCGCTTACCCCCAACAAACTCCCCAAACATCACCCTTTGTGGCAGACGTTCCTTCCCCATACGTGCCATGAATCCCGCAAACAAAACCCTCCGTTTGCGCACTATCGCCTCAACGCTCTCGGAATCTGTCTGAGCAAGCGCGTCGGCGTACGACAGGGTGTGGTCGTCGCGCTTCCGTTTCCGCCATTCAAGGCATCGGAGGAGCATGGAGCGGTTAACCCGTCGTAGCCTGTCATAGTCAGGTTTCTTCGGGCTCCACGTCATGCAACCGTACAGCAGTGTCTCGACCACCTCAGCTTTCAGCAACTGCACCTTCAACCGTAAGCGCCCACCCGGGCGATCATAGATTTCCATCTTGTACCGCTGGAAGCACGCCAGGCCCTCTGAAGACGCCGCGTTATTTCAATGCTAAGATCTCTGTCCGCGGTGATAGCCCGACCGAAGTATACAAACTGGATGGTTTGTTTGTATACCTGGCCGGCTGCATTGATCGTGAAGGACAACTTCCCCCCGCTTTTGGTTTCCAGGCACATTATCTCTGTTTTTGCCTCGGATACTGTAATCCCGAACGACGAGCACGCAGTCACGATCGCCGTCATCATCCTCTCCAGCCCTTCTGATGATCGCGATACGATGCCCGCATCGTCCGCGTACTGCATACCCCACAATCTCTGCACCCCCTCCCCCTCCTTCCCCCTCCGTCCGTCGACTTTGCCTGTGCGTGAAGTGCCCTTCTTCTCGCCTTCCTCCTTTCGCTGGAGCTGCACCATGTTGTCCGTGATGGCTGCATCAGCGAGGAAGCGTTTCTCGGCCACACGCAGTACCGCCGTGAAAAGCATGTTGAACAGCAGTGGCTATATCCGGCTGACCTGCTATCCCGCCGTTTCAGGGGGGGAGAGTGTTATAAGGCTTAGTTTGGGTAAGCTGTTCGTTAACCTTTTGCAAGCGGCCAAACGGACTAGTACTCCACTAATACCTTAACACTTCCTAGACGACACATTGGACAGCATCGGACGACGTCTCTTCCACTCGTCTCTTTTTTCTCAACAGCCATCTCGAGGATACGCGTGCTCCCGCTCTGTATTTTTCATTGCAACTATTTTAAAGAAGTTAGCTGCGAGTTCAAAGAGTGTAAGGGTCGATACTCTCATCTTTGTAAGCTGCATGATACACCGGCCGCGCGTTTTTATTCAAGTATTGCTCTTTTGAAGATACATGTCTCCCCCCATGGATGCTTCTAGCGTTAACATCAATACCAAATTACTGCCAACAACAGTAACAATGGTTTCGACGATATATTCAAATATTCAATGTATATCGTCCCAAGGCAGTAACTTGTATTGATTCATAATATGCCAGTGTTAATTAAGAACAGTATATTATGCCCATACACAATATGCATACTCATACAATAACGAATAATTATCAATGGAAAATAATGACAGAGTATTCTTGTCCATCCCCACCTCTCTCTTAAGTAGTGGCCACTGCTAGAGAAATTACCCCACACTACTAGCTTCTAGAAGGTTTGTCCCCTAAATCATGGAGTCTGTCCTCAAGGAGCCAAATGGATGAGGGACTTAAAGGAAGAGCCCGTCCCTCGCCCCTCGCCCCTCGTCAGCAAGCAAGTAGTAGCCTACACAAAGGAGCTTTCACCATGTCAGCAAGCAAACAAACACCGCATGTACGCATACATGCAGGTCGACACAAGCTACAAGCCACTAAAAAATCTATTCGTCCGTCCCAATTTGCAGCTGGAACTCCGAAACTTATCCCACACTATTTCGAAGTCGTTTGTGTAAAAAAGACGTGGATGGGCGCAGTGATACAAAAACTCATCGCACCAACCGCTGAGCTGCGGTCCTCCTCTGTTTTGGGTGAGCATGCAATATGCTTGCTGCTATCTTTGTTGCTGTTGTTGTTGTCGTTGTTGTTGTTGTTGTTGTTGTTGTTGTTGTTGTTGTTGTTGTTGTTGTTGTTGTTGTTGTTGTTGTGTTGTTGCTGTTGTTGTCGTTGTTGCTCTGCTACTGCCAAGTAGGTAACCTATATATTTCTTGCGTCGCCCTCACTAATTATGACGACTCCGAAGGAAAGCCTTGTAAAACTCTTCTGGACTGACTGGTCGGTGCTACCTGCCAGGATACTTGGCTGTGGTGGGCAATTGCGTTTTCTTTAGTTTTGAAGAGCTATTTTATGTATGATATGCCTGCTATATATTGGTAGCTCATAGCAACGCCTGCGTTCTCCCTTTTTCAACTTGCGACACCCCCGGGATTTGAAGCCAACCACATCCCAAAGGGGGACTGCTCATCGCGCTTGGATACGATACACGATACATAAATGACCGTGGCTGATAATATTAAAGAGTTCCAGCAAGTACATTGGCGTTTTTTCAGTGGAGGATTTTGCAACGGAATGTCCCCGGTTCGGAAATGATAATAACGTGGTGCCATGCCGTATCGGTTACAAAGCAGGGAGGCTGTTCATTATGCTTACATATGATACGGACATATGACAATGGTTGGTGATATTCTTATAAAGAGAGTTCCAATAATAGCAGGTTGTGGCTGTTGTAGTGGGACGTTCATATCAGAATATTCTCGGTTTGGCGTTTTTTTCCTATGCTGATGGTTTGCTCGAGCCCCCAACCTCTACTCTACCCTGCTCTACTCGGTCCTCTACCTGTCTGCATGCATGATGTCTACATGGATGCTCGAGGGGCGTGATTGTTGCGCACCAGGTACGTGATGTTTTTCACCATTATTAGCTGGTACCGCCGCTACCCCAGCTCTGCCCGTGCAACGGGAAAGGCCGCCACGCTTCGAAGGTCAAGGAACAGGAACCTCGCAAATGCTACGGTGCAACTGTCACCGGCGGTCGGTTGCTTCTTCGAACTTTGGATCGTTGGTTGCCGCATTGCCACTCGATACCGTATGTATATTGCGTACTGGTACGTATTAAGCGCTAACATATTTAGGGTACGTTGCGCTGTTCCCATTTGATCGGAGCAGAGCTAGGAGGGTTATTCTCGTCGGATGTCGTAAAAGAGGTAAACTGTTTAGTGGCGACTGGACAATAATGTAGGCAGTGAACAAACACATGCTCTTGCAGCACAAAAAAACGCGTAGGTGTATTCAAGTATGCGAGGGGAACAAGAGGAGAGAACAGACCCTAGTCGAGAAAACTAGGGCGAGCCTTCGAAGCTCCGCTTTTTTCATTTTTTCAGTGCTTCTAATAAAACAAAGAAGCAGTGAGGTATGGGTCGTGGGTCAACGATTCCCACACACCAGCCCGTGCTCTTCCCGGAAGCTCCTCCAGTTTTTCCCGTTGTCATGGCCGTACGTTGGTTCTTCAAGAGCGGCTCAAGTGGCCTGCCGTGGGGTAGAGCCCCGAGCGTGAGCAGAGCGACAGGTCTAGCATGCCGCGTGTGCGGCGCTGTTGCTGATACTGCTGCGGGCGCTAACGTTACGTCTCGTCGAGAAGTGGAAGGTATTGTCGGCGTAGTCCCGTGGATGTTAGAACGCCCGGCCGATTCAAGACGATTGCGGGGAGCGATTGGAGAGTTCGACCCGATTGTTAGAGAGGAGAGGAAGGGGGGGTTACTATGGAAACTAAACGCGTGATGACATCTCCGTGCACGGAAAGTCCGAGAAAGTGCACGCGCTGCCGACCCAACCATAACCAGACACAGGCGGCGCCAAAAGAGCTGAAACTTCGTAAGGTAACGTGGCGAATATAGCCAATGGAGTGGGTGATTGCGGCGCAGGGTGGCCAGAGCCTAGAAACGAAACCCGAGAAAAAAAAAATCGAGGGGGTTCCTCTTGGAGTGAACCAAGCGGACACAAATGAATAAACGATTAAGCTTACAGTTTTGGAATAGTGGTCTGGGTGATATACCTTTTTGGGGGGTTATGCCCCCCTAAAGGCATGCATTACGCGGCTGTGCTGCCGTTCTTGCCTACGCCCGCCGGTACGTGAGATTGTTGGGCTTTCTCCGCCCGCCGTTATTTCACAGTTAGTCATTTACCCTGTCCGCTTCGTTTGTTTTTGTCTTCATTCCCCTTGATTGTGGTTGGGGAAAGACCAAGGTAGACCAGGTGGACAAAACCTTCCGGGCCGACCGAGTCTCAGTAGAATCGCAATCGGAGCATCAAAAAAAAAAAAACGGACCGCCCCCCCACCTCAAAAACACCTCCAACTGTTCCCCAGCTATATTATCTCCGCCCCTTCCCCAAACATGCCTCCTGTGTCATGGCCATTTTGGTCAATTTTTGGATGAGCTGGATGGATGGTGGAGGTGGGTGACACAAACAACGCACGTACAACGCCAACAGTATAGCTGTGGTTCCGGGGGACGAGCCGGAGGCTTCATCACACTTGTGCAGCGAACCAGGATGGTTCCGCCCCCCCCATATATATACCCCCCGTGCCGTCTGTTGTGTGCTTCCTCTACTTCCTCTGCTACAGCATTCTTTTCGCTCTAGCTTACGCTACTAGCGTTCTTGTGTTGGATCCCACTCCTCCTATGAACTGCTATCATAACGGCAGAAAATAGACCTTGATAGAACTGCCATAGCCAATAGACCCCACCCACCCTACCGGCCCGTATTTATCCCCTTCCTCCCTGTCCAAGCCGCGTGTCAGTTTCTTGTCTACACCCTACTAGGATTATAAAAATGCTGCGAAAACGAACCCACGCTAATTCCCACTGCTTTAGCCTCCCAAAGGGTGGGTGCAGTTCCAAGAGTGGAAAGCCGGCTGCGCACAGGTACGTATGGTGATTTCAGGCGGCAGGGCGGAGAACGTCAACAACCAAAGCGCTGCTGTATCCCTTCCCCCCCAAAAGCTGGTGGGTCCGAGACTCAACGGAAAATGAACGGGCTGAACTCAAACAGAAAAAAAAACACACGCACATCACTCACCGCTACATACCATGTCATACCAGGTGATACCAGTACGGGTGTGCAATGTTGTAGGGCGAAGAGAGGGCAGACACATATAACAGGGTCGTTAAAACCATAAGCTCTACAGCAGAAGTAGTAGACCTGTCCGCAGCTAATATACTTGTATGTGGCTTCTGCCGGATTTTAGAGTTATCCCAGCCTATTTACTGTTTCTTCAAATAGTGTATTATAGTATCAGTAGCGTTGTTTTAATATATTCGCACTAACCCCAGCCCCCTCTCGAAGGCGCCAATCTTACCCAGAAAGCAATGCGAACCTGCCATACCATGGTATGCTATATCCTGGGGGCACCCCTGAAAAACCGTAAGCTTGGTACCATAAAAAAAACAGTATACGGGTACCATCCACGAACCAGCAACCGGGTACCGTTTCAAAACTAGCATATTGGTACTGTTCACAAACCAGTATGATGCTGGTACCATTTCAACAACGTACTGTTCACAATTTATACTGGTACCATCCCCTAACCAGCATGTGGTACCGTTCGCAAGATCAGTGTCCTGGTGCATACCAGTATCTTGATACCATTGTCATGATATTTGCAAGAGTGAAGATGCTCGGGACAAAGTGACCGCACCATGCGATGGCTTCTGTCGACGCCATAATTTGGTGAACAGGAGCAACAACTGCTGACCGTCATAGATGTTACGAGGAGACCGCGATTTGACCCTCTTGACTGGCGGTCCCATACATTAAAACTAGTATACATTAAGGATATCACAGACCTTGACGCATGCTAGGAGACCGACGTGTGAACCCTAAACCGATCATTCTTCGACATTAAAACCAGCAAAAATATTGACGCCAAAATAGGGCTTGATGCAAAGACCGGTCTCCAATAAATAGCATCCGTCATGATCGTATAACGACCGACCCGCTTCTGCAAGATCGACGTTTCGCACATGTCCATCGCTTCTACTAGAACCCACCCCACCAGATGCCTATATGATACATACCACGAGATACCCATATCATACCACGAATACCCGAATACCTACAAAAATAGCAAAGACGGAACGAAACAGGAGCTGAGTTGAGACAGGGGTTAATCACAGAAGAGAGTAAAACCAGAGCTTGATCCATCGCTACTGCTGTTGCTGCTGTTTGTTCCTCCCTGGTGGATCGAAGCGTCCCCACATTTCTAGGACGTGCGTCTTCCAGACGTTTCAAAGAAACCGCCCCCCTCTCTCTCCCTCTCCTTCGCCCGCCTGCCCGCCAGACCCGTCCGACCAAGAGACGGAATGACTGTCCAACCACTAGACCGACCGAGCGACCGAGCGACCAAGCGACCGATCCACCGACCGACTACCCGGCCGACCGTTCGTCCCGCCATGGTCCCTTCTCGCCACAAAACCCCTCTTTCTCATACAAAGAGGCATGCACACGCGCGCACACGCCCATACCAACAGACAAAACAATCAGACAGATAAGACAGACAGACGCACAAACTACGAGACGAGGCTATCAAGTCGCGGCGGAAATGGGGTGCCCTCTCCCCATCCTCCCCACCCGTCTGCGCCTCATCAAGCTCGTGCCAACCAAGCTAAAAAAAAGAAACAAAAACAAAAAATAGATGGTGAGTTCCCCTCCTCTCGCGGCGCAGGCGCCTGCTGCTGTGCTGTTCGAGAGACGAGCATTTTTTTCCCCCCTAGCTAAGGTGTAAACGCAAACATCTAGACAATATCATGTTCATCAGTGCGCTCCGTGCGATTACTACTTGTCTAATCAACTAAGAAACGATCCAATCAACTAACAAACGTCTCTCAAATTCAGCACTTTTTCACCGAGGCCATGCTGCTGTACGAAAGTACATGACCCAGCCGTGGTGACTTGTACCGCTGTAGTATGTATGTATGGGGCCCGTGTCTTTTTGCCAGAAAAAAAAGGTAAATGTGGCGTGACGAGACGCGTCTTTTTTCGCCTAAAAAAGCAAGCAAGCGAAGCAAGCAAGCACGCGAAGATAAGGAAGCACGCAGGCAGCCAAGCAAGCAAGGCTGTGCAGGCAAGTTTGAAGTACTCGCATCACATCGGTTGTGCGTTGTTGTGTGTACCCCATGTACGTGCGAAAAATAGGTATCATAGAGGCTGAGCTAAAAGGGCATATAGTTACCGGTGTACCTACAAAGATAGGTAAAGTAGAGGCTGAGAAAATCGCGTGTAGAACGCGCGCGTGTGCGTGCTTGCTTGCCACACAGCCACGCCCGCTCGCCACAAGCCAAAACTACCCTAAAACGAACAACAAAAACAAACCATCTTAAAAAACAGGAACTGATTGTACGATAGCCCCCCCCAAAACCAGCGATATTCTTTTTTTTTCTTTAACGAACGTTTCATGGCTGTGATCGACACGAGGAAGGGTTCTGCTGAAAAAAAACTCTCTATATATTTTCTTATTGGCAAAGGACTATCGAACGATGGCGTCGGGGTGCCAAGGGGCACCGTATTTCAGTAGATACGGCCGGGAGCTGGTTTTAAACCGGCGATTTCGTTAAAGAAAAACTGGGGGGGCTACCGTAGAACGACTCCAGGAAATAATAATTCGGGGAAGAACCAGCACCAGAATCAACAAAAACAATAACCACAACTAGAGGAAAGAAAAAATTACAACAACAAAAACAGCAACAACAAGAGCGCCACCGTTTGTTGATACCATTCACTACTATTATTAGTAGCTATGATACGAGTAGTGCATGGCATTCTCATGCGCCCCGAGATAACAAACCTTCGGTGCCCCACCAACGGACTAACCAGCGTACCAACCAAACCGACCAATCAAACCGACCAATCAACCAACCCATCTTAGAGTGCCGATCAACCAACCAACCAACTAACCAACCAACCAACCAACCGACCAACCAATCATTCAATCAGCCCAACCAACCAACCAAACATTCAATCAGCCCAACCAACCAGCCAAACAGCCAAACAACCAACCAATCAACCAGCCAGCTGACAGCAACAAAACCAAACCACCCAGTCAACCCATCAAACACCCAACCAACTAACCAACTGACTGACTGACTGACCCACTGACCGACCGCTCGATCGACTGACCAACTCTCCCTGCGGATGCTATGGCGGCGGCGTCATGAGTCGTGCGTGTGCCGCGTCGAGGTCGGCGCGGCTACAGACAACGCAGTTGGCTTGTATGTAGTGCCCCCTACCCACCCACCCACCCACCAACCCAATAAATGAATACCGACCGCGATTAGGGGCGACAGCCTCCCAGAACTGCGCATATAATAAAGAGCACCGCGCCCTTGAAAGGAAGAGGTCGCGCGACTTTGTTCAGACGAATTTATCCGTTTGTTGGCGGTAGAGCTTGGAGTACACGCCCCCACTCCTGAAAAGACCATGGCCGGCCACATTCGGGGGGGCCGGGGGGGGGGTTGATAAGGGGGGGGGAGGGAAGAGGCGATAAAATGAGACGAGAGCGAACACAAGAAAAAAAGGAGGGAACGAAAAACGCGGCATAAAAAAAGACGCAAACGCAGGTAGGTAATAAAACCGATCCGACAAGGTTGCATTTCTTACCAAACGATAAATAGTGAAAACCTTTCACGGGTCATCGTCGCCCGGCCCGCGGGTCGGGTCAGGTGGGTTTGAAAAAAAATCGCGGGTCGAGTCGGGTCAGGTCGGGTCGGGTCGGGTCGGGTCGGGTCGGGTCGGGTCGGGTCGGGTCGGGTCGGGTCGGGTCGGGTCGGGTCGGGTCGGGTCGGGTCGGGTCGGGTCGGGTCGGGTCGGGTCGGGTCGGGTCGGGTCGGGTCCGGTCGGGTCGGGTCAGGACGTAATATAATGTCATGGGCCGGTTCAGGTCACCATGACCCGACCCGATCCGCGACAAGTGCCAACACTCGTTAAAACCTGGTAAAAAACGGAAAGAAAGCAGAAAACCTCACGGGCCAGGTCGGATCGCCCTGCACCGACTCGACGCGCGAAGACTAATAACACACGTAAAAAGTCTTGTAAAAACGGGGGGGGAACAGTAAACCTCAAACAACCTGTATATTCACACACGGAACGAAAAACGAACACGAAATCCAACGCACCTCTCATGGTCTCAAACAGTACACAGACACCGAGGAGACAGGAATTATGAACCGGCCTAAAAATATTACCAGTACGTGGGAGCTGGTGCGTTCTACGTCAGCGCCAGGGCAAAAACCGCGTGCGGATTATATATTGTTTTGGTTCCGGGCCTGCCTTTTTTGGGTCCTCGTTTTCTAAGCATATAGCACGGCATATAGGTATGCCGTACCCTAGGCAAAACAAGCAAAAAACGTGCAAGATGCTACAAACACGTAAGTAGGCGAAGAAGGAACTCAAAATATAAACGAAGCATAATCTAAAAATGAACAGAGCCACGAACAGTTTTACATAAAACACACCAAAAAAGAACCAGAAACAAAACAAGAACAGAGCCTACGAAAACAAAACTAATACCCCCCCGAAAAAAACAAGAATTGCATGGCAAAAACAAACAAACTGACCCCAGCCCCCGAATAAAACAGCCAAAATAACACAACTTACATGGCCATGAGCTCCTGGTGGTTCCCGAGCTCCAACACGCCTCCGTTGGAGATGACCGCGATGCGATCGGCTTTGCGCACCGTCGTTAGCCGGTGCGCAACGACAAGCGTCGTGCGTCGCGTCTGCGATTGCAGGTTGTCAAGAGCGGCCTGGACCTGTGAGGTACACCAAACACGAAAGGGGGGTTGGGGAGGGGGCGTGAGAAGGGGCCGGCTATTTAAGGCGAGTGTGATCATCATCGTCATCAACAACACAGCAACAAAGACAATAACAACAACAACCACAACAACCACAACAACGACGGCGACGACGACAACAACAACAACAACAGCAACGACAACGGCAACGGCAACGGCAACGGCAACGGCAACGGCAACGGCAACGGCAACGACAACGACAACGACAACGACAACGACAACGACAACGACAACGACGACAACAACAACAACAACAACAACAACAACAACAGCAACGCTACAAAGGCATTTACTACCAAGACATTTAACACTGACAACGACAACAACGACAACGACAACAACAACAACAACAACAACAACAACGACAACGACAACAACAACAACAACAACAACAACAACAACAACAACAACAACAACAACAACAACAACAACAACAACAACAACAACATCACCGACACGCCACCCGAAGTGGTGGAAAACCTCGGGGTGTCATACACCATGTAACCCTTTCACTACTGCAAAACCTATCCAACACGAATTTCAGGTTAATTGTCGATTATGCAATAGAGAAAGGGTTAGCGGGTGAAGGGTGAAGTTGCAGTTCGCCAAGGGTTAACCTGACCTGTCGTTCGCTCTCGTTATCCAAGGCCGAAGTGGCTTCGTCTAGGAGCAAAATGGACGGGTCGTTGATTATAGCGCGGGCAATGGCGATTCTCTGGGGAGGGGAAAGGGTGTGCAGCGGGGGTGGGCGGGGCCCGGGGGGGGGGGGGGAGGGTGTACTCAGTTTGTGCATGGGCGTAGTCGTATCCCATAGACCCTCGCATCCCTACTATGCCGGGACGGAGCACGTTGGGTTTTCACCAACCAGGCAGACGTTGCTTGCACCAAGCGCGAAGCATCGTGAGGTGTTCGGCGAGTCCTTCCTGAAGGGTGAACTGCATCCTTCCAAGAACCGCTCGTAAGACGAACTTCGGCACCTTGTGCTTACATTCTTGCCTACGGATGACAGCGCCAATGAGTTACTTTGTTTTCTGGTGTGGCCATTTCAGATACAGTGATGGGTATTACCTTACTATGTAACTTCCTCGTGGGTGCCTTACCATATTTACACTACGTGACGCGATCATTCTCCTTGTGCGGAGTTAGGGTAATCCACCCCGCACAATATGATCTAACTCGACATCCATAATGGTGACCGCCAAAAGAAAAGAAGAAAAGAAAAGAAATGATACCCTGGTTGTCTAGATCACGCACTGATTGGCGTGTTTTACAGCGTCGTTGCCAACCAACGCCAACCCCAATATAAAAATGTTTTACAGCGTCGGTGCCAACCGAGGTCAAACCATTATATGTTTATATAGCGGGGGTTGTGCAGCGGGGAGGGGGGGGGGGGCTAAAACCAAAACCGAAGACGAGGACAAAATTGTTTCAAGGCAAGTGGCCGCGAAAGCAAAATGGTCCCGGCCAGGACAAAAACCGATTTGGGGGTCAGAAATCGGGGTTGTATAACCGCACCCTGTCGGCGCATCCGACACTTTCTGCGATGGAACACCTTATAACAGAGCAACCATTACGCAAAGAGCTGTACGACACCTACGCCACCAATTGGGACTGCTGCGCGCTCACGCTGTCATGGCAAGACCAAAATAACATGTTTTGGTGTTGCTGTCGCTAAACACGCAACAAGAAAAACGAACGTACACCCTATTTAATAAAAATATTGCAACGACGTCAGCTGTGAGCTCGACGAATTGAGGGTCGATACTTCCTATTATACGCACACAATACGTGGGGTTGGAGCCTGTATAGAGATAAAACACGCTGTGGCATATACATACGCGGCGGTGTTATGATGATCACTGACGCGCGCTATGACAAGAGGAAGCACTTTTTTTACCAAAAAATATTTTTCCGAAATGACGGGGCTGGGCTCCTCAACCAAAAAGCTTTGGAATGCATGTCATTCTTGTTTTCAATCTTGGTCTTTTGTAGTACCCAGGCCATGGTATGGAAATCACAAAAGCGCTTTCAGTTTGCATACTCAAAATGAGTTTTCGGGTCAAGTATAAGGCTCCTCAAGCCACCACCCACAGAAAGGAAAAAATGGTGCACCTTCAATCGCAGCATGTGTCTACTACGTTTAGGTTTTAGGGGACGAAAGCTGTGTCCCACACTACATGGCACATGCCTTGTACCCCTCCATCCAAAACACGGTCGACGGAAAACCCTTCTCCCGAAGGGAGAGAAAAAGGAGAAGAAAAAAAGAAGCCTGGTTCTTTTCGTTTCACGGGACATGCATGACAGGTTTTATGTTCATTATTACTATTGATCAAGTTTTACTACTGTTGTATATACTAAATATTGCCATTATCAATGATGAATCATGACATCATGACAACTTACTGACTAAAAACGGGCGGCCCGTGTATCACGCAGCTTGCAAAGATGAGTATTGCCCCTAAATTTGTCGAGCTCACAGCTGACGTTGTTAGAATTTATATATATATACGAAGTATTTATGGGAGGTGCAAACACCACTGACCTGCTTCTGGCCGCCGGAGAGGAGGGCGCTCTTTTCTCCGACGTCGGTTTCGTAACCGTCCTGCACAAAAACAAAAAATGGGGGGGGGGGGGAGGGGGGGGTGCAGGACAGAGAAAAGAAAGGAATGAACGGAAACTCCAGATCAAGAATTGCAATGTTTAAATTTAACTAAGAACAATCACGAAAAACGATGACAGATAATGGCAACAACTAACAATACTGATGTACGAGCCCATCCATCGCTTGCACTCGGACGTTTGGAAACGATTACGGCTTGCAATCAGGGACAACAAGTTGCAGCACAGCCAGCAGTATAAAAAAGGTTACGCTGTGTGTTACTGTCAATATATCAAACGGTATGGAATTAGACGCGTGACAAAACTCAAGGCGGAACAATCTTCTACAGCAATTACAGACGCAAATCGGTCTTCGCCAACTCTATAGACTACTCGTAGACTGTTCCTACTGCCCCCCCCCCCCAGAAAAAAAGCCTGCTCGAATGGACCGAACCAGACCCCTAAAACCAAACCTGCGATTAAATTACCAGTCTATTATCATGTTGTGTCCCTTTTTCGCAAAAAGGAGTAAATAGCCAACCACCTCCCCTTGAAGAAAAAAAAAAAATCATAGTACATAACATGACATTATCCCCTCTATTGGCTACTTCTCTATCATACTGCCTATATCATACTGCCTCTATCATACTGTCTCTATCATACTGGCTCCATCATACCGCCTCTATCATACTGCCTCTATCATACTGCTGCTGTAGTACACACCATTTTATTATACTTTAATACCAGGCGTGTAGTCTACGCACTTTACGATAAAGACAAAGCACTGGTCAAAAGACCCCAGGTGAGCCCTAAAAGTTGAACGCGCGTGGTTAATAATACAAGCGCTCCGCTCCGCGGGCGGCTGACGCCGCCCGCTTTGCTCGCGCAAGGAAGATTTCAACTAAATGTGAAGGGGGCAGAGAGAAGAGACCCATGATTTAGTGCAACTAGCGATTTGATAATGCCAAGAGCTACTTGTGCGGAGCTGATTGCCCTGTCTGTGCTGTGCTGTTTGTTGGCGATGTCACGTTCTGATCGGCAGAAGCATGGGTGCAATTTGCGAAGAAAAAATTGCGAAAAGAACCGAGATGGAGAACAAAATCAACGACGAAAGCAAAAAGACGAGTACACGCACGTACGACCGGTACCTGGTACCTGGTACTTCGCCTAATACCTGGTGGTACTCTGTGTGGTTCTAAAAAAAGCACAGGAACTCCGCTCCGCGGGCGGCTGACGCCGCCCGCTACGCTCGTGCACGGAAGAATGCAACTGAAACATATGTAAAGGGGGCAGGAAGAAGAGGCCCGCGATTATTTTATAACAAATATTTTAAGGACGTCAGCCGTGAGTTCGACGAATTTCAGGTCAATACTCATCTTTGCAAGCTGCTATTTTGGTGCGAATATCGAATTGATAATGATGCTAAGAGTTGCTTGTGCAGAGCTAATTGCCCTGCGCTGTGCTGTGTGCTTGTTCATGTCACGTTCTGAACGGCAGTACGTATGCTATTTGCGGGGGATGGGAGGGGGGGGCATGGGGACCGAAAGAGGACAATCAACTGAAGAAAGCAAAAAGACGAGTACACAACGCGTACATAAACCTGGTACCTGTATCATACCTGGTACTACTACTGCTATATGTTCAAAAGAACGTACAGCGCCGCACAACACAGCACCGCAAAACGAAGGGCAGGGCACGGCACCGCACTGCGCTGGGCTGTGCTGCTGAGCTATATACAGCCGGGCTGACCTGCTGGAGGTGCATTGTTTATGATCCAACAACGTAATATGTACAAACAAACCAGGTGTATGTAGCATTAACAGTACCGGTACGTGGTATGATACTTCGAATGTTACTGGCATGTATGTACGAACTAGTAAAAGTACAGCAAAACACGCAGCATGGCGAAGCACGGCAAAGCACACGGCGCTGCGCTCTGCTGAGCTAGCGCTGCGATGCGCTACAGAGCTCAGCTGCAGGGCACGGCAGGGCATCGCAGGGCACGGCACTGCACGGCGCTGCGCTGCTGAGCTATAGCGCTGCGGTGGGGTGCTGGGCGATATCTCAGCTGATGAAACTTAAACAAACCTGGTGTATGTAGCATTAATAGTACCTGTACGTGGTATGATACTTCGAATGTTACTAGCATGTATGTACGAACTAGTAAAAGTACAGCAAAGCACGCAGCATGGCGAAGCACGGCAAAGCACGGCAAAGCACACGGCGCTGCGCTCTGCTGAGCTAGCGCTGCGGTGCGCTACAGAGCTCAGCTGCAGGGCACGGCAGGGCATCGCAGGGCACGGCATTGCACGGCGCTGCGCTGCTGAGCTATAGCGCTGCGGTGGGGTGCTGGGCGATATCTCAGCTGATGAAACTTTGTGCTAAGTACAAAACATATTGTGGAAATCAAAGAAAAGCTTAAGAAATGACCGTTCCGCAAGTAATGCACAGGCGGCCAATTAACGGCAAATGGTAGGACGTTCAACTTTTACTATATATAAACAAAAAGGAAGAAATAATCGCGAAAAGGTTCAAAATCGTGTTGGCAGAAAAATCAAATTTGCAGGAAGCAGCTGAAAGGTCAAGAAACAACTGGCAAAACGAACAGCAACAATAGCCGAGCAAGAAAACCAAAGAAAAGCTGGACCGTTCCGCGAGTAGTCCGACGCCGGAAATGCCAGGGATGCACCAACCGAGCACTTTCAGCAGAAAGAAGTTAGTAAGAATATTGATACTCAGGAAGGTACTACTCGGGTGCCGGGTACCTACCCGAGTACCGGGTACCTGCCCGGGTACCTGCCCGGGAACCTGACTGGGTACCTGTCCGGGTACCTACCGAGATATCAACCCGATTACTTACCAGAGTATGAACAAAACAACCAGGTGCATGCAGTAGTATGCGGGAACCCCAGAGGACTACCCTGCTAAACACACACTTGAAACGTTCTAGACGCCTGACAGACCACATCCTTATCAATGATCTATAATATCTGTGTCTGTCAGGGCTGACAGATCCCTGGTGTATATGATCTGCGTGGCACATAGATCATGCTGCCGGGTGACAACCGCATGATCTATACTTTCTATCAATAGAAACAACCATGTTTCAGGGGTTGGATTGTGTGCTACAAAGATGCTGTACAACGACCGTATTTCAACGAACAGATAGAGGATCTATATGATCTAGATTATCTAGATCTAGACGATCTCGGCAGCTTGCGCCGCTGGGGTAGTGACGGGGACCGCCGGTAGGGACAGCTTGCGCTGTCGCTACAACGGGAAGTGAAGGATTCGAGGACACGCCAGCTAGCCCTGGAGATGCGAATACAATTGAGTTTAATTGATACACGGCGTGCATGAAAATATACGTGGAAGTGTGGAGTCTTCAAAACTTTGTTTTTCCCCATCCGCTGGAGGATAAAAACGGAAAGAAAAAATAAAACATCTACAGTACCAGGTAGATCGTAACCTGTCCCATAAGGGTTTTGTTGTACTCCACTTGTACGCCAACTCACAGCGAAAGAAGTGATGAAATCGTGCGCAAAGGCGGACTTCGCTGCCTTCTCGATCGCCGCGGTCGTCGCCCCCGGCTTACCCCTCTCGATGTTCTCTCGGATCGACCCCGTGAACAGCACCGGTTCCTGTGTATCAAAAAGAAAAATGGGGGAGGGGGTCCTCATTTGTTGCTTTCCTTAGTAATTCGACCATTGACCACGCATTATTTTTCAGACGGAGCAAAAAGGTGGGGGGAGGGGCACAAAAAGAAGAAAACAATAATGGAAACATATCAGGAACTTCACAAACGCAGGTAGTCAGGCGAAGAAAATATGAAAAAACGAAAAATGGTCAACAACAAACGAAGAAACAAGAACGAAAAAAAAAGAAAAGCATCAACTAATGAAACAAGCACTGCCACTACTGTTACTACTATTAATGATTACGTTTATAGTTTTCACTCTTACTACTACTCGCTACTATCACTATAATTACTACTGCTCGTACAACCGTTTTAACTTTACAATTTATTGTGAGTACTGTACACCTGTACACTTACTATTGCTACAGCAAACTCGGAGATTTTAACCGTGACAACACCTACCGCCACCACCAATCCAACTCCAACACCTACCACCACAACCTCCACCACCAACAACACCTACTATACACCACCACAACCTATAGCAACGCCTATATATACTAACCGCAACATCTACGATATATCGTACTACACTAGCACCACCACTTGCAAGATACCTGGCCAACGTAGCCGATCTGTTGAGCCAATCGAACCAGCCGCCGTTGATAGTCCCGCCGGAAACAGGGCGCAATATCGGCACGGGGGCGGAGAGGAGAAGAGACGGGAAGGGGAGGAGGAGGACGGTGTGGGAGAAGGAGGGAGGGGGGGGGTTGGTGGGTGAAGACAAATACGTGCAACCCACGGTGCGATGTATCGGTCGGTGTGCGTACGTGAATGCAGTGGCGGCTGGCGATGAAGCACACCCCCGCGTGCCCTCCTTCTCGCACAAGCGCTGGGAACACTCGACGACTCGAACGGCCAATCAGTTGATCGAGTACAACAATGAAACCAAGCAGGCATGCAATCAATTGAAAATAACCAACCGTGGCATCAACCAACCAACCAATCCATCAATCCATCAATCCATCAATCAATAATCAACCAATGAACTATTAATAGCCAATCAATAATACCAGACAACACAGATAGGCAGTCAGACAAACAGACAGACGGGGAGACCCCTATAGCCCCGCACCTGGCTTCGCAACCAGCCGACGTTGAGCTCCCTGATGTCGCGGCCGTCCAATTTGATCTTGCCCTCCGCAGGGTCGTAAAACCTGACAAGTGCGATAGTGTATGGTATGACATGCCAGGCAGGATATTTTCATGATATGGTATGATACGATGTGATGCGATGTGATATGATATCACGTGACATTGTGTGCTGTGCTGTGATGTGATGATAGGATGTTATGTGAGATGATATTATGTGACATGATGGGACATGATACGCTACGATACAATGTGATGTAATGTGACAAAACACAACACAATACAACACAAACGGAACGAATAAACACATGGTACCGCACGACACTCAATAAGCGGAAGTGCTCATGACTAGTATTAATAATAGTCCCAACACGGCACGATACGACACGACACATGATTCGACACAACACCATCCGATACGACACGACACGACATGAAACGATACAAAACGAGGCGAAACGGCACAAGACACAACACGACACGAAACGACACAAGATACCAAACAACATGTCGAAGCTGCCGATACGTACATTCATGGCGTATTCTTATCCTCACCAGAGATTTGGTGTTTCTTCATCGCGAAAACCGGCTGAAAAAATATTCAGTTAATGCACTTTACGTCGTCAGCTGTCGTAACGCTTCTTCATAAAACAATGCACGAGACGACACAAACAACGACACAACACACACGACACAACACAGCCCAACCCAACCCAACCCAACCCAACCCAACCCAACCCAACCCAACCCAACCCAACCCAACCCAACCCAACCCAACCCAACCCAACCCAACCCAACCCAACCCAGCCCAACCCAACCCAACCCAACACGAAGTAAAACGAAACGAATCGATACCTGAGCAGCAGCTGAATACACGTGGACTTCCCGCCGCCCGAAGGTCCCACAAGCGCCACGGTCTCGCCGGCGCCGACCTTAAGATTGAACCCGTTCGGGAATTTGTCTGACCCGTACACCTATGTAAAACACCAAGGATTTTGGCCGGGGGTCATGGCCCGTTCCGCGGGCCGGGAGAGGTGGGTGCCAAAATCTCGGGGCAAGTCGGATCGGGTCAAGAGATGTTCGAAATCTCACGGATCGGTTCGGGTCAGAAGGTCTTCAAACCTCATGGGTCGGGTCGGGTCGGGTCGGGTCGGGTCGGGTCGGGTCGGGTCGGGTCGGGTCGGGTCGGGTCGGGTCGGGTCGGGTCGGGTTGGGTCGGGTCAGGGTGACCCGATCCGACCAGTGAGAAGTGACTCGACCCGTGCAAAGCTCTGCATTGCAGGCGTTTTTTTATGTCCATATCAGCGCGTTGCTCCTGCAGCACCAGGGGGCGTTATTCATATAAGCCGGTCGCCCCGGTGGTCTAGCGGTTAACCTCGAACACGACTAAGGCTGTAGTCAAGGGTTCCAATCTCGGTATGGAGACTACGGAGGGCGCTTTATAGCGTGGGTAAAAGCACAATTTGAAGTAGTTTCGCGAAAAAATGAAGGCGCGTACCGTAGCGGGGAAGGGGGAGAAGTGCTTAGTAACCCCGGGTCTGAGTTACGTCTAGGGAGGGGGGAGGAGAAAGAAAGAGTGCGAAGGTATTAGATTGGATGAGCAAAAAAAGAGGAGGGGGGCGGGGGATAGTGGATGGATGTGGGAGAGCCAGCCACAGGAGGCATTTCATGCTGAACCAGGGGATAGGGCGTGGATAGGGATTTTCGGGTGGGGCTACCAGGTGGTAAGAGTGGCAGAACGCGGCTGCAACATCACTCTGGCGTCATCGACCATCGTGGGGCAATTTCACAGCTGACCCACACGAAAAGTGTACCCTGCAAATCTTGGGAAGCTACTCCAACCAACAAGATTCGAGTTGTGGTTGACCTATTGGAGATAGAAACATAAACGGGAACACATGAAACATGATCGACACCAACACTGACACCACTACCACCAACACCAACACACAACACACAACAATGTCCAACACAACCACAACCACCATCACCACCACCAACACTACCAACACATCACAACCATCACCACCACCACCATCACCACCACCTCCACCACTGCCACTACCAACACCATGACCCATAACACCACCACCACTATCATCACGTCACAACCGTCACCACCACTACCAACACACCACAACCGTCACCAACGCCACTAACACCACCACCGCCACCCTTTCCACCCCCGACAACCAAAATTACATTTACCTGTGCGTCCGGCCGCTGCGGGTACGCGAACTTGATGGATGAGAAGTCTAAGGCGCAGCCCTTCGAAGGGCCCCTAGCCCCTCCGTCTCCGAGAGGGTCGATCAGGAGCTCGTCGTCGGCGAGGCGGAAGATGCGGCCAGCCGCGTGTCGAGCGGCGTTGGCGGCTCCCATCTCAGTTTGGATCTGTTCAAAAATTAAAATGGTAAATGCGTAAGGGTGACCATAACGGAAACGATATCTGTGATTGTAGCGGTAACCGTAATGGTATTGGCTTCGGTAACGGTAACGGTATTAGTATCGGTAACGGCAACGGTATTAGTATCGTTCACGGTAACAGAGATAGTATCGGTGATGGTAGTGGCAACGGTGTCGGTAATGGCGTCGGTCATGGTGGCGGTAACAGTGGCGGTAACGGTGGCGGTAGCGGTAATGGTAACATCAATTGCGACGGTAGGGGTATCGGTAATGGTGTTGGTAACGGTAATGGTAGCGATAACTGCATTGGTGGCCGTTACGGTAGCGGTAATTGCAACGATAACGGTAACGATTCAGCACGGAAACAACAAAAACGGCGCGTAAAATGCAAGCAACAACAATAATATAAGGTGTTCGTCAGAGCATTACATCAGCAATAAAAGCAGCATTGCACAAGAAAGCATAATAGTATTGCTCTGGCAAGCTTACGATCGTTGTACCATAAGTACCGTCAAAATAACAGCATGGCACGGACCGGGAACAACGAGAGCATTTGTACTATACCACACCACATATAATCCGATATCGCTCTACGACTATCCCACTCAACCTCATCCCATTCCACACGACACCAAACCATCCCACCCTACACCACCACACGACACCACACCCCGTACCTGTCCGACTCCGAACGCCCCCAGGAACACCGCGAAAAACGCCTGGAAAAATTCTAGAAAAGAGATCGTGCCGTCATCGACCAGGATAGCGCCCACGTAAAAGATGATCGCGAACACCCAGAACATCATCGCCTGGCTGTATCCGAAGGCTATAGCCGTCATGTACCCTCGACGCTTCCGTCCCGCGATCGAAACAGCCACCACCTAATAATGCAAGCGGAAGGGGAGGGAAGGAAAAGGGGGAGTAGCGGTTGCGCTCACGGTAACAAATACCAGTAGTGGCATACGTATCAACACTGCAAGTAGAAATGGGGCCGTGCAGAAAAATTAACGAAAACCGAGACCAAAACCAAACTCAGTATCTAACTCAAAATCAAAAACGTACCAAAACTCCAAATCAGCACAAAACCACACACCTCGTCGTAGCTCCTAGCAGTGGAGTCCTGCATGTTGAAAGCGGTGACCGTGGTGATGCCGTTCAGGGCGCCCCCGAGGATGATCCCCGCCGTGGCACCGCCGTCCAGGCCTCCGCTGTCCCCGTAGCTGCCGTTCATCATCTGCATCTGAACTACCGCCGCCGCCGCCATCATCGGAATCAACGCCAAAGCTAGAAGCCCGATCTAGTTTTGCATGCAGAAATGGGATGGATGTCAAAACTTGAAGTTTAGTGGTATTAATATGTGGGTGGATAAGTGAATGTGTGCGGGTAGGTGGGTGGGTGGGTGGGATGACTTCTTGACGGGGACAAACTACATGTAAATTGTGAAATACAAGGGCTCCGCATGGGTGCCGGCGTTCAGTATGTAGTGAAAGGTCGAAGGTTTTTCGTGTCCGCCCTATGGAGGATATCACGACAACACCAATACCATTACCAATACCATCACCAACAGCAAGGTATGAATCACCTGCCATGCGCTGACGAGGCCGATGAGGACCCCGAGCACGAGGGTCATGGTCAGTTGGGTCTTGTGCGCCACGTTCGTGCCAGTCGCGAACTGGACCTGCTCTCCAGCCAGTCAGCGACCACGACAAAAAAAAAACGCAGCGTCGTCCTGTCTTGGTTAGTGGTCTTGGCTCATTATTTTGAATTGATTTAGCTCCGATGTGTTCTTTGGTTTTCATTTACGAATCGACGTTTTGAGTTTTGATGTTCTTCAATATCAGTAATATTGACTTGAGTGATTCGATTTCGATATTATGTACGTTTTTTGAAAAGATATTTCGATAACGACATTTGATCAACCCATGTCGGTCATGCTTTTCACCTTGGAAGTGTCTTCCTCCAGCTGTGTGGTGAGAACTCCAACGGAGTTCTCTTCCCTGTCGAACCATCCCACGTCGTGACGGAGGATAGCCCTGCCCGAAGCAAAAAACAATTAGGTTGTGCACGAAACCGAGCACGGAGAAGCGCGGGAGGAAACAGAAGGGGGTGGGCGGAGGAGGGAGAAGGGGGGGGGGGGGGGGGGGTAGAGAAGATCGACGTCACAGCATGACACAGTAACGGAAGATACACTACTTTATTTTCCAACTAAAGCGCACGCGGTACATAGCTATTCGCACGTGCGTGAAGGCCCCATAAACATCCATCCATCGACTCACTTGAAACCAATCTCGCGCAAGCGGTGGGTCAATCGCTCCCCCGCCACGGCAAATCCGTAGGACATGCAGCAGTGACCCACCACCGCCACCACGGCAAGACCCACAAACCCCAGGGACCACCTCTCGCCAACCGAACGCAGCTGTTTCATAGGACGAGAACAACGGGATGAAATGGAGGCGGCGGGCAGGGGGTGGGGAGGGGGGGGTAGTCAAGGGAGCACTGAAACTTTGAAACGCTGTCTTGGAGAGCGACCGATATGTCTCTATCGCTTACAGCAGCAATTTCTATCTTAAGCTGTATGTAGGAACCCGCGGTTCCATCCCTCGACTGACCGCTCTCCTACACTAAGGCACGAACTAACGTGCTACGAGGAGACTGCCGTTTGACCCCCGTGACTGACCACCCTCCTACACCAAAACTAATTCGTTAAGGCCAAACGAAGCTTTGACGCGTCCCAAACGACGGCCTCCTAGCAAAGCGGTCTCCTGGCATAAGTTTGACCGCTTGACTGACCGCCCCCACACTAAAACTTACACATAACGCAAATCGAGGCCTTGCCTTGCCGGGCTCTAACCCGTTGACATGACCGCCGCCCTACACTCAAACAAGTGCATTAAGGCCAAAAAGAGGCCTTGGCGCCTTTAAAAAAACGGTCTCCTAGCAAAAAGTTCTAGTAGACCGCGGTTTGACCGCTTGAATGACCGCCCCACACTAAAACTAGTACATAAGGCGACGCGAGGCCTTGACGGGTTCCAACCCTTTGACTGCCCGCCCACGTGCACTGAAAATATTACAGCGAAAGGAAGGCCTTGATGCGGCCAAAAAGACCGGTCGCGATTTGACCCCTTGACTGAATGCCCCGTACACTAAATAATACCTGGTATTATATTTAGGCCAAAAAGGGCCATGACGCGCCCAAAAAGACCGATCCATGTTGGGAGACAGCGGTTTGACCAGTTCACCGACCATCCCCGCCCTAAAAATATTACACAAAGGCAAAGCGGGGCCTTGACGGGGTCCAAGCCCTTGACCGATCGCCCATCCACACTACAACTGGTGTATGAAGGCCCAAAAGAGGCCTTGACGTGTCCAAAAAAGATCGGTCTCCTTAACCTTTTTAGAACTGCAAAAAATATCACGTACTAACTCCAAGCTATCTGTCCCAGATCTGAAAGGAACGGTTTTAACCCATTTCCAACACCTAATTTTTCAGTCTAATTCCAAGTGTTTTGTCCTCGTGTCGGGAGTGCGATGCTAAAAGGGTTGGTCAGAGTATTTTCTGTCGACTGTTGCACAAGTAATGGTACCATGTTTTTCTCACCTCGTCTACATCGGTGCTGTAAAGGTTGCTCTGCATGTTGGCGATGAGAACGCCCTCTATGGGGAACAGGCTCCCGGCCATCTGGTCACGGAAAAACGACGGGAGAAAATGGTGAGAAAAAAAGAAGGATAACAGTTCAAGGCAAAACGACACAAACGTAACGTAACGGAAATTTTAATGGTAACAGTAGGTGGGAAAGTGACGGGATAAAGGTGACGGGAGAAAGTGTATAGAAAAACGTAAGGAAGGGTTAAGGAAAGCTGACGGAAAGGTGACGGAAAAAAGAAAAGAAAAAGTGGTGGAAATGTGAGGCAAACGATGACCGGAGGAAGTGATGGGAGAAAATGGTGGGCATCTGACTGGAAAAAGTTACGGAAACTCGACGGAAAAGGCGTGAGATAAACAAATAATGGAAACACGGCAGGAAAAACGAAGGGAAAACTGAACGGAAACATTACGGAAACGTGACGGAAAAGCAACGGGAAAAAACAAGGCTAAAGCGACGGGTACACAGAAATAAAAGACCACGGAAAAAAGCAACAGAAATTTGATGCGAAAATCACGCGAAACAATGACGGAAACATGACGGAAACGTCACGGTAACCAGCGACGGAGAAAACGGGAAAACGAAGGTAAAGTGACAAAACGGTGGCGGAAAAATTGATGGTACACGAAAATAAAAAGCAATCGGAAAAGCCATGGAAAAGCCACGGAAACACGTGATGGGAACACAACGCAAGCAATGACGTTAAAACGTGACGGAAACGTGACGGAGAAGATGGCGAGCAAATAGTGGGAAGAGGACGGGCAAGTGGTGAGAAAGTGACAATACAGCGGTGCAAGATCGACTCGACTCGACTCGACTCGACTCGACTCGACTCGACTCGACTCGAACCGAACCGAACCAACCACCAAACCAACAATCAAACCCAAACCACAATCCCAAAACAAAATGCTATACCTAACGCTGAACAAATCGACACTCACGATAGCACCGATGATTCCAAGCACCAGATACCCGGCCTCGGGCTTGTTGAGCGCCCACATTCGCGACGAAGGGGGAAGGGGATAGTTTTCCTAATTTAATGTCGTATGCACATGAACGCATGCAAGCATGGAGGCGCAGACAGGGCAGGCAGGGCCAGACGGTGCCAGAGGCAATGTCCAAAGAGGGTGGGGGACGGGAGGGGAGGGGTGGGGAAAGAGAGGAGAAGGGGGAGGGGGGGTGAGAGAGAGGGCGGGGGCAGAGGGACAGAGGGATAGAGAGGCGTTGCGATAGGTGTAGAAAGACAAGAGAGACACATAGCGAGAGACAGAATGAAAGAGGTACAAAAGAAGTGGAAGAGCCAGAACGGCAGATAGGGGGGGGGCGGGGGGGGCGAAGTGCAGGAGGATGAAGGGGTGGAAGACGTCAGTCCTGGAGCAAGGAGGAAGCGAGCGGGAACCAAAAAACTTGCGCAAGGTACAGGACAGACGGGGAAGAACCGGGAGCCCCAGATACCTACATTCAAAAGGTTGTGAGAGATAGAACAACAACAACACCAACACCAACAGCAACAGCAACAGCAACAAAAACTAAAACAACCGCAATGACAACAAACAACGACCGCAACGACATAACGCCTAAGCTAACAACATCTTCATTTTACTAAAATAAATACCACCAGCACCGCCAACATCATCATGGCGTCGTCGAGCATCGCACAAGAAAAGCACCACCGCCACTAACATCATCGTCGACCATAATCTCAAACAAAACACCACCACCAACAAGACCAATGATACCATTACGAAATAAACAAACACAAACAATAAAACAATTTGACAAAATAAACAACCAAACAAAAGCAATAACACAAGCACACAAGCAAAAACAAGAACACACAAGCAAAAACGAGAACACACAAGCAAAAACAAGAAGACATAAAAAAGAACGCGCACAACTCAAAAACACACCACAACCCACACACACAAAAAAATATATACTTCAACAGCAACACTAAAAGTATAAAAATCAACAACAGCACAAAACATCACAAAAGAATCACACTTTTAAAAATAAATACATGAAAAAAAAAAAAAAAGCAATACAGCGCGGTCAGTCGTTCAGCTACGACACGCTTCACACGGCGGTGGTGCATACATGCCTCTTCACTCTTCCCTCCCTTCTCGTCCACCCCCGTAGCAGCCGCCGCTGCCGCCGCCAAGCAAAAAGACAGGAACAGAAGAAAAAAAAAAACAACACAAAAACACAAGCACAAAACACAAGCACAAAACACGTCACAAAAAACGCAAAAAACGCAAAAAATACACCATAAAGACGCAAAAAAACACAAGCACATGCCGGTAGCACACAGCGCGGTCATCCATTCAGCTACAACACAGTTGACACAGCGGCGGGCGCGTACATACCTCATCGTTATCCTGCCCCCCCTTCCCGTCCTCTCCGATACCAGCCACCGCCGCCGTCGCGCCCCCTTTCCCCTCCCCTTGACCCTTCCGCATGACCGCCGAGCTCGACTGCCGCCGCACGTCCACGGCGTCTTGAGATAACGACTTCTGCCGCGCTAACCTCGCGGCGCTGGAAGGGTTGGTGGCAGAATTGGTATCGGCCTCCCCTGTACCCTGAAAATGTATTGGGGCGTGTTTTTGCGTGTGCGTGTTTTTTTCAAGTGGGTGTGAGTGGTTGGAGGGGGGGAGGGAGGGAGGGAAGGAGGGGGGTTCAGGTTCGTAAAGAGGGGATGTAGCTCGATTATATGTGCGCCTTTGCAGGGAGGCAGGCAGGCAGGCAGGCAGGCAGGCAGGCAGGCAGGCAGGCAGGCAGGAAGGCAGGCAGGAAGGCAGGTAGAGGGGAAGGGGCCGGAGGGGAGCACACATTTGAGGGGTGCAGCTTCGATCGATCATTGGATCGATCGAGTATCGGCGGTTCTGTTCAAGCAGGCAGGCAAGCAAAATTTGCCCCCCGCCCCCCGTCCACCCCCTCCCTACACCACTCCAACGACACCCGAAGACACCCCCGCCCGGGCACACAGGCAGGCAGACATCGCCGCGACAACAGCCATACATGAAATTAGTAGAATACACTCCCACCGCTGAAACACCAATCCTCCATCTCGCCAACAACACCCGAGGACCCCCCCACCCCCCCTACAACCTACCACCCCCAACTCCCTCCTTACCGCCACCACCACCACAATACCTGCATGGCGCAGAGCGAAGTGTAGACTCCGTTTTTTGCGAGCAGGTCCGAGTGCGTCCCCAGCTCGACAATTCCCCTGTCCGCCACAACGGCGATGCGATCGGCGTCTTGAATTGTGGACAGCCGGTGCGCGATAACGACGGTGGTGTGCTTGTGGAGCTTGTGTAAACGGTCCAACGCTTGCTGCACCACCTATAGAACCGTAAAACATAGGGCGGGAGAAGAGGGGAGGGGGGTGCTGGGGGATTGGCCGGGGGGGCGGGGGGGCGGGGTGGGGGGGGTACCCATCTCATGCATAGTAGAAGTCTTGGGACCATAGACCCTCGCATCCCTACATTGCCAGGACAGAGTACGCCGGATTTTCACCGACCAGGCAGACATCGCGTGCACTAAGCGCTAAGCGCCGTGAGGTATTCAGTGAGTCGCATGAAGGGCGGGCGGGGGGGGGGGGGCTCCAAAGAAAAGAATGTAGCTAGCTTGAGAGAAAGAAAATAAGGGCTAAAAAAACGAACAGTTTCGTACAGAAATGCAGGAGGGTCGATATCGTTGACGGAGGGGAGGGGGGGGGAGGGAAGGGGAAGGGGTGGAGGCGTTTGGGGACGACAACGACGACGACGACGACGACAACGACAACGACGACGACAACGACGACGACGACGACAACGACGGCACAGTTGGCGGAGTGCGGGAGGGGGGGGTGGAAGGTTTGCTTGCAAGTGCTTTCTTTTGGGGGGGGAAGGTAATCCGGCAATTCGATATTTCAAAAAGTCAAAAATTGACGTTTCAACATTTTGATATGATTCCGAGTTTCTAGATGTGTTCACCTTCTCGCTCTCGCTGTCGAGTGCAGACGTGGCCTCGTCCAGCAGCAGGATGGCAGGGTCCTTGATGATGGCCCTGGCGATCGCAATCCTCTGTAGGGTGTTCGTTTCGAAGCAATGTTGTTTATTCGACGCCCCGCGATCGGGAAACAGCACGGGCGGAACACAACCAGAAAAGCAAAATCGGCGGGGAGGGATATGATAAACTGTTACTGGCAGAAGCAAAAACGCGTTTTAAAATGAAAGACTAATGATGAGCACGTGTTTTACAAATATTCTTCGACGTGGGCAAAACGGCAAAAGAGGGATCAACGGCAGGTGAAGCCAAGAATACAAACAAGATAAGGCAAAAACAAGACAACGAGCAAGACACAAGAGAAGGCAAGGCAAGGCAAGGCAAGGCAAGGCAAGACCCAAAGCCGCTAAACAAAAAAGCCGATCACCAACAAGTTATACAAAGCGCAACTCATATCTGGTTGGTCGACAGACAAAAACGCTGCCACCGCCACCCCTGCCGATAACAGGAACGTTGACAGATTTCAACAGCAGGCGTTACTTGAGGAGGGGGGGGCGGCACGTTTCTATCCCGCCCCAAACTCAACAAAAGTGGTAACGGCAACATTGACAAAGGGAGCGAATAGTATGCGTTGCTCTGGAGGTGTGGCACCTGTTTCTGTCCCCCCGAGAGCTGGAGGCCGCCTGTGCCCACGTCGGTGGCGTAAGCGTCGGGGAATCCCTTGATGAACTGCATCATTCAATGGTTGAATGGTCGATTGATTGGTTGATTGGCGATTGGAGGGGGGGGGGGGGGGGGCAAGGGCAGAGAGCGGGGGTACAAAAACAAAAAAGGCAGAGTGACCGAGTGAGTGGGACGGGGGGTAGAGGCGGGGGAAGGGGTTGATGGAGGGAGGGAGGGAGGGAGGGAGGGGGGAAGGGAGGGAGGGGGGGGAGGGAGGGAGGGAGGGAAGGAGGGAGGGAGGAAGGGAGGGAGGAAGGGAGGGAGTAAAACACCATTCAAAGCATTATCATTATCATGACCAAAAAAAATAATAACCACCTGCATAGATCAGCGTCAATCAATCAGCCAACATTTCGCCGTGGCGCTGCCTTTTCTCTATTGCACTATTAATAGTATGAAAAGAGCCTTATTGCGTAATCACTCGCCAATAAACACAATAAAAAAAAGCGTGACGGGCTCGCAGCAGAAATGACGACACCAGGGTTGACACCGATACAAATATCACCACCAACAACGCCAACAACAGCGCCAACGCCAACGCCAACGCCAACAGCAGCAACAGCAACAGCAACAGCAGCAGCAACAGCAACAACAACCACAACAACCACAACAACAACAACAACAGCACCACTATTTATCGCCATTATAGTTACAGCTGCACTCACATCGTGCGCATTGGCGGCCTTAGCCGCGGTGACGATATCAACGTCCGCAGCCCCTGGCTTGCCGTGTGCGATATTGTCCCGAATAGTGCCGGCAAACAAAACAGGTTCCTGCAGGCCACATAAAAACCGTGGGTGGACTATGGGTCATGGAATATGGGCTGATATATGACGGGGGCGTTGTATGACGGGTGGGTGGGGACGATGGATGGATAGGATGATTGCTTGATGGATGATTGCTGGTTGCACAGATGGGTCGGCAGATGAACGGGTGGATGACGGATGGTAGGGAGACGGACGACGAATGATGGACGGCGGATGATGGATGATGGATGCTTGGACCATAGATGATAGACTATGGATGCTATCATAGATGATGGGATGGATCATGTATGATGGGTGGTGTAAAACGGGTGTTACATAAATCCCTTCCTCCCTCTCTCCGTCCGCCCCCCCTCCAGCGCACCTGTCCAACGTATCCAATCTTGCTTCGGTAGTAAGCGACGTTGAGATTTTTCACGTCGTGGCCGTCCAGCACTAGACTCCCCGAGGTGGGGTCGTAGAAACGTAGCAGGAGCTGCATCCATCAAAAGTACATCAGCACGGCAAAAAACAAGTCCACCAGCAAGCATCGCAAGGCACGGGGTCACGGGGGCGGGCAAGGGGCGGGCAAGAGGCGGGGTTGGGGGGCCGAGGGGGGGGGGAGGGCGGGGTAAGGAAGGGGGGCGATTACATGGAAGCAGAGACACTGAATGTATTCCGAACATCAGTGAACTGACTACGTGATTCCGCCACGTGGCGGGCGGTGGGGCACAGAAGAGGAGAGACTACATGAATACCGAATATTAGTCCGAGTTGTGGAGCGAATACGTGGTTGTCACGTCCTACCCGATGTGCGGGTTGGGTCATGACCCGTGAAAAGCCAATAACTGCCACCACGTGAATCTTCCTGTCAGGACAAGCACACCATTATTTGTGGGGTTTAGTGCATTTAAACCAAAAGCGGTGAACATCCTAGTGTTAAACGGCTCGCTGCTATTAATACACTACCAACATGTGTAGTCTAGATATACCCCAATTAACACGAAGGAGGCCGTTAACCTTTCAATCGGCAATTTTCCGATGCCCCGGAAAAAACAAGACAAGATAACAACCATCATACCCGTACTACGATGGTATGTAACAACCATCAGGTTAAAAAGATATCAGGTTTACAATACTTCCCTGGTACCTGGTACAAAGCAGCAAGTCAGCGCAACTAACCTTGGTGACTGTGGACTTGCCGCCGCCGGAGGGTCCAACCAGAGCCAAGGTCTCCCCGGGGGCGACGCTAATCGACACAGAATCCAGGACCTTATCGTTAGGCCGAGTAGGATACGAAAACCCAACCTGCCAATACATTCATGCATTCGTGCACACCAAGCGGACAGGACAGAAGGACCGTAAGATTTAGGGGGAGGGGGGGGGGGGGGGGGGGAGGGGGGGTACTCATTTGTTGCTTGCCTCAGTCATGTTACCATTGACCACGCATCCCTTTCGAGACGGAGCATCGTTCCTACTGCTCATAAGAAGAGACACCTCCACAACATTTGGGGGCTCAGTACGTTCCTTCCATATGTTACATGAAAAAATTTTGCTTACGACCTTATCTCCTTCCCTTTTGGC
Organism: Undaria pinnatifida; assembly: GCA_012845835.1. Classification (NCBI taxonomy): domain Eukaryota; class Phaeophyceae; order Laminariales; family Alariaceae; genus Undaria; species Undaria pinnatifida. Next base: position 19,307,652 of record JABAKD010000025.1, on the reverse strand, counting down.
CGTCCGCGGCCACCATCTGCCTCTCCTAGGAAAGTGATTTTTGTACTCGCCACTATCTAAGGTGCCACACTTCTCCATGTCACATGCGGCTATTTTCCACATTTCTCTTCCCCTTGACACATTGCGTTCCTCCTTGTACAGTTCACATTCTCCCGCTATGTGGCTTCTACTCTCGTCGGGCTGGTGCGCACAAATACAAGCGAACAAGAGGGATGTTTCGACATGTAGAAGGGACGTCCACTTTCATCACTCAAGTACCCGACTCTTGACTAAAACCCGAAAACCGAACCGAAACCTAACTCTACACGTAACAGTAGTTGCCGGTTCACTCGTGCAATGAGGCCAGACAAACTAAAAGGACAGCGTAGATCTCCCGGGGAGTTCGCCATTGCCACTGAGGTGCGAAGCGTGCTACGATAAGAGGTAGTATTTTTTTGCCAAAAGATTTTTCGAGATGGCGGGGCGCTCCTTAACCTAAAATCGTCTCGATGTCATTCTCGTTCCCTTTTCGTAGCTTGGTTACATTAAAGTACAGCGATACAACAAAATTATAAACGCGTTCTTATCATGGTGCGAGCATGCGTGCAGCACACGGCAAAACGCAAGCCATGCGCGCGTGTCTTGACAGGTACCTGCAATGGAGTTCGACTGCAGAATCTTCGCCCACTAACCCAGCAGTCCAGATAGTTTCGAGTGAAGGATGCTGCGATCGTCAGTTTTATTATTTTATAAATAATTTTCAAGGACGTCAGCCGTGAGTTCGACGAATTTCAGGTCAACACTCATCTTTGCAAGCTGCGTTGTTGGTACTCGTAATATACTACATGGGTGAGTTTTTATTGGGAGGTTATTATACCGGTACGATTTTTCCCTCTGAAGCCCCCCCAAAAGGGTTACTGATTTTTACTGTACGTAGGCCATCACTCTGTTCATCGAGTAGCTACGGCCAGCTTAACGAAAAGTCCGCTTTTGGGTGAGATACGTAAGGTATGGAGCTCTTCAACGTGAGCAGCCTCAGACAAAAAAAGTGGTGCTACAGCAGCACTATATAGCCCCCCCCCCCCAGTACGGCAGTAGTGTGCAACAGAAATAAGACCGCCTTATCGGGGGAAGCCACCTGATTCGTTCCAGGTTATGAGTGCCATTCCCCAGTCGCGCCCAACGATTTTGACCGCCTTATAGAGGGAAGCCGCCTTACTCATCCCAGGTTATGAGCGCAATTTCCCAGTCGTGCCAAGCGATTTTGACCGCCTTATATCGGGGTACCGCGTTATTCAGACCGCCTTATTGAGGGACCCCCTACTGTGCCTTTACCGTAGCACGTGTTGTACCCGCCGGGTCTGCCAACTCTACCCTTACCTCCAACCCACGCCCAAGGGTGTTTGACCGCCTTATACGAGGATACCGCCTTATTCACACCGCCTTATTGGGGGACCCCTACTGGTAGCACGTGTTGTACCCGCCCGACCAACCAACTCTAACCTTACCTCCAACCCACGCCATAGGGTTGGAGTAGGCGGGCAACCGTCGAGCCCAACGCGGCCCGATTCGACCCTAACTTGAGCCAACAAACAAAAGAAGAACGACGCAAGGCATCACAAACATGCACATCCATTTCGTGCATCAAACATCAAGCACCACACACATGAATAAGATCACCAGCCACCCACCACATGAACCTCAAAACACCACACATCAACGCAAACACCACTCCTACAAACCACCCCCAAAAAACATCTAAACACCAAACCACACAACAAAAACCACCCAAATACATCACACACCACCGCCACCACATCGCCCCCCCGGATACCATGGCAACAACCAAAACCACACACCTCCTTCAAGGTCCGGTGGGGTACGGAGCTCACCAACCGAGGAGATTCAAAAAACCGTAGGTGATACAAAACCTCTACAACACCATGCGTCAAAGACCAAACACCCACCGACCAATACACACGTACCTCGCGTAGCTCGAGCCTCCCCTCCACGTGTCCCGGCGCCGCCCCCTCAAGGCTACTGGCGTCGATGGGCGGCACCCTCTCCAGCGTCTCGAACACCCGGTAGCCCGCCTGCTTGGCCTCGCCGAGCGCCGTAAGCCCGGGTGCCATCTGTCCCAGCGACATTGCTCCGATCAAAACACCGAAGATCGTCGTGATCACTTGTCCCTGACCATGCAGACGTAGCCGACAGCCACCGTTAAGTAAAAAAGTGGTGGAAGGGCGGGGGGCGGGGAGGAGGGGAGGGAGGGGAGGGAGGGGAGGGGGGGTGGGGAGGCGTTGGTGGTGATGGTGGTGATGGTGGTGAAAAGGGGGGGGTAGTTGTGGTTGTGGTGGTGGTAGCAGCAGCAGAAACGGCAGCAGGACGGGAACATAAGCAGCAAAAGGAAGCAGCAACAGCAGCAGCAGCAGCAGCAGCAACGAAGGCAACGGAGATTACAACGACAGTATAAGTCCCCCAATAAAGCGGTCTGAGTAAGGCAGTATCCCGATATAAGGCGGTCAAAATCGCTTCGCACGACTGAGGAACTGCACTCAACAACCTGGAATGAATAAGGCGGCTCCCCCCAACAAGGCGGTCACGTTGCTGTCGCACACCTCCGCTTTATTGGGAACCCCAATGTAGCAAAAATCACAACAACGAAGGCGGCTACGAGAGCGGCGACGCCACGCCTCCACACACCTCCTTCCCCCCCCCCCCCCCCGCGCGAAACAAAACACAGTCTACAACGACCAACCAGTAACCTAAGAGGAGTGGGGCGGGACCTCATTTTCAGGACCCTCAACGATACAATCAGGGGCGCCCTTAACTCAACGTCATAAAAGCCCTCAACGATATAATCAGGGCGCACTTAACTCACTACCAGGAAAAGCACAAAGCAAAAAGCAAGAACACGCGCCACGGTGCACGCTTGTCGGGTAGTGGTAGTGGCCAGCATGGCGGCTTTCTGAGCCTTTACTGCTTACCCCCGTGGCGCAGTCATTCTCGCAGCCGGCTTCAAGATCGTCCGCCACCAGTTTCGTACCGAACCAGAAGGCCAGGGCGTACCCGAGGAAGAAGCTGGCGAAGAGAGTGGCCGTGCCTACACCCTTGTTCACGCCTACGGAGAGAGGGGGTATCGGGTGGGATAACAACACAACAACACCCACCGAGGAGGAGGGGCATAACGGTTGGAGCTATATTTACGAAAAAATGCTGGGGTCCGGGGACGCCTTTCCCCTGCCTCCCCCTCCTCCTCCGATTGCATGCCGGCATCGTAGGGATGCGTGGGTCAATGGTATTAAATTAAGCCTACGCCTACGCATGAACAGAGTACACCCCCCCCTCCTCCGGTCTATACCAGAAAAAGAGCGTGAGGTTTGGAGGAGTGTTTAGGAACTAGGGGACCGGTGACGCCCTTCCCCTGTCCCCCCCCCCCCACTCCCCACCGGTCACTATCCCTCTCACTCACCAGCCTTGATGCCAGCGATCTCGGCGCCATCCAGATGCGACGAGTACCTCTTAAACTCCATCTCTTCCGCCGTCAGCGAAGCCACCGTTCGCACCGACGCGATGACCTCGTTCGCCACCCCGCCCGCCTTAGAGTAGTGGTCCGCACCCTGGCCCGTGGCTTTGGACACGACGGTCACCAGCACGAACGTCGACAGGGCAATGAACGGAAAACCTGGGGGAGGCGGTAAGGGGTGGCGGCAGGGGGGGGGGTTGATTGAATCACGCGACATAATGTGATACGGGCACACCGTGACTCAAGGCTCAAATGTCATTAGCGCAAACCTCAGAACAAGCATAACAAGCACAACCACAAGAAAAGGCAAGCCAAGAATTCGCGAAGCAAAAGCAAAAGCAAAGCCAACCATTCGCGCAATGCAAAAAAAGCCAGTCTTACCCGCGATAAAAGACACGATAAACTCTACTGCTACTACTACTGCTACTAATACTTCTACCACTACTAGTATATCTGCTACGACTGCTGCTGCTACTACCGCTACTCGTGTACGAGACCTCAACGAAAACTATGAACCAGAGACTTACATGCGAGCATGACCGCGGCGAGCTTAGGCAGGACGGTGAAGGCGATGATGAACGTAGCCAGAAACACAGTGAAGTTCATCACGGTGTCCGCAATCTGCCCATAGGAGGGGGGGGGGGGAGGGGTACTCAGTTTGTGCGTGGCCGTAGTCGTATGACCATAAATCCTCGCATCCCTACTATGCCGGGACGGAGCACGTCGGGTTTTCACCACCCAGGCAAACATTGCTTGCACCAAGCGCGAAGCGGGGTATGGTGCTATGCGAGTCGCATGGAGGGTGAACCGCATCCTACCAAGAACCGCTCGTAAGACGGACTTCGGCACCTTGTGCCTACTTTCTCGCTTATGGATGACAGCGCCAATGAGTTACTTTGTTTTCTGGTGTGGCCATTCCAGAGACAGAAATGGGTATTACTCGTATGTAAGTGCCTCGTGGGTGCCTTACCATATTCACACTACGTGATGCGATCATTCCCCACGTGATGCGATCAATTCCCTTGTTGTGCGGAATTAAGGTTCTCCACCCCGCACAATATGATCTAACTCAATACAACTATCACGGTGACCGCCAAAAGCAAAAAACAAAAAACGGTACCTTGGTCGTCTAGCTCACGCAGTGATTGGCATGTTTTGCAGAGTAGTTGCCACCCAACGCCAACCCCAGCATACATACAATGTTTTACGACGTCGGTGCCAACCGAGGCCAGCTACTGCCCACGGGAGTATACATTTCAAATTCGTAGATCGCCGCCAGAAATTCATTTTTTCCGGAGACTTGGAAAGTAAAAAAAAAATAATAATAGTGTGTTTGCGAAAGTACGCTTTCAGAAATTTACTTGTGCAAAAATTGTCCCGAAGGTAAGATTTGCGGTAAATTTCTGAAAAAAAGGCAAAAATGTACTTCATCGAAGGTAGGTTTTGATCAAAAGTTGCGGTAAATATTGTCTCTCTGTTTTATTGGCCTACAACGCACCGAGCATTTGTCCGAGGCAGAACGCCTCTGCAAGGGCCTGATAGTGCCCCAACCACGGGACAAACAGGACAAGCACCGCTGTTTGCACAGCAGCAGCACAAGCAACGAACGCACGGAGGATGGAGAGGGTAGTACCCTGAGCACGACGCGCAGGCGTAACATCAGAGATATGCAGCAGGCCGGTGATGAACCGTCTGTTGCTGCCCTCTGCGTCCGTGACCAAGGGTTCAGCGCTTGCTGCAAGCTGTGGTGAACTTCTCGCAGCTGGCGGAGTCGAACGCACGCGGAGAGGAGCCTCAACGCAGAGAGCGACACCACGCGCCTTGATTGCGGCTATCGTGTGCCGCATCTGGCAAGATAGGACTCGTATCGGTCCATCTGTGCGACAGCAGCCACCGCGCTTCTCCAACATCACCGCGACTGAAGCGTGGCATGACTTTTGGTTTAGGGCAGAGGAGCGGAAACTCCTCTGCCCTAAACCGCTGCGTGCACTGCGGATTCTTCGCAGGGTGGTGCTTCGCGATAACAGGTCCACGTTCCATGGGGAAACTGCGCTTCGCCTTCCCTTCCGTCGCATGAGGAAGGCGTTGCTCTGCTTGTAGCACGTGTAATGAGGTAGTCCCTGCTCACAAGGAGTTTTTACGCGCGAGACAGACCGCCATACCTCTGATTTGTAGTCTGTTGGGTGCTTGCATGTACCGTGTTCCAGGTACTGCTGCACCTGAAACAAGAGGCTCGAGACTGGAGTACGTACAACGAGTACTCGTATCGTATAGTACTATACAGCAGTAACTCGTACTGCTGCTGCTGTACGTATAGACAGACCCCCATACCTGTGATTTGTAGTCTGTTGGGTGCTTGCATGTATTATACCGTGTACCAGGTATGCTGCACCTGGAACGAGAGGCTCGAGACTGGAGTACGTACAGCGAGTACTCGTATATCGTATAATACTACGAGTACTCGTACTGCTGCTGCTGTATGTACTCGTACGTATATTACAATCGTGCACATCCCCGTTTCCCTTCTAAATTTCGGAGGCGTCGCCTGCAGGATTTTGTTTACCACTAGCGCAAACACACCAAAAACTCGGTGGGAAGGCAATTTACTTTTTTTAGCGGAAGGCAAGTAAATTTTTAGAAACGTATTTTCGCAAACACTCTAATAATGCTAATAATAATTGGGTCCCTAGACACAACCCTCCAGGCAAAGTTCGGTTGATATCCTCGGAAACTCAACTATTTTGCTTAACATCGGCTTTCCATTTTAGCTACGGTCTAAAGTTTAAAAATGATTCTTTTTTGGGAATTTGTGAAATTACATCATGTGAATCTGATTGTAAATTAGAAAGATTACTGAACTTGTAACGTGCACATTTGCAGTTTTCCGTCAGTAGTGGCAATACTTTGTTCATTTTAAAGGTGAGCATGACGGCGGTCAGCTTGTGCAATACGGTGAAGACGGCGATGACGAACGTGGGCAGCAAGAAAAATGAAATTAATCACCGTATCCGCAACCTGATCATCAAATAATACTGCGTTTGTTGTCAAAAGAAATCATGACATATTTTTTTCACCATAAAAGTTTCCAAAGCGTGGTCGTAGCCCCTGGCACTAATACAAAAGCCGTCCTTATATTTTCATCCAGATTGGTACATAGATGGACAGGCGCGGGTCGGAACAGACATAGCAGACAGCACGACAAGGCACTACCGCATTATAGCTGCCAGCCTAGCAGCTACCAGGTAGTTAGCGGTACACACAAAAAAACACTACAGTATTAGCGGCGAACAAGAACAAAAGAGTCAGCATGGGGCACTATCGAATGTTTGCTGTCAGGTCAGGTTAGCAACTAGAACCCAAAACATAAAACAAAAGGTAGACTAGCTTTCCCTCGGAACTCAAGCAGCAGGACATGCGTACAGTAACTACTGTTGTCAATTTGTGTGTGTTGGTTGATTTGGAGAATGTGGGGCATCGTATGTATGAGCATGGGTCGGTGGCCGAAGAACCTCGGTGGGAGAACCCAGCTTCATCCATCTCGAAAGGGGGGTGCCTCGTACTTTTGGCGCGGTGCAAACTATAAACTCTAGACATGGTGAACCTCAGGGAGATCGTAGATCGCAGTGCAAAGAGAGGAAGGCTGTGCCGTGTGTCGGCACGACTTCAGTCACTACTTAGTGATTCGTCGGACAACTAGATAGTCGTTCCCCGGAGGTGAAGACTATCCGAATTATTGGGTTTCTACATGTGGGAAGGATTATTCAATGCGGGATGCATTTTTATACGTTATGGGCGTGGCTCCTTCGGGCGGGAGGAATCAAACTTGACTCGCTTCGCTCGCCCGACTCAAGTAGGCCAGTCGACTAGCCATCAGCTGGCTTCGCCCGCCGGCTTTGTGACTAAATTCAGATAGTTGGCTGGCGGCACCAACCGATTGGTTATTAGTCGTAAAATTCCACCGACTCACAGCTCTTTGAGAAACTCGCATTCGTTCCAAATTAAAAGAACCTCGGTGGTAGCTTCGGCTTCAAGCCTTCAAATCTTCAAGCCGGCGGTAATGGGGGCCCTTTTTTAGGCACGGCGTAAAAGGTACCTGGTACCGTAGTACTGTAGCCCTTTCGCTAACAACTCGTGCTGCTGGTTATTTGTAACTGTTGTAAATTGGGTGTTAGCTGGTGTGATTCATGAAAGTCCCAACTAAACCCAACCCAATCCGACCCAACCCAACCCCGCCCAACCCAACCCAACCCAACCCAACCCAACCCAACCCAACCCAACCCAACCCAACCCAACCCAACCCAACCCAACCCAACCCAACCCAACCCAACCCAACCCAACCCAACCCAACCCAACCCAACCCAACCCCAAGGAAACCCCAAGACAACCCAATAGAAACTCGCATTCGTTGCTCCCTATCCCGACCCGAGCTATCAGGCTAGCAGCTAGCGCCTCACAAAACACAAAACATACTGATAAAGCATCACCGACGTAATTCATAGGATTTCGCGCATCAACATGATGGATGCTTTGTAAATGTCTTCGACCAAGCTTACTGCTTGTGTGCGTTCGATTGCGATTTTGGAGCACGTGGAGGAATAGCATTATCCTTCACTCATTCCATGGCAGGGGGTGTGCTTGTAGGGCCAAGCGTTTCTGACCGATCTGACCGATCTGACCGATCTGACCGATCTGACTGATCTGACCGGTCTGACCGATCTGACCGATTCAGCTCCTCATTTGTGGAACTATAGGATAGCATGATAAAATTACCAGTATACCGAAGGAGTTGTTTTGCGGGCTAGCGCATAGAAATGATGGGGTCGGGTTGCGCGAACGAATGAAATGTCTTCAAAGCCATGTTTCGGGTGATGGCGAGATACTGAGTTCCTCATGACAGGAGCTCAGGAAAATCTTAGAATCTTCCGCACCCCTGGCGTGGTATGACTCTTTGTCAAACTAAATAGAGCATACCTTGCGTCCTATCCCGTCCTGGATCTTGGCCATGGCGGCCGTTACAGCGCTCGGCAGTTCGCCAGCGGGGTGCTCGTCAAACCAACCAATATCCTGGTCAGAAAGTAGCGAGGTATGTAACAGTGTTGCAGCGGGGTGGGGTGGGACAAAGCGGAATTGAGCAGGCGGGCGGGTGAATGGGTAGCAATGTGCGGCGGGGGTGGCGGGGGAGTGAGGAAGGGGGGCGTACTCATTTGCTGCTTGCCTTAGTCATTTGACCATTGACCACGCACCCCTTTCGAGGCGGAGCACCGGGGGTGGTGTGGTGTGGTGTGGTGTGGTGTGGTGTGGTGTGGTGTGGTGTGGTGTGGTGGGGTGGGGTGGGGTGGGGTGTGGTGTGGGGTGGTGTGGTGTGGTGTGGTGTGGTGTGGTGTGGAGTGGTGTAGTGTGATGTGGTGTGGTGTGGTGTGGTGTGGTGTGGTGTGGTGTGGAGTGGTGTAGTGTGATGTGGTGTGGTGTAGTGTGGTGTGGTGTGGTGTGGTGTGGTGTGGTGTGGTGTGGCGCGGTGGGGTGGGGTGGGGTGTGGTGGGGTGGGGTGTGGTGTGGTGTGGTGTGGTGAATCGAGTTGGGTAGGGTGAGGCGGGGGAAGTGGGGGGCGCCAACGGGCGTCGTCGGTAATGGAGTACAAGCATCTCTGCAGGAGGCTAGCACGAGCACAGACTAGCGCACAACCTGCCGGATCTACCGCATCTATCTACTGTACTGTGTATCCAAATCCATGTGAAAAAACGGTATCGTCCCTACTTACGCACATCGTACGAATATAATATATTCTACCTAGTGGCCTTCGAGGCAACGCGAAGAACAACACAACCGTCTATGGATAGCCCTGTCCTCCACCCCCCTCCCCTCACGTTCCCCCCTCTCCACCCCTTCCCCCCCCCTGCAACTGTTAATAATCCACGCTAATTATAGTCCCCACCCACCTGTTTGAGGATGGCTCTGACATAATTCTGTTTGATACGGAGCGAAATCTCCTCTCCAGCGTTGTTCCAAAACACAACCTAAAAAACGTAGGAAGATCAGAGCGGAACGGAGGCGTAGGGGAGGGGGGGGGGGGGGGGGAGGGAGAAAGCACAAGATTTTGGGCAAAAGCAATGGAAGTTAAGATTCGAGAAGATTAGGGAAAAAAATGAAGAATTGGGAAAGGCAACAAGAGACAATAAATATTGCATACCTCGAAGAGATCACGACGATCTAGATCACCTACATAGTACATCCCGTATCTGCCGTTATCAGATGTTGCGCGCGATCGTTATCCTCAAGAGTACATAGCCATCCCAAGAAAAACGTGCTAGATCATGCAGATCGTGATTACAAAATATCTCGGCAATAACTTTTGACTGGATTCACTAGATAGTAAGGACCTGCTTCGCTCTCAGCGCTCCCAATCGGAACACGTCTGCCTAAACCCTCCTCCCGGAGAATTTTCCCGGCGGTTTTCTTTGCGTTCCCCGCGTTCTTCGCCTTATTCGCGTTCCTCGGTATCGCCCCCAACACTGACTTCAAGACAAAATCTCCAGCACTGCTTCAACATGAATTATCGGTAACCCCAAATATGACACCGTATGCCCTACGTACCTTACCCTGACCCCACCCAACAATAATACAAATTGAAAACAAGAGCACCATTACTGTATACGGGAGGGGTCCACCATTGAGGCGGTGGTGTGCCAGAGCAACATGACCGCCCTATTGAGGGAAGCCGCCTTATTCAGTCCATCCAGGTTATCGAGTGCAACTCCCCAGTAGCGCCAAGCGATTTTTCCACCGCCTTATATCGGGATACCGCCTTTCTCAGGCCGACTTATTGGGCGAATACTACCGTATCATAAAACAGTATCACATCAGCGGTGCACGACAAAAAACAGAGACCAAAAAGAGAGAGAAAAAACCGAACCACACCCCAAAACAGGTCACAGAAGGAAAAAACAAAAAGGTGCGCTCTGATCACAGGAAACAAGATATACCTGGTATATATTTTCGTTTTCTTGTTAAAAACAACTCACTGGTTGTAGACATCCCCCCCCCCCCCTCTAGGCCTACGATAGGATTATTTTCTTTCGTATAGTTTAAAACAAAATCACTCGGTTTTAGACTAGGCCCACGGCAGGGGGGGTCTCTAAAACCAACATGATTTTATTTTTCTCGTTTTAAACAAAAAAAAAAAAAAACTCCTATTTCGTCCTGTGACCACAGCGCTCCGGTTTGACCCTTTGTTTAAGTGCGCCCCTAATCGATTAGAGAGAAAAAAAAACGTTTTCCATTCCAAAATCCTATCGGTATAAGCTATAACGTTTTTTAGTCTAAGCTTGCGGAGAACGCTGCGTACAGCATTCGGGAGACGGACGAGGTGGGGCGCTGTGCTGTGCTGTGCGGTGGGGGGTGGGGTGGGAAGGGGATGTGCCCTGGAAGAACGGAATCTACAATAAACCTTTGCCGCTTCTGCTGCTGCTGCTGCTGCTGCTGCTGCTGCTGTCGTCATGGTGAAAAAACGAGGGGTCTTGTGTAGTTTGGTTTTGCTGGCGGACGAAGCGGTCCGCAGTCAGCACCGAACAAAAAAAAAGGTTCGTATAGTTCGTGGAGCTCGCCCCATTACCCGCATTCCCCTTCTCCCACTCTCCAATCGCCTCCATCACACCTCTTACTGCCAGCCCCCCCCCCCCCTCCCTACCCCCCCCTACTATTATCCCCCCTCCCTGTCCTCACTAACCCATCCCTCCCTCAATTCCCATTCCCGTCATTATTCCATCTCCCCCCCACACACACAATCCCCCCCCCCCCCCCTCGTTTCCCCCCTCTCCTCTTCCCACCGCTCCCTCCTCCATCCTCTTCCACGGATCACTATACTATCACCACGCCTCCATTTGACAATCAAGCGCCCGGACACGAAGGCGACGGCGCCCGTGGCAACGAAGACCCCCCCCCACCCCCCGGGTCTCGACTGTTACAACCACCCCTTCCTCTCCCCCCTCCTCCACCTCCCCCATGGGACGTCGTCCATGTCGGCGAAGACTCTCCCAAAATATCCTAACTCCCCTCCCTCCCTCTCTCGCCCACTCTACTACCCCCCCCCTTCATTCCCCCCCCCTGCCTTCTCTCCCCCCCCCTCCCCCCCTGATCGCATCACGTAGTGTGAATATGATAAGGCACCCACGAGGCAGTTATACAGTAATTCCCTTTGCTGTCTATGAAGTGGCCTCACCAGAAAACAAAGTATAACTCAATGGCGCTGTCATCCATAAGCAAGAAAGTAGGCATAATGCCGAAGTCTGTCTTGCGCGCGGTTCTTGGAAGGATGCACTTCACCCTTCATGCGACTCGCCGAACACCTCACGGCCCTTCGCGCTTGGTGCAAGCAATGTCTGCCGGGTCGGTGAAAACCCGACGTGCTCCGTCCCGGCAAAGTAGGGATGCGAGGGTCTATGGTCATACGAATACGGCCATGCACAAATTGAATGCACTCCTCTTTCCCCCCCCTTATTCCACACCCACACCCCTAGCCCCCTTTCCCGTTCTCTACTACCCCTCCCCCCCTCTCCCGCCTTCTCTACTATCCCCCCCTTCCTTCCCCCCCCCCCCCCCCCCCCCCCCCCCCCCCCCTCCAGAACCACTCCCAGAGATCATATCGATATACTTCGAAGTACACCCTGCCGCCTTCCTCTCACCATCAAAAGCCCGGAGACGAAGGCAACGGCGCCCGTGCCAGCGAACAATCCCGACAGGCTTGATACTGCGTCCAAGATGTCGTCGCCGTTAAGCTCGTCCATCACGTCGCCGAACACCAAAATAAAGTTCGGCACTGTGAGCCTGAGAAACGTTAACACGTTTTTTCGGGTTCGTAAATTTCGGAAGGGGGGGGGGGAGGGGGTCCGCTCGTTACTATTTTGTTTAGATTTGATTGGGATTGGGTTCGTTTCGATTTGTTCCGATTTGTTTTGATTTGTTTTGATTTGTTTTGATTTGTTTTGATTTTTTTTGCTTTTTTAGTTAGCTAGTTAATTTAATTTATTTTTGTGCTTTTGTTTTTTGTTTCAGGTATTGCCCCTTGGTGGTTAGTTTTGCTTGTACGGTTTTGTGTGGTTCGTTCGTTTGTTGGTTCGTTTCGACTGTTTTGAAAAAAAGAGGAGCCATGCGAGCGAGTGTGAGGCAAGGGCTGCGGGGGGGGGGGGGGGGGGGGGGGGCGCCGTACTCATTTGTTGCTTGCCTTAGTCATTTGACCATTGACCACGCATCCCTTTCGAGACGGAGCACCGTTCCTACTCCTAACAGAGACACCTCCAACATTTGGGCGCTCATTACGCTTCTTCCATATACTACCAAGAAACTGTTCGCTTATCCTACCCCCGTCCTGTTTCGCCGTCTGCGGCCACCATCTATCTCCTACGACAGCGATCGTTTTCTCGCTACCCTCTAGTCTACCAAACTCTTCCATGCCACATACGTCTAATTTCCTCCACTACTTACGCATCCCGTTCCTCCTTGAATATTCCACATGTTCCTGCTATGTGAGTCCTACTCTATTGTTGTACCACACGGGCACATATTTGTAGCCATGTCCTCCTCCTCCCGACTACTGGTATATCTCTTTTTCCTTTCTGGTACGTCCAGGTCTTTACACGAAATCGGGTGCGGGGGGGGGGAGTTAGACGTTGGCGGGGGTATTCGGCTGATGGGGGGTCGGGGTTGGGCTTCAAAAGAGGGGATGGAGGATGCGGGAGCTGTGGGCCACACAGGCAGCAAATAGTTTCTCGGGTAAGTGGTAAAAGGTATCCTCGCGCTGAGCGATGCGTCTCCGGAATATCCCGACCTTGCATCTTCGAAAGCCAGCCATTCTCGTTGTGCATGCAGGAATGCCAAATTGTTTCCGAAAAAAGCTCGTCTCTGAAGTTCGTCTCAGGGGGGAGGGGGGGGGAAGGGGGAGGGGTGCCTTTGGCGTGTTACGCGGGGGTAGCAGGGTGTCCACCAGCGGACTACACGACTACTGCTGTTGATAGAGCTACTGGTAGAAGTCAGGGCTATTTGTGGTGGGTTTTTCGTGGTTACCAGGGGTGTTCACGGGTCACGGTGCGGGCCGGGTCAGCAGGTGTTCAAAGTCTCACGGGCCGGGTCGGGTCGGGCCAGGAGATTCTCAAGAGTCTCGCGGCCCGAGCGGGTCAGTGTGGCCCTACCCGACCCTACCGGACCCGACTCGCGAATTTTGACTTGACCCCTGGTCAGCCCTGGCTACTATTGCTGCACATTAAGTAGGCATAAGAAGGAGTTAGCCGTTCGTGCAATAGCTTCCTTTTTTGTTACTTCCCGTGGCTTTGTTCTGTGTTCTCTTTGGGTCTCTGTGATGAGTGATCCACGTTAAAACTCACGCTGCGCAATCAATGGCGAACGGTGAAAAAAAAAAAAAGATGACATCATATGATACCACGCGTATCATACAATTCATAATAATTCGTAGTCATAAGGCCATTTCTTACGCAGTCGGATTCCGCCAGTCGAAAACGGCCTTTTGCGACTGGATTTTTTTTCGACTGGATTCTTCTGGTCCTTCTTCTTGTCGTCAGTCAAGTTGATTTTATAGTTTTTGTGCTCTTCCTAGAGGCGGTTGGTGTGAGGGAGTACTGCTGTACAGCCGGCGAAATCGGTTGGCAGCTGTGTTTCGCGCTGTCTCCGCGAGCATTGCCTCGACGAACCTTCGTCCCAGCGAGTTGGTGGCTTTGGGCTTAGCCGAAAGCCGCCAAAGCTACGTTTGTGGAGTTGCACTCAGCCGAGAGCCGCCAAAGCTACGTTTGTGGAGTTGCACTCAGCCGAGAGCCGCCAAAGCTACAGCAGGTGCAGCCGTTGTTGGCAGCATGGGATCGAGACCGCGCGCTGCTGCCGTCGTGTGATACACGCTGCTGGCGAGCGGAACTAGGAATGCGCCACGCCGACTTGCTGCGAGAAGCAACAGCAGGGATAGCCAAGCCAGCGTCAGCGCCTTGTATGATACTGCAGTGTGGTACCTGGTATGGGTGTGTGGCCGTGTGGCCGTGTGGGTCTGTGTTTGGTGGTGGGACGGGCGATGCGATCGGTTAGAAAAACACGTGTAAGACTTTTTAGACTGAGTTTTTCGACTGGATCCGCCAGTCGGAATTCTCAGTCGAAAAAAGTTGAGTCGAAAAAGCCCTTTTTCGATTGCGTAAGAAAGCCCGATCTTGGCTTCAGTCGAAAAAGGCCGTTTTCGACTGACAAATGCGACTGCATAAGAAATGGCCTAATAGTGGTGAAAAAGTATAAATGCCGTCTGCTTCACAAAAAAGAGAAACAGCCATACCTGGTACGATATAAAAATAAAGATGTTCCGGTATCACATGTACCAGGTACACCAGAATATTATGAAAATTAAAATACACTCCAGCTGTGAGATCGAATATTTTGTCGATACTCATCTCTGCAAGCTGTGTGTGATACTCCGATCGCGCGCATTACGAGTTGTGTGTCCTCATTAAGGATATAGGTCGGCGACTCCCCTTGCAACTACAGCGTAGCTATCAGGGTCAACAGGGTGATGTTAGGCAGTCTGTGCGTGGAAACTATAAAACCCGTTTCTGAGGGGGACAAATCTGACAGCTGTGAAAGGAAATGCATCAGTTTATCAAGTGAACCCTGTAAGTCGAATAACCGGTGAGGGGAGGGCGGAGTTTTTGAGGGCGTGAGGGCCTGATTTTGATCAAAAGGGGGGCGGGAGGGGACGGGTGGGGCAGGTCAATTTGTGCGTGTAAACTACAAATCCTTCTTGTGGGGGAGGGGGGGGGGGATGTGGCGGGGGGGGCGGGGGGCGGGGGGGGAGGGCTTTAGATCGCATAGATGTAGGGGTTTGCTATACGCGTGGTGCTAGGTCTAGGCGATGGTGCGGGTGGTGGGGAAGGAGGGGGCGTTGGGGGCGGGGGGGGGGTGGGAATTGCAGCAGCGGCATGGACGGCTTGAAAAAGATAATGAGGCGATATCCAGGGCGTGGAAGTGTTTATTACTCTGGCGGATTTCGATATTAGGTGGGGCGTTTGAGCAAGAGAGAGCGAGAAAAAAAAATAAAAATATATATATATATATCGCAGGTTCTCGTTTGTTGGCATGCTGGCTTTGTACATAGCTATACTGCTATTAATAGTAGCGATAAATAACGGCACACTTTGGGCATTGTGTATTCCACTATGCCGTACATTGCCAGGTACCAGGTAAACAACAGGGCCCTAAATATACAGAGGCATATATACATACGAACAAAATACCAGGGCTTTCCACAGGTCATGACGCGACGACCCGAGGATCGGGTCAATCAGGAGATGTTCCAAAACCTCGTGGCTCGAGTCGGGTCCGGAGATTTTCAAGTATCACAGGTCGGGTCGCATCACCCGGGATCGACCCGCGAGAAGCGAGTGACCTGACCCGTGAAAACTCTTGCAAAATACCAGGAGAAGCGTATCTCTACTGCAAGGATACGTTCTTTCCCAACAGCGGTAATTACCCGAAATTAGTAAGGCTTGAGGCAACAATATTTGTCGGAGGAAATTCCTCACGTCCCCTATTCTGGGGCTTATAACGCCTCCAAATAGAACGGAAAAACCCCCGTACAAGAAAAAGAAAAAAGAGCTGTTCGTAAGGCTGTGCAGCGGAGCAGCAGTCCGTTAGGCGTTGATACGGTCGCGATATTAGCCCGGGGATAGGGAACTATTTGGGAATGTAGCGCTGTCCATAATGTTGCGTACACATGTTATGTTTCGCTGCGAACGCTACACATCATGTTTTATATTTTATCATGTAGATTGATCTGTAAGTTATGGAAGGGGTCTAAAAAAATAACAAAATCATGCGAGGTATTACATTCAAATGGAACGGGTAGTGATGTCGGCGCAGATGCAGCTGCGACGTTTGGAGTTCGTTGAGGCGTCCATAATTATAAAAACAGTCGCGGATACGGTCGCGATCGCTACGCACTTGCGCAGCAGCGCACTGCTGTGGCTGGCTACACGCGTCCTGCTATGTACTTTGTATTGCTGGTTTCCCTCCAAAGCATAGTAAGTATATTATTAATAGCACATCAGATATCGCCATTAGCACTACAGCGTAGTAGTGGTTATCCAATAATCGATGCACGGCTGCAGGACGAAAACAACGAGGGCGTGAACAAATGAAATATCAACTGAAACCGATTAACATAACTCAGCCACTCGCCTTCTGCCCTGCCACTACTGTGTGGAGTGAAAACGACTGAAAATGACTGCCCAGAGGCCTGGACAAATCGTATACTCGTGCCTAATGTAGTGCATGGACCACCCGGGGGTGTTAATTGTTGTCCACCCCCCAAAAAACGCTTTTTTTCCTGACATGAGTACGGGAACCTTAGGAGAAGCGGGCAAAGGTTGTGTCCCGGAAACTTTTGGGTTAAAGGTGAGGAAACACGCATCCTTGATTCATAGTCTTATGTGTGCAAAAGAGCATGACTCATATTCATATACTTGTATATCATAAAAACTAGAATACGAAGTACACTCCAGCTGTGAGATCGAAGATTTCGTCCAAACACATATTTGCAAGCTGTGTGTTTTACTCCGATCGCGCGTATTACTGCGTGTGTGTCCTCATTAAGTATATCCGTCGGCGTCCTCCCATAGAAACTACAGCAGCAGTAGCTTGTGCCAGGGTCAACAGGGTGATGTTAACCAATCTGTGCACGGAAACCGTAAAACCCTTTTTTGAGGGGAGCTAAATCTGACGGTCGTGGAATGCATAATATTATCATGTAGACTATATGTATATGTGTATATCCTGTAAGTCATATAACCGGTGGGGGGGGGGGAGGGCTGGTTTTCAAGCCGGGGGGCGGGGGCCGCGGGGGGGGGGGGTGTACTCAGTTTGTGCATGGCCGTAGCCGTATGACCATAGACCCTCGCATCCCTACTCTGCCGGGACGGAACACGTCGGGTTTTCACCAACCAGACAGACATTGCTTGCACCAAGCGCGAAGGGCCGTGAGGTGTTCGGCGAGTCGCATGAAGGGTGAACTGCATCCTTCCAAGAACCGCTCGTAAGACGGACTTCGGCACCTTGTGCCTGCCTACTTTCTTGCTTATGGATGGCAGCGCCAATTAGTTACCAGGTACTTTGTTTTATGGTGTGGCCAGCAATGGGTATTACTCGTATGAAACTGTCTCGTGGGTGCCTTACCATATTCACACCACGTGATGCGATCATTCCCCTTGTGCGGAGTTAGGGTTCTCCACCCCGCACAATATTATCTACAGTTAGTAACTCGATAACTATCATGGTGACCGCCAAAAAAAAAAAAAAAACGGCGGGAGGGGGAATTTCCAGCATTTTTAGGTTGAATAAATGTATAGGAGCTTAGTGTACGCGTGATGCTAGGTCTAGGCGATGGTGGGGGTGGGGGGGTGGCGGGGAAGGAGAGGTTGCGGGGGGAGGTTTAATTTGTTAACTTGAACTTCCAAGACTATGAAAACGCCATATCATATTATATTACAAAACCTATACCAGGCACTTGATATAATGTACACAAAACACAAGACACCGACCAGGTAGTATGACCATGTATATATGTATATTTAGAAAATGAAAATATACCAGGTAGAAGGTGTCGTGGGGATGTGCTTGGCTAGAAATTCGGGAGGTGTCGCAAGTTGGAAAGATGGGGAAAGCTACGTAGCTCTTGAAAAACTAGAGCAAAAAAACGTAAGTTTTTGATATTAATAATAATATACAGAATACAGAACATGATGAAAAATGGTCGTATTACACTATTAAAATATCTATACTCACAGCAGCAGCCGTACCTTGCGAGCATATTGTTTGTAGTACATCATGAATAATTTTCGCGCTGAAACAAAGAAAGGGCCGCGTCTAATAGACTACTATTAATATTAATAATTTATTGTACATGTTGTTTTTGTCTGCTTCTGTCACCGCGGACTTGATTCTGGCGGTGATCTTCGTAGAGTGTGTGTTTCACAGAACACATAATTTATGATAATATACAGAATACAGAACACAGAATAAAAAAAAGTCGCATCATACTAGTTAAATATCTAGACTATAACAACAGCAGTACAAAGTAGTCGTACCTTCCGTGCATACAGGTATTAGTATATCATGAATAATTTTCGCGCTGAAACAAAGAAAGGACCGCGTCTAACAGACTATTAATGACTTATAGTACATGTTTTGTCTGCTTTGTCACCGCGGACTTGATGCTGGCGGTGGTCTCGAGCGTGTGTTTTATCATAGTGCACTGACATTCCACCCATGTACATGCAGCACAAGCAGTGTCTGTGCTGATGCCTCATAGAGACGAGCTCTGCTACTGCTGTGGTTGCAAACTACGAGGCCGAGGTACAAAGTGCAAAACAGCAACGTGATTTGGCCATGCAACGCCAACCGCCATCAGTACGCGGCAAAAAACCAAAACATGCAAGCCAGCACACCTGACTACTTGCAGTAAAATAAAAGCTAATAAAATAACGGCACAACAGAACAACAACAACAGCAGCAACCTTTCTCCTGGAAGAATCCCGGAAAGATCCTGGGGGATGAAAAAAAATCCGGGAAAAAAAAAAAAAAAAAAATTACCTGGTACACGTGTGTGTTCTTCAGATTAAACTGACATTTCCAACCATCTACATCCAGCACAAAAACATTTAGTCAGTGATGTCCGTGCCGATGCCTCCTATCATAGAGCGAGACGAGCTCTCTCTGTGGTCACAAACTACGAGACAGAGATACACATTGTAACGTATACAGCAAGGTGGTTTGGCCATACAACGCAATTCGATGCGAGCCGACGAGGGAAGAAATCGCTAGAGTATTTTTGCGTTAAAACTGAAGGAACGTGTGTCGTAGGGAGTGGGGGGGCGGGAGAAGAGCCTGCTCATTAATAGCGACCCTGGATATGAGTTACATCCAGGGAGGGAGGAAGAGAGAGGAAAAGCGCGAAGATAATACAGTCGTCCCCGCTTCAAAGATTCTCTTCTTAAGAAAACTCCCCGCTATACACATTTTTTTCCCAGAACATGGTGCCCCGCAGATGTACAATAATAAGGGGGGGGTACCTTTTCCACTTTGCGGCCCCCCCCAATTTTTTTTTGCTGGGGCAGCACACTGCTGTATAACATCGACAGCGGTCTGCTGCAGCCCGCACTACCGCGTGTGGGTATGGAGAGATCCCTCCCATCTGCTGGCGGGTCGTCAGCTGCCGGCTTGAAGCCATGTGGCGAACCCACGTGCCAGCCAAAGTCTTAACTCATGTCAGGCAGTCAAAGTTTGGAATTTATGCCTTTCTCGCGGAGTTAAATTTTGGTATTTTTGTTTTGTGTTTTTGCCTCGTGTTGACCTTTGGGGAAGAACGGTGTCCTCTTTTCGGTATGTTTGCCCGATTTTTTTGTATGTTGTGGTCTGCGCTACCGACCGTTTTCTAGTGTCCTTCTAAGGGGTCGACTGGGTTTGTTTGGTCCCTATGTGGCAGGTAACTTGCGTGTATCGTATCAGAGCTAGTTCCAACGAACTGATGTGTCTCAGGTGTGTTCGCGATATCTCGGGCATGATGTTCACCGTGAGGATAACGCCTTGACAATAAGAAAAGCCCGCAACAACACCAGCGCACTGCCGTACACACTACAGCAAGAGCCTGCATCAACAACAGCGCACTGCCGTACACGTTACAATAGGTCGTGCTGCACTCCTTCCCGCGTTTCGGTGGTGGAGGGAAATTCAAAATGTGTAAGTATTGGAGTGTACTACAGCCAGCAGTAGTGTTGCGGCCTTTCAAATCACGTGTTGTAGTTTTTAAGCAACACAGTTTCGTGGTCGCATTCCTGCTTCAAATGCGCGTATTTTGACATATGTTACACCTCCATTGGCCCCGGGGACGGTGAGTTAGTGGCCCCGGAATCCTAAAGACACTTCCCCGCGTTAAAGACACTCCCCCCCAAAAAAACGCGGTGTGTCTTTAAAGCGGGGTCGACTGTAGACGGGACGAGCAAAAACGACATGAAACAAAAAATTGCCAACATCAGTGAGCATGCGGGCAAAAATTGCAAGCCAGTCCACCCAGACTACTTGGAGTGAAAAAAACAAAACAAAAAAACGTCAATAATAAAACAAAAAACAAAGAAAGGAAAGGCAATTACCTCCTGTGTGGGTTGTCTTCACATTAGACCGTTCCCTACCCAACGACATCAATACACACCCAGTCTCCGTGCTGATTCTTCATCCTAGAGAGATACAATTTCTGTGGTCACAGATCGTGAAACAGAGTAAACAAAACAGTCGCAATTCATCAAGGTAAAGCAAGTGAAATGCTAGCGTGTACAGGATACGAGACCACAACAAACACCCTCAGTAGAGTTGACAATTTTTTCGAGACGATGGTTGACCCACACTGTGTACGAGACGAAAGGGGTTCACCCTACATTGGTTGGTTGGTTGCGTTTCAATCGGTTACGGTTAGGGTCAGGGATGGGGTATAAAAGCGGTAAGGCACCCTCGCAACTCAAGCCAGACCATAAAAAAAAGGAGGAAAAAAAAGAAAAAAAGAAAAAAAGAAAAACTGGATAAACAATCAAGAGGGAAACAGGACGGCACGACAAAAAAGTGAGAACAAAGCAAAACAGACAGCCAGCAACATCCAACACAGCACATGGTGCACATCAGACGACGCCATCCAACCAACATAGGAGGCAGCAACCTTATTACCGCTTTAGGATAAAATGCTTGACATCCTCTCAAAATTATATATATACCCTATTAATAAAACCCTAATCCTAACCGACTGAAACGCAACCAACCAACCAGTGTAGGGTGAAACCCCCTTCGTCTCGTCCACAGTGTGCGTCAACCATCGTCTCGAAAAAATGGTAAGCTCTACTGCCCAGAGTGTGTTCAAAGTGTGTTCCGAGTGCAACCCCCTGAGGGTTAACAGGGGCGTTGCTGCCTGGTCTGCCCTGTACTAACTGTTTCTTCGACGGCGGTGTCCATACCGACATTATCGCCTCAATAGCCCCCACGGGCACCCCGAAATGAAAACAGAAAGGACACATAGCACGAGGGGAACTAAATAAATAAAGGGACGAGAGAAGGGACAATGGGGATGAAAAGCAAAAGAAGAAACCGGTTCAGCGAGAACGCACACACCGGCGGTGGTAATACCGCAGTACCGACTGACACTGCAGAACCGAGGCAGATGGAGCAGGCGATCAAAATAACAAAAAATGAAAATAAAAACAAGGTAATCGCAGCAGCTTGAGGTTACGTAGACAGGTTCCATACAATCAACAGTCGGCCTGGTGCCTTCACCACCTGGCATACAAACAACAAAAAGGAAAAATAGTACGAGGGTTTTCTCTGAATACTGCTTGTGCGTGAATACGTCGTACGGACAGCAGCAGCAGAAGCAGCAGCAATAGCAGCAACCCTCGATCAACTCCTTGTTTGTTCTGTACCAAGTATATACTATAGAAGCATAGTATTATCGTTGCCTTCCGACAATCATTTATGTCCTTCGATCACTCACGGCCAACAGGAAATCAAAGAAGGAAGCTCGTAGCTGATACCTGATTTCATAGAGTGTTTGCGAAAAACATTTTTGCAAAAATACTTGTTCAGAAATTCCTCCCGAAGGTAAGATTTGCGGTACTTTTCTCCAAAAACGGCAAAAAAATACATTATCGAACGTAGGATTTGACCAAAACTTGAGGTACGTTTTGTCCCTGTTTCAATGGCCTACAACGCACCGAGCATTTTCCGACGCAGCTCTAACCACTAACCGCGTAGCATCTTCCTTGCCTGGCACGCACCACCAGCTGCCTGCCATATCGACACAGCACAACAACCGCTGAGAGCACAGACTCGAGAGGTGTAGCTAGAGTACTATTGATAGCGCGTTGGGGTGTGCCAGCGGGCCGCCCGGCGGCCCGTTGCGACGACGGTGCGCTCTCGCTCGCTTGGTATCGTGGAGAATGTCGTTCCGAAATGGCTACTCATCCTCGTGCTCGTACCGCTACGCTGGTAGCATAAACCGTGACAACAGGACAGCTCGTGTATGTATCATTTCAGTTCCACCACACCGCGAAAGCAACAGCAGCAGCAGTAGCAGTAGCAGCAGCAGCAGCGGCGGCGCGTTGTGATGCCACCGTGGTCTGAGTGTCATGCGCCGGGCGTGCTCGGAGCGGAACGCGCCGGCGCGATGGCGCGCGTACGATGAGCGCAGCAGCAAGCAGCAGCAGCAGCAGCAGCAGCAGCACACGACGAGAAGAATGCTCGTACGAAGCTGGTCCCAAAATTGAAAAAAAGTAACAATAAAAGTTGCTGCTGTTGCCGGTGCCGGTGCTGGTGCTGGTGCTGCTTGTTTTTGTTGCTGAAGCGGATGCTGCCGCTATCATAGCGGCCGCTAGCTGTGCTTCTGCTTGCTGTGCTGCTGCTTGCTGTTGCGGGTTTTATGGTTAACTCTGGCGTCGCCATCGTTGCTTGGCCGCCGTCGCTACTCGTACGCCCTTTTTTTGTGCTTTCCACTTTTAATTGTGCCTTGTTGCCGCAAACCCCCAATCCCCCCCTCAATATCGGAGGCTTCGCGTGCAGGATTTTGTTTAGTTCCAACGCGAACACACCGAAATCATGATTGGAAGGGAATTCATCTTTTTCTTTTCAAGAAGGAAAGTTTTTTTTCCGAATAACGTTTGCCGCAAAAACTCTGAGGCAATATTATTAATACAAAGCGTGGCCGTTTTTTCGTCTTTGTTTTACAAGAAAAAGAAAAAACTACACCCCAGCCAGTTGTGAGATCGCCGATTTTTTCAAAAACTCATCTTTGCAAGCTGTTTGTGATATGTTATATCAGCAGCATAGATAACATCCTCACCACAATTTACGTACGATAACCCTACCCACTATAACACCAAGTAGATATGATGTTTTAACTGACGGCGATCCGAAAAAAAAACGTCAGCTACTTGATAGGTTATCATACGCGTCCACGGCTGATGCTATACTGTTTTCACAACAAGGCACAAAATAATATAAAATACATACATACGTCAGCTGTCAGTTCGTTAACTTCAAGGGTCGATGTTGCAAGCTGCGTGATACACCGGCCGCTCGTTTTTACATGTTGTGTGTATCATTCTTTAAAGGCACATCACAATATCCACAGTGGGTACCCCGGTTAAAGAGCGCACGATAAGAGCATTCGGGACTTGACGCCTTCACCACTGGAAACCCGTTTTGGGGACAAAATCACTTGGATTTAGTATACGGAGGGGTTTGGGGGCTCTAAAAGGGTTCAGAACGGTCAAATCGGCACGTCCCGCCTATACTAAAAGCTATTCATTTCCACTACCGATAAGAGCAGTGCGTAGTTAAGAGCGCTTGTTTTGGCTTGGCACCGTATGAACGCTCATAAATCGGAGCACCCACTGCATTATCCAAGCTTCTTCTTCGGGATGTGGTGGTTGGAAGTCCCGGGGGTCATGAAAAGCACCGCAAGGCAAGTAATTCGGCAAGAAACCCTGACCAGACCAGCCCAGGCGAGTTTACAGCTCAGTCTACTTCGATCGCGCGCGCTGCGGGGGCGGGTTGGGGGTGTGTTCATCACCTTGCACTGATATTTCCACCCATCTACATCGAGCACAAGCAGTGTCCGTGCTGATGTCTCATAGAGAGACGCGCTTTGTGGCTTCAAAACTACGAGGCAAGAGATACACGTTGCAAATACAGCAAGGTGATGTAGCCACGCAAAGCCAACCGCAATAAGCACGCGGGTATTTAGTATCATTAGGAAGGATACAGGTCAGCGACTCCCCTTACTGCTTGGTGGTTACAGCACCGGTCCGGCATGTGCGAGACACAAAACACCGCACTATAGCGGCAACCGGCACTACTTCGCACACTGCCACCGCAAGTCATTCCCATCAATGCCAAGCGCTTTTACCGGTACCAGTACCAGCGGCAACCAGCACTACTCAACCGGCGCTACCGAGGGACCTGTACCTTCCTTTTCCTCATCGCTTCCACTATCTTCGCACGTTTCCTTTCTCCTTCATCTTCCCTAGACGTAACTCGTACCCGGGGCCACTAAACAGGCTCTTCTCCCCCCCTCCTCGAGTAACTGCAAAAAAAACTCCCAAAAGCGAGTCCCCCACCGTAGAATTTGGCTGTGGTACCCGGGCACCGTTAGAGTATACCAGGTAGTGGTATACACCCTACGAAACAACGTCCTTGGAAGCTTCTACCTTGTTTTGGGATCCATGCACACTGGCCGAAACGAGACGGGTGCGGCCTTATGCTAGAAGGTTAGGTTTCTAGGGAGTGTAGCAAGGGTATGCACTCTGCGGGTACCTTGTATGATGACATTTTTTTCTTCAAAGCAGAACGCAAAACTCACCCGCAAACCACCGCTGCGCAGGTGCCGAGGAACATGTACAGGATCTCCAACGGCTTGGCGTACTTGAACAGCAGCTTCGCGATGCCCACGCTCTTCACCTCGACCTTCTCCCCCTTCCCCTTCTCCGCCTCCTTCTCGTCATCCTTCCCCTTCTCTTTATTCATAGTGTCCGTTTGCCCACCGTCACCGCTGGCGGTACTGTTGGCATTACCGTTACCGCTGACGTTACCGCTGACGTTACCGTTTTCGTTACGATTACCGCTATCATTCCCGTCGCCCTCACCGTTACCGGTACCGTTACCGCCGCCATTACCGATTTTCACACCGTTACCGTTAGCAACACCGGTACTCGTGGCAACTTTCCCGCTTCCGTTACTCTCCCCATGTCGCTCTGCCGCTACCACCTCCGAACGGTTTCCACCCGTTCCCGTTTCTGCCGCTGCTGCAGCTGATGACGTTGCTGCTACCGCTCCATTTTTTTCTCCTGCCGCTGACGAACCTACCACGTCATAGGCAGAGCCGTTACCGGCAGAGTGATCGTCCTCGCCTGTGGCGGCGTCCATTATTGGCGTCGCCGGCAGTGTCAGCCAGCTAGCCAGCCAGCCAGCCAATCGAACAACTTAAGGTCTCTCCCTCCCTCGCTTTAGCTTTTTCTGCTTGTTATGCGCTCAGCGCTTCGATTGGTGAGGTTGGATGAGTTTTCCCTCTTCTCCTGTTGCAGCGCGCTTTTCTAATGAGTTGGGCGGCTTCGTTCAGGGGAAAAGGGGGGGGGGGGGGGGGGGGGATGAAAGCGGGGGAGGCAAAGGCGCGAGGACCCGGTGAGATATGTCGATAATTTCATACATCGACAGTCTAGTCTACCGGTATGCATCTGCAACAGCTGCTGCACCCATGTCTTGGGGGGGCATATCACTTGGAAACAGTGTTTAGGTACGTTTTGCAGACAAACACGTCAGTATAGCAGCAGTTGGTGTGTGATTTTACAAAACTGGCGAAACTATGTAGCATACTCTTGAGTACGATACACCATGAGAATAAATAGTCAACACACCTGGCACTTGAAAGAAATGGGACGCGCAGAAGGGCGTCAACTGGAAGGGGTGTAAGCAAGTGGGGCCGTGAAACGTGGCAGACGTCTGGCTCGATCGTACCCTTCAACCAAAATCGAAAATCGCAAAATGGGTGCGATAGTTTCGCGAATGTTCATCACGTCTTTTCGCCGGCTATCTTACTCCCCTCCTCCATAAGCATGGAGGGGGGGGGGGGGGGGGATTGGGGCTTGCTTCGCTCGTTCGATTACGAACTTCAAAGCTAGTCGATACATTGAATGCATCAAAGTTTGTCAACTCCTCGGATAAAACCGATCTAAAATTTGATCGGACCGCATCTAAAATTTGATCGAATCTTTCCTCCGACTCACCGCCCTAATATTCGACTAAAGTCATAAGCTATTTGACCATGGTTTGGTGTTACTTCCGTGTTGCTTGCGCGATGGCTAATTATTTCTTATCTAGTTTTTTCACGGAAGTTTACCCCTTTGGACTCGCGGCACGCCCAGGATGTGAAGCCAACTACATCCGAAAAGGGGAAGCCTCTAAATACTACGATGTTCGCGGGATTCCGACATTGGTTGGGCAGGAAAACATTTAATAACAGAGCAGGAGGGGTCCCCCAGCAACGCGGCGGTGTGTGCCAGAGCGATCAATATGACCGCCTAATAAGGGAAAGTCGCCTTATTCGCTGCAGGTTATGAGTGCAACTACCTATCAATATTTGCGACGAGCGGTTTTGATCGCTTGTATCGGGATACCGCCTTACTCCGACCGCCTTATTTTGTGGTGGGATAGGTTGGCCTTGGGCTACGACGTTCGTCGCTTTCAATACTACCAAGTATACGTTTACGTTTACCTACCCGACCAAAGTTGGTGTCCCGCGAACATTCAATATGTTTTTTTGTTTTTGCTTTGCTCATGTCTTCAATTTACCTTTGCACTCGTCTCCCTCCCTAGACGAAACTCAGATCGGATCCCCTAGACGAAACTCAGATCGGATCCCTATCTGAGCAGGCTATTCTCCCGCCTCCCCACTACGCTACGCGCCTTCATTTCGATCGCGACAAAAATTCTCGGCTATTTCTTCCCTCGTCGACTCGCATCGAATTCTTTATACCCATCAAGTAATCGTTAGCGGCGTGCCAGTCTGATACGAAACATAAGCAACTTCAACTTGTGAACATCCACTTAAAAAATGTACCAGGTAGGGATTAGACTTTAAAACCTCAAGAAGCGAGTTCAAGCCCCGCCAAGCGCTGCCTGCACCTGTTGATTTTTATCCCCGAAAGAACGTTTTTTTCTACGTTCATTTTTTCATTTGCGCATATTATACAAGATCAACACAAGTCAAGCAGTACTCTGTGAAAAATATATATATACACCCCTAGGGGGGACCATAAGCTATCTACCCCTACTCAAAGTATTGTTTTTCATACATATGTATACATTTTTTCTCACACTTTTACTTTCCAGCTTCTGGACAAGTCGTGGTCACAGGTGTCGTCCCTTCTCCCCCCCGGTTCTTGTCTTCAATTATTATCGCGCATAGGGTTCAGCAATCCCACTGCTCGTCGATTTTCCATCGAGTGTTGCTAACTCACGCTCTCGCGCTTTCCGCAAGTCAACTTGTGCACAAGAAAAAGCCCCAACGAATTTATACGAGTATGCCCTCGGCGGGGCTCGAACTCACGAAATTGACCTATACCAGGCTCGAGGTGCCCCTGATACGCCACCGGGGCGACCGGCTTTTCATATACACACCCTGATCCCACCCCCCATATGAATTCCGGGGTACGTTAGGGGAGGAGCTGAAAAAAAAGGGATGAATATAAGCCATACACCCCTGATCCAACTCCCTATGGATCTAGGAGTACGTCTGTCTGTGTAAACCATGTGGACTTGAAAAAAAGTTACGGAGTAAAAAACAACGAAAAACAACGAAAGAAAACAACGAAAACAAAACCGGAAAGAGCAACGAAAACCCCCCGAAAACAACTCACCGCACCACCAGGTATTTTACTAGGGCATCTCCGAGGTACAGCAGTATACCTGGTACCTGGTGGTCCGGTACCAGCTACCGGTATACATTTATTTACATAACGTTCAACTTAAATCCTAAGGGACGCTATGATGAAAGGAAAACGCGCCAAAAAACTATTCACCACATGTCACATGACGGTCACAATTTCGACAACACGAAACAGCCCCGGCCGCTGGGGTCGAAGAGGGGGAAACAGCCCCGACCGCTCAGGTCGTGGAGGGGAAAATAGTCTGGACTGCTGAGGTAGCGGCTGTGTTCGGAGTGCAACGTATGAAGTTGTCACAGGTGCGCGACACTCACGCAGCATGATAACTGCCTGCACACGCTTCCTAGGCTCTTGATAACAATCACGATTATTATAATCAGGGCTTTTCACGCGTCATGACCCGGCCCGCGGGTGGCGCCGGGATGGTTTCAAAAAGTCGTGGGCCGGGTCACGAAGTGATCGAAATCTCACGCGTCGGGTCGGGTCGGGTCGGGTCGGGTCGGGTCGGGTCGGGTCGGGTCGGGTCGGGTCGGGTCGGGTCGGGTCAGTAGGTTTTCAAATATCACGGTTCGGGTGGGATCTCCACCCTGACCCGATCCGATCTTACCCGCGAGAAGGGATCCGACCCATGAAGAGCCCTAATAATAATTTTTTATTACATTTTTCTTTTGATGTTCACCCCGATAGCATCCGCAGGAGTCATACGTATGCGTTCAAAGGATAATACATCTATCAGTACAAACGAGCGGCCGGTGTATCACGCAGCTTGCAAACGTTGAGCATCGACCCTTAATTTTGCCGAACTCAACAGCTGAGGTGTTTGGAAGTTTTTTTTTTAATAGCGCTTGTGGTTACACTGGTCCTTGCAATCCATTAAAGACTGCGTCTTAGCATCACCCTGTTGACCCTGGTACTAGCTAGTACCAAGGGGAATCGCTGACCTGTATCCTTTATAAGGATATACACACCCCGCAGCACGCGCGATCGGAGCATCACACACAACTTGCAACGTACAAGTTTCGACGAAATCCTCGATCTCACAGCTGGAGTGTTCATGTATATTAATATTATACCTTCTATATAGTATACGAGTACGTACTGCACTAAAATTAAAAATACACTACCAGCTGTGAGATCGAAGATTTCGGAATATTTCGTCGAAACTTCTCCTTGCAAGCTGTGTGTGATACTCCGATCGCGCGTGTTGCTGGGTTGTGCGTCCTCGTTACGGATGTACAGCAGTAGGGCGGCGACTCCGCATACACTTGTACCAGGGTCAACAGGGTAACGTTAATCAATCTGTGCTCGGAAAGTATAAAAACCGTTTTTAAGGTTGTACGGTTACACATTGAATACACCGGTCCCAAAGACAGACGC
The DNA here is from genome assembly GCA_012845835.1 of Undaria pinnatifida. Lineage (NCBI taxonomy): Eukaryota > Phaeophyceae > Laminariales > Alariaceae > Undaria > Undaria pinnatifida. The sequence continues at coordinate 19,278,264 of JABAKD010000025.1, read as the reverse complement.
ATTAACACTAACAAATGACATGTTGACATTAACAGCAACATTAACGCCAAGTTTTAAATTGACTTTGAACAGCATTACAGTAAGCAGTACTATTAGTAGTATAAAATACGAGCCCCCAGGAAGGGGGCGGTGGTGTGCCAGAGCAGTATGACCGCCTAATAGGGGAAAGCCACCCTATAGGGGAAAGCCACCTTATTGGGGAAAGCCACCTTATAGGGGAAAGCCGCCTTCTTCGTGCCAGGTTATGAGCGCAATCCCGCACTCACGTCAAGCGATTTTGACTCGCGATTTTGACTCGTATGCCTTAATTATACCGGGATACCGCCTTACGCAGACCGCTTTATTGGGAACACCCCTGCTGTAACACTGCAATGACACTACAATAACACTGCAATGACACTACAATAACACTGCAATGACACTACAATAACACTGCAATAACACTACAATAACACTGCAATAACACTACAATGCACCCTTTGGCCTTTTGGGAATTCAGAACGCAAAAATGACAACTACGGCATCAGCAACACCAAGCAGCCCGGGCTAAAGGGGTCCTAAGTACCGAATTGCAATGTAAGAGAGCTGTACGACACGTGTGCAATGTAAGGAGTGGTACGACACGAGGGCAATGTGAGGAGCTGTGCAATGTAAGGAGCTGTGCAATGTAAGGAGCTGTGCACTGTAAGGAGCTATGTAACGTAAGGAGCTGTGCAATGTAAGGAGCTGTACGATGCGTGTGCAACGTAAGGAGCTGTACGCGACACGTGTGCAATGTAAGGAGCTGTGCAATGTAAGGAACTACTGGGCAATGTACAGAGCTGTACGATGCATGTGTAATGCAAGAAGCTGTGCAATGTAAGGAGCTGCGCAATGTAAGGAGCTGCGCAATGTAAGGAGCTGCACGATACGTGTGCAATGTAACGAGCTGTGCGACACGAGGGCAATGTAAGGAGCTGTACGGTGCGCGTGCAATATAAGGAGCTGTAAGATGCGTGGGTGACGCAAGAAGCTGTGCAATGTAAGGAGCTGTACCACACGTAGGGAATGCAAGGAGCTGTACGACACGGGTGCAATGCAATGAGATGTACGGCACATACGCAATGTAAGGAGATATGCCATGTAAAACGCCGTACGACACGTGCGTACCGCGGTGCTGCTCGTATCGCCGCTGGCTCGCCTTACGTAGACGGGATGAAAAATAGTCTCTCGATCGTTTGTTTTTAATTGTATATTTCATGGTCCTATTTCCCAAAAAGGGACGAGACATCAAGACTACCAGGGTTGTCTGGATTTTTCACATTAACCAAGTATCTGCTATGTATATACTAAGATGTACATACCTGGGATAAAACAAACACTCCAACAGCAGTCTCTTTTTTAGTTTTTAATGGTCAACTTTTCTCTCCAGCTCAAATCGTAAGAGGTTTAACCCTCAGCGACATTCTGAACAAGCCCTGGTTACAGGCGTCTTCCCTTTCCCCCGGTACATGCTTCCATTTTAATCGCGCATAGGATTCAATTCAGAATCCCCACATTGTAGTTTTTATGCTCGCCGATTTTCATCGAACTTTTGCTAACTCACGCTCTCGCGCTTTCCGCTTGTCTAATGGTCCCGCGTCAGCGCTGCCTGAGTGGCTCATTGGTTGCTGTTTAACGCATGCCTGGTATGTATTGCACGCACTAAGACCACAGCACTAGCTAACACGCATACACCTACACCACCAACTAACACACCGAACGCTCAACATAGTTGACTAATTGGGGGATTACCTTATCTATGGTCTGAGTGCGTAGGCAAGACGGCGTAACTCTTTCGGGAAATCCGAGGGCGATAGGCCCGAAACGATATGATACCGATCTGATATGGTTAATGCGTCTGCCGCATGAAGCTTCGCTCGGGTTGCTGAGGCCAGAGGTATGTCCGAAGCGGGAGTGCAAGGAGCTGTACGATGCGCGAGCGGCACGAAGATGCTGCTGTACCTTATACTATTTGTACTTCCGCACTGTTCCGGTACTTACAGATGTAAATGCCTGATTGATAGCAACCTTGATGACTTTAAGGTCGCTCCGTAAACGTTCAAAAAAAAAAGACTATTGCGCACCGTAAACACACAACAAGCGGACAAACAACACCTAAAGGAACATGATTCACGTGAAGGCCATTACGCACATGCCGTAAAACACAACAGATGGACACACAGACTGATGGGATCTATGACAGCTACGGTATGATACCAAGTACCTGGTACGCCATAAGTCATGACAGTATTTGTGGTGTGCAGTCGGTACACGACCGTGTATACTGGGTGGAACTAGTATCGAATCTACTCCGTAAAAAACCCAGCATCTATCGTACATATGTACCAGGTACATATACATGTCATACTCGGTACAGCAGGCAGCAGCAGTATCCGGCAGGTATCGAATCTGCGTACATCTGCCGGCGCGGGCAAAGTCCCTTGGACATGCCCGCACTATTAATAGTCTGTAATATAACACAGCACCAGCTTCCCCTCCGGTATGTGGTTGGCTGAAAATCCCGGGGGTGTCGCAAGTTGAAAAGAGGCGTAACCGGGCAAGTACCGGGCAAGTGCTGTCAAATATCTCGTAAGCCTTCTGCAACAAAACTGCCACGGTGGGCCTGCAGACAGAAACAGGAAGTGCGTTAGTTCGTGCAGTAGAGTAGGGTAGGGTAGGGTAGGGCAGAGGACGGCAGGGTAGTAACACCAACTGGAGCTCGTAGTTTAGCTCAAGGCGACAGAATAGTAGGGGTCTCTCAGCAAGGCGGTGGTGTGCCAGATCAACATGACCGCCTTTTTGGGGGAAGCCGTCCCATTTACAGTTTAGTCAATATATAGCAGTTTGGTAGGGGTGCCTCATTAAGGCGGTGGTGTGCTAAAGCAATACGACCGCCTTGTTGGCAGCATCGTGCGGGTCTCTCAGGAAGGCGGTGGTGTGCCAGAACATTATGACCGCCTTTTGGGGGGAAGCCCTTTACCATAGTTTAGTTTATATGGCAGTATAGTCCGGGTCTCCCAGTTAGGGGGTAGTGTGTCAGAGCAATGCGACCGCCCCATTGGAGGATTCTATGGAGCCCCTACTCTACGAGAAGGTCTCAATTGACATGGCAGCGTTTTCCCCGCCGCCAAAGGTACTTACTTTTCTTCCGTGCGATGTGGGACAAGGAGAGCGCCTTCCTTCGCTGATAAAGCGAAGGATGAAAAAGTGCCAGAGAGCGCGGTGCGATCTCCGACATCGGCAAATCGATGTCATTACGTACCGAATTTGCCGGGGTGACAGGAGTATCTTCCGATGGCTTATACCGTCCGTTGGATATTCCTATCTTACATGGGTGACGATCGTTCTACGTATCTTTCCCAACACCTGTCCTCCACAATTCCGCCGTATTCATTCCAGGGTATAAGCGTAATTCCCTCCTCAGACCTCGATGTTGGGGGACCCCTCGTACTCGTACACAACAACACACCGCCCTGGATAAAACACCAGAGCCGACTTCCTCCACAGCCAGGGCACAACGAACACGGCGGCGTTCAGAAGACCTCGTCGAGATCATTCAGTAAGCGCGTCACTCGGCGTCTGCACTCTATATCGGTCATCGAGAACAAACGTGTTATGAAATTCGTCCGAAAGGGCGTGTAGCATACACATGTCATATCCCTGTGGAGTGTTTCCAGAAAAATTTACCCAATGGCATACCAAACAAGCAGGCTTCTCAGACAAGGGTAAAAGAGGGCTATGGTTAAGGTTCAGGGTCGGAGTGGTGGCCGCCGTTAGCGTACAAGTACAGTAAGTCGAAAATAATCTCAGCGTCGGGGGGGGGGGGGGGGGGGGGGGGGGGATCCCTTCCAGTCTCGTCTCAAAACCCTCTATTAACACCTCATTATCATGTTATCATGGTTGCGTTTGCCATTAGACAATGTCCAGGCGGTATGAGCGTCCACGTTGGTCACTCATACGACGTACACATACCCAGAAAGCATGATTTTGTAGAAGAAAACCATGGGAAGTCCACAGAAAAAACGGAAACCTATAGTATAATTCACGAAATCTGCCTCCGTTCTGTACCTACTTCATCGAAACAGAATACTTTTGCGAGGGCACAACATAAGAATAGTGCCTGCGGGGGCAGGTCTATCGCGGGTATTAATAGCAGGTATTATGCATGCCATATCTGGTGGTTCGTTCGGTGGGGGCAAGCGGATAACAAGGCATCGGTGTTTACTCGTACTAAACAGTCACCAGCCACCAGTCACCAAGTTACCAGGTATACTGGTATCAGAGACGTGTTATATTATCAGTGGTTGGCTTTCCGTTGGCGGCTTTATGTTTATGGTTCTCACAATGTATAATGAAAAGTAAAGTATACCTCGTATAATAGAACGAAGATGTTCCTGGTATTATTCGATATAGCATGAGTAATGAATACTGGTACCAGATATTATTCTTCGAAGCATACATTTATGTTTTGTGTCCACATGTATCTCCCTCTTTCATACCAGGTACAATATGTTCTCTGCGATTTGTCTGGTTGTCGTCCTAATACTGCTTATGTTGATCCTGCTGCAGCAATTTTGTCTGCCGCATCCGATACGTCCGGTATTGGCAGGGCTTGTCATGGACCGATAGCCCGGGCCGGGTGGAACCGGGCCGAGTCTTTGAAACACGTGATGGGCCGGGCCGGGCCAGACCGGGCCGAGAATTTTCAAAAAATTGATAGGCCGGGCCGTGAGAAATTGAACATGTGATGGGCCATGCCGGGCCGCGGCCCAGCATCCAAGAAATGTGATGGGTCGGGCCGGACCGCCGCCCATCATCTCTAAATCTGATGGACCCGGCGGGGCCGCGGCCCATGACATGTGGGCTTTTACACGATCCGCTCCCCTCAGCCCATGTAGCAGCTAGATGCTCTTCTTATTCCACATGTGGCACAACGCAGTGTGGAGCGCATACATTGCTGGCACTGAAGTCTGACCTCCACCATCCGCTGCGGTAGCACAGCAGTCAACATATTTCCAATATGGGCATCAAACGAGCCGGCGACCGGCGGCCGTCCAGAAGCCGGCGAAGCTCCTTGTACACCTCAAATATAATCCGCGCGGACTCTTCGCCGAGGCGTGCCCCCGCCTCGGCCACGCCAGCTGCTATCGCACGTGCTGGCGCAAGACCTCGACGTCGGAATCCACAACGGGTTCAACGCAATCTGCGTGACCATTTCCGTCCTCTCAGCGATTTGACGCAACGGCTCGCGACAGGAGGCATGTTTTATCGTCACTCTTTTCGGGTGCGTGCTCTCCGACCTCCGGTCCCCCGGGAGCGTCGGCCGCCCTGCGTCTGGCGTCTGGAGCCATCCGCGCGTATCATCATCTTCGGGTTTTCTACCGAGGTCGGAGGCTTGCATGTTGTTACTCGAACCGTAACATGTAACCGACAACGTCGTAGACATTTGGGAGCGTCACCGACCAACGTGTGGTGCAATAAAGAGTATCCTTGTTTCTTTAATCATTGAACAGGTTCCATTTACCAGTTGCGGGGTGCTGCAGCGATGCTGGTCCCGGGCTCCTGCTGAATTCAAGAGTGTAGGTGTACTGCTGCGGGTGGCTCTCTTCGTCGCGATGACGCCATACGCCGGCGCCGCCGTCGTGAGGGGCTTCGTGGCGGGCGGCCGTGAGGTCGAAATCGAAGGAGATGTTTCACCTCCCCGGCAAATTCACGCCACCCAAGTATCGTTGCGACGACATATAATATGATACAGTAGTACAAAGGCTCCCCTTCGGAATGGGGCTGACTTGATGTCCCGGGGGCGTCGCAGTTCGAAAAGGGGCGACACAGGCGTTCCAATGGTATGTATGAGCCACTGTTTTTGCTGCTGCTGCTGTATGCTTCGTATACTGGTATATATGAGGTCCGAACATATGTGTTTGATCGTTGCGTTGGGCGTGAAAATGTTGTCGTGGTTCGATCTCCTACTGTGCATCAACCACACGCATACACCGTGATTCCTGGCGCAAATGCAAGAGCTTGAAACACTGCTTCCGGGTGTACTGATTTAGTGGCTGCGGGGCTGAGGGGTTTCTGCTACAAGCGCTGCTTTGGAAAAAAACAATCCACCGCCCTTCTCGATCGTTTTGTGAGCCTGAGCACGCACATTCTGCTCACGCGTACCTGGTACACACAGAAGCGCACACACATGCACATACACGCAGAAGTACCGTCTGTGGCTGTCACAAAGGAAAGAGCTCACAGCGAGAGGCTGATATTGTACCGCGATTGCCACAAGAACAGAGCCTTGAGGGTCATGTGATGAAGTAGCATAGCAGCATAGGTAGCAAAAAGCACAAACCTACCGGAATGGGTTTCTATGGGCTCGGCGAAATGAGGCAGGTGGCAGTATGGGCCTTGCTCTGTGGGCCTTTCCCGGGGCGACTACCTCCCAGGTGCGATGGGCACTACCACTCGAGAAATAACAGCTAGGTGTCAATCTCCCAGGTAGACAGACCGAGAAAGGCAGTTTTGTCGGGCGAGGTGTTACGTGTTCAGTGCGAGTTGTACAACAGAGAACTCACAGGGCTTGGTGCAATGCATGCGTACCAGGTATGATGTTCGACAGATGTGTCGCCGTTGCTGCTGGCTGAATAATACTTCGTACGTAGCTGTGTCGTAGCAGACAGCAGAGAGGGTGAAAGCAATTGGACTGATGAAAGAGCGGAGAGGGGTACTTTGAAAAACAAAAAAAGTGGGGTTTCTCATGCACCTACTCGCCTCAGCGAGGCGGGACGCAACCCCTTGAAAAAAAGAGCCACCTCAGCGATGTCGAACGCTCAGAGCACCGCCACGGAGCTCGGCTGGGACCCAGACATGCGTCGTAATGTACCGATGGTCCCCTGACTTGCCCCCCCGCGGAAAATGCGAGAAAAAAAAATGGCCACCGGAGAACAACACCCCCCCCATGCATATTTTACATAATAGACATATTCAGTAGTGGCTACGATATAAGAGACGGTTCGACGAGCCGAAATCTTTATCTCATGTCCGTTTTTCTCTTAGTTCGGTTTAAGATAATGTTATCCTACATCGAAAGCACGATATAAGAGAACAGGTATTACTCAAAGCGTCCAGACGGGTTGCTATGCACGCGGGTCCCAGTGACATACCTATACGCCTGACTCCTGACTCGTACTGGTTGTGGTTTTCGTGCGGACCCATCCCGCAAAAAATGAACCGAATCGCAGAGGTCATCATCCTTGGCATGCATACATATCATACCGTACGATACACGGGTTTGCCATCTGGGCGGGGAGCGGGGCGGGGCTTCCCGCCGTCTTCGTTGCCTGTTGTAAAGCTACGAGTACATAGTGCAGAGCAAATAGTACTGCTGTATGCATTCTGTCCTCGGACTGGTACTTCTAGTCCTTGTGGCGGCGGTGGACCTGTGGCGACTGGTATCTAATTCTTTGTTCTTTTTCAGAATGTACCGGTACGAAAATTAAAAATGCAAAACAAAACAAAACAAAACAAAGCAAAAACAAAACACAAGACCTACGGTCCCGGTCCCGCACGCAAAAACAAAACGATTGACGCGACCATAACCTGAATTTAATAGCCAGACGCAGCATGGAACTGATGAGGCCTTGGCGACGGAGAACCTAGGAAGCTAAAAGATCCAAGTCAGGTAAAAATATTCATTTTTAATATTTTTCTGGCGGAGGCATGGATTGGTTCAGCTACGATATATGCGTATATCACTTTTGGTTTGCTCACATTGTTTCCCTGGCGTATTATTCCACTCCAGAGTGACTAAAGCCTGTCCTGTGACCACGGACTTGATTATGCGAGTTAATGTGAGAACAACATGGAGTAGATGACGATGGCCTACAGAGCCGAATCGTGTCTTAACCTGGTCTAGAAAGACAGGGTAGGGGATAGCTAAAAAAAATGGAACCACACCTTAAAACAGCTTTGAAAAGCAGTGGATTCGGGGATTGTGACAGAGCTCGATAACAGTACCCGGAGACTACGATCACTGGGAGTTTCACATTTCATCGTACCTTTTATTCGGGGAGAAGCAAAGACAGCAACCAACAAGGGATGCCATGAGCTCGCGGGACAGAAAATACTACGGCAGCTAATTCCAACGAGGGTGTTGAGGAAAGGTATGCATGGCGCCCTGGACCCTGCCGGATAGCTGCATGGGTGTTCTGCGGATCGCAAAGGTCAACACGCTTTTCGCATGGCAGTAGCTGCTGCTGTTTGCAGCGTTTTTTTGAGGTTCGATCGAGGACCTGGTGCTCTCGTGCAAAACGCTTGGGGGTTTCCATACAAATATTGGGTGTGAATATTTAAGCGGGAGTTCAACTACACAATATTTTGTTCTGCTCGTTGTTTGGTGTTGTTGTTTGCGTCTGGTGTGTGTCAAAGGCGGAGGTATACATAATGGATGCGGCTGAACCTTTCGCGCGGACTAAGCGGAGCGACAACAACAGCTGCGTGGCAAGCCAACTTGGTTAGTGTGTCAGGCATGTGACCGACGAAGATATGTACGTCTCAGTAAAAAAACAGTAGCTATGATTCTCCGTGGGCAGCGTCGAGCTACGGGACATGACAAGAGTACGTCGTAGCCCATACGATACGTAAGGGGAGGTGTCGAGAGCACCCTCAACTCTTTGGCCCTAAGGGTAATTCTTCTCGAAGCCGTGTTTGTTTCCAAAGGGTCCAAATTTTGGAAAAATACTTTGGAATATTAAATAGAGTTACGAAGGCGTTACATTCCAAACTTTGAAATGTTTAGATGATTATACAAAGAGCAACAAAAACATGAAAAGGCCGTAAATTTCCAACTTTCCACTTTTTCTGGCATGTAATTGGAACTCAAGATACCAGAGTCTTGTTCTTTGAGCCTTCGGAATTTTTCGGCAAGAGCCCGCTTCGATAAGAATGGTCCTCCTGTAACGTCTGACCTCCAGCTTCGCCACGACACTGCTAACATTTTGGGTATCACCCGAGTCGGTGACCTGCGGCTGCCACGATCGCTGGCGAACCCCCATTGTACTGCACCTGGCACTAGGTACACGGGAATTTAAATACATGCTGTTCTTGCGGGCGGCCGGGTAAACGGTGTCGAATTGACGGCGGCGGTTGAAACATTGTTTTGTTAGCAGTAAGTAGCACTATTAGTAGTATTAATCCGTAAGGCGGTGATGGTGTGCCATAGCAATACGACCGCCTTATAGAGGGAAGCCGCCTTATTCATTTCGGGTTATGAATGCAATTCCCCAGTCGCGCCAAGCAATCTTGACCGCCTTATATCGGGATGCCCCGCTTTACACAGACTGCCTTATTGGGGGACTCCTTACTGTACCAGCAGCAACACCAAACCCAACAACATCAGCAACAATAACGACAAAAACAACAACGATGACGACGATGACGACGACGACGACGACGACGACGACAGCAGCAACAGCAGCACCTGCACCAGCACCAGCAAGCCAGATCACGCCCGCCGTATGTCATAATATTGCACCAAAAAACACGAACGAGAAAAAAAAGCACAAAGCAACCAGTCAAGCCAACCGAACAGCGAAGAGTTGAGTCGACCCCCGGCCCACCGGTCACAACTTCGTTCCAATGGTCCACAATACAACAAACGCCACCAACAACACCAACAATAGCACGTATAATAGCAACTACTAATGTGCATAATACCATACACACCTTCGGAAAAAAGAGAAAGCTGAAGAAAAACTTGCTCATGGACGTCGTTGCTCAGGATCTCGCCGCAAAATACGTTCATGGCCAAATTAGACGCGTATTCAAAACAAACCAACAAAAAATCGACAATAATGAAGACCGACTTTTTTTCTCGTTGCTCAGGGGCAGGGGCATCCAAGATAGCTCCCAACCCTGACCAACAAAACTGCAATGGGGTATGGTCATGGAACAGAGCAGGCGCGGCAAAAGGGGGTGCCTGCACCATTCGCAAAACCAAACGTCGACTCACCGCCATAGCGTAGGATGAGAGGGCGTGCCATCTCCTCGACCCAGGCGTGAATGATACATACAACCGAAACAAAAAATCACTTGTGTACAAACCTAGTAGATTCAAATACACCCCCCCGGCAGTTGACGTACTACAGTAGATCGAAAGCCCACAAAAATACCTTACTTAGTTTGCATACGGTACACATGCTGAGATCCACAGCCGCTGTTTGTGCCCCTCTCAATGCGGGTTATGTACTTTCCGCGCGCAGGACGATTCTAGATTGTAGACTGAACGTCTTAGCCCTGTTGGCCCTGGTATCGGCAGGGGAGTTGCCGACCTATATCCTTCACGAGGATACACACTCCGTAACACGCGCGATCGAAGTTTCAAACGCAGCTTGCAAAGATGCGTGACGATGAAAAATATTTTTGGTCGATCTCACTGCTGAAATGTACGGTTGATTATTTCTAAACATGACCAATAGCTGCAAGCAAGTATCACAGTATGCACACACTAAAGCACAACATGACACCAGGTAAAACAATACAAGGCACAGCCAGCAGTACAAGGAAAAGTACATTATATCACCGCTGCAATAAATTTTATTATCACCGCTGTAGCGTATTTTATTTTATGCTACAACACACGAGCAGATAACAGCCGCAGCGCGGTACTACATGTATATCCGGCAAGAATCTGGTATTTTACATCGTGCAGTGAGTTCATTCATTGTAACCGCCCGAGTACAACACGAAAGAAAACACACCCCCTGCGATGAATTTTCGAGTCGACGTTCTCCAATACCACAGGGGAGTCTGCACAACAAGAGTGGTGGCGTAGGAATAATCCCGTCGAGGCACTTCAATAGACGCATCTCGCGACGTTTGGCGCTTTTCCCCGTTGGAGGGAAAGTGGGCTTGGAGTTGCGTGTTATCTTGCGTGTTAAACATACCACACCAAGTGTGGATACCAGGCCCTATTCCCTAGATCGTACCGCCTCGTTGTCACTATAGTTCTTGGAGACCATCCTGGCTCCTCAAGGGCACTCTGAGGAGTTCCCTCATCGCTGACCCTCGAGCGTGCGGTTGCGCATATAACCCACCTCCGTATGTCTCCACACCTGCATCTAAGAAAGAGATCAATCTGCGAAGGGACTACCGTCCCACAATTGGCGTCTCGGCGGCGAATCCGGCGTCACCGAGAACATGATTGACGATCTCCTCATCACATACTTCATGTTCGTGTTGAAGGATTAAGCCATTCAGTTTCATACGCAACTGGTAGGGGATCAGGTGCCGTGGAGGAGTGGTGCGGAAGGAGACAGGCAGTTGTCAGACGCTGAGTCCGGCGCCAAACCGACGTCATGGTCGGAAAAGAAAACGGAATTCGGCAGACAAGATTGTGACTGTGGTTCAAGGTCTGAACGAGTCGGTCACGTCCTATGTCAACCGTCACCGCGATCGTTTCAACAACCTGAACCGACAGGTTGAGAGGCAAAATGTACAGCGGTTGAGAGGCAAGTAGAGCAGATTGTGACTTCGACTCAAGGTCCGAACGAGTCCGTCACGTTGTATGTCAACCGTCACCGCTATCGTTTCAACAACCTGAACCGACAGGTTGAGAGGCCAAACGTAGCGATTAGGCAAACTGTAGCGAATTCGCCTTTCAACCTGTCGGTTCAGGTTGTTGAAACCATCGCGGTGACGGTTGACATACGACGTGACCGACTCGTTCGGACCTTGGGTCAGAGTCACAATCTTCTCTACCGAGCGTGCTAGTGCGTCAGCGGACAGGTATGACGCTTCGAATGCCGTTTTTATTCCCGACCATGAGGTCCGTTGCAACTGCCTGTCTCCTTCCGCACTACGTCTCCGCGGCACCTGATCCCCTGCCAGTTGCGTATAAAACTAGATGGCTTAATCCTTCAACACGAACATGAAGTATGTGATGAGAAGATCGCCGAATCATGTCCTCGATGACGCGGCGTATTCCAGGGAATTCCTAGGACCCTGTCATCCCAACTCGACACTTCATATAAGACGCGCACGTTTGCACGTCTGAAAAAGGGGGGGGTGATGTGGATACCAGACCCTATTCCCTAGATTGTCCCGCCTCGATATGACCATAATCCTTCAAGACCATCCTGGCTCCTCGAGGGCGCCCTGAGGTGTTCCCTCATCGCTGACCCTCGAGCGTGCGGTTACGCACATAACCCACCTTGGTGTCTCGACACCTACATCTAAGGAAGAGATCAACCTGCCATGGGACTACCGTCTCACACAACTATGATACGGGATTTAGTCACCAGCAGGGCTTTTCACGTGTCAGATCACATTTCGCGGATCGGATCGGGCCAGGCTGACCCGGCTCGACCCGTGATACTTGAAAACCTCTCGACCCGACCCGACCCGACCCGACCCCACCCGACCCGACCCGACCCGACCCGACCCGTGAGAAATCGAATACCATGTGACCCAACCCAACTCATCATCTCGTGGATCGGATCGGGCCAGGGTGACTCGGCCCGGCCCGTGATATTGGAAAACCTCTTGACCCGACCCGACCCGACCCGACTCGACCCATGAGTGTTTGAAAACCTCATAATCGACACACGACGCGTATGAAAATACGTGGAAGTGTGGTGAGCTAAAGATTTATTTTCCCCCATCCGCCGGAAGATGAAAAAAAAAAAAAAAAAATCATGACGCGATTCGCGGGCCAGGTCACGACCAGTGAAAAGCCCCGGTAATTACACTGCCACTAACGAAATGCTGCTGCTGTTGCTGCCGCTAGGGCTGTGAATCAGAGCCAAGAGTCGAAAGTTCGACTTCGGCTCGTATTATAGGGCTGTGAATCAGATCCAAGAGTCGAAAGTTCGACTTCGGCTCGTATGATAAACCGATTAACCGACCATGTTCGGAAAACCGACTCGATCGAATTTCGACTCAAATCGAACGGACGATGCGATGAGCCGACTAACCGGGAAATTTCAACAAAGCCGGCTCGCTTGAATTCCGATTGAAATCGAACGGACGAAGCGAGCCGGGCGCGGGACGTGAGCGAGCCTTAACCACCGCCCAAAAATAACCAGTTCTTTGGGTACTCTTGGGGGAAGAAAAAAATAATTGAGCGCCTACATATTGGAGATGCCTCTATAATTAATAGGAGCAGGAACGGTGCGCTCGACAGGGATGCGCGATCAGTCGTCAAATGACTAAGGCAAGCAACACAGGAGTACCCCCCCCCCCCGCGCAGGTACGGGGGGATCGACCATTTTCGATAATTCGACTACTTACCATCGAGGTTCACCGAACAAGCGACGCGAGAAGAGAGCCAGCCGGGCGAGCGAAGCGTGTCCCAAACGTGTGGCCACACCAAAAACCAACAATTCCATTCGAAGCTTTTCATCCGACATGGACTAAAGCACGCACAAGATGCGGGAGTCCGCGTCACAAGTGATTCTCGGTCGGATGCAGCTCGCCCATCATGCGACACGCCGAACAACTCAAGGGGCTTCGCGATTGGTGCACGCGATGTCTGCCTGGTCTGTGACACACGACGTGCTCCGTGCCGGCATTGTCGAGATGCGAGGGTCAAATGCTACGGCTATGCATCAAGAATGAGTACCCCCCCCCTCCCCCTCCCCCCCCGGGGTTGGTGAGAGGGGGGCATGTAGTTGGTGAAAGACGTCATGAATAATACGGCAAAACAGTCGTCTCCATTTTGCGATTATGATATCGATGGAATCGTACGATCGTTTCGTCGCAACATAACCTACTGATTTTGAATATGGCGGACGCTCACTCACGCTGCACCTGATGCTGTACCGCTGCCGGAGGGCAAGCCTTTTGTATAGTACGTCGCCGGTAAACAAACTGCTGCTGCTGCTGCTGCTAGGGCTGTGAGCTGGAGCGAACCAATAAGCCGAAAAATCGACTGTTTTCGATAAAATATCTCCCATGAATTGGAGCGAAACCCAACGAGCGAAGCGAGCCGGGCGAGAAAAGTGAGCCTCAGTCACCCCCCACCCCGCCCCCGCGCCCCCCGGTGGTGGCGAATCGGCAACTGACCAACTTCGATAAAAAGTTGTCCAGTAAATCGAAGGAGCGAAGTGGCCTCCACGACCGCCCCCGCCCCCCCGCCCTCCCCCGGCCGGTGAGGGGCAAATATATCAGGAAACGGTCAGTGTCAAGGGAAAACGTCCAGCGGGCAAGGGCGTCAAACCGATCGATCTACACTAAAACCTAGTATTTCGGCGTCAGTCAGGGCAAACGATTGCCGTCATTGCCGTCGGTCAAGGGCTGAAAGTGTCGTCTCCTGACACCTTTGATCAGAACTGCGCTGTTCATCCGACTCTCCTGTTGACCCCGGGGCTACCCTCTGTACTTATTGTGTCCCGGGGGACTTGCTTTTTAGACACAGCAGCCGACAGGTATATATATGTACGTGACGTGTGTATGCGCGTGTGGCGGTCAAATGTGTCAGGAGACGGTCAGTCAAGGAAAAACGTCCAGCCGTCAAGGATGTCAAACCGATCGTTCCACACTAAGACCTAGTACAATGACCTCAGTCAAGATCAATTATTGCCGTCATTGCCGTCTGTCAAGGGCTGAAAATGCCGTCTCCTGACATATTTCGTGAGGGGTGAGGGGGTTTTATATATATACATACCCCGCGAAAGATGCTACGGAATAAAACGGTTAAACAATCGCCTACATTTTGCGATTCCGACATCGATTGAATCGTGCGATCGTTGTTTCGTCGCATCATATATACATCACTGACTTCGGGGATTTTGGCGGTCGACAGACGACCTCGTCGAATCACACATATCACACTGGTTTTGGTGATTGACCGACACGCTGCACATACTACTGCTGTGCTACTGTCGGATGGAAAACGTCATGCCAATAACACTGCAGCTATACGAATTGTTGACAAGGCTGCTGCTAAGGCTGCGAATCGGAGACAACGTTCAAAAGTCTGATTTCGGCTATTATGCAAAGCCCACGAATCGGCCGATTAATCTATTGCCGATAAATCGGACACAGGTTGAATTTTCGAGTGAAATCGAATGAGCGAAATGTGCTCCAATAACCAATAACCCCGGGGGTGCATATATGCGCAAACGGAGGATTTTGTTTGCGGGATTCGTGGCACGTATGGGGGAGGAGCGTCTGCCACAGAGGGTGATATTGGGAGTTTGTTGGGGGTAAGGGCTACTCAGGGGGGCAAGAGAAAGACTGGATGGATCATCTGAAGGAGGATATGTCGGTCTTTGAAATGAAATTCGAAGGATGGCGAAAGGCTGCTCAGAAGGCTGGCAGATGGTTTCGAAGAGTAGAGGAGGGAGCCAAGTTGTTCATGCGGAATTGGCATGAAACGGAGAGACGCAAAGCTGCAGAGCGACGCGCAAAGGCTGCGGCAGCGCCATCCACCGTTGGCATCTCTAAGCGGTCGGGAGGAGGGGGAAGGGGGGGGGGCGGGGAGGGGACTGGGGGAGTTGGGGAGGGGGGCGGGGGGCAGGGGGGAGGGGGAAATGGAGGAAGGGGGGAGGGGGGAAGGGGGAGCGTCATGCCCAAGAGACTGAAGTCTGGATTTGGCCATCATCGTATTGAAAGTTGTGGGCCTTCTAATGGCCGTCACAAGAGCATAAGACCGCCCTGACTTCTTTGCCATGTTGCGTTCTCTCCCAGGTGCCATTGATGATGGACGTGATACCCTCTGTTAGCCCAATGCCATCCTTAGCCAGTTCCTAGGGTCTGCTAGTATGACATTTTTCTTTCTTTTCTTTTTCTTTTTTCTCTTCTTTTTTCCTTGTCTTGCTTCCTCATGTCTTGTCTTTTCTTGCTTTTCTTGTCTTTTTCATCTCTTTTCTTGCTTTTGTCGTTTTGTTTCGTTTTTTTCTCTTTTCTTTCCTTTCCTTCATCATTTTTTCTTTCCTTTTCTTTTCTTTTTCATGTTTCTTTTCTCCAATTGACTTACGCCTGTCGTGCGTATGCGTAGTGATAGATACTACGTGCAATATATATACGTGGTAGTCTTCCTTGGGTGGCAATTGGAATAGTTGGTTTCTCGAGGCGTGAGTAATGAGACGTATGCACCGGCATGGACCTGGCACATCGTAGAATGACTCCCGATTTCACTTTTATATGTTTCTGGTGGAGGCATGAATTGCGTCAGCTGTGATATATGTGTGTACCACCTTGGGTTGTGCGTGTTTTTCCGTGGGGTATTCCTCAGCTCCAGAGTGACTGGAGCCTGTCCTGTGACCACGGACTTGATTATGCGAGTTGATGTGAGAACAACAACAACATATTTTTTCTTGCGCACAAGTTGACTTGCGGAAAGCGCGAGAGCGTGAGCTAGCAACACTCGATGTACAATCGGCGAGCAGTGGGATTGCTGAACCCTATTCGCGATAAAAATCGGAAGACAAGAACCGGGGGGAAGAAGGGACGATTCCTGTGACCACGCCTTGCCCAGAAGCTGGAAAGTAGATGTGATGGGAAAAAAAAGAAGAAGAAAAAGAAATATAGCCGGTGAAAGGCGTTACTAATAACTCCTCACAACAAATCGTCTCCATTTGCCGACTCCGATGTAGATTGAATCGTACGACCGTTTTTTTTCGTAATGTTTTTCGTGGTTGACAGACCCTCATACACGCCATAATACCTGCGGTACACTGTTCTACACATCGTCGGATCGCAAAGATGACGTCAATTGCAAATTACAATGTAGCTGCCGCCAAAGCAACCTGATGCTGCTGCTGCTGGTGCTGCTGGTGCTGCTGGTGCTTTCGGCAATGATAAGCCGGCCAATGGATTGTTTTCGACGCATCGTCTCGCTTGAATTTCGGGAGAAACAGGACGTGCGAAGCGATCCTCCACCATCCTCCCCTTCCCCCCTCCCGGTTGAGGAGGGGAGTTACATACAGCCGGTGAAAGGCATTATGAACAAATCGGCACAACAATCGTCCCCCCGTTGTACGAGTCCAATGTCGATTGATTGCATCTTGTTTTTGGCGATTCAAAGCCTGCGAGCTGCTGCACATTTTCATTTATTCGCAATTGTTTGGTTATGATACGTGAGAGGCCGGCAATCACGAATTGATGTCATTATCATATAACCGTTACAGCAGGAGTGCAGTAATACCGGTATAACTAGCTATTGCCGTACTCTGTACAACTCATTGGACTTGTACATGGTACACATGTACCTGGTATCAGCACCCCTGCTGCTGCTTCCCTGCTAAATTCTGCATGCTGTACACAACAGTAGTATGTACACACAACAATAGTGCGTCAATACAACACGAGTACAAAGCTACTGCTTGCTATATCGGCACCTGTGTGAGACGACTTACAAACTACGGTCTTCTTCTGCACAAACATGCGGCTCGACGTATCACGCAGCTTGTATAAATAAATATCGGCCACTCCACTGATCGAACTCACAGTTGGCGTAATTGAAACAGTTGGAAAAAAATCTCCCTTCGGCGTCGTATTTTAATACCGGCGGCGGCGCGAATATATCAGAAGAGGCCCCCGCATCAACCTACCTGAATGCTCGTGTATTCATACTTTTTCGGTCGGTTCGTATAGGACACCGTCGGCATTAGAGCGCTGGAGATGTGAGCTAATCAATTGCCGTGGGTATATACACAGGAAACAGAAAAAAGAGTAAAAGGCACAAAAGTATGCACAGCATACTTATTTCGTTGATGTTGCAGACTACAGCAGCAGCACCAAAGCGCAAAAGTACCGAAAAGGCAAAAAGCCCAAACAGTCAAAAACGTGTTCGTCAACGGATCGGGAGCGTACCTGCTACTGATTATAAATATACAAATACACTCCAGCTGTGAGATCGAAGATTTCGTCGAAACCCATGTTTGCAAGCTGTGTGTGATACTCCGATCGCGCGTATTACTGGGTGTGTGTCCTCATTAAGGATATAGGTCGGCTATTTATGTATCCGGATTTGGTTCGCATAAGACACGGCTCCGTAGGTTGGCATTAGAGCGCTGGGGACGCGTTTTAATATATACCAGGTATAGTACAACGGGGGGCTTCGCCGCGGCAGCTGACGGCCACCCGCGGCCCCACGCATGCCCGTAACTGTCGAGAATGTCATAGGCTAAAAAGCCGTAATTATGCGACATTGCGTACTACCAAGAGGTGAAGAAGAAAAAAAAATGTGTTGAGTGCAGAGAAATAACGCCGAACATCAACAAACACAGCCACACTCCCGTTTTCGCAGATATTCGTACGGCAGCAGCAGCACTATACATTACTACTCGTCGTATGGCGACGGCAGCAGCAGGAGCAGTAGAACTACATACAACAGAACAGCAGCCGCACTGCTCGCACGTATAAATACAACAACAGCAACCAGCACAGGACAGCGACAAACCGTATAAGTACAGTACCTGGTATATATGTAATATGATACTACGTTGCGCAGCAGCAGCCGCAAGCAGCATCCAGGAAGCAAAAAAACTAGCCCAAGTGCTATTTGCAGCAGGTAGACACACGCCCGAGAGCTACTAGTTCGTTGTGTCGACATACATCCATGTAAAAAGCGCTAAAAAGAAGGGAGATCGAGGGCGTGCCGGGGTTCGAACTCCGCCCATCAGATTCGTAGCAAAACAAATGCTGAAAAGAGTGAACGCACTCCTAAAAGAAAAAGGGAAACGAAGGGCATGCTAAGAGTTGAACCCGGACCGTCAGTCACGAGTAACAAAAATCAAAGGCTCGCCTGGACTCTGTAGAGTGCCAAATATGTCGTGCTTGGGATCCGATGGATATGTATTCCTTCTGACGGAACAATAACCTTGCGAACGAAAACGATTCCAGCACCGCTCGCGAGGGTACGACGCCACCAAGGCCGGGGGCGCCCCCGGCACAGCAGGGGTCGGTTGACTTCTAGGTCCGAAACTCCCTCATCGCGATCAGCGCAACAAAGCACAAAAATCTACGTCTAAAAAAGGCGAGGAGCGCTCAGCGCACACCTCCAACAACATCGTCCTTGTATCCAATATACATATATATATATAAAACACGTCAGCTGTGAGTTCGATAAATTAGGGTCGATACTCATTTTGAAAGCTGCGTGATACGTTTGTTCTATTTATGACGCACGCATGCGGCTTCACGCATGCCCGTTATGATCGAGGATGTCATTGGCAAACAGGGGCTCTGTAGTTGGTAAGTGCTGCATCACTGGCCAGGAGGGCTGCATAAGGAGAGATCATGGCAAAGTGCAGATAAATAACGCCAAATATCAAGGATCACAGACACTCCCGTTGTTCAAAAAGAGGAGCGCTCAGCGCACACATCCAACAACATCGTCCTTGTATCCAATATACATATATATATAAACACGTCAGCTGTGAGTTCGATAAATTAGGGTCGATACTCATTTTGCAAGCTGCGTGATACACCGGCCGCTAGTTTGTTCTATTTACGACGCCCGCATGCGGCTTCGCGCATGCCCGCTATGATCGAGCATGTCATTGGCAAACAGGGGCTCTGTAGTTGGTAAGTGCTGCATCACTGGCCAGGAGGGCTGCATAAGGAGAGATCATGGCAAAGTGCAGATAAATAACGCCAACTATCAAGGATCACAGACACTCCCATTGTTCAAAAAGAGGAGCGCTCAGCGCACACATCCAACATCATCCTTGTATTCAATATACATATATATATATATATAAACACGTCAGCTGTGAGTTCGATAAATTAGGGTCGATACTCATTTTGCAAGCTGCGTGATACACCGGCCGCTCGTTTGTTCTATTTATGACGCCCGCATGCGGCTTCGCGCATGCCCGGTATGAGCGAGGATGTCATTGGCAATCAGGGGCTCTGTAGTTGGTAAGTGCTGCATCACTGGCCAGGAGGGCTGCATCAAGAGAGATCATGGCAAACTGCAGAGAAATAACGCCAAATATCAAGGACCGCAGACACTCCCATTGTTCAAAGCTGTATGGCGTTGTTGCTATCCTCAAGTCAGTACACTTTCCGTTGAAACCTCTTGGATCTACTTGATGAAGGTGCCGTTACCTAACGTTAGCGCTTGTTCGAAACAGTAGCAGCAACGCCGCACAACCCTTACGTGCGTGTAAATTCAACAACAGCAGCAGCGGCAGTACCAGCAGTACGACAAACAGCGTGCAGTTTCCAGTATAATTTGCATAATAACAACAATTCATTCTGAGTCGGTACGCGGTGCGCACAGAACAACAAGAAAAAAAAAAGAAGAGCAAAAACGAACATCGGATACACATCGGATACACAACGAGGTTCGAACCCAAAGGAAAGAAACCAAAAAAAAAAGAAAAAAAAGAAAAAAAGAAAAAAAGAAAAACAAGAGAGTTCTCACGGCCAGGCTTGAATCCGCGACTTGATAACGCAAACAGTTCGTGGCAACAGACCCACTGACGATGTGGCCGCGCGGATCTTTTGAGGATATCGTTTACGCTCTCCCATTGGCCGAGGTCTATGTGGTGGTCCGCAGATTGGAATAATAATAAAAAATGTCGAAAAGCGGCGCAGCCGCGTTTCTTGCCGGCTTCTGACCCGTTTTGGGTTAGGGTTGGGGTTAGGGTTGGGGTTAGGGTTAGGGTTAGGGTTAGGGGTTGGGTTGGGACTTCGCCCGTACCTTGATCGCACCAGGAAATGCTTCCTAGCTCGCAAACGCGAACAGCCTACCGCCCCAAAAAATCCACGCGACCAAATCGTAAGGCGAGCTCGTTCGTGTTTAACCATCGAACTACTGGTTTTCGGCGGGTCTTTCGGGAAGACGTCGGTGTTTTTATACGTACAGTCGTACGCACTTGACATTTTGGAATACTCCGGAGTATATATTTGGCAAAAAACGTGCTTTGGCTGCGGCCACTGAACACACGAAGGGAGATCGGCCGAGGCCGTCCCCCGGCAGAGTTCAGAGGGGCGAACAAGGTGAGGCACGTCCAGGAAACAGCGCGCCGAGAGATGAACGTCAGCTCGACTTATCTCGAAGACGGCTCAAAACCTGGTTTAGGACCTTTTGGCTGCTCTCGTGCAACCTCTGGATAATCCTCCACGTATTTATAAATGGTAGCTGTGTTTACATAGAAAGCAAAACGAGCACGTATAAGAATTGGCGGAAGCAATCAAAAGCCCCAAATTATGGTACATCGCACACCATTTATGCCTAGATACTGTGCCAGGCAAACCACTCAGCACAGCAGCAGCTGCAGAAAGGCAGCAGTTCCGAAAAAATAACAAGCTAAAACACTCAAAACGTTTTCGTCAATAGAGCGGGAACGTACATAGCTATCTCATCATACGGCAACAAACATCCGAATAACATCAGCCTGAGGAAGGACGTGGTCAGTGTCTGTGATGAGCGCCAAAAAAAAAAGAACAAAAGGCAAAAATAAATGCCGCCTACTCTGGCTGTGTGAGGCTGGAAATATAAGAGTAACGTGAAGAATACCCACACTCTCTCGTGAAAGGCCAAATGCTTGTTCAGCATACAAACAGAACGGACGCTGCCTAGCCCTACCCTAATGGATTCAAACTACAGAGTATTGCAATCTGTGTCCCACCTTGAACCTGAAGCGCTGACTCTGCTTGACTACGTACGAGCTTCGCTTGCACGTCAGCAACTTTAAACTAGACAAAGTGTGCGTCAAGGCTATCCGATTTGTTGGATACAATTAACCCGCGTTGATCTGAGGTTTGGCCACATTCTTCCGTGCGTGTACATCATTATGTATCTTGTATGATACCACCTGTGGATAGTTTTAGGTACTGGCTATGATAGAGTTGTAGTAACAGCAGTAAGAGACTGATGTACGCAGAAAATCTCACAACGTTCGTTTTCGGGCTGAAGATAATTTCTACTGGTGGTGGTGCGTGCACAAAACGTCACACCCGGAACGTCGGTTTTTTTATTTTTTAATCATGTTTACCCTCCGGCTCAACCCGGAAGAGGTTTTACCCTCAGCGACCTTCTGGACAAGCCGTGGTCACACCAGGTGTCTTCCCTTCTTCCCCCCGGTACTTGCCTTCATTTTTATCGCGCACAGGGTTCAGCATTATTCCCATTTTTCAGCTTCCAATGCTCATCGATTATCATCGAATTTTGCTAACTCACGCTCTCGCCCTTTCCGCCCGTCACTATTTCGCAAGAAGCAGCAGTCCCTACGAGCACTACGGTGGATTCGTTGAGACTTGAACCCACGACCTTAGAGTTTAGCAACGACGACATTCACCTTCATACTACTCCATCGGGGACGCCGGCTCCTTTCATCATGCAGTCATCATTTATTTACTGACTACCTATTGTACGCAGCAGCAAATAAACCTTGCGAGCACAACAGTTTGTAGTTTGTAGTGGCAAAAACATAAACAGCAGATCATCAACACAGCAGCAGCACGCCGCCACTATTAATAATGCTGTGTGATGATTGTGATTCGCGCCAACACGGTCTGTCCTTCCCTCAACAGAGAAGGCAACGGTGAGAGTTGTATAATACCATTCGTGCTATAATCGAAAACATGACTAATTTGTAATGTACTTGCGTGTGTTCGTGTTGTTGTAACAATGAAATAACTCAGTGACGACCAGACGCGGGCAATTCGTGCAATAACGTGCGCCTAACTTTGCAATGTAAGTTTGTTTGCTTGTACGAAAGTGTGTGCTGTTTTTGCTGTTTGCTGTCATTCCTAACCAAGCGCGGGCTAGTCGTTCCGTGCTCACGCCACCTCGGTTCTAGCTGCTAAGAATAGAAGCATAGATGCCCGCCTGCTAGGGCTAGTCCTAGCGGCCACGCTGGACATGAATTTAACTGTTTCGACAGGACATACTTGTATGTTATACAAAATACAAAAGCGCAGTACGTAGTCGTACGAATCGCGCATACACATACATGTCGGAGTCCCCGACGGAGTACATAGTAAATAATAGGTGAATCGCGTCCCTATTATCGTCAAAGGTCGTGAGTTCGAGCCCCCCCGAGTGCATAATCGTGCTCGTAGGGACGTTTTCTCAGTCTTCCGTAAAACTTAAGAGCGGGAAGCGCAAGAGCGTGAGTCAGCAAAATTCGATGAAAATGGACGAGCGCATGTAAAGCTGAAAAAAGGGAATACCGAGCCCTATGCGCGACAAAATTGATGGCACGTACCGGGGGGGCAGAATGGAAGACACCATTGACCACCGCGGCTTGGCTAGAAGGTCGCTAAGGGAAAAACCTCCACCTCTTACGAGTTGAGCTGGAGAGTAAAAGTGATACCAAACATATATAAAATCGTACTCCGTATATATATATTAGAACAGTGTTTCTATTCGAAAGACAGAAAGAAAAGGTTCGGTTCGTACATCGAATCCGGGTTTCAAATTTACACAATATCACAAGAGGAAAATGGTTGGGGAAACAGACTCAATCGGCGGAGGCAATACCGTTTTCCTGTGGGTGCGATTCCCTAGGGATTTCTAACGATTTTGTTTCTTTTTTTTTTCTGATTTGCGTTTTCCTTCCACACTCCAGACTCCACTCCAAACTCCAAACTGATTGGAGCTTGTGGACTGCGTGACCAAGGGCACTATCAGCGCCTATTCATTCATGCGACCTAAAAATGTTGAAACTTCCAGGAAACTACTCCCCCCCTTTACCCGCCCCCCCCCCGCACCGACGCTAGAAAACATTATGAATATTGGGGTTGGCGTTGGTTTGCAACGGCGCTGTAAAACATGCCAATCACTGCGTGAGCTAGGCAACCAGAGCACCTTTTTTTTTCTTTCGGCGGTCGCCATGATGGTTATCGAGTTACTGTAGATAATATTGTGCGGGGTGGAGAACCCTAACTCCGCACAAGGAGAATGATCGCATCACGTAGTGTCAATATGATAAGGCACCCACGAGACAGTTTCATAGTAATACCCATTGCTGTCTCTGGAGTGTGGCCACACCAGAAAACAAAGTAACTCATTGGCGCTGTCATCCATAAGCAAGAAACTAGGCACAAGGTGCCGAAGTCCGTCTTACGAGCGGTTCTGGAAAGGAAGCAGTTCAACCTTCACGCGACTCGCCGAACACCTCACGGCGCTGCGCGCTTGGTGCAAGCAACGTCTGCGTGGTTGGTACACACCCGACGTGCTCCGTCCCGGCATAGCAGGGATGCGAGGGTCTATGGCCATACGACTACGGCCATGCACAAACTGAGTACACCCCCCCCCCTCTCCTCACCAGTCATACGACTACTTCCTACATCCAGGATATATACACTATAAACTGGTGCATTCCACAGGCGTCAGATTTTGTCCCCCTCATAAACGGGCTTTGTAGTTTCCGTGCACAGATCGATTAGCATCGCCCTGTTGACCCTGGTACAAGCTAGTTCTAAGGGGAGTCGCCGATCTATATCCTAAATGAGGACACACACCCAGTAAGACCCGCGATCGCCGTATCACACACAGCTTGCAAAGATGAGTTTCGACGAAAATCTTCGATCCCACAGCTGTAGTGTATTTTAGTTATGTACCGGTATAATATTACATCACGAGAACACACAGACCACCTGGTACATACGTACAAGGTTCCCCTTCGGATACGGGGTGACGAAAGGCTGATGACAGCAGCGGCGGCGGCAACGCGGTGGGGCTGTGGGTAGCGTTGGAAGCTTCGGCGGCAGTGTTGTGGTATAGCGGCGGTGGTTGCGCAAAAGCCAGCACCTAATACGACAACATCACGGCAGTAGTAGTAGCTGCAAAACTATATTCAAATCCGCTGGCGTTTAGATGAGCAGCAGCTGGAGAACGACGAAGAGAGGCAGTCGAAACATTTACCGTCTACATAGCCCAAAAGGAATGAAAGGCTCAACAGCAGTTGAATTTTGAAAGTCTGTTCAGGCCAAAAGGCGAACAGACGACATGGAAATCTGTATGAAGCACTTACTCTACGAGAGGGTCCCAATTGACGTAAGGCAGCGTTTCCCCGCTGCCAAGGGTACTTATGGTATAATCGATGTGGGGCAAGGAGAGAGCCTTCCTTCGCTTTATCAGCGAAGGACGTGAGAGTGTCAGAGAACGCGCGGGGCGATCTCTGAAGGGGTCTTGACTGATTTCGACCTTGCTGGAACGGTTGGGATGGAACGAGGCTGCTCGCGTACGTTCGTTCCAATCCAACCTGTTGGTGTCCGATGTGAACTGGTGAATTCTGGGAAACTGATCCGAACAGAAAATAAATAGCTCAACCGACTTGTGCGGCGGGACCGTGCAGCTCGACTCAGAGCAGGGGAACCGTCACGTCGGCAGCGATTGCCTGATACAGATAACAGCTTTACACGCAAATGTATCGGAAGGCAAGCCTCACAGAAGACGGTGCTAGCCATCCAAGTGGCACCGTCGGGACAATCCTAGGAGCTGTGATATTGCCCTCATGGCTCGACGAAAACTACTGAAACTTGCACGAACATCGGTGCCACACTTTTGCCACAACATACATCGCCAGAGCCTCGTTCGCAGCCCAGTATTTTGCCTCGTGAGCCCCCTGATCAGGCCATTGGCGGTATCGCGTGGCTCCTGCCGCGGGCGAGCCCTACAGCGTCCACATGTACTCCACCCCATTAGCCCTAAGTCATCCAATGTGCACCTACACCCTTGTGGCCTCCAGCGTATGAAGCAACGCTCCCAGACAAGAAACACCCCCAGCCCCCAGCACCGATCAGTTGCCGTAAATCACGTTCCAAGCGGGCTGTTCGGTTTCGCTGCACAAGAATTGAAACGCTGTGACGTATTCCTCCTCTTCAAAATTAACGCTCGGGGTGGGAGCGCTAGGATTCGATTCGATTTGGTAACCAATCAACAGCAAGCCGAATTGCTTTCCGTTCCAGGTTCCAAGCGTTCCAATGCCTTTTCGGGGGATTTAATACACCCCCCAATTACATCGGCAAAAAATCGACCTCATCATGCACCGAATCTGCCCGGGTGATCAGAATACCTTCGGATGGACTACATTATACCGTCCGTTGGATCTTCCTACCGTACATGTGTGACGATCGTTCCAGGGATCTCTCCCAACACCTTCCCTCCACAACGGCTTGCTAAGCCGTTGGGTTTTGCCCGCGTGAGTTCGAATCTCATCGCGGACGCCAAAAAGAAGCCCTTAATCTACGAGAGGGTACCAATTTAACGATGTCAAGGTGACTTTTCTTACGTGCGTTGTGGGATAAGGATTGAGGCTTCCTCCGCTTTTTCAGCGAAGCACGTGGTGAGTGAGAATGTCACAGAGCGCGCGGGGCACATCGGCAAATCGGTCTAATTATGTACCGAATTTGTCAGGGTGATCGGAATATCTTCGAATGGGTTATACCGTCTGTTGGATCTTCCTATCGTTCTTGTTTTTTTATTCTTTTTGTTTTTTGTTTTTTTCACACAAATGTACTTTCCAGCTCCTGGACAAGCCGCGGTCACAGGTGTCGCCCTTTCTCCCCCTTGGTTCTTGCCTTCAATTTTTATCGCGCATAGGGTTCAGAAATCCCACTGCTCGTCGATTTTTTATCGAGTGTTGCTAACTCACGCTCTCGCGCTTTCCGCAAGTAAATTTGTGCACAAGCAAAAATCCCCACGACTTTATACGAGTATGCACTCGGCGGGATTCGAACTCACGAAAATGATCTATACCAGGCT
Source organism: Undaria pinnatifida (assembly GCA_012845835.1). Classification (NCBI taxonomy): domain Eukaryota; class Phaeophyceae; order Laminariales; family Alariaceae; genus Undaria; species Undaria pinnatifida. Next base: position 19,251,584 of record JABAKD010000025.1, on the reverse strand, counting down.
CGAGGATAACCTGATACGCCACCGGGCGACTGACTATTTATATCCTTAATGAGGACACACGACCCGTAATATGCGCGATCGGAGTATCACACACAGCTTGCTAAGATGAGATTCGACAAAATCTTCGATCCCACAGCTGGATAGTGTTTATATTTTTATAATATGCATGTGTGACGATCATTTCCCCTTATATTTCCCAGGACCTGTCCTTCACACAAAGAACGTTCATAAAAATGCAATGTATGATACGCGCATGGACACATACTAGCTGTGTTCTTGCTGGTAAAATAATAGTGGTACGTGCACACACCTGGCATGATACCAATACAGTAGCGGCTACGGTTTAAGAGAGGTCCGTGCCAGCCGAGTTTCCCTCTCTTAAATCCGGCATTCTGTTATACTGTGTTGGCTACGGTATAAGAGAATATTCTCTTCAATCATATCTCACTCTCGCGGGAGGTCGCACAGGTGTGGCAAATGCGGTGCATCTCGCTGGTCCCGAGCGGGTCCACCACACAACAAGTGGCATGGAGGTACTGCCCGCAGACGCCTCTGCATTGGTGATTTGTGAACTTCGGTGGGCATGGCGTGTGGTCGGGGACAGCTGTGCAGCGACTGCCGGCTGCGCAGGGCATGGTGTCTGCAGCAGCTGTGTGTGATGCGTGTGATGGCTATGTGGTGTGATTTCCAGCAGCTCCATTCAAGAGAAAATCCTAGACATAAGACCAGTTTTCTCTAAAATCGATTTTGGTCGTGCCAGCCAATTCACATCTCTTAAACCCGTACTTTCTCTTGAACATTTTCTCTTAAACCGTAGCCGCTACTGTACCAAGTACCCAGCCAGGTAGGTGCGTATTCACGAGCTCATTTAACGGTATACGCGCAACAAACCTCATGTACAAAAAATAAAAACAAAATAACAGGACCCCTCCCATTAAGCGAAAAAAACTCACCCACGTAGTGTACTACAAGCACCAACAGCGCAGCTTGCAAAGACCCTAAATTCGTCGAAACTCAGCCGACGACGTCGTTAGAACAATTTTATAACATAACTGCAGTACTCGCCATAGCCAATCATGCACCCTGGCCAATCACGAGTCGCTCGTACTTCTGCTCCTGCTGCTGCCGCCGCTGCGGTTGCATCATACCCAGGGTGGTCGCATCATATGTAGGCTGAATATACACCAGCTATGAGTTATCCATCGGTAGGGGTCGCACGTTTTGAGCCAAAAAAAGGTATACCATGTCCGGTTGACCTCCTCGTGTGAGAAACTACCGGTTAGTGTAATTATCGCTCTCATATGTAGGCTGAATATACACCAGGTATGACTTATTTCTCGGTAGGGGTCGCACGTTTTGAGCCAAAAAAAGGTATACCATGTCCGGTTGACCTCCTCGTGTGAGAAACTACCGGTTAGTGTAATTATCGCATCATAAGTAGGCTGATTATACACCAGGTATGACTTATCCCTTGATAGGGGTCGCACGTTTTGAGCCAAAAAACGGTATACCCTGTCCGGTTGACTTTCTCGTGTGAGAAACTACCGGTTAGTGTAATTATCGCATCATATGTAGGCTGATTATACACCAGGTATGACTTATCCCTCGGTAGGGGTCGTACGTTTTGAGCCAAAAAACGGTATACCCTGTCCGATTGACTTTCTCGTGTGAGAAACTACCGGTTAGTGTAATTATCGCATCATATGTAGGCTAATTATACACCAGGTATGACTTATTTCTCGGTAGGAGTCGCACGTTTTTAGCCAAAAAAAAGGTATACCCTGTCCGGGTGACCTCCTCGAGTGAGAAACTACCAGCTAGTGTAATCATTTTACGAGTATAATTTGTTTTAGAACAAGGGGCATACGTACGATACCTGCGAGGACACTAACAAGGTGATCAACACTCTTGAAATACCACGTAGACAACAGATGTATTTTGTCTGTCTGTACCAGGCACACCAGGTATAGCATGAAAAAAAATATATATATACAAAAAAATCGAAATACACTTCCGTACGTACGACATACACAGCTGTGAGATCGTAGATTTCGTCGAAACTCATCTTTGCAAGCTGTGTGTGATACTTCGATCGAGCGTATTACTGGGTGCGTGTCCTCATAAAGGATATAGGTCAGCGACTCCCCTTAGCACTAGCTTGTACCAGAGGGTCAACAGAGTGATGTTAATTAATCTGTGCACGGACAATATAAAACCCTGTGAAGAGGGGGACAAAGTCTGACGGGTGTGGAATGCGCAAGCTTACGATGTATATCTTGTAGTCGTATGACCGGTGAGGGGAGGGGGGGTATGTAAGGCGGGTGGGGGTTGTACTCGATATTCATGCACGGCCGTAGTGGTAAATCGACACGCGACGCGTATAATAATACGTGGAAGTGTGGTGAGCTAAAGCTTTATTTTTCCCCATCCGCCGGAGGATGAAAAAAAAAAAAAAAAGGTATGACCATAGTGGTATGACCCTCGCATTCCTACAATGCCGGGAGGGAGCATGTCGGGTTCTCACCGACCAGGCACACATTGCTTGCACCAAGCGCGAAGGGCCGTGAGGTGTTCGGCGAGTCGCATGTAGGCTGAGCCGCATCCTACTAAGAACCGCTTGTGGGACGGACTTGCGTATATGGATGGCAGCTTCAATGAGTTAATTAATCCGGTATGGCCACTTCCAGAGACAGCAATGGGAGTACTTTGTAGCTGTCTCGTGGGTGCCTGACCATAAACACCACCAGGTACATGATACGAGCATTTTCCTTGAGCGTCGGAGTAAAAGTTCTCTACCCCGCACAAATGATCTAACTCGGCCGCCAGCTGGGATCGACCGCCAAAAACAAAACAAAAAAAACGGTACCCTGGTTGTCTAGCTCATGGAGTGAGCGGCATGTTTTACAGTGCCGTTGCCAACCGACGCCAACCAAACCAATGAATAATATAGGCCAGGGGGTTTTAAGACCACGGATTTGGTTATGCGAGTGAATGTCACAACAACAACACCAACAACAACAACACCAAGGGATGGTGTACTCAGTTTGTGCAAGGCCGTAGTCGCATGACCATACGTAGACCCTCGCATCCCTACTATGCTGGGACGGAGCACGTCGAGTTTTCACAAACCAGGCAGGGTTTTTTTTTTGGGGGGGTCTACTCAGTGTGTGCATGGTCGTAATCGTACGACCATAGACTACTACAGAGTGCTGTGCCGGGACGGGGCACGATAGGGGGGGGGGCGGATTTCCAACATTCCTAGGTCGCATAAATGAATAAGAGCTGACAGCACGCGTGGTGCTTGGTCTAGGCGATGGTGGGGGCAGCGAGAAAGGGGATGGGGGGGGTTAGTTGGAACTTGAAGACCATATGAATGACTTGAAGCTACTCGAAAGACTCACCTGTCGGTTAGTGTTTATAACTCTGGCAGGTTTTGATTCTTGGCGGGGCGGCGGGGGAGCGAGGGCGAGCGGGATGGGGGGGAAAGGAGGTGGATGCGAGCAAAATATTCTACCTGCAAGCTAAAAGCAGATGCCCAATATTTCAATATTTCAACGATAAACTACGTATGAGGTGGATGGGAGCAAAACATACGCGTTGTTTTCACGTCAATGTTGAGTGTTTTTCGTTTTCCGTGTAAGTATTACGAATGGTACTTACGGTATGCTGTTTATACCCTGGTAGTAGACTAACATGTGTGTAATACATACCTGGTACTACTACTGACTGTTCTGCCTCAAGTATAAATCTATGATAGCGGCGTGACCATGTGACCTTTCGCGTTTCGCCATGATACCTTCGACCAGACAAAGCAAGGACAGGAAGAAAGATAGCACGGCGGTACTACTACTTGTGATATTATTGCAAAAATTAAAATACAATCCAGCTGTGAGATCGAATATTTTATCGAAATAATATATACAAGATACGAGTACTTATCTAGACTACGAATAGACCGAGTATTACGGGGTTACTTACGCTGCTGCTGCTGCAGTACCGTTGGGCGTATGTGAGTCTAATAAATACTGAGTACTATGTACTGGAAGACAGTAGTACCTCGTAGTACATACTGGTATGTGCTCAGCACCTTAAACTGATATTCCACCCATATCCATCCAGCACAACAAGTGTCCGTGAAACGATGTCTCATAGAGACGAGCTCACTCTGTGGTAACAAAACCACGAGACAGAGATACAAAATGCAGATACAGCAAGGTGATCTGTCAATGTAATGCCAACCGAATGCCGAGTATCTCTGTCTCGTGGCTTGTGACCACAGAGGTCGGCTCTCGTATGACGCGTAGGCACGGACAACGCATGTGCTGGATGTAGATGGAGGGAAAAATCACCTTAAGGTGAAGAACACGCACACATACAATGCCAACAGCAACGAGCACGCGGGCAATAAACAAAAACGCGCAAGTCGGTACACCAGACTATTCGCCGTACAGACAAAAAAAAGAAAAAGAAAAGACGAACGAGAAAGAAGAAAAACACAAACAGGAAAAAACAATCGGAAAGATAGAGGGAAACAGGACGCCACGACAAAAAACGCAAAACAAAGCGCAACAGACCGCCAGCAACTACGACTACGAGCATCATATCGTAGCAACACAGCAGATGCCGCCATTCCACCAACGTCGGGGGCAGCAACCGTATTGGGTTTCGAATGGTCATACTGCTGTAGGAGTAGGAGCATTGCCGCGTGCCCTATCACACTGCCCACTGCCATTACTGACAACAGCAGTAGTGCAGAGTGGTGCCAATGCCGCCATCGTCGCCCCCGTACCGAATACAATAACGATGCCGAACAATAAAGCAAGCAAAGCCGCGGCGGCAGGCAGCAACCCCGCCGGAGCAAAGCAGATGACACCACCCAACCGGCGTCGGGGTAACACCCGAAGTGTATTCAACGTGTGTTCAAAGTGTGTTCAAGTGTGTTCCGAATGCAACTCCTATAGGGTTAACAGGGGCATTGCTGCCTGGTCTGTCCTCTACTAACTGTATCGTCGATGGCGGTGTCTATATCGAAATCATCGCCTAAATAGCCCCCAAGGGTACGCACAAGGAAAACAGCAAGGGCAAAGAAAAAGAGGGAGGAAACGACATAATGACTATAACGCGTGCTGGTAGCTTATACGGTCGCCCCGGTGGCGCATCAGGTTATCCTCGGGCCTGGTACAGGTCAGTTTCGTGAGTTCGAATCCCCTCGAGTGCATACTCGTATAACTTCGTGGGGGCTTTTTCTTGTGCATAAATTGACTTGCGGAAAACGCGGGAGCGTGAGTTAGCAACAATCGACGAACAATAGACGAGCAGTGGCATTGCTGAACCCTATGCGCGATAAAAAAAATGAAGGCAAGAACCGGGGGGAAGAAGGGACGACACTTGTGACCACGGCTTGTCCAGAAGAAGTGTGACAAAAAACAACAAAAAAACACAGAATAACAACCTCTTCCTTCGGCTGCTCCCCGGCCGGGGTGGTGCTCGGGCCTGAGGGATCCCCAACACGTGCAAGAGCCCGTCGACCGTACTCGTGCGCTGAACTAGCGCACGGGTATGGCCGGGCCGGCGGTGAAACCAGCGACAAGGCAACAAATTCCCTCGCGGAATATTTTAACGCAGCAGTCTTCCCTGCGGACGCAGTGTCGCGTCACCGTCGCGGAAAGCCTGGGGCTCGAATCGAACAGAGAAGAGAAGATCGAACCCACGTGAGTAAGCATCAAAGTCGGGAAGGAGGTGGACGTAGCGTGTCGGGACTGCTGCCCCCTTCACATTGACATTTAGACAAGAACCGGGCTGGGCGAAGGGATACGGAGGGGGGGAAATACTCTGTCTGGCAAAAACGGAGGGTGGAAGGGAGAAAATCAGACGTTCGGAAGAAGAGGAGGAGACGTGAGAGGTTTCGAACGGCTGCTCAGAAACTACGCACGGATGCAAGGGCTAAATCCAGAGCGGGGGAACTCGTCGTGGGTACGTTCAACGTTCGCGCACTCGCTTTCAAGGGCACGAACGGCATAGGCCACGCCGAGGTGATGCTGAAGACTTGTGAGGGCGCAGGTTGTGACGTCATAGGATCGCAGGAGGTGAAGCGCGATGGACAAAGTGCATATACGGCGGCGGGGTATGTTGTGTTTTGCTCGAGAGCAGACGGAGGAAAGCACGAGAAGAAGGGGAACCACGGGGTAGGATTAGCTGTTAGAGTCTATCGTGTCAGGGATGGGTAAGGGCGACGTCACGGTTGAGTGCATGAGTGCTAGATTGATGAAGGTTCGCATCCAACTCAAAGGGAATAATCAACGGTGTGTCTTTTACTGCTGTAGGCTATGCTCCCACTCTCGACAAGAGCACCAGCAAAAAAAAAAACTTTTGGATTTCACATGACGAGGTAGTCAAGGAGGTACCCAGTGGGGACCACCTCTTTGTTATGTTGGACGCGAATGCTCGTACCGGCAAGAGAGGGATTGGGTAAACTGACAGTAAGGTAATGGGTGCATACGGACGTGATGAACTGAACGATAGCGGAGAACGACTACTGATTCACGCAACAGACAACAAACTCGCCCTCCTCAACACGTACTATGCAACACATGCTCGTGGTATATCGTACACTTTTCACAGTCCTAACCGAGGAAAAGCCCAGTCAGGCTTGACTACATATTAACGCGCCAAGTGGATACGTAGACGGTTGATACGTAATATCACTGTGCGGACCCCACCCAAGGAGAACGCTGAGTCGGACCACAATCTCGTGTTCGGAAATATTCGCCTTTTGGATCGCATCGCACCAAATCGCCCAAAGAGTCATAAAGAACCGGCGGGCTATTGATCTACCGAGGTTAATGGCGGACCCGCAGCTCCGGATGAATCGCAGCTCCGAATGCACCCCCAAGAAGCGATAGCCGCCAAGTTTGCCTCCCCGATACCCTGTACTAATACCGGAAGCGTTGATGACATGACCTCAGTACTAACCGACACTCTACTGTCGAATGCCGCCAACATAGCGCCCCCTATTCGGCGCAAGCAAGTACCGAGGGGTTGGTGTGCGACCGAGGAGACGAAAGCGGAGTTGGATGCACGATCGCGGGAGAGGGAAGATGCGAAGAAACGGCTTTGTTCTGCTTCAAATGATCGTGGTCTACGGCGAGCCTTGATGGCTACCAGAAAGCCGCTCAAACGCACGCCGCCGGAAGCTGTACAGAGGGTCTACGAAGGTTACGTCAGCCCACTCGAGGTACGAGGTAGATGAGGCGATCCGTGCGCTCGCGAACCGAAAGGCGGTATGGCCCGATGGCCTCCCGGCTGAGCTCCTGAAGGTCTTGGCCGACGGAAGGAGAATTGGACACGCTCGGAAAGTTCCACGATATCATCGTCGCTGTGTGGACGGGGGGCGTGCCGCAACAATGAAAAGATGCAACGATTAAGGTGCTGCACGAGAAGAAAGATAGGACAGAGTGTGGCAACTATCGTGGCATCTCTCTCATAGCTCACGAGGCAAAGTACTCCTCAAAGTCATCGCGGGTAGCCATGTATTTAGTGATTACTGCGAACGCGAGAACATTTTGCCGGAGGAACAGCGTGGGTTCAGATCCCAATGCTCGACGGTTGACATGATGTTCGTAGTACAACGACTCCAGGAACTGGCGCGGAAGAAGGACACCTCCTTGTACTTGTGCTTATCTAGCATATGACTCCGTCGACTGAACCCTTATGTGGGATGTCCTTGCTCGTTTCGGCGTGCCACCGCGAATGCTCGCCGTCATCCGCCGATTCCACGACGGCATGCAAGCATGCGCGCGGTTGGATGATGAAGAGTGCTCGGATAAATTCGACGTGGGGCAAGGTCTCAGGAATGGGTGCGTGCTCGCGCCACTGCCGTTCAACATGTTTTTCACGGCGGTGCTGCGGGTGACCGAGAAACGTTTCCTCTCTGATGCAGCCATCACGGACAACATGGTGCAGCTCCAACGGAAGGAGAAAGGTGAAAAGAAGGGCACATCTTGCACAGGCAAAGTCGACGGGCGGGGGGGGGAAAGAGGAGGAGGAGGTGCAGAGGTTGTGGGGTATGCTGTACGCTGGCGATGCGGGCATCGTATCGCGACCATCAGAAGGGTTGGAGAGGATGATGACGGTGATCGCCACTGCGTGCTCGGCGTTCGGGCTTACGGTCTCCGAGGGTCAAAACGAAGATCATGTGCCTGCAGACCAAAGGTGGGGGGAAGGTGTCGTTCACCATCAACGCAGCCGGCCAGGTATACGAGCAAACGATCACGTTTGTGTACTGCGTACTTGGGCGGGGCTATCAGCGCAGACAGATAACTCAGCATCGACATAACGTGGCGTCTTCAGAGGACCTGGGCGTGCTTCCAGCGGTACAAGATAGAAATCTATGATCGACCGGGCGCGCGATTACGGTTGAAGGTGCGGTTGCTGAAAGCCGAGATGATCGAGACGCTACTCTACGGTTGCATGACGTGGAGCCCGAACAAACCTGACTATGACAGGCCACGACGGCTTCACCACTCCATGCTCCTCCGATGCCTCGGATGGTGGAAACGGGAGCGCAACGACCACACCCTACCGTACGCCGACGCGCTTGCCAAGACAGCTTCCGAGAGCATAGAGGCGATAGTGCGCAAACGGAGGATATTGTTTGCGGGATTCGTAGCACGTACGGGGGAGGAGCGTCTACCACAGAGGGTGATGTTTTGGGGGTAACGGCTACTCAGGGAGGCAAGAGAAGGACTGGATGGTGCACCTGAAGGAGGATGTGTCGGCCTTTGGAATGAAGCTCGAAGGGTGGCGAAAGGCAGCACAGAAGGCCGGCAGATGGTTTCGACGGGTAGAGGAGAGAGCAGAGTCTTTCATGCGGAAATGGCATGACGCGGAGAGATGCAAAGCTGTAGAGCGGCACGCAAAGGCCGCGGCAGCGCCATCCACCGTCGGCATCTCTAAGCGGCCGGGGGGAGGGAGGCGGGGGGGGTCCTGCGGAAGAGACTGAAGTTTGGGTCTGGCCATCATCGTCTTGAAGTTTATGGGCCTTCCAATGGCCGTCACAAGTTAGAGTAAGGCCGCCATGACGTCTTCGCCTTGTTGCGTTCTCCCCCCAGTGCCATTGATGCACTTGATACCCTCTATGAGCCCAATGCCGTCTTCAGTTAGTTCCTAGGGTCTGCCATTTCTGCGATCAAAGTATGGTGTTTTTTCCTTTCCTTTCCTTGCTTCCTCTTCTTGTTTTGTCTTTTTTTTTCTTTTCTTTTCTTTCTTTTCTTGTCTTTGTTTTTTCCAATTGACATGAGTCTGACGTGCGTATGGGGTAGTGATAGATGCCATTATACGTGCACAATATATATATATGTAAGTGGTAGTCTTTTCTGTGTGGCAAGCGGTGTAGTCGGGTTTTTTCAGGCGCGAATAGTGAGATGTATGTACCAGTATGGACCGGGCACATCGTAGGCTGACTCCCGATTTCAATTTTTTATATTTTTCTGGCCGAGGCATGAATTGCGTCAGCTATGATATATGCGTGTACCACTTTTGGTTTGTTTGAGTGTTTTTTCCCTGGGGTATTAGAGTGTTTGCGAAAGTACGTTTTTCGAAATTTACTTCTTCAAAAATTGTCCCGAAGGCAATATTTGCGGTAAATTTTTGAAAAAAAGGCAAAAATGTACTTTGTCGAAGGTAGGTTTTGATCAAAAGTTACGGTAAATTTTGTCTCTCTGTTTCATTGGCCTACAACACACCGAGCATTTGTCCGAGGCAGAACGCCTCTGCAAGGGTCTATAGCGCCCTAAGCAGGACCAGTTTGAAGCACCACACGCTGTTGTCACGACACAACACAAGCTACTAATACGAACGCACGGAGGATTGAGAGGGTAGTACCCTGAGCACGACGCGCAGGCGTAACATCAGAGATATGCAGCAGGCCGGTGATGAACCGTCTGTTGCTGCCCTCTGCGTCCGTGACCAAGGGTTCAGCGCTTGCTGCAAGCTGTGGTGAACTTCTCGCAGCTGGCGGAGTCGAACGCACGCACGCGGAGAGGAGCCTCAACGCAGAGAGCGACACCACGCGCCTTGATTGCGGCTATCGTGTGCCACATCTGGCAAGATAGGTCTCGTATCGGTCCATCTGTGCGACAGCAGCCACCGCGCTTCTCCAACATCACCGCGACTGAAGCGTGGCATGACTTTCGGTTTAGGGCAGAGGAGCGGAAACTCCTCTGCCCTAAACCGCTGCGTTCACTGCGGATTCTTCGCAGGGTGGTGCTTCGCAATAACAGGTCCACGTTCCATGGGGAAACTGCGCTTCGCCTTCCCTTCCGTCGCATGAGGAAGGCGTTGCTCTGCTTGTAGCACGTGTAATGAGGTAGTCCCTGCTCACAAGGAGTTTTTTACGCGCGAGACAGACCGCCATACCTCTGATTTGTAGTCTGTTGGGTGCTTGCATGTACCGTGTTCCAGGTACTGCTGCACCTGAAACGAGAGGCTCGAGACTGGAGTACGTACAACGAGTACTCGTATATCGTATAATACTACGAGTACTCGTACTGCTGCTGCTGCTGTACTCGTACGTATATTACAATCGCGCACATCCCCGTTTCCCTACTAAATTTCGGAGGCGTCGCCTGCAGGATTTTGTTTACCGCTAGCGCAAACACACCAAAAACTCGGTGGGAAGGCAATTCACTTTTTTTAGCGGAAGGCAAGTAAATTTTTAAAAACGTATTTTCGCAAACACTCTATTCCTCAGCTCCAGAGTGACTGGAGCCTGTCCTGTGACCACGGACTTTATGCGAGTTAATGTGAACAACAACAACCTGGTAATAATCATCACATGGTCAACGGCAATAGGAAAGGAACGAAGGAGTGAACGATGGAACAAACGAACGGACGCAACTTGCGCGGTACCGTCAAGGCAGAGCCCAACTCGTGCGCTCGCCGTTTTTTTTTACACACGCAGCCCCTCGGAATCAAGGCACAGGCGCACTGTTATTGGGCGCCGAAGACGTCGGTTGACGACACTATTGACGTTTGACGGACAACCGTCAAGGATGGCTTTATACTAAAACCAGTATGTTACGTCTAACGAAGCCCTGATAGGACAAAACTAGGCGTCAACCCACATCTTTGGCGCTGTTTGCTCTGTTCTTATTAATAGTGCCGTATCGTTTTCTTTTTCTTTTTGTTGTTTTCTCATCCATAATTTAGGCCATTTCTTATACAGTCGGATTCCGCCAGTCGAATGCGGCCCTTTTCGACTGGACTTTTTTTCGACTGCAATCTTCTGGTCCTTCTTGTTATCGTCAGTCGAGTCGATTTTGTAGTTCTTGTGCTATTCCTAGAGGCGGTTGGTGTGAGGGAGTACTGCCGGACAGCAGTCGAAATCGGTTGACAGCTCTGTGCTTCGCGCCTTCTCCGCGAGCAACGGCTCGACGAACCCTCGTCCCAGCGAGTTGGTGGCTTTGGGCTTAGCCGAAAGCCGCCAATGCTACGTTCGTGGAGTTGCACTCAGCCGAGAGCCGCCAAAGCTACAGCAGGCGCAGCCGTTGTTGGCAGCGTGGGAGCGATACCGCGCGCTGCTGTCGTCGTGTGATAAACGCTGCTGGCGAGCGGAACTAGGAATGCGCCACGCTGACTTGCTGCGAGAAGCAACAGCAGTGATAGCCACGCCAGCGTCGGCGCCTTGTATAATACTGCAGTGTGGTACCTGGTATGGGTGTGTGGTCGTGTGGCCGTGTGGGTGTGTGTTTGGTTGTGGGATAAAGGATGCGATCGGTTAAAAAAACACGTGTAAAACTTTTTCGACTGAGTTTTTCGACTGGATCCGCCAGTCGGAATACTCAGTCGAAAAAGGTTGAGTCGAAAAAGTCCTTTCTCGACTGTGTAAGAAAGCTCGATGTGGGCTTTAGTCGAAAAAGGCCGTTTTCGACTGACAAATCCGACTGTATAAGAAATGGCCTTAGACTTACAGGATATACACTATAAACTGATGCATTCCTTCCACAACCGTCAGATTTGTCCCCTTTTTAAAGGATTTATAATTTTCGCGCACAGATTGAGTTGCCCCGCCCGCCCCCCCCCCCCCCCCCCCCCCCCCGCTCCCTCTTGTTCAAACCCAGGCCCCCACGCGCTTAAAAACTCCGCCCTCCCCTCACCGGTTATACGACTTACAAGATGCAATTGATAATCTGATGCATGTCCTTCCACAATTGTCAGATTTTGTCCCCCTCAAAAACGGGTTTTATAGATTCCGCGCAGACTGATTAACATCATCCTGTTGACCCTGGTGCAAGCTACACTATGTAGTTCCAAGGGGAATCGCCAACCTATATCCTTATTGAGGACACACACCCCGTCATACGCGCGGTCGGATAATCACACACAGCCTGCAAAGATGAGTTTCGACAAAGTCTTTGATCTCACAGCTGGAGTGTATTTTTATCTTTATAATCATCCACATAATCTTCATAGCTCACGTTTTTCAATTTTTTTAAGATCTTCGCACTTTTACTTTCTCCTTCTCCCTCCCTGTACTTGTCAATGGTTGTCACTCAGATCCGAGGCCACTCGCAGGCAGGCTCTTCTCCCTTCTCCCCCCTCGCCACTCCCCACTCCCCGCGACCAGACAGATGCGCCTTCATTGTTCAGCGCGAGAAGAATTCAGCACTTTCTTCCCTCGTCGACTCGCGTCGAATAGTGCATATCATATACCCACGCTTTGGACCCACCCCGTACTAATTCCACGTAACTTTGCCCCAAAAACGGGTTTACGGCTGTAAAAGCGTTAAAGCACTCTCGGAAGTTGGCAGTTGGTGTCTCCTTGCGAAAAAAAATGTGTGGTGAGCTAAAGCTTTATTTATCCCCATCCGCCGGAGGATAATATATATATATATATATATATATACATATATCCGGAGTATTCCGAGATTGCACCTGGTACCGTACATATGATGGTACTGCTACTACTGCTGCAGCTTAGATATATGTGTGTATTTTAATTTTCATAATATATACTTCGAAGTATGTGTCTAAATATATGATGCTCAAGTGCAACAAAAAAAAGTTCAGCGCAGCGTTTATCATCATCGGACTAAAAGTTAACGCAAGGACATCCTGCTGTGCAAGGAGAGCAGGTTCGCAACACTGAAAAACGAGTCTAAAATCCTACCATGTACCAGTATAATTTGAAGAAAACAACCACACCAGTGATTGATGTCATACCAGATTGTGCGCACCACATACGTATAGACTAATCGGGAGGCTGCAACATCACATACGAAAAACAGAATGTGAGAAGTCGCAGTGAGTCATCTCCGACAGGGTGGCAATACTGAAACCAAGTAAATAAGACAACCCAAAACCAAAGGAACGCGACGGCTTGTAGCGATTTGAGAGATGGCGATGTGCTAATACAACACGCACGACTGCTGACTACGAACATCACAGCACTAGCTAAGACGCAGCTACACCTCTGCTGCGTCATAGCTGCTGCTGTACAAAACATTGGCATTGGTAGTGCTGCGGCTATGAGAGAGTGGGAGAGGACTGCGGTGTCTCTTGCCCGGCTCCAAGTAGTACAACGCTACGACAATTACCAGGAGAATGATACCTGGTAGCAAAAAGCGACACAGGCCTGTTGGTCTCCGCTTGCCAGTCAGTGTCAGTAAGTGCCCGGCTCGGGCATCATGCACTCTCTCTTCAATACTACGCCGTCGCTCTTGCGACACAGCAGCAGCAGCAGTAGCAGGGGTAGAGGCACGCATACCTCGTGACGTCTTGCAATCTCAGGTATACCTCTATTGCTGCTGCTGCCGTCGCCGCCGCTGCTGCCAGCTGCTATTGCTGCTACTGCATCGTCCTTCGCCTTACTTGACCCGAAACGAAGATCCGTACGCTAAAAGACAGTCAAACTCACCTTCGGAGGGCAACGAACAAGCCCGTTAGTTCCTCGAAGGATGAACAATCCAGCTTAAGAGCTTCGCCGAAGCTACAAGAGCGCGCCAAGGCAACAAGAGCCGGAGTATAAGGCAACGATAGATGCTCGCGCCTCAAGCCTTGCAGAAAATACTGCTGCTTCCGCTGCCTGCTGCGTCGTTGTGGTCACGGCCGGAGCTGTGACGATATAGCACTGCATTGTCAGTTTTCCGTCCTTTCGATTTCTCCCATGATAAAAAACAACACGATAAAATATTAAACAAATCACAGGAAAAAATCACAAATCATTAATCATGATAGGGCGGTGTGATATCATCTACGATGCTCCCCGTTTGTTTTGGACACAAATTTGACGCAATAAATCACAACCAAAATCAATGAACAAATAAATTTGATTGGTTGACATTCTCTATTTTCCGTTTCCGAATTTTTTGCTCTTCGGTTCTCTTGGCTCTCATGTTTGATCCACGCAACCTAAACCAGTGTGATGGGATATGACGTCATGTACACACCCGCGGGTACATTTCTACGCAGGGGCAGTTAGTGTGCAGGGTGCAGGGGGCACACTTATAGCTATAACGCCCTGTAAACACATCAACAACGCAACAACACAACGAAAACAGTAGTTAGAAGATGGAGGAGGTACTACTACTATTATTCTGTTGCGTGGTACACAGCACCAGCAGGCGGCAGAAAAAGTAGCGGTACAACTGCTGTATGTAGCATGATGGAGTACGGAGAACTGCACAGCACAGTACCGGTAAGTAATGCAAACCATGAAAAAAGCGGTCTGAAGTTCAAGATTCGCCGCCTGTTCCTGTTTTTCCACCGACTTATAATTATTTCCCGTTTATTTTGAGCGTTTCTTGATGAAAAGAAGAAATGGAAACGGTTAAAAGAAAAGCCAAGGATATACTCAACACTCAACGTTTTGAGTTTGACCGTTTCCGTTACGAGCCGTGGCACTCGGGTATGATACATCGAAGACACGAAGCAACCTGCACCTCTTACCGACCAATTCAACAACAGAGGTATCAAACAGTACGTACTGGCACGGAGTCGTCCAAAGCTCGCTGACGACTTTTTACGGTGTGATTCAACGTATATACCCAGGGGAGTACTTGTAGTAGATGGTCTACAAAAAGTAGCCCCCCCCCCCGCTGCTCATAGCATTATTGATTAACTCCCTCGAAACCACCACCGCCACCATATGGTAGTAGTAGTAGTAGTGTAGTAGTAGCAGTAGAGCAGTAGTAGTAGCAGCGGCAGCAGTAGAGCAGTGGTAGGAGTAGTAGTAGTAGTAGTAGTAGTAGTCGTAGTAGTAGTAGTAGACTTAGTCTAGTGGTAGTAGTAGTAGTAGTAGTGGTAGTAGTAGTGTAGTAGTAGTAGTAGTAGTGGTAGTAGTGGTAGTAGTAGTAGTAGTAGTAGTAGCAGCAGTAGTAGTAGTAGTAGTAGTAGTAGTAGTAGTAGTAGTAGTAGTAGTAGTAATAGTAGTAGCAGCAGTAGTAGTAGTAGCAGGAGTAATGGTAGTGGTGGTAGTGATCGTAGTAGTAGTAGTAGTAGTAGTAGTAGTAGTAGTAGTAGTAGTGGTGGCAGTAGTAGTAGTAGTAGTAGTAGTAGCAATAGTAGTAGTAGTAGTAGTAGTGGTAGTAGTAGTAGTAGTAGTAGTAGTAGTAGTAGTAGTAGTAGTAGTAGTAGTAGTAGTAGTAGTAGTAGTAGTAGTAGTAGTAGTAGTAGTAGTAATAGTAGTAGTAACAGTAGTAGCAGTAGTAGTAGTAGCTCAAATAGTAGTAGTAGTAGTGGTAGTAGTTGGTAGTAGAAGTAGTAGTAGTAGTAGTAGTAGTAGTAGTAGTACAAATAGTAGTAGTAGTAGTAGTAGTAGTAGTAGTAGTAGCCTATAGTAGTAGAATAGTAAGTAGTAGTACAGTAGCTTTTGTGGTAGAATAGTAAGTAGTAGTATAGTAGCTTTTGAGGAGCATGTCGTTTTTTTTTTTTTTTTTTCGTGAAAATGTTGCGATTTCGGTTTTGTTTTTTGTGGTTCAGTAGGGGTCCTGCAGTAGGACGGTGCGGTGGTGTGCCATGGCAATATGACCTGCTTGTTGGGAGAACCCGCCGTATTTGTTCCAGGTTGTGAGTACAAGTCCTCGGTAGCCGCCAAATGATGTAGAACGCCTTGTATTGGGATACCGCCTTATTATATAGAGATACCGCCTTATCGGAGGACCCCTACGGTTTCAGGATTCGATTCTACTCAGTATAGTAGTAGTAGCAGTAGTAGTAGTAGCTCAAATAGTGCTAGTAGTAGTAGTTGGTACTAGAAGTAGTAGTAGTTGGTAGTAGAAGTAGTAGTAGTAGTTGGTAGTAGAAGTAGTAGTAGTAGTAGTAGTAGTAGTAGTAGTAGTAGTAGTAGTAGTAGTAGTAGTACAAATAGTAGTAGTAGCCTCTAGTAGTAGTATAGTAAGTAGTAGTTGTGTCGTCGTGCCCGAATGGTTAAAGGAATGGATTGAAAACCCATTGTGATTTCACGCGCAGGTTCGTGTCCTGCCGACGACGCCATTTGCGAAGGTGTCGTGGTGCCGGAAGGTGGGAGGGAAAGGACGCGCAGGGGTATCAGGTTTGCTTGGAGACAGCACCGTTTTTTCTTTATAGATTTTTCATTATTATTGGCGTTGAGCTACAACAAGCTCGAGGAGACAGGAAAGTAGAAGGAGGAGGAGGAAGAGAAGAAGGAGGACTGAGAGCACGGGGGTGCGTTGAAGCTCACAGAGTTCGCGTCACCCCAGCATTGCTGCTGTGCTCCCTTCTGGACCTTTACCTATGGAACGTACAAGGAACGTTCTCCTAGATGTTCTATGTTCCCATGAGCGCTTACCTCTATCTATCTTGTCCAGAGGAAGAACGTTCCATTACCGAGAACGCTCTTGTGGTATAAACTAACTAGATTCTACGGGTTATCCGCTTCACTCAGAATATTCCGTTTGAGAGAACCTTCTTGTGGTCCAATAGACCATGACTCTGCGGGCTATCTTACCGAATCTATTGCCAGCTATACTGACACTCTATTACATAGTACAGTAGTATAGTAGTAGTAGTAGTAGTAGTAGTAGTAGTAGTAGTGGCAGTAGTTTTGTAGTAGTAGTAGTAGTAGTAGTAGAGTAGTAGCAAAGCAGTAGTAGTAGCAGTAGTAGTAGTAGTCTCTCCGCTGCCCTGTTTGGCACCGATCACCACCAGCAGCATCAGTTGCACGAACATCAACGATGCTGGCGTGCTTCTCGTCTTTGCGAGGCATAGTCTAATACACCAGCATGATCATGTTTGCCATCCGACGATGTGCAGTATTAATAGTATGACCTTTTCCACGGCGACCCCCCAGTAAACGAGAAGAATTCCAAAGGAGCTCAAGCTAAAGAACGGCACGGTGGTCCCTTTATAGTGCCAGTATGTGCCAGCCGGAAACACCGGCATCGGAGCGATAACCGGCACCAATCCGCATACTGACACTATATACTGCTTGTTGCGATCTGTGCCAAGCGATCTCCCAAGCACTGTAACGGGCAGCTGGCACTACTCCACCGGATCTACAGAGGGACCTCTACGGTATTATTACTATTGTGCTTGGCATTCGACGCTAATATTGTCTTGTATGTTCACGCCACCCCCCCGCCCATATCCTGGTGACAATGTGGTACTTACAGTAGATTGATGGGTGATCAACGCACGCAAGTACTAAAAGCTATCTACAGCTGGGTAGTAAGCGTGTAATAATATCATACAAGTACGTGGTATATACCGTATAATCTAAGGTGTGTGTTGTGTATTCACCTGGAATCGGTTATTTTTTATCCAGCTGTAATGATGTGCCTTGGGGACCCCTGAAAATATGATCCACGGAAGGGGCACAGGTGTGTCTTCCGCTGACCAGCAGTCAGCTGAGTCAAACCCAGATTGATATAAACTCTCTAATTATTGTGCAAGGTTTGCTTGATTGGGCCACGGTACGAGAGTGAGAAGAGGGGGGGTGGGGGTACAAGAACCGGCTCTCGTACTGGCATGGAATCTAACGCCGTCATACCAAACGTCATCGGTAGCGCAAAATCCGCCAAAATCCGCCATTCTGCTATGTACGTAAATTACAACAGCAAAGCCCCGCCTGTGACGTGCTGCTTAATTAAAGTAGAGTACAGATCAACTCATAACACAGCCAACCGCATCGAGTCCTGGCACGCGGCTAAGAACTATGCTACTCGTGATGCGAGCGCGCCACTACCCATTCACAGCGAATCAGATCAAGCCGTGGCGTGAGACCGGGTTCTACCATAGCTGTATACGTACGTACACTTATCACATTATTCATATTACTGCTGTTGTACTTATGTGTGTACGTACCGTTTCCTGGATCACATGACAGTATCCGATCATACGGCAGTTTCCGAACAAATTAAATCCGATATTACTGGCCAACAAGGCTGGACGGTTGGTCTATTGCTTTATACAAAAAATACATACAAAGGAGACACCGTAACATTAGCCCACCCTGAATAGTTGTAGATGCAGATCACACGACGACAAAGAGATGGCTAAGACATAAGGAAATCGGGAAGTGGGTCGAAGAGTCAAAGCTACTGCTATTCAAAACAACGACGGCAAATGAGACTATAGACCAAGCCACACCTCGTGATTGATGATTGATGATTGAGGCTAACATGCCTCTGGTAGGGGTTGGTAGGGGTTAATCCGTTGGCTTACTGTCACAAGAGTGCTGAGCAGAAAGTACTGATGCTAGGGAACGTAGAATACAAAGAAAGGGGCTCCAGAAAAGGTAACATCTGAACTGAAGAAAAAAACACGTGCACTACTGGATACCAGCCAGCGATTGCATTTCTGTGCATGGGAAGCATGGGCGTGGGGAAAGGGACACCAGAAAAGGGATACCGAAGTGGGGGGACACGTAAAAACAAAGAATATAAAAGGCCATACCTAACAAGGGAAACACGAATTTATAGCAGCCCTAAAGGCTACATAACTGAAACAACGAAGTTATAGTACACCCAGAAGGTGCCAAACTCGCAAGGAAAGCGAAAGCACAAAGTACAAAAACACTGAAACCATGTTGGGCGCCATTTTCCCGACACACTAAGGGGGAATAGGGGGGACTCCGAGGGGCCCGTCAGCATTCCGTAGGACACCGCGAGCTAATCCCCCGGCCTGATGACGCTGAAGACACCAGGATCTGTGGACGGCGCTCCGTGAAGTGGATGGCAGGAGGTCGACCTTGATTTGGTCCCGGGTCATCGAGGAAGCGAACGATGTAGGAGTTGGCGGAATTGTTGGTCGAGGCGCGATGAGCTACCTTGCCCAACCACCAGCGAGACCGTCGCGGGCTTTGTACCTGATGTGTGCCCCTGCGGAGAGGGTAGTAGAGCTGAAGCGTCGAAGCCAGAGAGTGCGCGGGTAGAGGCTGTACCCGGGAGCGAGAAATAGTTCGCTCGGAGTCCGCGCTAGTTCGCGGTGAGCACCCCCGATGCGCATCTGTCGGTATAGGCGGTTGCACTGGCGGTGTTGCGAAGGGGTGCCCGACCAATAGCGGCGGGTGTGAAGCCGGTGGTGTTGTAGGTCTTGTTCGCGTTCCCATGAAGGGGTGAGAAATCCGGCCCAATGGGTGTCGTATGTGACCACGAGAACGCCTCCCCGGCCACAAATGAGTTGAGATCCCGACATCTGGCCGACCTCGACGTTCCGGCGATGGAGAAATGTCGTCGAGGGAGACGTGAAAGGGCGGGGACTTGGTGGAGAAAGAGTTGAACATGCACTTGGTGAGGTCGGCCGGAAGATGTTTTGGTGTGAAGTGAATGTCGTTGGGGTTCCGGCATGGTTTACAGCGGAGAACGGAAACGCGAGGTTTGGAGTCGCGTCCAGGCACGTCGGACGGGAGGTCAAAGTGCAGGAGCTTGTCGTGAAAGGGCCGGCCATCTGTGACGGCGAAAATCAGTGCCGGGTCCACGACGAGGATCTTGAAAGGGCCGATCCAGTTGAAGGATAGCTTGGTCTTGAGGACGATGACGTCAATGCCTTTTCTAGTGCCTTGGCGAATAGTGGCGGCGGAGTTGTAGATCCACGCCCAACCGTTGACGGAGAGTGTAATAGGCGGAGGGCGTCCATGAGGGGAGGGTTGCGGTGATCGAGACGCAATACGTAGATGGTGTGCAATTCCCGGACGGCGCGGTAGGTGCGTTGTTGGCGGGCGGTGGCGAGGTCGTTATACGCAAGCTGGTCCCGGTCGTGGCTTTGATGTCCGCCGATGTTGAAGGGGTCAAAGACGGTAAGGGGGAGGCGAGGGAGACGATTCACGTGCATTTCCTTGGGAGCAAGTCTGGTGGCTGCGCTGACGGAGTTGTTGTGTGCGCTCTCAACGTGAGGGATTTGAATATCACAGTCATTTTGTTGTTCGTCGCCGACCATGGCGAGCATAAAGGCCATGGTGTGGTTGACGCGCTCGACACCGCCGCTGGTGCACGGGTGGGTAGGAGCTGGTGGCAGATTTATTGATGCCGGGGCGGTCGTAGAGGGTGAGGGAAAGTTTGGAGCATAAACCTGGAGTCCGTTGTCGGAAAGAAGAGTGGCGGGGCATCCCCAGAGAAGGATATATCGGTCGAGAAAGATGTCGGCCGTGCCGGATGCGGTGAATTGAGCCTCTGTAGTGGCGTACGTGTCGGCGTGGCGGCTTAAACGGTCCGTAAAAAGGAGGATGTAGGCGTTGCCCCGAGGCGTTAAAGGTAGGGGGGCGAAGTAATCCACGCTGACGAGAATGCTGGAGCCGTTTGGCAACGGCAACTGAAAGGGTACGCCAGCGAATTGTTTAGCGCAAAGTCTTGCGCACCTAGTACATGAGGCAGCGGCGGAGCCACCAGGGGGTGGAGATATCCTTGCCGATCCTCCAGTAAAAACGCATAAGCATGCTAAGTGTCCGAGAAACGCCTAAGTGGCAAGAGGTGGTGGAATGGTGTGTGTATAGGACCCATGGGCGCATCAGCAGTGGAATATAGACCCGGGGGGGTGGGGCAAGGGGCGGGGGTGGAGGAGTGGAGCCACGGCGCGTTGAGTCCGTGTGTGATCGGTGGACGAGAAGAACGGTGTTGTCGTCATTGATGTGTAGTTGGCCTTTTGTGGCGAGGGTTAGGATCTCCGCAAGAGGTGAGCGACGGGTCGAGGGGATGTAGTCCAAGAGATCGTCCGGTGGTCGCCAAGGTGCAGCCAGGGAGAGGAGCCGGAGAGTGGCGAGGCAGAGGAGCTCGGCGCGTTGCTCGCGCGCCCAGTGGGTGTAGGTGTAGTGCTCGACGCAGGAACGGAGATGGAGGCTATTAACGGGCTCAACAACGGTTTCCGGTAGTCGAGGTGATGCTTGCAGAGCAGGGGGAGGCGGGGGAAGAGGCCTTGAGTCGGTGGTTTGCAATGGTGAGGGGGGGTCCGATTGAGGGTGCTTGGTGAGGTCGCGGTTGGAGTTGACGAGGTGCTTTGTGCAGTGCGGCGTGATGCAGTATCAGGTTGTTGGGCGACCGGCTTGGACTCTAGAGTAGGTGGGCGGTGCTGGGATTTGGATTTGGTGGTCTTGAAGTGGCGGTAGCCGGGGGCCGACGGCCAAAACCGTAGTCCGCAGGAGTGGGGAGTTCCAACTGTAGCGGCGGAGCGGTGCCGGGTTCGAGATAATATCAGGCCCGACGAGGCACGAGGAGAGGTCGAAATCGAGGCGTCCGAAGTGGACGATGGGACAGCCAACCCAAACCGAGAGGAGCGCCAGTGACCACGGCGGCTTTCTCGGAGCTGGAAGGCGATTCGGTGATGTGGTCGAAAGTAGATATGTGTCCAACAGAAATGTTGCAAGGCGAGGTGGCGGCGAGATCTTGGGCAAAGCGTGGACCGGCGGGAGCGCGGTGGGACGATGCCGCGGCGAAGTCTTGGTCTTGGACAATTAATTGGCCGACGGGAGCGCCGTGAGGCGATGCCGCGGCGGGGTCTTGGTCTTAGACAAGGCGTTGGCCGGCGGGAACGCCGTGAGACGATGGCGCGGCAGGGTCTTGGTCTTAGGCAAAGTGTGGGATGGCGGGGAAGCCGTGAGGTGATACCGCGGCGGAGTCTTGATCGTAACGTGGACCAACGAAAACGCGGCGAGGCGAGTCGGTGGTAAGGCCAGGAGCAAAATGGGCGCCGAGGGCAAGGTTGTGAGGCGATCCGGTGGCAGGGGCTTGAATAAAATGAGGGCCAAGGGGAAGGATGTGAGGTGATCCGGCGCCAGATTTGGGGCAGCGATGGCGGCCACGAATGGCCGGGGAAGCTGGGCTGAATCCAAGGTATCCATACGCGGTCCGTGGCGGCGATAGTCTCCGAAATCGTTGTTTATGCAGGGGAACAGGGGGGTGGGGTCGGAGCAGCTGGAGGCAGGTGGGACGAGCCCACCCAAGCCAATGCCCGGGGTGAACGACTCGATTACAGTGAAACCGTAGGCTTGGGTGAGGTGGATGCTGACCGTGTCGGGGGTGATGCGGCGGTTGGGTCCGGTGCGGTCGAGGTCGGTGGCCGGTTGCGGGAGGCGGGAAAGAAAGTCGGCGTTGCCGTTTGACGGGCCTTTCCCCGATACTCCAAAGTGCATGAGTATGCGGACAGATACTCAAACCAGCGCTGTACGCGGGCGTTGTGGTTGCCGGCAACTATGTGTTCACAGACTGTGAAACAGACAAATCCAAAACAGCGACAAAAAAGCTACAAAATGACCTAGAGGGAAGCAGAACAAAGGTCAGCGTACCGGGTACGAGTGTCACAGCGAAAAACAAGCCACACAAAAAATAAGCTACTACTACTTCGTAGATAAATCAAACAATAGAAAAAATCGGAACTCCTGGAATGGGACATAAACATACACGCAATACAGAAAGGCGCAAGGAAGCACGACGAAACAAATGCACCCTCTCACTCGTCGTGTCTCTCTCATGTGCCACGTAGGTTCTGGAAGAGTGAGGTGCATCATTATCATCACGAAGAAGGAAGGAAAGGAGAGGCAGAAGTAGAGAGAGAACGATAGAACGAAGGATAAGTAAGGTCAAGCGAAAACAAACGACATACAGTATTCAATTGTATTCGTACCTCAGAGGGAAGGCACGAGCAGCATAGTTTCCCGGCTCTCTGCTACCACGAGCCGGGAAGCTAGCCACACGGTCTACCACCTCCTTCCTGTTCCTGTCGACGGCAGCAGGCTCCGATTTCTTTCGGCGCCACCGTAATGCGTGATCGCCCCCCCCCCCCCACGGGCAAAATTAAGAAAAAAAGCAAAACTAAACCAAACAAAAACAACTGATAAAAATATACAAAAAATATCTCGAATTCGAATTCGAATTTGAGGGCAGCAAATGTATAGATAGCGCTGGTTTCACCAAAAAAAAAAAGATTTCATGCGTTATTCGTATAGTCACGCTGCTGCTGGTGCCTTGCTACAGGATCTGCCAGGGGTTGTCTGTTTTCTACATCTCGACAGCTCTCGGTATCAGTTTTTTTTCCCTCCGCTACGCCCCGGTGCTTGCAAGAATCTGTTATAATATTCATCACCACCAGATCGTGATGATGACTGATGATGAGTGATTGATGAATTACTTACTTAAAATTTCACCATTATTTTCTTGCGCATGTTCCTTCCTACCAGAGAGAGAGGGGAGGGAAAAGGGACGGGGGGTGAGGTCGTAGCAGAAATAATGGATATGTGCTCTGTCTGCTGTTGCAACCGACGCTCAGCACACAACATACGCGCACACAACACGCACACATCTTGCACCGACATCCTAACTATTAACCAACAAGCTGTGTGTAGTACGTAGTACCCTACGAGAGAAAAAGTTAATTCTATAAATATGTACAATCTGAACTTATATGAGAATCAAAGTGAGCGGTAGTGGTGGTGGTAGTAGGATAGTAGTAGCAGCAGCAGCAGCAGTAGTAGTAGTAGTAGTAGCAATAGTAGTAGCAGCAGTAGTAGCATCCTCTCTACCGCGTTGGGGCGTCCAGTCACCCTTCGACTGTTAATTATGCAATAATAAGATAATATAATAGGTAGATGTTATAGGGCTTAGTTTGGGTAAGCTATTGGTTAACCTTTTGCAAGTGGTCAAACGGACTAATACCTCACTAAGTCCTTAACAAATGGCGTCGTCGACAGACCACGGGTTTTTGGGTCGTGGGTTCGATCCCCAACATCCACAATAATAAACTCTTCAGATTTGCTCCATGTCGAACTTGAAAAATACTCTCCCTGGTATCCCCAGGAAATGAAACGGCTTGGATATTGACAGGTCCGCCGGTATATCCGGCCGACCTGCTATCCCGCCGTTTCAGGGGGGAAGGGTGTTATAAGGCTTAGTTTGGGGAAGCTATCGGTTAACCTTTTGCAGGTGGTCAAACGGAGGCGTCCCAGGGAAGAAAAACGGTGTGCACACACGCCTGTATGGTATGCCGTATAGCATGTATGTACTTGTGAGTGTGTCTGATGTATCCACAAAAATGAAGGACACACACATGACTACACGCGGTAAAGGTTCGTATTGTTTTCTATTGTTTTATCAGGGCTCCTCACGTGAGCAGGAGGTTTGTCTGTAGTACCTCCCACCCAGCACCCCCCAAGTTTTGATAAATAATGCGAGCTTTAACCCCCGATGAACCATCTCCATGGCCTATAGGTGTATTATAAGTAAGGTAGACAGTAAGGTACACAGCGAATAATAAACAGTGAAGAACAAGAAATAGCAAGCCTCCCAATTGCATTCACTCTGTACCGGAGGGGGAGAAGGGAGGACACCTGTGACCACGGCTTGTTGATGTCCAGAAGGTCGCTGAGGGTAACGCCCCTTACAGATT
Organism: Undaria pinnatifida; assembly: GCA_012845835.1. Taxonomy (NCBI): domain Eukaryota; class Phaeophyceae; order Laminariales; family Alariaceae; genus Undaria; species Undaria pinnatifida. Next base: position 19,226,756 of record JABAKD010000025.1, on the reverse strand, counting down.
GATGAGCTGGACTACTTTTTAGTGAAAGCTCTGTGGTTAGCGTGTTCGGAGTTTTTGTTGAATGAAGGTTGTCTTGTCGCGGGTTGTAGCACTCTGTTGTGTGGGTGTGTTCGAAGTTTTTTTTTGAAGGAATGCTGTCTGATTCACTTACTGCCCATCATAGTAGTGCACGAGGTAGGTGCGTTTTATCGGTTTTGTTTGCATTACAAGATGTTAGGGCAAGTAAGGTGTAAAAGTAGACTGAAACGCCGCATCTTGGACCCATCCCTGTTCTCGAAACTCTCCGGTTGGGGCTCGTTCCCCGTTCTCTCGTGATATTTTATGTTGCCTCAGACTGAATACCGGTATACCTGTGGTGTAGCGATATTCTTCTGGGTGGGCTAGTGTTGTAATGATAGCCCGTCTGCGAGGATTTCAAAAGGGTATTGTGACGCACTCGTGTATCGTTTATAGTAAATGTTCCCTTGATATACCTAGTAGGCATTGTCGCCTACTATATATTTGGATGACGAGGAATCAGTCGCTCGCCCCCTTTTGCTGTAGTACTGGGTCAATATGGACGCCCCAACGCGGTAGAGAGGATGCCACAACACCCTTCTGTCAAGAGGATATTATGCAGCCAGTCTCTTCGTCTTGGCCTCGATGTTTATGGGCTGGTCGTTCAGGATGGAGAGGAAGCTTGAGGTTGGCTTGCGGGTGTACACGAATACCGGCGATGTCGCCAGTGGCTCTTGATCGCCCTGTGTTGATTCCGCAGATCCTGTCTCGGGGTTTGCCCGTGGCTGTCCTTTTGCTGTTTTGAGCGTGTGAACTTCCTCCTGACGGTCTGTTTCGTTGTTGAGCTTGGCTCCAAGGCTTGGCTCAAAAATAGCTGATGTGATTCCGGGTGTAGCGGACATTGTCGATCCGTCGACCCTTGGCTCAACTGATGGTCCGGTGGTCCCAGATGGCGATGATCCAGCGACTCCAATGGTCCCATGTGATGCTGTTGTTCCAGCTGATGCTCCGGTGATCCAATATGAAGCTAATCCAGTGATCCCGGATGCAGTTGCTCCGATGTGCGATGGTGATCCAGATGACGTTGCTCCGAAGATCCCATGCGAAGATGCTTTGGAGATCCCAGCTCCGGTAATTCCGGTTCCAGTGATTCCAGGCGATGCTGATCCGTGAAGTGGATGGCATCTTAGTGTGTCGTTGGGGATTTTAACCACCCGGTTTTCCTCCTCCGAGATCCGAAACGGGTCTCTCTCGGTGCAGGTGAAATTCGCCCACGTGGTTGGTGGGGTTGTCCCCGATGCACCTGTTGCGTGCGTGTTGTCGAAGGTATCCTCGATTCTTGGATTGGGTCTTGTACTGGCGGTCTCGTGATGCGGTACATCCGGTGCGGCCCCAGTTGTAGTAAAATGTGCGTCCCCGGGAGTAATAGCAGGTGTAATTCCTGTCAAGGACACTCCAACTTCTTGCGGTAGTGCTCCAGCCCTTGATGACGATTCTCCAATCTCTGGTGATGATGACTCTTCTTCTGATGAGGATGCTCCAGCTCCCGTCGATGACGCTCCGGCTGTTGTCGATGACTTTTCCTCTTCCAGAAGGTTGTTCTCGTAGTAGTGTAGCATGACCTGGACTAGAGCACAAGAGCGCTCCGTCTCAGCGACAATGGCTTTCTCGGGCTTGTCCGGGATTTGCGCATGTTGGCGCTCAGTCTCCGTGACAGTAGCCTCTTCAGGCGTGTTGTTTCCACCTGTTGGTGTGCGCTCCTTTTGGGTCGCAACACTGTCCATACCGCGCGGATACCCTCTTCCGTTGGGGCGTTACCGTCGTGGTGTGCTCCATGTCTATGCTGGAGTTGGTGCAGAATCCTTGGATCTCTTCGAAGATGCAAACGCCTCGATTGGCGTCGTAGCTTGCCTGTGCTGCAGGAACTACAGCAGGCGTTGATGACGACGTATCAGCCGTATCGCCCAGGGTGCGAAGAAATACGTCGTAAGAGCATACGCCCTTGTCCTCTGGGTGTTGGGTGAGCGGAAGCGAAGTGTTGCTGTCGAACTGCAAGTGGGGGTTTCCCGTCTCGAGGGTAGTGCTTACCCCTGATTGCATTGCTTTGATGGAGGGGAAGACGTTGCGTCCCAGTCCAGGCACGAACATGGCCGAGATGCGAACAGGAACACGCTTGCCCTCCTGGTCGATGATGTATCCCCAGATGGTGCCTGTTGCTGTTGCGAATACCTTCTTCCCGTTGGTCATGATAGTCTTCGGCTCCTTTAGCTTCTTGAAGCACCGGTTCCACGGTCTAGAACATGACTCGAAGATGCGGCTCTTCACAACCGACCGCATATTAAAACACATCCAGCTATCGCGTCCCAGGAGCACCGCGTGTTGCATAACTGAGGGCAAAACGACGCAGGCCCACACGGCAAGAGAGCTCGTCGGCTGTTCACCCCGGAAGAATTGGACGCTCAAGCGGACGCTCGTCGAAGTTCGTAGGGGAGCGGATTTGCCGAATCCCCCCCAGGAACGAGGGGCAGAGCCCTGCTGTCAATTCGCGGCGGCCTCGTCACCCGCAAGCATCTGCTCCAAGACGTCACGGGGGATGAACGTCTGGGGGAAGCCAGTGTCTAGGAGCGCGACACAGCCAAAAACTGTAGAGGCGGTGGTTCCGCTATGCACGGTAATTTTGGTGGTAAAAGAGGCGTCGTCCAGCGTAATCGTGCCTCCGACGAGGTCCGGGCCGTGCTCGGGGAGCGAGGGCGTATCGGCGGGGGTGGGCGCGGCGCAAGAGGCGACAACCAGCACATCAGGGCTGTGGTCCGCTGACGCGTCGGAAAAAGTGGGTCGAAAACTCCGAAGGAGGACCGGGGCAAGCACGTGCTGAAAGCCGAAGGCGCGTCAGCGGTGTGGGGTTAATCTCATGAAATCCCTCGGACTGTATCGGAGTGCAGAATTGAGGAGAAGAGGAGGGGTGCGCCAACCCGTCCATATATATCGTGGCGAAAGAGGCCGCAGACGGTAGAGAAAGAGCCTGCCCGAGCAAGTTCTTTCCTCGCCACAAGTGGGGGTCACGGGCGTCAGGGTCGTCCGCCCGGAGGCCGATACCCCACACCTGGTCAAAAGGGCTGGCTTGAGCTAAAAGCTTGTTACCAGTGCCTAAAAGGTGGTGCTTCATCTCCGTGTTTTGCGAAAACTTTCGGCAAAAGTCCCATCGAGAACGGCGTTTTCGCGTTCCCGCTCCCAAAAAGCATCGTCGAAACCCCGGACGCTCCGTCCGATGCGCTTGTGCGATTGGGGTTTGGACGTGCTCAGTATGAGCTCCAGTGCACAGTGGTCGTGGAAGAGGCGTGCCTTTTCAGCCATCATAAATTGCTCTGCGCAAGAATACGAAACGTCGTCGACGACAAACGCCGACGCTGTCCACTGCGAAAAAAGGGAGGGGGGTTGCCAAAGCAACACGACGTTTTCAGTGGAATACTCGCGTGAAGGGCTAAAATTCGAGGGGGGCGAGCCCTCGGAGGGTATGGTTGAGGCGCGCAGTGCAGCCCTGTGGGGGCACTGGGTCGCCGACGTGGACCGCGGGGCCGGTCTGACGGTCACCGGCGGTAGGGCGTTAACGCGCGTAGGTGAAACGTCGCCAAAGGGGAATACTTCGAAGTACCATAACACTAACCATTTTCTGTCAACTATTTCCCATTGCCTTTCCCCGTACCTTCTCCTTTTATCTATACTGCTTCCTTTCCCTACATATATATGTTGTTATAGCCATTTTAGTCTACCTTGTAATCCTTGTCAACATTACCACCATGGCCTAAATATACCAAAAACACGTTCAGATTATTTGCAAAACAATAAAATGACTTTACTGGGACGATTTCGGATTAAGATGGGTTGAGGAGCCTTCCCGTGGTTCAGAACAAAAGATTGACAAAAAAAGCTACTCTCTCTGGCGTAGCGCGTGCACCCGCCAGAAAAATAATAAAAATAAAAATAAAAAGGTGTATCAAGAAGGGCAGAATGAGTGGCAGATTTGAGGCAATACTAAGCCGGAAGCATAGGGGGAAAAAAGGGGGGGGGCAAGGGATCACGGGGTGGTATATACGTAACAAAAGGTTTCCTTTTTTTGTGGGGTTCCACTTTTTTTTTTTTACTATCATACTTTCTGGTGGAAACGTTTTTTTCTGCGATTGATAGTCGTTTGTTCGAAGGTCGTCATCATGCTGCCTGCACTTCGTCGTGTACGGCAAACAAACACAATCATAATCGCGGTGGAAAATAGCCAGGGCATAGCCGGGGCATAGGGGGCAGCAACCTCCTCCACCGAGCAACAGCAGTCAATAAGCATCATGGGGGGAGAAAGGGGGAGGGTGTTCTGATGGGGGAGAAAATATGTTTTTTGAGGATTGGCTCGGTGACCACCTAGGTGGTTGTGATCTTTCGGAAGATGTCCCGCTTTAAAATCCAACTGTGGGGTCGCTAAGGGACTAGAAGCTCTGGAGCAGGGTGTATGTGTATGGGGGGGTACTCATTGTAGCCATAGATAGCCGTACGTGGCCCTTCGGACTATAGCCGCTCGCACCGCTACAATGCCGGGACGAAGCACGCTGGGTTTTTCCCGATCTGGCAGACGTTACTGTTTTTTTTCACCAAGCGCGAAGCGTCGTAAGGTATTCGTCGAGTCGCTTGAAGGGTGAGCTGCATCCTACTATGGATCGCTTGTGAGGCTTGACTTCGGCCCACCTTGTGCGTACTTCTGCTCTCTGCGGGGAGGGGGTGACAGACCCAGGAGCAACATGCGAGGAAGGGGAGGGCGGGGTGTACTCACTTTGTGCATGGCCGTAGTCGTATGACCATAGACCCTCGCATACCTACTATGCCGGGACGGAGCACGTCGGGTTTTCACCAACCAGACAGGCATTGCTTGTACCAAGCGCGAAGCGCCGTGAGGTGTTCGGCGAGTCGCGTGAAGGGCGAACTGCATCCTTCCAAGAACCGTTCGTAAGACGGAATTCGGTACCTTGTGTCTACTTTCTCGGTTATTGGATGACAGCGCCAATGAGTTACTTTGTTTTCTGGTGTGGCCACTCCAGAGACAGCAATGGGTATTACTATTACTATGTAACTGTCTCGTGGGTGCCTTACCATATCCACACAACGTGATGCGATTATTCCTGTTGTGCGGAGTTAGGGTTCTCCACCCCGCAAAATTTCATTTACAGTAACTCGATAACCATCATGGTGACCGTGAAAAAAGAAAAAATGCGAGGGGGGGGGGGTGTACTCAATTTGTGCATGATCGTAGTCGTATGACCATAGACTCTCGCAACGGCGAGGGGGGGGGGGGGGGGGGGAGTTCATAAAGAATGGCGTGTAGACAATCATGGCGCGGGGGTGGAGATTGAACGCGGCTTATGGTTCAAATATTGCAGGGGGTGGATCATTGTGTAATAAGGGGAAAAGTTCAGGCAAAGGCGGCAGGTGTCGTACGTATTATAGTAAGCCGATTGATGTTAAGCCGGGCGTATACGTAGCGAAAAAAAGAAGGCTAGACAGACCTGCACAATACTAGTAACACTCCGAAGAAGTACGAGTATCATACTAAATAGTAGCATGATTTTCGTTTTTGATGTTGGAATCGCACGATGTGGGAGATGCCTGCCACGTTCGGTAGAAGCGCTGCACGAAGCATTTTTTTTTTTGTTTTTGGGTCCTTTCACCTGAGAAGCTCTCACTTTTTTTTTTTTTTGAGAAAAATGAAAAGGTCAACTCCCAGACAGACGAAACCGTCCCGTGGCCAACAAGGCCAAGGCACACAGACTAAACAACGACCTATAACCTCGTTTTGGTGGGCCGGTCGGTGTGCTCCTGGATGGTGTTACTTGTGCGCTTGTGGCTTAACTATTTTTTCTTCGGTCTCTCACTTATAACACCCCTGCCCTTTTCAGCTTAAGACACCCACCCCCCGGGATTGTAAGCAGACCATATACCGAAGGGGAGGCGTGTAGAACGAACAATAATGAATGGTCGCAAATTACAAGTATGTGGTGGGATTCCTACGATTTTTGCGTTTAACTACTAAAGCACCACCGCACTCCCGAGACATGGGGTCAAAACTTTTGGAATTAGTCTAGACTAGGACAACTTTAGGAGGAGTTGCAAATGGGTTTTTAGGGAGCCCCGCCATTCATAAATACGTTAGAAAGTCTCACCCCCATCGCAGCAACAACGCATCTCCTCGATCCTCCATTCATCATCTTCTTCTTCATTCATCATGTTCCTCTTCATTCATCATCTTCTGCTTCATCCATGGTCTTCATTTTCTTCATCTTCTTCTCCTTCTTAATCTTCTTGTGGCTGTCTGTTTCGGGAGTAATAGGCGTTTATGTAGATGTTGCACAATCGTCAGATAGATGGCAAACAAACGTGATGCAGTAGTATCAGTAGCAGTAGTAGTAGTAGTTGTTGTTATAAGTTTGGGTAAGCTATTGGCTAACCTTTTGCAAGTGGTCAAACGGACTAATACCCCACTAATTCCCTAACAAATGGCGTCGTCGGCGGGACCATGGGTTTTTCGGGTCGTGGGTTCGATCCCCACCATCCACAATAATAAACTTTCCAGACTTTCCCCACCATGTCGAACTTGAAAAATACTCTCCCTGGTATCCCTAGGAAATCAAACCGCTTGGATATTGACAGGTCCGCCCGTATATCCGGCCGACCTGCTATCGCCCGCCGTTTCAGGGAGAGAGTGTTTGATAAGGCTTATTTAGGGTAAGCTATTGGTTAACCTTTTGCAAGTGGTCAAACGGACTTATACCCCACTAATTCCTTAACGAAGTAGTAGTAGTAGCAGTAGCAGTAGTAGTAGTAGTAGTAGCAGTAGTAGTAGTAGTAGTAGTAGTAGTAGTAGTAGTAGTAGTGGTGGTAGTAGTAGTAGTAGTAGTAGTAGTAGTAGTAGTAGTAGTAGTAGTAGTAGTAGTAGTAGTAGTAGTAGTAGTAGTAGTAGTAGTAGTAGTAGTAGTAGTAGTAGTAGTAGTAGTAGTAGTAACAGTAGTAGTAGTGGTAGTGACTACCCCGTTAAGGAACCCCGATATTAGGAAGACGAGCTCGCCCAACGATCTGGCCGCGCGGGTCTTCGAGGCGGTAGGCTGTTCGCGTTTGCTAGCTATAGGAAGCACTTCCTGGTGGGATCGAGGTACGGGCGAAGACCTAACCCCTAACCCTAACCCTTACCCCAACCCGGACCCAAAACGGGGCCAGAAACGGGCAAAAAACGCGGCTGCGCCTCTTTTTCGATGTTGTTTTTTAATATTGTTCCGATCTGCACACCACCACATAGTAGTGTTAATTAGTATCCCCTCTACCCCGTGGGGACGTTATGATTTGTAGCAATTATGTCCCCCTTATAGCTGGCAGGCGTTATCGCCTGCCTGAACGAACAGCTCCGCCCCTCCCCCTGCTGTCAGAAGAAGATATCCATCCGGCGGACAGCAAGCAACTCACACCAGAGATATGTAACATCCAAGCAACCCACGTGTGAGCGACCACTACAGAGCCAGAGGCACCCATGCATGGCAGCAGTCGGTCGCTAGGCCCATATTGCCCCAATACTACTACTACGAATACACTGGCGCCGTCGGCAGGACGGCCTCCGCCAATGAGAGAGCGTGAAAATCTACCGTCCAAGATTCACGCGGCCACAGTGCTAGGTCTTCTGATACGGAAAGCTGTTGTGTATAAGGGACCTCAGCTTTTTCAGCGCCGTTTGACTCATGCTTTTATGAAGGGACCTCGCCCCTTAAAGTGGACGCACCACTCGACAATGGACCCCGGACCCTTAAAAGGGGCTACCACACTGTCTCCCGCATGAAAAACGCCAAATGGATTTGCTTGAAACCGAGTTATGCGCTGTTGGAGGGGCCACACTTGTTAAGGTACGTCGGTATGTAAGGGACCCTGCTACTCCGCCGCACCATGATCCCTTAAAAGGGGCCAGTTGCTGTAACAACAATAAACGATGGCAACTTCAACTGCAATATCGGCACGAGGCTAAAAAGGACCGGGGCGGGGCGGGGCGGGGCGGGGCGGGGTGTGGGGTGGGAAAGGGTCGGACCTACACGAGAGACCTACACCCATTGTGTGGAAACGCACAGGGAGGCAAATATGTCGGGAGACGTTCAGTCGTGGAAAGACGTCCAGCGGTCAAGGGTGTCAAACCAATAAGCGTTCCACACTAAAACCGCTAGCGGTTTGTCATCAGTCCAGGTAAATTATTGGAACATTGCTGTCGGTCAAGGGGTGAAAGTGCCGTCTCCTGGCGTCTCTGCGGGTAGGTATATATAGTAGTAGGCGGCGTAGGTTGATATCAGGCCGAACGTATAGGAATAGCGACAACAGGACTACTGCTGTTACTGCTGTTGTGCATTTCATTTAGAAGACTTGGGGGGGGGGGGAAAGTATATATATATACTAAGTATATTATAATAGGTCCCCGTTATTTAGAATATTGGGTTTTCCATTGGGTTTTTCGTAGGGTTTTCCATGCGATTTTCATTTCGTTTGTAAGATATGATGAGTGTGATCGAGCTTCTTTTTATTTTCTGTTTCCATGTGGAATTGTTCTTCTCGTTGTGCTTTTTGTATGTAGCTGTTTTTCAGTGATAGGCGTTGTTCATGTTTGTGCTGCACGTCATCGTCACATGGCAAGCGATACATTATAAAAAAATAAAAATACGCTCCATCCTTGTGAGATTGAAGAATTCGTCGAACTCGTCTTTGCAAGCTGTGTGTGATACTCCGATCGCGCGGACTACTGTGTGTGTGTCCTCATTAAGGATATAGGCCGGCGACTCCCCTTGGAACTACAGTGTAGCTTGTACCAGGGTCAACAGGGTGATGTTAATCAGTCTGTGCGCGGACACTGTAAAACCCGTTTTGAGGTGGACAGAATCTGACAGCTGTGGAAGGAAAGGCATCAGTTTATCGAGTGTATCCTGTAAGTGGTATAACCGGTGAGGGGAGGGCGGAGATTTTAAGGGCGTGGGGGCCGGGCGCGGGGGAGTGGAGGGTTTGAAAAGGAGGGGGGAGCGGGGTGGGGGGGTGGGGGGGTGGATCGGGGGGGGGGGGGGGGAGTCAATCTGTGCGCGGAAATTATGAACCTCTTAATCAAGGGGACAAATCTGACGGTTGTGGCAAGGAATGCATCAGTATATCCTGTATATCCTGTAAGTCGTACAGTAACCGGTGAGGGGAGGGCGGAGTTTTCGAAGGGAGGGGGAGGGGGGGGGGGTGAAAAAGGGCGGGGGCGGGGGGGGGGGGGGGGTTCCATCCGCTATAATAAGTCGAATAAATGTATGCTAACCTACTATTACTATTATACGCATGGTGCTAGGTCTACGCGATGGTGCGGGTGGCGGGGAAGGAGGGGGTGGGGGGGGGGAAAGTTATGATTTTATGAATTGGAGCTACGGCATGGATGGCTGCATGTAGTAGAGTAAAGTATCCTTGTAGAGAGGGCACTCACCACATGTAAAGGTAATGAGGTCATACCAGACTGATTCTACGACAGCCGCCCCCCAAAAGCCAGCGATAATCTTCAACGAACGTTTCGTGGCTGCTCGACACGAGGAAGGGTGCCATGAAACACATGCTGCCTTCAAAATATTTTCTTGTTTGCAAAGGACTACTACTACTACTACTACTACCACTACTACTGCTACTACTACTACTGCGCTACTACTACTGCTATTGCTGCTACTACTACTGCTACTGCTACTGCTACTGCTACTACTACTGCTACTACTACTACTATTACGGAGATCCATTGTTAACAGGGGTAAAAAAATGCCTTATCATCACCATATATTGTTGCAAAAAATTCACTGGAATTTTCTAATAATTTTCGCACTATCTCGGCCAGAACATCATATTCTTATTTTTTTTATTTTTGCGCCGTGACCGTGAGACCTATGCGAACAATCCAAGCTATCGTTTACCGTTATCAACGAAGAATTGACAGAGTTGTGACCCCATAGGCATTTTACCCCTGTTAACAATGAATCTCCGAACTACTACTACTACTACTGGTACTACTACTACTAGTATTAGTAATAGTACTATCGAACCATGACGTCGGGGTGGCAAGGGGCACCACCGTATTTGAGGAGATACTGAGTCATGACGTGGGCTGATTTCAAAGCCGGCGATTTCGTTAAAAAAAGGTTACCGTAGAACGACTCATCGCCTGGCTGGTAGTGTTTATTACTCTGGCAGATTTTGGTTTTAGGTGGGGCGGCAGCGGAGGGGGGAGCGGCAGGGGGGGAGGGGGTTGTGTGCGTGTGTGTCGGGGGGGGGGGGGGGTTGGTGGGGCGGCGGGGAAGGTGTGTGTGTGGTGATGGTGGTGGTGGTGATGGTGGCGGGGAACGGAGGTGGATTATATGTATAAAAGACGTGGAAAAAATATATGTTTCACAATAATAGGTCTCCTTTAGAGTTAGATAGTCGGTTTTCTTGATCGTAAAAACATGAGTGTGGTTCTCGAGCTTTATTTTTTTCTGTTTCGATGTGGGAGATTCTTGTTGTTTGTTGTTCTTCTTGTAGCTGCTGTTGAGCGACCGACGTTGTTAATGGTTGTGCTGCACGTCCCGTCACATGCCAAGCGATATATATACCATATCATCAGACGAAGCACGTACTGCTTTGTTACTTCAACCGCAGGATCGGGATGAAGCTAGCACCGGAGCGTGGGGGGCAGAGATACACATTATTGTATTTTTCCAACCATTTTACCCCAGTGACGTCAGTAGGGGGCAGCCATCGGTATATTTGGTATGGGTTACTCGTAGGGTTAGGGTGAGGGTTAGTGCCATCCACGGTGCAAAACACAATAATGTAGGACACCCGCATGTCGCGGGGAATGATCCCGTAGGTGATCCAGAGGACGAGAAATAGCTCGGGGTAAAAAGAGCGTGTGATATTACTGTATGAAGTGCTATTATTGATACGAGATCGTCCGAGATAAGGCAACAACAACAACGACAACATCATCATCAACAACAACAGCAACAACAACAGCAACAACAACAACAGCAACAACAACAACAGCAACAGCAGCAACAACAACAACAACAACAACAACAACAACAACAACAACAACAACAACAACAACAACAACAACAACAACAACAACAACAACAACAACAACAACAACAACAACAACAACAACAACAACAACAACAACTGTTACAGATTTTTTTTTTTGAACGCCACGCATGGTTATTTGTTTTGCGTTCTGTAGCCGCCTATTATTATAAAAAGTTAAAATTATAATACTCTCCATCCAGCGGTGACATCGACGATTTCGTCGAAACTCATATTTGCAAGCTATTTGTTACAAGGCTTAGTTTGGGTAAGCGAGTGGTGAACCTTTTGCAAGTGGTGGTCAAACGGACCGATACCCCTCTATTTCCTTAAGAAATGGCGTCGTCGACAGACCATGGGTGTTTTGGGTCGTGGGTTCAAATCCCACATCCACCAATAATAAACTTTACGACTTTCCCCATGTCGAACTTGAAAAAAACTCTCCTCCTCCCCGGTATACCCAAGAAATGAAACCGCTTAGTTAGATATTGACAGGTAGGTCCGCCCGTATATCCGGCCGACCTGCTATCCCGCCGTTTCAGAGGGGAAGAGTGTTATTTATAGGCTTAGTGTGGGTAAGCTATTTGTCAACCCTTTGCAAGTGGTCAGACGGACTAATACCTCTCTAATTCTTTAACGTTACGTGCGATACTCCAATCGCATACACACACATCGTCAAATATATCGGGGTGTGTGGGGAAGTCATTATCAGGTAATAATGATATCTGGCTTCCATCTTCAAGTGTTCCGTCTGCGGGATCGCCAAGAAGAGGCTAAAAGAACGCGCGCGGGGGGGAAAAGAGGGGGAGGCAGAGCCCCACCCATCCATGGAGTGGGGATGAAGCCTGTGAGTGCGATCCAGGGTCCGAACATCTATGACGGAAGACGCGCGTGTAAGAATGCCAGGTACAAGGCCTGCAATGATGAGAGAAGGTCGAAGCAAAGCCGGCACAGGTGGACGATAGGCTTTCATATTTTGCTTTTTGTTATTCTTCATGCTGGCCACGCACCTGGCTACCTAGCTATACGTGCAGTCGGCATCGATAAAACAAACGTAATTCTGGGCATTTTTCAGAGGGCAAATTTATCAGAAATGAGTAGTCTAAATGAGTAACAACAGGTTTCTATTATGAAACTATAAGGGGCTGTTTCCGTTTTTTGGTGTTCTGTCGGATTCGTTCTGTCGTCCTGGCGCGTGCGATATACGACGACAGAGCTTTGCCATGGTATATGATATGATGTGAACATTTTTTGGCCATTTTTTTTTTCTGGGAATGACTAGGCCCCTTTTTCAGCCCAAATTCGTCGGGAATGCCTTTTTTCTTGTTCGGCTAAAATGAGTTTGTCTATTTTTGGTCATGTATTTTTTCTGAGAATATCGAAACTCCTCACGACTCATTCCACGATGATAGCCCCCTCCAAAAAACAGCGATTTTCTCTAGCGAACGTTCCATGGATGCTCGACACAAAGAAGCATATGCTACTAGCTATAAAAAAGCCTCTATACTTTTTTTATTATTATTATTTTTGCCCTCCGACAATATAGCGTAGATGCCGTTCCGACGTAAGTCGAATATCATTCCATAAAGTACCTAATATGAAGTCGAATGATCGCACCATGCATAATGCAGTGGTGTCTTCCGCCAATTATTCGCCCATTTCCTTTCCCCACATCTTCTCCTTTTATCTACTATTTCCCTTCCCTATATATACCTGGTATGTTAAAGCTTCCCTATATATACCTGGTATGTTATAGCTGAGAGTCTACGTACCTTCATCCTCACCAACACTGCCACCCCAGGCCAGTGGCCGTAGTCCTCCCGATTCTTCCTCTTCTATCTTTTATTGTTTGCAAAGAAGGACTATCAAACGATGACGTCGGGATGGCAGGGGGCACCGTATCTCAGGAGAGGTATGGCCGGGAGCCTGTTTCAAAACCGGCGAGTTCGTTATAAAAACAAAAGTTGGGGGGGGGGGGGGGGGAGCGGGGGGGGACTGCCACCGTAGAACTACTCTTACTTGGTCCGAAATCGTGGGGGGGGGGAATTTGCCTTTTTTTTGTTGTGGGCGGCAAAAACGATTTTTTCTTGTGTTATACCAGAGGCGCCACGGGTCTTGTTTATCGGCGTTGCACTTTCAGTTTGCCCACAAAAAAAAATATCAGCTTTCTACGATAAAGGTGCTCCACTTTCTTTTTCTGAGGCTTCTGTTAAGGTACGGCCTTGAAAGGCCGGCAATTGCCTGATTTAGGTATTATAGGTAATTGGCCGTTTTCGTATTGATAGGATGGCGCTTTAATAGCCGGGGTAGTCAGGAGACGGAGAGACTCGTGCCTCCCGTCCCAGTTGTCATCTTCGGTTCTGGTGGAAGTAATGAAAGCTGCTTCTCTCTCTCTCTCTTTCTCCCGCTTTCAGGCTACGAAAGTGAATAACAAGGGGGACATGCCCGCTTGGTCGACATGTAGCTGGATGCTCTGTGTCTCGCCCCTATCAACTTCACACTTCCTCGGTTTCGGAGCTCAAGACCTCTTCTTCTCCCAAAAACTGGTTTGGAGAAGGAAAAAAACTGCTATGATACCGACCGGGCGAAAAATCCCATGGCCTACCTTTCTTCGTAGGTACACGACGAGAATCAGGCGAAAAGAAAATGGCCTAGGCTATTTCCGACGATTATGGGTTAACCCTTTTAGAGCCCCCGAACCCCTCCCTATACTAAATCCAAGTAATTTTGTCCCCAAAAACGGGTTTCCAGTTGTAAAGGGGTTAAGGAGCCCCGCCATTCGGAAAAACAATTGAGACGAAACGTGCTAGGTACCTCTACCATCGTAGCATCCGTCTTCTCTGTTTTCTGCTCTGTTTGCTCAGAAAATCATTTTTTTCGGAGTGAAGGAATAGAATAGAGAGCTCTGCGAGGAACCGCCAGGCCGCGAGGGGAAGAGATGAAGAATAAGCGGGAGGACTACGTACGGCCACTGGCGTGGGTTGGTAATGCTGATGAGGATTAAGGTAGACTAGTGTTGCTAAAACAGAGGTTGGGGAACAAAAAAGGAAGCAGCAGTTAGTGAGGAAAGGAGAAGATATGGGGAAATGGTTGGCAGAAGATACCACTGCTTTATATGGAGTGGATTATTCTTCGACTTCACGAATCTTAATAGAAGATTCGAAGAGAGCTCTCCTCATCAAGTAAGTGAGGAGCTCCAGAAAAAGAAAAAAAGGAAAAATCTCTAGGTAACCCGTGGCGTGTGTCTACGTCTTCCCCGTACACCCCGTGGATGGGCAGCGCGGTGCGAGCTATGCGCGCGCGTGTCTTACAGGCACCCGTGCTTAAAAGTCTTGCATTTTTTTGGGGGGTTCGACAACAAAAGCTTCGTCAGCTAATACTCTACTAAATAGCAGCGCGGGGGCGCGGGTTGCTTCGTGGGAATGAGAGATTGAGCTGCATGCACAACAACGGTTAGTTTTATCCGTCCATTTTGTTCCCCCCTCGCTGATGAAACCCCCCGTGAGAAAGGCTAGAAAAAGGCGAGCGCCAACCAACCGCTGTTGTTGTACGAACTAAAAAAAGTGAAAATGGCTTGTTAGATAAAGGTGCACCTCTCCTTTTTTTGCTCTTTAACGCATTCACTACTGGAAACCCTTTTTGAGGACAATTTTACTTGATGTTGGTATAGGGAAGGTTTTCGGGGCTCTAAAGGGGGTTAAGGTTCCTCAATTTGACAACTTAATAGACCCTCTCCCAAAAACCATTTTCTTCTTTTTGGAGAAAAATAAAACTACTGTGCTACTACCGGACGAATAATCCCAGGGCCTCCGGTTACACAACGAGAATCACGCAAAAACAATGGCCTATTATTTTATTTTTTTCCGACGATTTGGGGTTAAGGAGCCCCCCGTCATTCACAAAACAAAATAGCCAAAAAATGGTATACCTAGAGCTATTACCGTAGCACATGCGTCAGACTACTATTAGTATTGACCAAGGCTACGACGACAGGGCGGGCACACCCATTTTCATTTCCGGGTTTGGGCCACACACACGTACGAACGAGTGACACCTTCGTTTTTTTTTCTTCGTTCTTCATCCCACATTTATTATCCTCGCACTACTCTCGTGCTCCCTCTCCCGTTAGTAACTCAGATCCGGGATCACATAGCGGGCCCTCGTCTCCACCCCCCTTTCCCACTACGGTACCTGGTACGCGCGTTTTTCTCTTTTTATCGCGAGAAGAACTCAGCATTTTCTTCTCCCTCGTCGACTCGAGCGTCGAAATGTGCATACCAACGCTGCTAGGCGCTCTCGGCAGTTTGTGATCATTTTTAGTTTGTTTATGCTTCCTTTTTTTTGTAAGCAAATTTAAATTGTCACCACTTGGTGGGAATCGAACTCAAGGACCAACCGCTGTAGCATTCGAAGGGTACCCACTAGAAGACCACCGCGGCGACAGGCATCGTTGTACCCGACATAATAGACAACAACTCTTTCGTTTGTTTGTTTTTACCGCAATGTATCGCATCATGAATTCATTCTATTCTATTCGGAGAGGATTGATAAAATTATCGCGAATGCTAACCCACGAAATCTTACTAAGGCCACAAAGAAACAGCGGGGTCACTATAGCTTGGACTGTGACATCGAGCTACTACAGTGCAAACATTGGCCTCAAACGTGACCCCCCGCGACTGCTTCTGCGATAGCCCCCGCCCAAAACCAGCGATTTTCTTTAACGAACGTTTCATCATCATGGCTGCTGTTCGACACAAAGAAAGGATACAACTGAAAACAAGGTACATATCCGTATATTTTCTTGTGCGCGAAGAAAGGCCTATCGATCGATGACGTCGGGGAGGGTGTCGAGGGACGCCGTATTTCAGGAGGTACGACCAGGGGCTGGTTTTGAAACCGGCGATTTCGTTGAAGAAAAGTTGGGGGGGGCTACCTTAGAACGACTCCCCCCTTCCTTACGGTGACCTGTGGTCTTTTATAGTATTAGTACTAGTATTGGTTGGTGAGACCAAGGCTAGGACAGCAGAGGGGGGATGCTAATAACCTTATTTTCACAGCTGGGTCAGTTTGAGACACTCGTACAACGAACGAGAGTGTGCCTTTGTACCTTTCGCGGACGAAAATTCTCTTTTTGGGCGATTTTTGCTTGGCACAGCGTAGCTAGCCATATAAATCTATATATCTTGGTTCGCTTATCACATATGCACATCCTTACGTCTGCGGATATCTCCCGCCTCTGACCGCGTTTCCGCGCGGTTTCTTCGCTGAGGCGTGCCCCCGCCTCGCCTGCAACCACCGGCTCAGCTGATCCGCCCGCTCGGCGCCGTAGCGCGCGCGCGAGGCCTCGACGTCGAGATCTACGACGAGATCTCCGAAAAATCGTGCCCTGTGAGACGTTTGGTGCGTAGTCTGCACACAGGGCTAATGTCTTCGCGTTATTTCTTCGGTACGTGTTCTCTGACCTCCGACACACGGGGGGGGGTCGATTACCTGGCCGGCGTCGCCATTGTAAAGGCCACTAAGCGAGGTTT
Source organism: Undaria pinnatifida (assembly GCA_012845835.1). Taxonomy (NCBI): domain Eukaryota; class Phaeophyceae; order Laminariales; family Alariaceae; genus Undaria; species Undaria pinnatifida. The sequence continues at coordinate 19,210,095 of JABAKD010000025.1, read as the reverse complement.
GTGCTAGGATCTGGGGAAGAAAAGTTCGTAATCCCCGAGAACACATGCCACCCAGGCGTAGTGGAGAACTGCGAACTCTCAATATTTTTGAACCCCCGGTAGTCTACAGCAGCACGTATACATGTACATGATGTACAGCAGTAGCTGAAGCTATGATGAGCCTGCAGCATCACGAAGCTACAAATGGTATATGCACAGCAGCATCACGAAGCTACAAAAATGGTATATGCACAGCAGAATCACGAAGCTACAAAATAAATGGTATATGCACAGCAGCAGCTAGGCGTCGTGGAGAACTGCGAACTCTCAATATTTTTGAACCCCCGGTAGTCTACAGCAGCACGTACATGTACGTGATGTACAGCAGTAGCTGAAGCTATGATGAGCCTGCAGCATGACGAAGCTACAAATGGTATGTGCACAGCAGCATCACGAAGCTACAAATGGTATATGCGCAGCAGCATCACGAAGCTACAAATGGTATATGCACAGCAGCAGCTGTGGCCGCGCCTTTCTGCGTAGCAACGCAAAGCGTCACCCAGCTGGGGTGAACCGCCATGCTCTTCCATAATTTCCAGGCTGCCTTCTCGCATTGTTCCGCCGCACACGGGAAATCGGGAAAAATTTGTCGGCATTTTCCCTTTCCAGAATCTCCCATATATGAATTAACAAACTTCGTCTAACTCTTGGCATTACTTCTTACCCTCTTAATATTTACTATCCTGCGCTGCGACCGGTGGCCGTCCAGGCCGCCGGCGTAGCCCCTTGTATTATAAGAATAAAAATACACTCCAGCTGTGAGATCAAAAAAATTGTCGCAACTCATCTTTGCAAGCTGTGTGTGATGCTCCGATCGCGCGTATTATGGGGTGTGTGTCCTCTTTAAGGATATATTATAAAAAATGAAAATACACTCCAGCTGTGAGATCGAAGATTTCGTCGAAACTCATCTTTGCAAGCTGTGTGTGATACTCCGATCGCGCGCATTACGAGTTGTGTGTCCTCATTAAGGATATAGGTCGGCGACTCCCCTTACAACTACAGTGTAGCTATCAGGGTCAACAGGTGTGTGTCCTCATTAAGGATATATTATAAAAAATGAAAATACACTCCAGCTGTGAGATCGAAGATTTCGTCGAAACTCATCTTTGCAAGCTGTGTGTAATACTCCGATCGCGCGCATTACGAGTTGTGTGTCCTCATTAAGGATATAGGTCGGCGACTCCCCTTACAACTACAGTGTAGCTATCAGGGTCAACAGGTGTGTGTCCTCATTAAGGATATATTATAAAAAATGAAAATACACTCCAGCTAGCTGTGAAATCGAAGATTTCGTCGAAACTCATCTTTGCAAGCTGTGTGTGTTACTCCGATCGCGCGCATTACGAGTTGTGTGTCCTCATTAAGGATATAGGTCGGCGACTCCCCTTACAACTACAGTGTAGCTATCAGGGTCAACAGGTGTGTGTCCTCATTAAGGATATATTATAAAAAATGAAAATACACTCCAGCTGTGAGATCGAAGATTTCGTCGAAACTCATCTTTGCAAGCTGTGTGTGATACTCCGATCGCGCGCATTACGAGTTGTGTGTCCTCATTAAGGATATAAGTCGGCGACTCCCCTTACAACTACAGTGTAGCTATCAGGGTCAACAGGTGTGTGTCCTCATTAAGGATATATTATAAAAAATGAAAATACACTCCAGCTGTGAGATCGAAGATTTCGTCGAAACTCATCTTTGCAAGCTGTGTGTGATACTCCGATCGCGCGCATTACGAGTTGTGTGTCCTCATTAAGGATATAGGTCGGCGACTCCCCTTACAACTACAGTGTAGCTATCAGGGTCAACAGGGTGACTTTAGTCAGTCTGTGCGCGGAAACTATAAAACCCGTTTCTGAGGGGGACAAAATCTGACAGCTGCGGAGGGAAATGTATCCTTTTATCAAGTGAATCTTGTAAGTCGAATAACCGGTGAGGAGGGGGCGGAGTTTTGCAGGACGTGGGGGCCTGGTTTTGATCAAAAGCGAGCGGGTTTGGAGGGGGGGGGGAGGGGGGGGGGGGGGGGGAAAGGGGGGGCAATTTGTGCATGTAAGCTATAAATCCTTTCAAGGGGATAAATCTGACGGTTTTGGCACCAGTTTATTATTGGGGGGGGGGGGGGGGGGTTGGGGCGGGGGGGGGGGGCAAGTGGGGCAGCTCAATATGTGCGTGGAAACTATACATTATTTTGAGGGGATAAATGTGACGGTTTTGGAAATAATGCATCAGTTTATCATGTATATCCTGGGGTAAGTCGTACAATCAGTGAGTAAAGAGAGGGTGGAGTGTTCGAGGGGGTGGGGTTGGGATGGGTTGGGGGGGAGGTGGGGGCGGGGGGCGGGGGGGGGCGGGGGGGGGGGGGGGGGGGGAGGGGGCGGGGGGGTGGGGGGGGGGGAAAGGAAGGGCTTTAGGTGAGGGGTTTGTCATACGTGTGGTGCTAGGTCTAGGCGATGGTGCGGGTGATGGGGTAGAAGGGGGCGTTCGAGGCGGGGGGGGGGGGGGACACAGCGGCATGGATGGCTCTCGAAAGATAATGAGGTGATATCCTGTGCGTGAAGTGTTTATTAATCTGGCGGATTTCGATATTTGGTGGGGCGTTTGAGTAAGGGAGCAAGAGGGGGGGGGGGGAGATTTTTTAGGAGGTTTAGGTCACAAATAATATTCAAATACACTTCGGCTGTGAGATCAAAGATATGTAGCAGCTTGTTATACGCGTGGTGCTAGGTCTAGGCGATCGTGCGGGTGGTTGGAAAAGAGGGGGCGTTGGAGGGGGGGGGGGGGGGGGGGGGGGGGGAAATAGGTCGGCGACTCCCCTTGCAACTACAGTGTAGCTATCAGGGTCAACAGGGTGATGTTAGTCAGTCTGTGCGCGGAAACTATAAAACACGTTTCTGAGGGGGACAAATCTGACAGCTGTGGAAGGAAAAGCATCAGTTTATCAAGTGTATCCTGTAAGTCGTATAACCGGCGAGGGGAGGACGGAGATTTCAAGGGCGTGGGGGCCGGGGTTTGAACAAGAGGGAGCGGGGGGGGGGGGAGGGGGGGCGGGGGGGGCCACTCAATCTGTGCGCGGAAACTATAAATCCTTCAAGGGGACAACAAATCTGACGGTCGTGGAAGGAACGCCTCAGTTTATTATCATGTATATCCTGTAAGAGTTACAACCAGTGAGGAGAGGGCGGAGTGTTGGAGGGGGTAGGAGGAGGGGGGGGGGGGTTCCAACAGCTTTAGGTCGCATAAGTGTATATCTGTTAGGAGCTTGCTATACGCGTGGTGCTAGGTCTAGGCCATGGTGCGGGTGGTGGGGAAGGAGGGGGTGTTTTTTTTTTGGGGGGGGGGATGAATTGGACCTGCGGCATGGATGGCTAGAAAGGTTATGAGGTGATATCAACTGCCTGGTAGTGCTTATTATTCTGGCATGCTTGTTATTTTGGCGGCGGGAGAGAACAAACGAGGGGGGGGGGGGCGATGGCGGGGGGGAGGGAATCGAACCCCTTTAAGTCCCGCATGAACGTATACCCCTGGAAGGAACTTTACTAAACGTGCTAGGTGTAGGCTATGGTGCGGGTGGTGGGGAAGGAGGGGGCGGGGGGGGGGGGGGGGTGCAAATAAATTAATTGGATCTACGGCATGGCTGGTTGGATAGGTAATGAGGTGACATCACCTGCTTGGTATTGTTTATTATTCTAGCAGATTACCAGGTATACCATTCATTGCGGCTTCTTATCGCAAGGTTAAAACAGCGCCGCCAAAGCTGAAGACCGCAAAGGGACACAGGAGAGGGAAGAAAGAAGTCGCTCGCGCGAGTGACCCCGAGCCACTGCAAAAAAGGGGGCCGAAAAAAACAACATAATAAAACATTATTACCGTAGCCTTGATGTCAGTGATACCAAGGGTACCTGTTATAAGGCGTTGTTTGGGTAAGCTATTGGTTAACCTGTTGCAAGTGGTCAAACGGACTAGTACCCCACTGATACCTTAACATTTGGCGTCGTCGACAGACCATGTTTTGTTTGGGGTCGTGGGTTCGATCCTCACCATCCGCAATAATAAACTTTTCAGATTTTCCCCATGTCGAACTTGAAAAATACTCTCCCTGGTATCCCCAGGAAATTAAACCGCTTGGATATTGACAGGTCCGCCCGTATATCCGGCCGACCTGCTATCGCCCGCCGTTTCAGGGAGGGAGTGTTTGATAAGGCTTATTTAGGGTAAGCTATTGGTTAACCTTTTGCAAGTGGTCAAACGGACTATTAATAATACCCCACACTAATACCTCAACTTTTGAGGGAAGATATTGGAAGGAAAACGTATCTCTGCACGGCCCAATGGACTACGCGAAAAAGCTGAAACTGCGTTGTCATGTAGGGGACCTGGACCTACCAGAACAAAAAAAGAAGTATGTACCAGTAGTCGGGAGGAGGAGGACGTGGCTATAAATATGTGCCCGTGTGGCACAACAATAGAGAGTAGTCCTGACTCACATTGTAGGAACATGTGGAATATACAAGGAGGAGCGGGATGCGTTAGAGGAGGGGATGAGGAAATTAGACGTGTGTGACATGGAAGAGTTTGGTAGACTAGTGCGTAGCGAGAAAATGATCGCTTTCCTAGGAGATAGATGGTGGCCGCAGACGGCGAAACAGGACGGGGGTAGGATAAGCAAACAGTTTCTTGGTAGTATATTGAAGAAGCGTAATGAGCGCCCAAATGTTGGAGGTGTCTCTGTTAGGAGTAGGAACGGTGCTCCGTCTCGAAAGGGATGGGTGGTCAATGGTCAAATGACTAAGCCAAGCAACAAATGAGTACGCCCCCCCCCCCCTCCCCCACAAATGGGATACCGCCGCCGCGTGATATACGGACGTGTATGTATCAATAAACTAACATAGGGTCGCCAAAATTTGCGTCACATACTCAAGCTTCTCAAGCTTGACACCCGCTTCTCCAGCCCCTCCTCGACCCCTCCCCCCCCCCAGCACGTTTTTTCTATCTAAGAAACCAATTGTTCGAATATTTTATCAAAAACCCTGCAGCAAAAAAAAAAACAAGGAATTATAGCACAATTAGATACATATATGCCAACAAAAAATGAGCGAGAAAAAAGTTTCGTCTCCAACAGCCCTGCTATTAGTAGAATAGTGTAACTTTAACCTACCTCACTGTGACACACACGTATATAGACTGCCTCTAATTAAGCTCGTTATTCTCTTGGCGTTCCAGCAAAGAAAAAAACATAAATAATCATGGATATCCCGTTCTCGCCCGCCTGTCCGTCAGATCGAGTGCTCGAAAGTACGCTAAGTGGCCCAATGCTAATGATATCAGGTACTGGGATTAATACGTATCATTATTATTATTATTATTATTATTATTATTATTGTTATTGTTATTATTGTTATTATTATTATTATTATTATTATTATTATTATTATTATTATTATTATTATTATTATTATTATTATTATTATTATTATTATTATTATTATTATTATTATTATTATTATTATTATTATTATTATTATTATTATTATTATTATTATTATTATTATTATTATTATTATTATTATTATTATTATTATTATTATTATTATTATTATTATTATTATTATTATTATTATTATTATTATTATTATTATCATAATTATTATTGTTATTGTTACTATTGTTGCTGGTGCTGTTGTTGTTGTTGTTATTATTCCATTATTAACTATTAATTCGAACTGGTCCCTATTCGTACACCACCGATAGTAGAAAGTGGACCGCTTGCGAACTACGAGGAAGGTCGATCAACGCCACCCACTCCTCCCTGCAGCGAAATGCAACACCTAAAACAGCGACTCCATCCACCCATCCATACATAACTTGTAGGTACACCCACCATACATCCATAAAAGAGGGAAGTGCCGCTCTCTTCCGTCTCTTCCTTCGCCCTCCCCCTCTCCCCCGCCCGCCCCCCTTCCATCTCTACGCACACTTTCGACCCCCTTCCATCTCTACGCACGCTTTCGAGGTAATCACGGCTAGAAAAGATAGATAAACCTAATAACCCGCAGGCAACGCTACCATATCACTACCACTACCACCACAACTACCGATTCTGCCGTTTCATCACACAACACTTTACGGCTACAGTAGTAGTTAGTGTTACCTGGCATAAAGTAATAGCTGTAGTAAGTACTATTCTACAACAGCTGTAGCAGTACCATTAACATTAACAGTACTACAACGTCCGGGCATGCCCTTGACATGCCCTTGACCCCTTATTGGGGGGCCCATGTACAGCGACCAAAACACGATGAATGCGACATCTTCAAGCGTCTACGAGTACAGCGCAGCGTGAGAGCACAGCAGCACGAGGAAGAATGTGTCCGCACCCGTCCTATACGACCCCTTCCTCACATTGTTGTCCTTTCGGACACCAACGTTCATCATCCCCCAATCAGCAGCAGTGTCCGATGATGTATAATATCATCGATTTTCATCGTCAATTTTCTCTCGAAAGCCCCGGAGGGGTAAGCCCCGGGGGCGTTAAAGCCCCGAAGGGCTTTTAAGTTTAACACTTCTGGAGTACTCCTGCAAAAAGACGTCACATACAGCAGAAACGCCTGCTAACAAATAGAACCTCCCACGCAGGCATTACAGAGAACACCGGCAATATTCAGCCGGCAATATCGGGACCCCCCCCCCTGAAACTCCTAATAGAAACGTTCTACAGCAGTGGGGGGCTCCCAAAATGTGCCGGTTTGTGCCAGCCTGATGTCCCGGCACTATTCAGGGCACCGGCACCACTGGGAATACGGTTGCAAAAGAGAAATGCTATATTGAGCTCCAGTCGTGCCAAGCGATATGACCGGCACTATAGAGAGCAATGGCACTACTCACCCAGCACTATCGGGGACCCTCACTCCTGAAACTCCTGATAGAAACCTTCTACGGCAGCGGGGGGCTCCCAAGTGTGCCGGTCTGTTGGGACTATTCAAGGCACCGGCACTACTGGGAATACGGTGGCAATAGAGAAACGCTATATTGAGCTCCAGTCGTGCCAAGAGATCTGACCGGCACCTTACAACACCGGCACTGTTCAGCCAGCATTGTCAGGAGCCCCCCCCCTCCCGCATAAATTCGAGCACTGCAAGAATGATATCACACTGATTTCAAGTAGTTTCTCCCAAAAATGTAGTGAAGTGCAGTTCTAAAGGGACTACTACGAATAGGCTGCTCCCGCAAAAACCGTCCCAAAGACCCACACAGCAGTAGTGCTTCCAACAAGTTTTCTACCCAACAACATAGATGAAAGCTAGAAACGAGTTACGAATAGCCTTCGGACGTATAATACCGTGCGTGCGGGAATATTTTTGACCTCCAAGAAATTAGGTGTGGAAGTGTGGATGGAGTGACCTGCAGCGGGGCGCTGCCAATAGTGCCGGTATTCGCCAGCCCAATGTACCGGCATTATTCAGGACACCGGCACTATTGGAGGTAGGGATGTTATAGAGCCTCAATCGTGCCAAGAGATTTCACAGGCACTATAGAGGGCAGTGACACTATTCCACCGGCACTATTGGCGGGGGCCCGGCGGCGATTCACGTCTCGGGACCAGGCCTTACGGTATCATAACGTCCCACGAATAAAGTCTCCCCAGGCAGGCGGAAGCAATAAAAAGAAACTCGGCGGGGGTGGCTGGCAAGAGCCAAATAAGTACGCTCTTACGATAGATCGACCGGATTTACGCCTACACAAAATGTAGCCAGTTCAGTGCTTCCTGCAGAGCCTTCGCCGACTTTTCACAAGTCTCCGCCCAGACTACGAACGAGGGTAGAGAACAACTCGGTCACCACCTCCTGCCCAGAGCCCCCCACCGAGTTTTTCCTTTGTTTGAGACTATTGTCAACTAATACTCCGCTGTACTAGACTCAGTCCCCATGACTAGATCACGCCAGGCAGTCAAATCAATGATTAGGACGCACCCGTCTCAAAAGGGGTGCGTGGTCAACTGTCAAATGACTACGGCAACCACCGACTGGGTACGCCCCCCCCCCCCCCCCCCCCCACAGCCCAACCCAACCCTTTGAACAAGAAATGAAATATGGTAGCGCGGAACCAGACCTTGCGGAGTAAGGGTCGCGGTGGCAGGTCCCGCAAAAAGCTCGCGCACTAAAACCGGGCGAGTGGGAGAGACTCTGGCCGAAGTGATCATATCCGGACATCGTACAGGACAGGCTGCTGCCAGTGTATTTGCGCTTGAGATGGGAGGGGGGGTAGGATCCGCCACCACCCCTCACCCCCCCCCGCTGCGCGCGCACTGCTTCCAACCACGAGCTCCAAGCTTAAGGGTGCGTACCAACCAATCCGTGCCGTGTTCGTGTCTACCACTCTGGACGGAAATGTAAGGACCGTTTGAAACTCATATTAATGCTTCAACGGTCACTATTTCCATTCAGAGAGGCACTCACTCGGCAAAAGTCAGCACATCACAGCACAGCACACGCCACCTCAACCCACCCCACATCTATCCCGACCCTACCCGATCATACCCGACCCGAGAGCACCCGCACGAGCGTATCGACCGGGGACACCGGGAAGCGATACGCCACATAGGCCACGATTTCGCCACCGGCAAATCAATCAACAGAGCAGCACGGCAGACAAACAGACCACCAACAAACAAAATCAACAAAAAAAAGTGGCATATACGTACGGTCTGGTTATCAACGGATTCGTCCCTCTCTCCCCTCTCCCCCCCGAGAACAAAAACAAAAAACAGAAGCAGACACAAAAAAAAGTGCGACCACTGCTCTCACCCAATCACACTCATCACCGCACAGCTCTTTTTTTTCGACCACTGCAAACAAATACCAACACTACTTCCAACAACTTTGCCCCCCAAACCGTGGGACGCAGTTCTAAAGGGGTTGAAGTTGCGGTTCGTGTTGCTATATTCACGCCGCATTGCACCGCATTGGGTCACATCTGACCGCAATTGCACCGCATTCAGTCAAAATCACGTCATAATAATCGCGCCATAACGAGCCGTGTCATGGAAGCCCCCGGGCTCCGTTTTCTTCTCGAAATCCACTTCCCCCACCGCCACCGCCAACCCCGCCGCCACCCCCACCTACGTTACTGATAGCCGCCGACGACGGCAGCAAGAGCGATGACGGGCCGCCGATGGTAGGAAGCTCGTGCCCCTTGAGCGGGCTACCACTGTGACTCCGGCTGACCCCACTTCCACCCCCACCGCCGCCGCCGTTGATGCCGCTATTGACTCCTGGCTCCCTCGCTAAAAGTCTCTGCGTGTCCGCCGCCGGCTGTCTGCGTTCTCGCATTGTCCCGGAGGCGCCTGAACAAAACGCGGGGCGGGCGGCGGGGGGCGGGGGGGGAGGGGCGTGAGTTTAGGTCGAGATAACCTCGAGGTTCATAAGATGTACCTCAAGACTACGTACGTCTAGACTACGTACATCGAGACTATTGTGCGTCAAGATGACGCACGTCAGGTAGACTATGCACGTCAAGACCATGACTACCAAGACAACACAATAGTGTACTTTTTTTCGCTCGAGCAGTAAGGAACAGGACGCTCCTGGACCCTGCCATACGCAGGCGACATCTCCGCCGAATGGAATCACCCCAACGCCACTATCACCGCCGCCGCTGCAGCCGTCGCCGCTCCATCCAAACTCATCCCATCCCGGCAAAGCCAACAAAACTCGAGAAAAACCGTGCCCTGTCCAACACCTGCCACCGACTGATAAACACACACGCGAAGACACCCCCCCCAACGCCTCGGCCCCAAATTCAGCCGCGTAAAGAGCGCCCGTATCCCCTCCCTCTCCCTCTAACAAAAAGGCGGGAGAGCGGGAGCAGGGGGGGGACGGGGGGGGGGGGGGGGGAGGCGGAAAGGGGGGCAACAACTCCTCTTCCTCCTCCGCCTCACCTCCGAGCCGATTTCGCCCCGCCGCCACCCCTTGTCTAAACCCGCCAGACGCGAATGACGCACCCGAATAAAACTCCCCCATCTCGATGTCGCCGCCCGACCCCGCATCATCATAACCGTCGTCCTCATCCTCTCCTTGATCCCTCCCCCCGCCCCCCCGGCCCCCACCCCCACCCCCGCCCTTCCCGAGCAGCCCCTCCCCTACCCCCCCCCCTAAAACGCCGCCGCCGGAAACCTTGGCAACAGCGGCCGCGGCCAGACCGCAAGCGTCGCGACAGCGGTAGCCCATGACCTCTTCCCAGATGTCCGCTGGGAAAGTTACCCTCGTCGGCAGGAAGAAGTCCAGGGACAGCCGGCGCCCGTTGCGCACGCCCCCAAAGACCTCGCTGTTTTTAGTTATTTTGTCGTTTGGTTAGGGTTGGATGGAGGGACGGAGGGACGAGAGGGCGGCGGGGGGGGGGGGGGGTTGGAGTAGGGGGCGAGGGGGTACTAATTTGTTGCTTGCCATAGTCATTCTACCATTTACCACGCATCTCTTTCAAGTCGGAGCACCGTTTCTACTCTTGACACATCCTGCATTTGGACGCTCAGTGCGTCTCTTCCATACATTACATTGAACACTTTATTCTTATTTCTTTCCTATATTTTGGTCGCCTGTGGTCACCATGTACATCCTAGGATAACGCTCGTTTTCTCGCTACAACCTCATGTACGAAACTTCTCCATGGCACATCCGTCTATTTTCTTCCTCATCTCCTTCTCGAACACATTCCGTTCCTCCTTGCACAGTTCACATCTCTCACGATGGGCCTTCTACCCTCTCGTCTGTTTCTCCACATGGGCAGCTCTGCGCGCCTTCTTCCTACTCCGCCCGACTACTGGTATACCTGCTTTCTGGCAAGCCCAGGCCCCCTACACGAAAACGCACTTCTAGCCTTTTCGTTTTCGCGTAGTCGAGTCCGCCGCGCAAACTAATGTTTCGTCCCTATCTAATATTTCAACCCCTCGTTTATCTCTAAATGTTCTTTCCTCATTCACCTTTCTTAGCGCTAGCCTTTCCCTTCTACCCTTCTTTTTATTTCTACCTTGCACCCCCCAACCTTCTCTATGGACAGCATCCCTTCTTGCTTTATTCTTGATTGCCGCCTAGGCCTTTCCATACTTGCTCGACCACACTATCCTACCGTATTCCAGCTCGCCCTTTCGTTAATTTCGCCCGATAAAGCCCTGTCAGCTATTGCTGGCAACCTCTTTGGCGGCATATTTCTTACTCTATATTGTCAATTCAACTTTCTCACGTCTCTTAAATGTTTCAAGTCGGTGCATGGGGGAGGGGGGAAAATGGGAGGGGGGAAGGGGGGGAGGTGGTAGTGGCGATGGTAGTGCAGGGCGCGGGAGGGGAGGGGCGGGGGGGGCTTTTGGGAAGGTTGCATACACGTCGAGTGCCTGTGGCGCACATGGTCACCCCCCCTACCCAGGCGTATGACTCGGGGATCAGATATTCAGTCTGTTTCTCGCTTGGCCCTCACTTGATATCGATGTCCGGAGACTGGGAGTGGTGCTCGCCTTTAAGGCGGTCAATGTGCGTCTGGTTCGTCGACACCGTTTCCCACTGGTCGCACACCATGCACATCGTGAACATCCCGAAAAGAACGGCCTGGCCTCAAAACAAAAGAAAAAAAAAATCTGAGATCACGACGGAAGAGACATGGATTATATAAAAAAATGACCACAACGACAATTTGACGAGGAGGAGGAGGAGCAAGACGAGAGAACACCACAACATCGGCAGAAGTCTTTTGCAACACACCTGCTGCAACAAGCCTGATGCAACACGTTTACTGCTCACGCGTCTGCTGCTACGCGTTGGAGCATGGCGCACATGCAATGGAATACTACCGGCCACACGCAAAGAAAGACTGCCACTCAAAACTATTACTAACCCCCCCCCCCCTCTGTTTGGTTGGTGAAAACCCGACGTGCTCCGTCCCGGCATAGTAGGAATGCGAGGGTCTGTGGTATTACGACTACGGCCATGCACAAACTGAGTACACCCCCCCCCCCCGTCCCCCCCCCCCCCGTTCCCCTCACCTCCACGACAAGGAACACGACAAGCATGTTCTTAGAAGCGTTGCCACAGCTGGAGGAGCTCCTTACGCAGGCCATGAATCGCCCGATCACGAGAAGGAGGGCGTAGACCGATATGGCCAAAACGTAACAAATGAACTGCAGGAAGAACTTGTGGTTGCCGATGCCCACACAGTTGTTCACCCAGGGGCAGTGGTGATCCATCTTCAAAAACATCAACATCAACATCAACAACCATATATTTGGGGGGGGGGGGGCGAGGCGAGAGATAATGTGGCCACACGCCGGCACGACAAGCCGACACACGATGACATAACGGCAAAACATGATGACACAGGGAGGAGAGACAAGGGGACAGAAAAAAAGGGGGGGGGGGGGAGGGAAAGGGAAGGGGAATGGAGTCCATTACCTCATGCATTGAAGCTTGCGGAGAGCGGCCTGCGTCAAGGTACACTGACTGAGTGCAGCCCCCGTTCATTAGAATCGAACTTTATATACATCGAACTACCAGGTACGTGCGCATACTTCGAAGGGCGAGAGTCGGATAGTACCCCCAATGAACCAAGAACAAAATACGTAGAACACACTATGGGGACCTGAGCACAATTCGTGGCAGCAAAAAACGTGAGCAAGTGTCATAACTGCTGTACCGCAAAGAAAACACGCCGATGCGCGCCACACCCCCCGTCCGCCCATCTCAGTAACCGCGGCAAACCTCATGCGCAAAGAAGAAAAACAAAAAAACAGTACGCGAGCCAGGTACGCTAAAAAAATGCCGGTACTTACGGAGGGCATCAACGCATAAATACAGCACGAGCAGTACTCGTACTCGACTTGTTCGATAGGTATGTGCATACCTTGACCACGCAGCGCCTGCAGATGGAGCAGTGGTGCGCCCTGACAGGCTTGTACGCGTTGCACTTGCGGCAGAACCGACGGGTGTCCGCCGGCAGTGACGACCCGTTCCCCCCCCCGCCCGCCGCCTCTACTTCCGACGCCGGCGGCTGGACAAACAAAAAAACGGGCAGCCAGAACAAGAAATGCGAGATATTAGGGTTGAAGCTCACCTGCGTTGCTTTGCCCGCAATTTTGTTCCTGGCCAATTTATAATCAATCAACAACTGGAAGCACGCCTACTTACCGTTTTTTTTCGCCCAGGGCATTTTCGGAATTCTGCTCTAGCTCAAAACTTTTCCATTGATCCAATATTAGGGAAGGCGGATATGGGTTCCTTGGTGCACTCTCGTCAGAGTGGAAAACGCGGCACCAGTTTCCGTGCCCTCCTTGGAATGGGACGTCGTCTCTGAACTTTGAAAAATGATCAAATACGTCGTTTCAGGTGGTTGAAACTTGGTTTTCTTGTACTGTAGCAATAGTGTTTTCGCTACTGTAGAAAAATTCAAAAGTACCGAGAAACAGAATACTATTTCCACGTAGTTAGTTGCTGATCCCAAACACGTCCGTGAAAACCGCCTCCCCCGACCGTATAGAAAACCTTTTGCTACATATCGCAACTGTACCACACTCTATTTCCACTTCCAGGCATTCCCCCCCCAAAAAAAAACGTGAGCGTACTTCACAAGGCGTCCCCAATATACGCCCCAATATCAGGGATCTGGTCCACAACAATAATATCAGGGTTTCCACGGGTGAAGACCCGGGCCTCGAGCCGGGTCAGGAGCTTTTCAAAAACTCGCGGTTCTAGTCGGGTTGGGTCAGGAGGAGGTGTTCAAAATCTCACGGGCCAGGCTGGGTCGAATCAGGAGGGCTTGAAATATCACGGGTCGGGTCGGGTGACCCACCCCGACAGGGTGACCCGACCCGACCCGACCCGACCCGCGAGAAGTAACACGACCCGTGAGGAGCCTTTATTGGGTGGGAGAGGTCGGGGGGTGGTGGGGGAGGGAAGGGCGTACTCATTTGTTGCTTGCCTTAGTCATTTGACCATTAACCACGCATCCCTTTCGAGATGGAGCACCGTTCCTACTCCTAATAGAGACACCTCCAACGTCTGGGCGCTCATTACGCTTCTTCCATATGTTACATAAACTGTTTGCTTATCTTGTCCCCGTCCTGTTTCGCCGTCTGTGGCCACCATCTATCTCCTAGGATAGCGATCGTTTTCTCGCTACTTTTCGCTACTTTCTAGTCTACCCAACCCCGCCATGTCACATTCGTCCAATTTCCCCATCTCCTTTAACACATCCCGTTCCTCCTTGTATATTTTACATTCTCGTACTATATGAGTCCTACTCTCTAGTGTTGTGCCACACGGGTACACAATTGTAGCCACGTCCTCCTCCTGACTACTGGTACATGTCTTTCTTCTTTCTGGTAAGTCCGGGTCCCCTACACTAAATCGCAGTTTCAGCTTTTTCGCGTAGTCCATTGGGCCGCGCGAATACGTTTTCATTCAAATATCTTCCCTCAACCCCCTGTATATCTCTAAGTGTTTATCCTCTTTTACCTCATTTCTAAGCGCTAGCCTTTCCCTTTCTTCTATCCTTTGTTGTACTTCTATCATGTACCCGCCAAAACTCTCTATGGACAGTACCTCTTCTTGGTCTTGTAAATCCTTCCATATTTTCTCGACTACGTTATCCCATCTTATTCCAGCTCGCCCTTTGTTACTTTCTGCCCCTATCAGCTATATGGCCGGCAACCTCTTTTCTGGCACGTTCTTTACTGTATATTGCCATTTCAACTTGCTCACGCCTCTATATTATACAATTATTCTAACGACGTCAGCTGTGATTTCGACGACTTTAGGGTCGGTACTCATCTTTGCAAGCTGAGTTGTTGGTACTTGTAGTATACATACTACGTGGGTGAGCTTTTTCACTTAATGGGAGGGATTCTGTTATTTTCTTTTTAATTTTTTACATGCAGTATTTACCATATATATATACATTTTCTTCCCCACTATAATGGTTAGTGTTGGTATTTTTGCTCTATTAATAGGTGGGGAACTTCGAGCTAGATCCAACATAATATCTACTTTATAAATGTATGTAGTTTCCATTATCCTGCTCTATCATATGTATGGCGGATGGTTTGTGGGTGGACGGCTTGGTCACGGTTGTTGGTACTTGTGGTTTGTTTTGAGTGGGTACATTCCTAGTTCTGCTCTTAATACTGTATCATTCGTCGTGCTTGAGCATCCTAGTATCATTTTAGCGTGGAGGGGGGAGGGGGGTACGTGGAGGAGGGGGGGGGGGGAGGTACAGCGGGGCAATATCATATGCCGGTTGACGGCACTTTAGCCCTCGACGGAGTTGACGGACAGACGTCAAGCACAGACCATAAGCAATCGCCCGCACTGAAACTATTATATGAAGTCTCAGAAGGTCTTGGTCCGCCAAAAATAGACCGCCAACTGATATATTGTTTGCGGAGGAAGGACAGTCGTCAACGAACAACTCCCCACATCAACACTTGTATAATAAGTTCCACGAGGTCTTTACAGGCCAATATTTGACCGCCAAGCGACATCTCTGACACGGGGGGGGAGGGAGAGAGCGGAAATAGCTAATTCCGTTCCACTCATCAAGGCATGACAAACGGTTCCGGGATCCATCAGCATCGCCTTTGCGGGGGATACGGGGGGGTGGGGGGTGGTACTCATGATCATGCATAACCGTAGCTTTAGACTATAGACCCTCGTCTCCCGACAATGCCGAGATCGAGCACGTCGGGTTTTCAACCACCAGGCGTAAGACTTTAATACTTGCTCACCAAGGCATGACAAGACACGGCTCCGGGGTCTGTGAGCATCGCCCTCGCGTGAGACAAGTGCGCTAGGCATGCCATCGTGTTGAAGGCGACAGCGTGGGCCACGCCGAAGAAGGAGCTCCCCATCCACGGACCAAGGACGCCCGACGTTACGGCATACTGCGCGTAGCCCACAAGGCTGTACGTGATCACGGCGCACACGAGGCCGCACGCGTCGAGGTTGCACCAAATGGCGGCCCTGTACGTGCGCAAGAGTATATGTTTGGGGATGGGAGGGAGGTAGTTTGGTGGGGGAGGGGGGAGGGGGGAGGGGGGATTGGCGAGGGGGGAGGGGCGAGGGGGGCGGGGGGCGGGGGAGGGAGGAGGCGGGAGGGGGGAGGCGTAAGGAGGGTGTGAGGGGGGGGGGGGGGGGAGAGGGGGAGGAGGGAGACACACAGACAGAGAGAGAAGGCGAAAGGTGAAGGAAGAAACATGCGGCGTGGTGGTGATAGTGGTAGGAGGCGGAGGTATGGGGGCGACGGGCATGTGCGTGATGACGGTGTTAGGTTACCCACTCCAAGGAGGCGTTGTGAATGGTCAAGGGAATGCGTCCGAGATCAATATGAATGCATAAGGTAGAAGCAATGTCTCGGCAGTCAACAGGAGGTGCAGAGGTGTGATGCAAGGGGGAAGCGATAAATGCAGCCTGCAAAGATGAGTATCGACCCTAAATTTATCGAACTCACAGCTGACGTGTTTAGCAGATTATTATTAAAATACTCGGTTGAGCGGGGGGGGGGGGTCTACTGGAGCACTTGTATCATTTATGTGGGAAACTCCTACGAGAACAAAGCATATGGTAGTACATTGTATCTGGTGTGATAAACACTACGAGGACGTGCGTAGAGGTCACCCTGCTCCCACGTTTTGAGGACAATATACTTGGACATAGTGAAGAACAATCTTTTGCAGGTGAGAGGAGACGGAGATTCAGTAGGATGTACATACCAGGCACCAGGCATAATACAAATGCGGTGGTGGGGGGGGAAGGGGGCGGGCTACGTGTAGCAATAGTACCAACCGGTACCCCGGTACATAGAGGCAAAACCAGGCAAAACCTTGAGAGGGCTTTTGACTTCGTATCATCATACCTGGTACTGCTGTAATTGGTATGATATCAGTACCATACACACTGGCACCGGTGGCAACCGTCGGCAAATGGGACTTGAGACTTGAGGCAAGTAAACACTGTTACTGTAGCCGAAGACGTTCGCGCACCGCGTCAACCTGGTAACAGCTACCAGCTAAAGCTCTTCTGCCGTATTCAATAGTTCCTAGGTCGATATGATATGTAAAAGTGTGATCTCATATCATGTGGGTGACACCGATACTGCTGTAGCGTCCGGAGCACCGGACAGCCGGGACCGCAAGTCCGATCGGCCCGTTCGTTTGAACCGACTTACGTGTCTTGCTGTTGCCCTCCTTCGCTTCTTTTTCGCCTGCACTTTAAAAGTAGTATAAACTGGCACCCTGGTATGTATATCAAAGGCACGAGTACAATAGTGCAGTAGACTAAGGAGGGCCTAAACCCTCGAGCAGCCGCTCTACGAGCACTCGGAGTGCGTGCTTGAACCTTGCTTGCATCCGGCACGCGAGCCTTCACTACCCCAGTAGCTACGTAGCACGCGAGGGTTTTCGAACCATTCTCTGTTCTCTGATGTATCGCTTGCAGCACAAGGCAGTAAAAACGTACTTGTACTCGTCGCAGTATTGACACCCACGGAATAAGATCATTAGAAAAAAGAAGTAGAAGATGTGCGAGAGGCGTCGGTTGTACAGCAAACCACCAGCCATGTGGCAGACAAATTCCTCCTTCACACACCCTCTCACTCACTCACCCTTCCCTAGTTCCGCACATCGGACGTCTACCCATCGCTCCGCCTCTGCAAGCGCTGCCGAAGCTTCACTCCGCTAGGGCAAGCTATAAAAATCGCAAGTCTCCAAAACAGCACCAAACGCCAACATTGTATAAACCCGGGAAATATTGGAAATCCCCCCGCTTTTAATTCCCTCGCTTCCTGTATTCCTGTGAGCTATGATGAGCCATGAGCTTGAGCTCTCAGCGCTCACTTCTAATTCCCTATCTAAGGTTCCACTTGAACGTCGATGATGATGCTGGTATTGCGTGCGCCCGTAGTGCTGCTTTCTCTGCTAGGCACTGCTTCGGGTTTCGTGGCCCCTGTTCCCGTCGGCGGTCTCCAACAACTACACAGCTCTGCTAAAAACATGGCGGTGGGTGATCTCTGACTTTTTATTACGCCGCATTCGACTCATGATACGAAATCATCGTACGACGTACAATGTGCGGTGTGCAGTGTGCGGTTTGTGTTCCCATGTACCTCGTATATATAGTAGCACACAGCATGTACCGGTACTGCTGTGGTACATTGCTGGGGTAGGCTGTGTGTCTAAGTCTGGGCTATAGTTTCATTCCGGTCATCTGGAGTTTAGTTTGCCTTCAATGCGTCATTTCTGCTCATCATGATAAGACCTTTACGCCGCGCTCGTACCGCTGCTTTGCTGCGACTCGCTGCTCCTGTGTGCTTAGTGTTCGCACACAGCAAACAGCAGTGCAGCAAGGAGCAGGCTGTGTGTTCTATGACTGGGCTGTTGTTTCATACCGGCCATCTGAGGTTTTCTCTCGCCCAATGGTTCAATGGAGACATTTACAATAGTAGTAGTATTAATATTAATAGTAGCGATTTGTTCGATCGATGGTCCCGTCGGCTCCGTGTCTTGTGCGGGGCGTTTTCCTTTCGTATGCGTTATCCTGCACCGGTTGTGCAACATGCAACATAGCAGCAGCAACAGCAGCAGCATACAAGGTAACGATGTCACCACCGTGTCCGCAGGTCCGTATTGGCTGTCAACGTCGATCTCCTGCTACGAAGAAACGCTGTACGTGGAGCAACAGCAGACTGTCGAAAACCGCACCGCATCGCACCGAACCCAACAGAAACCGAACCGAACCGAACCGAACCGAACCGAACCGAACCGAACCGAACCGAACCGAACCGAACCGCAACGGAACGGAACAGAGAACTACCATACTAGTAGAGCAACAGTCACCGCTGCAAAACCGACATTGTTCTAATTCCGAGCAGTTTTTCCCCAACGGTGCAGTTCTAAATTCTAACGGGAGTTGAACCATGTTTGTTGGATGCCACCTCTCACAGGTCTTATATGGACGGGCGTGGGACAAGCAAGACTTCCAGATGTTCACGCAAAGCTCATTTATGTTATCGAACCTCCGGAACCATCGAGCCTGACTCGGTCTCATACGGAGCAAAACTACGAGTGACAGCTCATGGCAAATCATGCCGGAAAAACATCCGGCCAAATAGTCCCCTTACACCTTAAACATGAATCCCTTACTAACATTTGGAACTCCCTGATGTAAGATGGATCATAACCGTCGTGTTCTTGAGGACAACCAACATCCCCCCTCCTCATTATACACGATGAACATACTAACATCCCCCCTGCTGTGTGCATGACAAGGCACGACATCGCAGGGTTAATACATCGTCATATCGTAATGAACTCATATCAAATTCAGAACCCCAAACTCAAAACATGTATGTGAAAACTCAAATCCTCCAATCAAGAATCACATTCCAAAATCACATCCTCGAAGTCTCAAAACAAAGTAACAAACAGCCTCATGCTGGAAACATCAACAAACAACTATCGAAAATCATTGCCAGGTGAAAATGACAATACTTTTATCGAAAATGGCCAGGTAAAAACGGCACAATCCTCGAAAATTGACTCAAGTATATTCTCCAGTCTGAAAATCAAACCATTCCTTCCTGATTACCAGGTATTCCCGATTTCCCCGAGATACCAGTACCCAACACGGGGCCTAGCTGCACCAGGAAAAACAAAAGTCCGTATTGTGAGAAAATGCAAACAACCGCAGAAACTCGATCTACTCGTACTCTGTACACTGCACGACGAAAAGCATCCCCCGTTCTTGGTGCACGACGGAATGTGTAACACACGTAGCGGCGGGATGTTGCACTGCTCAAAAACTCAATCTCGAGTAATCAGATAGCTCCCCGAAAAAATAAGCTAGCTCCCATAAAGAGGGGTCGCACATCGATGTGCTTCGAAGTCGACGTGCACACTGGGTTTTGTGCCAGGTTCTCCGCCCCCTCGTTATCCTCGAAAACCGTAATGTACGTCGTACCAAACTCCGGATCAATAAAACTCCACACATACCGCGAGAACATCGCCATCTTAATGGTGTCTGCCAGATTAAAACGGCATTGTCCAATACGGCGGTACCGACTCAAACAGACATAGTCAACTCGCAAAATCAAACCATAATAGTTCCTCATTATTCCTGACGAGTATGCTTAACATGGGTGCTACACATACTTCAAGTAAGCAGGCGTAAGTCCGCGCAATCGGACAACGCATAACCGACGCGTCAGCGGGACAACACTCAAGTCACGAATAATTCGCCTCTGCGCAATTCATGGCGTGTTTATTAATCTCGGGCGCTTTGCCGTTGGTCGAGATTTTGTCGTACCAAACAGTAAGCCTCACCCTACAACAGAAACAAGAAAAACAATCAAGTCAATCTCAAGCAGGCTCACAACCTAAGTTCAAACAACAAAATCACAAGCACTCAGCATCACATGTACCCATTTAATTCCCAATGTCCCAAACACTACTGCTGGTGCCCCCCCCCCCCCCGCCGCGGCCGCCTCCTTCCGGTTTCATGGCGTCGCTGCTGCTCGGGAACTCCAGCCTATTGTTCGTGAAGTTTGTTGGTGAACGAGCCGTCTTTGCCGCAAGATTGATTCTATACAAGCACGGGATACATCGTGCAATCGAGCGATTAGGTCGGCATAGGTTGTACTGCTCTTTTCATGCATTCTTCAACTTGCAAAACTCCCTTTTCTACTCCTTCGCATAATTCCACTTCTCAAATACCTCTCCAAACAATCGATAACTTGTCGACGTTAATATATGGTACCCCACAATCAAATGTGAAATCGCATTGTATCCATCCATGTATGCCAACCATTACGTACGCGTACTTACTGCTGTAGTCGCAAGGCTACGCTGGGGGGTATTCCATCCTGCAATGATCCGCAACGCAAATAGTATCTGGGCGTATGATGTTCTGGTAGGCAAGTCAACTTACAGCAGTAGATCGTGCTACAGCAGTAGTATATCATTCGTACTCGTATCCTCATGTACCGACATCTGGCAGCAGGCAGCAGAAGTTTTATGGTACTCGTTGCTGTCTCTTCCCTACACGCAGCGCACGCATCGAACGTGAAAAGACATGCCGGATACTGGGTATATTTGTTGACGGCACTCTTGCCCCTTGACGGACACTGTCAAGGATTTATACTCATATTCAAAACTACTGCAAGTATACCGACAAAAGTACTTGTAGAAGGCCAACGCAAATACAAGAATGTTTTGCAGACAAATACAATAGAATCAAAGAGAAGAGACGCGTGCTACGATAGACGTGCACCACTTTTTGTCTGAGGTTCCTCAATTTGGGAGCTCAAGGCCTCTACCACACACTGATTTAGGGAAAAATAAAACTGGTCCG
Organism: Undaria pinnatifida; assembly: GCA_012845835.1. Taxonomy (NCBI): domain Eukaryota; class Phaeophyceae; order Laminariales; family Alariaceae; genus Undaria; species Undaria pinnatifida. Next base: position 19,188,679 of record JABAKD010000025.1, on the reverse strand, counting down.
GATGAAAAATTTCATGGCCTAGGCACACGACGAAAATCATGAAAGAAAATGGTATATTGCCGACGATTTTGGGTTAAGAATCCCCATCGTTCAGAAAACACTCCAGACGAAAAGCGCCACCTCTATCGTAGCACGCGTCAAGATGCGAAATGATACAGCAAGTAACGTGCACAACTGTCGGCATTTCGACGACGGTTCAATAGACACCGACAACCTGCGTTTTGCTCGTGGGCACATCATGCAATTATCTCAGCAACGCCTACACACAACGCACTATCCCGACTCAAAGAGCACTATTAGTAACAAAGGTTGATCACTCCTGTGCTGCTCATCATGCATAGTCTTCAAGCGGCGTACATGTAATTATAGCATTGCTCGGCATACACGCGAGAACGTATCTCAACCCTATCCTAAAATTCGCCATTAATTGATTCACGCAATTTTCGTACTGCTGTACTGCTGTACTGCTGTACTGATGATATGGTACAGCATGTATTTGTTGCTGTGTGTATTATTTCGGCATTTTCTTTCCATCACACAACACACGTTTGGGCTCTACTCAAACTGATGCTTAGCACGAGTGCCCGACAAGGTGAACACCAGACAGACATTCTCCACACTCTTACAAGAGTACGCCTACAAGGATAGCTTCAGTGAGTGGAGCTACTAATATGTCAGTCGGGTGATACCTTTTCTCTCATACATCAAAACATCCTTCACTCTCAATCAATCGTAGTCGTGGGGGGATTCGCCATTCTCCAACCAATATAAAATCGATCGAAAAACGGAAATAATCAGCAGCAACCAAAAGCAACAAAGTCAAAATGTGCCTGGTGCGGGCCTAAAGCCCTTGCTGATGGCCCGTTGTTTTTTTCTCCTTTACCCGCTCTCGCTTTGGGCATCTCCTCCTTTTGCGTGCATGCTCCGACCCCCAACCGATGGTGCAGACCCTTCCACCAGTGCCCGCCACCGCTTTTTTAATCTCGTTCCAGTATTCGTACGCGTGTTCCATCGCGCTCGCAATCTCCTCCACCTCTCTTCCGGCACCTGCCGGCCAAGTAATCCCATCTCTCCTTTTCCCTTCTCTTGTAGTACAAAATAAATTAGCCATAAATTCAGGCAAAGGCCTGGCTGTTCTGCGGGCTTGTAGATGTGGCGGTAGCAGCGGTAGAAACAGCAGCGGCGACGGCAGCGGCGACGGCAGCGGCGGCGACAGCGGCGGCGACGGCAGCGGCGGCGACGGCGACGGTGGCGATGACAGAGGCCGTGACCATGACGGCGGCGGCGGTGGCGGCGGCGGTGATGACGGCTGTTTCGGCGGCAATTCTAATTATTTGTTGCAGGCGCAGCAATCCTCTGACTGCTGCTCTGCCTGCAGACGGTGCGACTGGGGCAGCTGCTGCCTCTGCAACCAATTCTTCTTTACAGCGCCTTCGCCACCAACGCCATGCAGATCTACCAGCGTAGGTTCATGTGTGGCTTCACTGGGATCGCATTGTTGCTGCTGGGGCAAAATATTTTCTCTCTCTCTCTCTCTTAAACATGAATCCGTTACTAACATTTGGAACTTCCTGATGTAAGATGGGTCATAACCGTCGTGTTCATGAGGACAACCGACAAACCAGCTGCAGCACGACTCGAAGTCTGGGCTTAACGAGGAGAAATCCTTCAGTAGGTCAACAGACGGCCAACAGCCGACGAGGACTACTGGGCTATAGTGCGCATGCTTAACAGCCATGTACTGGTACCTGGTACCTGATACCAAGCATCTCGAATATAAATACGTACACGAGCAGACACGCGTACAGCAGTACTTCCATAGGCATGAAAAGGACGTGACCGTTAACCCGAGGCTCCACTACGTCCCATGACTGAGTCTTGTGTGCGTTGCAATTCGGGGTAGCAATAGCACAGGTTGTACTTGTTAGTCGGGCTGGAACCGTGCCATACGATCTGCCCTTTCGCTTCTGCTTTTTGCCCACAGCGGTATCAGTGCGCCCCCCCCACCTTGCTCCCCCGCCCCCCTTGCCGCCACAGTTTGCGTCCTCTATTTGCGTGGCGTATCCAGTTCCTCTCCGCCTCGTCCCTGTGCCCCCATCGTCATGAAAGAGTCCGCCGCTTCGACCACCCTCCGGCACCTCTTGCCACCCATCTTAGCCTGAGTGAACCACAGCACCGTCCCTACTCCGAACGACAACGGGGGTATTTCAGTGGATCCCTCGGTGTTTCTAACAACGTTGAGGTGGTCTGCTAGACAATGGTCCCAGTTATGTTCTGATCATCCTGGTACCGGGTTGTCCCCACGGCCCCTGCAAAGAGGAGACGCCGTTTGAGATTGATCATCTCGCCTTGGCGTTCGACATGAAGAGATCGGCGCGTTATCGGCGCTGGGGTTCAACTATCCCTAGGTCAAGCTTGTGGTGTGCCGTTGCGAGCTCAGCGGAGTGCTCCAGGCCGAGGGTCCACGTCACACTCGCGCACAACAGCGTCTCCGTCTATTCGGCGTTTAGCATGCACGCCTTCAGAGTGAACGGAGCAATCCCCATATCATTCAGACCCCGCTTGAATCGTTTGTACCATGCCCACGCCAGTCGGACCTGTCGTTTGATCTCTGGTTTAATGTCCGCGGTTGCGTTGACACGACCGCGTAGGTACAAAAAACAAGTCGCCTGTTTATACCCCTGGCCTGCTACTTCTACAACGAGCGCCGACGTCCGGGGTGCCTGGTTCGGTGTCCGCGGCAACATGGTCTCCATCTTTTTCTAGAACACCGTAGAACCCTGCTACTTCAAAAATGTTCACAATGATCGTAATACTGTTTTCAAGGCCTTCCGCTGACTAACGGACAATGCCTGCGTCGTCGGCGCATTGCACACCCTATACAGCCATCCGTACACAAGCTATATATTGGTTAATCGTTTATCCCCACCACGTCCTGGCAAGTCCTGTAGAATGTCTGGGTCCTCACTGATACCACGGCTTGAATCGCAGTGGCAACGAAGACATTGAAATGAAGCGGTTACAGCTCGCATCCTTGCCGCAGCCCTTGGGTTACGTCAAGCGATTCCAAGTGTTGCCGTACCTACCCGAGTTCGCATGCCTAGGTGAAACTGGAGGAGAACAATTGACACCTTCTCTTGTATGGAACAATTAACACCTTCTCTTGTATGCCGAAGCGTGGGAGCACCGCCAACAACATAATTCGCTCGACGGAGGTAAACAGTATGCTTTCTGGAGGTCGATGAATCCCGTAGATATTGCTAGCTCGTTCGAGTACCTGCAGTCGGCGCACGACCAACAGCATGTTGTCTGTTGACCGCGCAGGGCGAAGGCGGCATTGTTCCTCGGGGGGGATCCCTCCGGCCTCGTAGCAGGTGCTGAGGCGGGACACTACAGCTTTCAGCATACCTTGCCACCATGGACAACGAGCGAATTCCTTCTGTCCTTGCTGCAGTCTAGGCGATCCTTCTTTTCGTGGAGAACTTTTGTTGTCGCATATTTCTGCTACTGAGGACTTTCTCCCGCTTTCACACGTTGACAAGTATAACGTGAAAAGGAACGGATGAGTTTGGGTCGGTCGAGTATCAGTAACTCGGGTGGAAGAGAGCCTGGTCCCACCGCTTTCCATTTCGGAAATTCCCCGAATCTCCCCGTCTTCTGATCCATGGTTGGTTAATCTGCAAGGGCCGGTGCGAATAGCCGTCGTGGGAATAGACCGCTGATCGTGGGGCGCAAGTGCAGACAATTTGTTTTTCCAGAAAGGTGTTGGAAAACACCGCCCAACGTTCACGCGTGCGCGCACCTTTCCCCCCGTAGAAGCGTGCCGTCCATGTAGTCGATGATGAAGTGCTTGCTTCTCGCCTTCCGACCGTCCAAACCCACCGTACTCCTTCACGTGCTTTTGGAAACCCCGTTAGTCTCGTGCCACGGTAGAGGCTGCACTTTTTGGCCATGCGAAGTGCTGGCTAACATACGAGCGCCCTCTCACATCGATGCCGTCTTCCCTCCGCGGTGGTCGAGGCACCAGTGTTCCTCCATGGTGAAGGAGTCAATGTTGAAGCGCCTGTCGACAACGCACAGCCTGATGATTGCCGTGCCCGGCCGGCATTCCGCCATCTCCTGCGGCGGTGCTGAAACGGACATGGCTGCACGAGGCATAAGTGTCAGCCTATACGCAAAAAGTGGCTGGGATATCCTTTGTGTTATGCAATAATTTTGGTTTTACACCTACGGTAGGCCGTGAGATTGTTCATCTGGTTAAGCATACCATTTTCTCAAGGGCGGTTTATTTGGGTTTGTTGCAGGGCTCCTCAAGCGAGGAGGCGCAGCAAATTTTACGCGCTGCCTCTACCGTGGCAAGTTTTGTTGGTCGTTTTTTTTGCTCGCATCTGTTATCTCAACGCGCTTTTTCTTACTCGTTCTCCCTTCCTAGACGTGACTCGCATCCAGGGTCACTAAGCAGGCTCTTCTCCCCCCTCCCCGATAAGGTAGTGCCTTCTTTTTTAACGCGAGGAAGAAATCAGTCTTTTCTTCCCTCGTCGACTCGCATGGAATTGCGCCTACCCACGCTGCTAGGCGCTTATTGCCGGTGACGATTCTCTCCGTTTCGATGAGATACTCTTTAAAGCAAGATGCTCTTCAAAGTAGGCAGGTAATCCTGCGTCTATCACATTCCGCAGAGTCGCGTACGTGGTCCTCTGCACCTTCCACGCAGCTATCCCATGGGGCTAGTGTACATGTGTCGTCGCGCGCTGTCCCTCGCGTCTCATGCCTTTTTGAGGGCGGCTGAGGTTTCCGCAGGCTCTCGACACCCGAGGTTTTTTTGTTACGACGTGGCGAGAGTGGTAGCCCTGCCTCTCCTACAAGAGAAGACATTTTGGTGAAGGACTCAGCCATATTGGAAATGCTACTAGACTGCGTGAGTTGGTCGGAGAGACTGGAGATAACCCTTGCATGTGCTCGCTGCGTGCAATATCCGCCGGTTCTACTGTAAAATTCTTCCTGTCAACGAGTCGACTGGCTTTTGGCCATGCGCGCATGTCTGTTGGGTGCGAAACGACCGTTGAGGTGGAACATCGCGCATAGTATATTATGGGCTGAATCGGCCTTGGTTGGAGGCGGAGGCTGGGGATGGACGTTAATCTTGATGGAACTGCACCCACGTTTAGTGAAAAACGACGTGGAAATAGTGCGGAATCGTGTCGCAGTTTTAACAGGGTTAACATCGCAACCGCGAGTTGGAGTGATCCGACGGTCGGGGTGTAGTAGAAGTTTTTGAGCTCTTAACATGAGGAGCTCCATATCTCACCCGAAACGTGACTGCGAAGGCGTTCGTTCGACATACCATTCAACCAACGCTTCTATGCGCTACGGTGGTTCTGAAACAAATACACCCGTAAAAGTGTCAAGACTAACGGGTAGTTCCTCACTTGAGCTCAACCGGACCCAGAAACGCTTTGCCCGTAAAAGTGCAACCCCTGCGGTGAGATGACTCGATGTGCTTGGCGGATTATAATGTAGTCGTTGCGTTTTAGGTAGTTACGGCTGTTTATGCGGTTGAGCTTGTGGGCTATCCCACCTTTTCGTGTGCTAAAAAACGTGTTTGCGGGAGCGAGCTTGTTGTCTGAACCGAATAACAGCAGGCGCTTGCCATTGCTACGGTTGAGATCGTCATGTCCGTATGCCTTAAGAACTCTACCGTCAGCGTATCCGACCTCCTTTCAGTCCGCGCGTTTGCGGCTGTCAGTACGAGCAGACGTTCCTTGGCTGGAATCTGTTCAACCAAGTGCCCGAAATTCTTCCAGAAAATCGTATTTCGGCTCTGTAGTCGGGTTGGCTCATATTGGGGCATGTACGCAGCGACGAGGTTAAACTGCATCGGACTCACTAGTCAACTCGAAGCACATTGACATGAGCCGGTCGTCAAATATCTACCGGGTGTCAAAAACGAGTTATGACATAGCGAAACTTTTTGACTGCCAGCCCAATCCCGTACAATCACTGCCTTTCTTATGTTTCCTCCTGCATGCAGCAAAACACCCGGTACCCTGTAGCACTAAACATTGTCCTCCTGCGTATATCTCCTTCATTCCTTCACGTCGATGAAGTCACAGCCAAATTCTCGACCCTTCGGCAATACCCACTCGTCATGCTCACACCCGTTCTCCCCGTTCACAACCAGGGTGCGCACATTGTAGGTCGCTACCACCACGAGTGCCTCCTTCTGTCTCGCTCGGGCGTGCTTCAATCCTTGCTAGCCGACGCGTGGTCCTGACCCTCCGTATTTTTTCGTCGTTTGTTTCCGCTGGAGATTTCTTTGCTATCACGACGTAGGCTCTCTGTCTCGTACCCCGATGTTTGCCTTGGTTTCCATTGGCTGGGTCCGGGTCTAGCCTTCCCAGCCAATTCCGACACCCTCTTCCTCCCTCGACGTATTTGCTTTCATTGAAATATGAACGTTGGGATCCATAGCTATGTTGAGGTGCAGTAACCTCGCACGGGTATACTAAGTATATTACCGTGAATGCTGGGGTATACAACATGCGGTGAGACTATTTGTGTTCCTTCTCGCCGGTGTGCCTTATATCTGGAAGCCAATGGTTACACCGACACTACCGTCGACAACATGAACATAGCGTTTCTGTGCGGCTGTGCTCATCAACATCACATGTAAGGGCTCGTCAGCTAGCACTACACTGCCAAGAATCTAAACAGCAGTTCGAAAACATGTACATCAGAGCTGTGGGAATCGTACATCCACCGTCTTCTAGTTGGTATCCAACTCGTACGCGCTAGCTAAGGCCTAGCGTCAAGCGGAAGGGTGGGAAACAGCCATGCGCAAGGAGCTTGACAGTCTCGACTAATATGTGGTCGCCGATTTAATTCGATACCCCAAGGTTCCTCCGGCCTGCTCCATCATTGGCACGCGCTGGGTATTTCGAGTTGAAACAGACAGACGTTTCAAAGCAAGACTCATGGTGCAAGGATGGACCCAACGACATGGACCAGATTGCTTTCGTACCTTCGCTCCCGTTTGTCGCATCGAGATTCAGGGTCTTCTGCTGGCTATCGCAGAATCAAGGGATGGCAAGTATTTGCTATGTAGGTGTTGCCGCTTCCCTTTGTGTACCGCAGGGGTCCCATGCTGTAGACGCAAACCCCATAACACGCAAGTCCTTGTCGACGGTGCTGTTCCATACACTTGATTATCGAAGTCCGTCTAAGCTTTTTCGAAGTTTCATTGCCGACGGTCGATTGCCGGTATCGTCTGTCCTTTCGAAGGCTGGTGCTTGCTTGTTGTAGGCGTCCTCTTCGAGTTTCGCGTTGAGCCTTTCGAAGTCTGGTGCTTGCTTGGTGTAGGCGTCCTCTTCGAGTTTCGCGTTGAGGAATGCAGTTTGTACGCACACTGTTTGTACTGTACATACAAACTGCATTCCTCAAACGGGAAACCCGAAGAAAACGTCTACACCAAGCAAGCACCAGGCTTCGATGCGACAGCCAATATCACAAATCGGCCGCTGGTGATGAAACTACGCGAAAGCTTATACGGACTGCGACAACCACCAAGCTTTTTTGAAACAGCACCATCGACAAGGGCTTGCGTGTTATTCGTTCGCGCCTCCAGTATCTGGCCCCTGCGTATACACAAAGGGGAGTGGCAACGCGTACATCATGCAAACGCTTTTTGGTTGACGACCTCCCTATCACCTTTAAAACGCAAGCGTGACCGAAATCAGAAGTATGCTTCTGGAAAAGTTCGCTATGACTGACCTCGGGGACGTTTCCCAAAGTTTTGGCATTGAGATCGAGCGCGACCAGGAAGCTGGAACCATTGAGCCAAACCAAGGGGAATGCACGCTTTCGGTGCGCAATCGTTTCAACATGAGTGAGTGCAACCCGGAACACACGGCTGGAACAGGAAATAAACTTCCAGCTTAACTGGAAGGCAGTCTACCTCTGGACGAAAAAACGACGACGCTCTATCAAGCGATGGTAGCACGTATCATCTTCCTGACGCAATGCACAAGATATGACGTGGCCTTTTACTATGATGCAAGCTGCTTGTGCAAGCGTACATCCGTACGCATGGGAGCAGTCAAGAGGGTCCTTCGCTACACCCGAGGAACACCGCGTCTGTCCATTTTGCATACAAGAAGAGCGGCAGCTTTGATCAGGTAGGCTATTGCAACGCTCCATATGGTCTGGTCTGGGAAACCCTCAGAAAATGCGAAACGTGACTGGATCAATGTTCTTCCTGGCCGGTGGACTCGAGAGTTTTTTGAGCCAGCTCCAGAAAATCGCAGCCGAGAGTGCGACTGAATCAGAGCTAAACTCTATGAGTGCGTGTGCGAAGCAAGGTCTCTACCTGTCAGTAAACCTCGGAGAGATGGGCTGGACGAACGTCAGACGCTTCCGAGACACATCCCACTGTAGGGGTTGCATTGTTGGAGCCAAAAAAAGGTATACCTGACCGGTTGAGCTCCTCAAGTGTGGAACTATCGGTTAGTATGATAACTTTACAAGTATACAAGGATCGGGCGGGGCCGCCTATCGGCGTCCCCGCCCTCCATAATAGTTGTGCAAAAAGGACGTGACTAAGAGAAGGGGAAGGTAATGGACCGTACCAAGAGGTTGAGGTGCGACATGTATTTGAAACATGGTTTTGCGCACAGGCTTACGTGAAGGTAGGTGTTGGTGCACTGCATAGAGGAAATAAATGGAAAGACGAAACAAAACGCAAATAAGGAGGTTGTGTATAGTAAGGGGAACTGGCGGTGGTGTTGTGGATAGGCGAGCAATAGACGGGAAGGTAGCAAAAAAATAAACAAACCGTGGAAAGGTCAATTGGCAAAGGTAGTAGCCAAACCTTAGCTGAATCCGGAGAAGGATTCGGACGGCATGACATTCGCCGAGAGCGCTGAAGGGTGAGAGACGAATTCCGTTTGTTTATTTAGAAAGTGGAAAAATGCAGGAAAAAAATACAACGTCACTTAGAGCAGTCAGATCAAGTCCCTGATACTAAGTACGCGAAAAATGCAAAACCCACGCCGAAAGTCAGACCCAATCTGCTTCCGTGAAGGAAAGCTAGTGGTACTCCTGAAGTATGCCAGCGTCAGCCGGTATAGCGGAGAAAAACAAATTACTGCTGCTGTTCGTATTAAAAACAAAATAACAGGGTCATCTCCAACAGGCACGAAAACCCACCCACGAATTATACCACACGTTGTACCCACCCACGGACTAAGCCATTCGCCCACGAACCAAACAGCAGTACAGCAGTGAAATCTTTGTGGGGAGTTTTATATTGAAAGTAGTGTGGTACATATAAAAAAACAGAACAACAGGGCCATCTCCCACAGGCACGAAAACACACCCACAAACTATACCACACGTTCTACCCACCCACGTGCACCCCCACCACCCACCCACCACCCGCCGACCAAGCCACTACAGCAGTAAAGCAGTGCAGCAGTATTATACGGCGGTATACCGGTACGCGAGGAGCATTTGGGTGGTTCTCGAGTCATGAGGACCCGCAGCCCGATAAAGAAGCCCGGAAAAGCAGCAGTACAGCAGTGAAATTAGTGTGGGGAGTTTTATATTGAAATTAATGTGGTACGTACGACAAAACAAAATAAGAGGACCATCTTCCACAGGCACGAAAACACACCCACGAACTATACCACACGTTCTACCCACCCATGTGCACCCCCACCACCCACCCACCACCCACAGACCAAGCCACTACAGCAGTACAGCAGTGCAGCAGCATGTACGGCGGTATACCGGTACGCGGGGAGCATTTTGTTGATTCCGGAGTCTTGAGGACCCGCATCACGGTAAGAAACGCGGGGAGGTTCGTTGTTTTACCACCCCCAGCCATCTCGTGGATCGCAAGCGAGCCGCCACCCACCAAGCACCCACCACCCACCACCCACCCACCGACCAACCCACCACCACAGCAGTACAATAGCAGTGGAGCAGTACGTACCAACCAATCCACAACGGCAGCGCAGCAGTACGGCAGTATGCACCACAGCGGTACATCTTCGGTACGCCAGGAACTGGGTGGGATTTGCACTTTGTGACGATTCTCCACCTTCCGGGGGAGAGGGCGCGCCGTCCCCGCGAGAGACTTTTCATGCCCCCCGCTCGCGGAGTTGGGACTCGACCGAGGGCTGATGTGTGGGGCGGGCGTGGCACGGGCGTGCGGTCGCTAGGGGCCGAGTGGCGAGCGGTAGAACGGAGAGTTGTAAGTGTACTGTTTTGAGAGTAGGGCTAATTGTCCGCTTGCATGGGAGCGTTCACACGTCATGTTAGTTTGGGATATTTATTTTAGGACTAGCGCAAAGACGTGTTGGTCGGGATGCGTGAACCAATGTCTTCGAAGCCATTCTTCTGGTGAGATGTCGAGCTCCCCGTGTCAGTAGCTCAGAAACTTCTTAGAATCTGCTGCACCCCTAGCGTGGGATGACTACGGATATCTTCAGACAGCAAGAGCGCTGTTCATCTCTCGGCGAACGGCGATTATTCGAATAAGAGCAAGCACATGTTGTAGCGGTTCGCTTTGCTGCAAGTCGAAGCTGGATCTGTCTCGAGGGACCACTATCACCGGTTTTGTCTTGTCGAAAAACCAGCTAGCGGATTCCTATCATTTTTTTTTTCTGATAGGTCGACCTTGAGCACCCTCTGCTCAAAAATTAGCAAGTACGCCACGGAGCTATCCAGCTAGGCCCTATCACCACTAAGTCTTGTTTCAAGCCCCGTCTCGCAACGTCGTCTCCGGGCACGACTAATGCATCGACAATTGGCAAGATTTCTCGAACCGAGGACAATATTTTAAATATTTTGGGATTCCACAAACGATTGTGGCCATTCATATATTCGAGTAAAGGCATGTCCCAAGCAAGGAAGAAAAGCAACGAAGAAATAAAAATGAAAACAGTATGAACATGATATTATATAAAGCAAAACTACAATGCCAAATTGCTGGTGCAGTATATTAAATATGCACAGACAGCAGACCAGACAACGAAAGGTGCTCCAATCAAAATCTGAAGTAAATTAATTGTGGCAGTGGGATGTATGATGCTCTTAGGATGCAAGTGTAGGCAGGGAACAGAGAGACAAGAAAACAAAAAACTGCCTCACGAACCCTAGAGAAATCCATGATCCGAATAGCAACTGCTGTGTTCACTGTGATATGGCAACTGTTTTCTGTATACAGTACCAGTCTATTGTCTAGAATCCCTTTAGGAGTTTAGTAGCTTGAATTTATGGTGTACTGCAATTTGCCACGATGCAGATTATATGTGATGGTATTGCCACCATGCAGCAGATTGGGCATGTATAAGGTTAAAGGTGGGGACACAGAGTGCCCCCTGCAGGTTTGCCAATTGAGCAGGTCCTCGGAAAGTACTCACTTTCTTTGCCTTCGTAAAGACGTAGCTTTATTCGATTCCACCAGAGCCCCGGATTGCTTCTGAGATCGGAGGCACGTGCCTCCGATCTATTTCCTAACTTTCCCGAATATAAAACGCCAACCTTATCATACGAAACCCATCCAAATGATCTCAAATTCGGATAATTACAGGCCTTTCGAGGCCGTATCTTAACACTAGCCCACCCTGATGAGTCGCATATGCAGAAATATGGGAGATTCGGGGAAACTCCGGTTGTACGAACCAGACCATGAGTCGAAGATGCGGCTCCTCAAAACCCACTCTCACACCTCTAACGGTCTGGCTATGGAGCCAGGAACACGCGAAGAAAAGCAGTAGAAAGAAACGCAGACCCCACAACGAGGCAAAAGTCACCCATCAAAAACCTGCCGCGTGCCGCCGGTGTGGCGGGGGGGGGGCAGAAAAGGCTCTATAACCTGCCGCATATCGCCGGTGTTGCGAGGGGGGCAGGAAAGGGCTCTACGGCAAATCGATCACAGAAAAGGTACTATGACGAGGCGAGCCCTCGTCGATATGGCGGAGAACACAGGCGCTAACACAAGGGAGAAGTCATGCGAAAAACCTCCCGCGGGCCATCGGCATGGCGGGGGGTTAGACGAGGAAACGACAAATACCCGGGATGGAAGGTGGCAACACCTACAGCCCCGCTAGGGGGGGAAGTGTTCAGTCGATATGGTGATTATCGCCGCACATTGTTTCCTAAGAAATAGCTACTGCCACCGCTGCTGCTACTGCTACTGCTGCTGCTACTGCTACTTCTACTGCTACTGCTGCTGCTATTGCTGCTACTGCTATTGCTGCTACTGCTATTGCTGCTACTGCTGTTGCTGCTACTGCTATTGCTGGTAGTGCTTCTTTCCTGGCCCTGGTGCATGTTTGCGTCATACCGGGTATACTATTGTCATCAACTACGTACCGTAACGGTATGATAAGTACGTATGCATGCCACAATACATATATTCCTGGTACCTGATACGAGTATCATACTTCGAATTCGACAAATAGGTGGATAAGATTAGGCGATGGTGCTGAACCTGTGGTTTTTGCTGCATGCAGCTTTTTGGGCGTTTTTTGTCTGCGTTTGTTTTTTCCGTGTCCTCTGAACTACCTGATGGCATTATATGCTGTACCGGCAATATCACAATACCAGGTCTGTATGATTCTCTAGTCACCATTACAAGGTTTGTTAACATGGGTTTGACGTAGTGTTTGATGTATTTTGATACCTTAAGTGTACGTAAGTGGGACCATCGCTGCGTAGCGGCGGTGGTACGCACCAAAAAAGTCCGTACCGCCATGTATATGGGAGGAAACCAGCCGTACCCGCATACCAGACAGTGATATACCAGGCTCAGGTTGTATTCCATTTGACACCCACCCTGATCCCACGCCGACCGTGACCCCCCACCCGGGACGCGTGCTACGATAGAGATAGCACTTTTTGGCGAAAATAGTTTTGAATGGCGGGGCTCCTTAACCCCAAACCGTCACATTTTCAGTCTTGTTTTGCAACATGAGCTTTTCTTATACCTAGGCCATTGATTTTTTCGTCGGGTTGGTATTCCAGTTTACAAAATCTAGTTTTTGGGTTAAGAAGGGCGGTTAAGAAAGGTATAGAGCTCCTCAAGCGAGGAGTAGTATTAAGAAAAAAAAAGTGCACCTTTCCCGTAGCATGTGTCCCGGGTTTGAGCCCTCCAAACTGACCCTTGATATGTTCTGAGGGGAGTCGCCGACCTACATTCTTAATGAGGACACACACCCAGTAATGCATGCGACCGGAGAACCACAAACAGCTTGCAAATACTAGTTTCGACGAAACCTCGGATATCACAGCTGGAGTGTATTTTTATTTTTTATAGTATATATCTCAGCTACCAGCAGGGCCCAAAAACAACGAATTCACTCTGTACGGACTATCGGTATTGTGTACAAAACGGGATGGTGATGGTAATGATAATGCTGTTGTTGTTGTTGTTGTTGTTGTTGTTGTTGTTGTTGTTGTTGTTGTTGTTGTTGTTGCTGTTGCTGTTGCTGTTGCTGTTGCTGTTGCTGTTGCTGTTGCTGTTGTTGTTGCTGTTGCTGTTGCTATTGCTGTTGCTGTTGATGTTGATGTTGATGTTTCTGCTGCTGCTGTTGGTGATGCTGATGCTGATGCTGATGATGCTGATGCTGATGCTGATGCTGCTGGTGGTGGTGGTGGTGGTCGTCGTGGTCGTGTTGGTGCCGGTGCTGGTGCTGTTGGTGATGTTATTGGTAGTGTTGGTGTTGGTGTTGGTGGTGTTGTTGTTGTTGCTGTTGCTGTTACTGTTGTTGATGATGATGTAGGTTGTGTTGCTCGTTTTCTGATTGGGTTCGCTCCGTCGCCTGCCGCTCGGTTGGACGATCGACCTCGTCGCTCGGTTGATACGTGGTAGAAGTTTGCGACCTTGGGCCGTCGTCATGGCTCGCGCCGTCGGTCGGTCGGTCGGTCGATCGATCGGTCGGTCGATCGGTCGGTCGGTAGTACCGTCACCCTAGACTCTTTTTAAACTCGAACGTGAAGAGTGACCACGAAAAATGACGGTTACTATTAATAGGTACCGAGTACAGGATCGCGCACTGCTTGGTTGGGGGACTATGCATGTGGCGTCCGCTGTACAATACAAGGAAAGGGGTCGTACTACACGCTATAACAACAGCATCACCCTGCTAGTGTTGCTCCGCGCTCACACGGTTACGTTCCTGAGGTATTATTTCACTCCAAAGTTGTTGGCACCTGTCTTGTTGCCACGGGCCAGGTTATGGCGATGAACGTGAACTGCTGTGAGAACGTGAGAACAGCAGGAACTACTCGAAGAACGATTGGAGCGATTGGAACATTCGTATCGTGCTTGTTATGACACAATACAGTAAATAGTGTTCATGGTAGCGTATTTTGGTTTATTTTCGGAGATGTTCGTCGTATTTGTAGTGAGAGTAGCGGCAATGGTGGTAGTAATTGCAGTACATTGCAGTAGTATTATTAATAATAGTTGTAGTAGTAGTAGTAGCAGAAATAGCGTAGTAATATTAGTGGTAGTCGTGGTATTTGTCCCAGTATTGCAAATGTGAATGATAACGATATTGGTGGCATGCTCTTCAACGACAACGACCCCACCTTTACTGTCCGTGCACCAATTCATCCCTCCCCGCGTTGCCTTTTGTCTTGCTTGTCTGTCTGTCCGTCCTTGGAAATGCAAATGCAAATGCAAATGCAAATGCAAATGCAAATGTAATTGCAAATGCAAATGCACACGCAAATGCAAACGCAAATGCAAACTCAAATGCAAATGCAAATGCATATGCAAACGCAAATGCAAAATCCATTGCAACCTGCAAACGCAACCTGCAACTGCAACCTGCAAATACGTGCCGGGTGCAAAAATTGCAATTGCAATCTCCGCCCAATGCTCGGCGTATCCGGCCAACCGATCTTCCTGCGACTGGACCCGCCTACCTGCACGCAGGGCCCGAGGATGGGAATGGAGCACCTTAAGGTACCAATGGAAGAGGGTGTTTGTTGATGAAGGGTGGGTGGTCGGGCGGGCGGGGGGGTTGTAATACAATGTGTTATGTATGGCCATGGTTAGTAGGATCATAGACCCTAGCGTCTCCACTATGCCGGGACGAAGCACGTCGGCTTTTCACCGATCAGGCAGATATTACGTGCACCAAGCGGGAGGGGTAAAGGCGGGAGGGAAGGGAAATTTGGGCGGAATGGGGGAGGGGGAGGGGGGGAGGGGGGGGGGCAGATCTTGCGGGTCCCAGTGCTTCTTAGGGTCAGCACGCGATGCAAGCCTGTCGCCGTGGACGCTTTATTCGTGTACGAAAAAAAAATCGTGCGTCAGCGTGTGTCGTCGATGAAAGCTTGCACTCGTATTGCGTAATCGGCATTCGGTCGTGGATTCGAGTTCGTGGATTCAATTGTGGATTCGAGTTCGTGGATTCAATTGTGGATTCGATCATGGCATGGCGGTATGCAAGGGAGATACGTTGTAGCCGAACACAAATCTGACTTGACGCGGGCTCCCTCTTTGAGGTATCAAAATGAACAGTGCCCCAGTGTATGCAAGCCTAATTAATGTTTTTTCCAAGCTTTTCATGGGTCGGGTCACATCCCGCGGGTCGGGTCGGGTCGGGTCAGGGTGACCCGAACCGGTGATCCGAACCGACCCGGGAGAATCGATAACCTCCTGGCCTGACCTGTTCCGACCCGTGAGAGTCGAAACTGTCTCGTGGGTTGACCCGAACCGACCCGTGAGATTTGAAAACCTCCTGGCCCGACCCGTTCCAACCCGTGATTAGAGTCCGAGCTACAGTATCTCCTGGCGCGACCCGAGACAAACCGCGATATTGCGGGAACCTCCTCATCCGACGGGTCATGACCCGTGAAAAATCCTGTTTGTTTTCAAGTGTATTCGTACGCATGCCACGGTGCAGGTAGAGGTGCTCCATCTTTTTTCTTTGAGGATCCTCGCGTGACGGACTCCATCTAACCTCACCCAACCCCCCCGACTGATTTCGAGTAAACTGAAAGTGCAAAGCCGATCAACAGTACCTTGAGGTAGGTTAAAAAGGGAAATTCACCAAGAAACGAAAATGGCGTTTCTAACGGTTTGGGGTTTAGGGGGGCCCGTTGTTTCAGAAAATGTTTCAGCCGAAAACGTGCTTCCTCTAAGGTAGCACGCGTCTTCGTTTACACGCTTTAACATGAATAACCCATGGGGAGTGGGTGTTCACCACGTTGCGCGTGCTTATGTTCTCGACAGTCGGGTTTTGGGTGAGGTGCTTGAAGTCATCCCACGTATGATAGACGTGCAGCAGATTCGAAGAAATTTCTGAGCTCCTAACATGAGGAGCTAGCTCGATATCTCACCCGAAACGTGGCTTCGAAGATGCTCGTTCACGCATCCCGGGCAACATTTCTGTGCGCTAGTCATAAAACAGAACTACTCGTAAGATTATCATGCCAACCTTTAGTGCCACACTTGACGAAAGCTGAACCGGTCACATCGGTCACATCGGTCACATCGGTCACACCGGTCACATCGGTCACTCCGGTCACATGGGCCACATCGGTCACATCGGTCACACCGGTCACATCGGCCACATCGGTCAGATCGGTTACATCGGTTACATCGGTTACATCGGTCACATCGGTCGCATCGGTCACATCGGTCACATCGGTCAGACTCACTAGTTAACCCAAAAGCTGCAACCCCAACCGTGGGATGCCTCCGTGGACCTCCTGACCTTACTTAGGAAGCTCTTTTACGGAGGACCCCAGTAATCAGGACCCACGAGATACACGGAACACCTATACCTTCCCCTGTTTTTGCTAGCCATATTTTGGTCCTGATTGCTACGCTTGTTCCCCTGTAACAGCAATATTTGTTGTTGTTCTCAAGACCGACGGCTATTTTCAAATGCGTTTACCTTGACTGACGCCAAACTACTAGATTTTAGTGTTGAACGATCGGTTTGACAACGTTGACTTGACCGCTGGGCGTGTTCCATTGCCTTGACGTTAGGAACACCTACTAGTAGTTTACGGAAGACTCCAGTGATCAGAACCCACGAGATACACGAAAACCTATACATATATATATATTATAAAAATAAACATAAACTCCAGCTGTGAGATCGAAGATTTTGTCGAAACTCATCTTTGCAAGCTGTGTGTGATACTTCGATCGCGCGTATTACGGGTTGTGTGTCCTCATTAAGGATATAGGTCGGCGACTCCCCTTGCAACTACAGTGTAGCTATCAGGGTCAACAAGGTGATGTTAGTCAGTCTGTGCGCGGAAACTATAAAACCCGTTTTTGAGGGGGACAAAATCTGACAGCTGTGGAAGGAAATACATCAGTTCATCAAGTGAATCCTGTGAGTCGTATAACCGGTGAGGGGAGAGCGGAGTTTTGAAGGACGTGGGGGCCTTGGTTTGATCAAGAGCGAGCGGAGGGGGTGGGGGGGGGGGCGGGACGGGCGGGGCAGCTCAATCTGTGCGTGGAAACTATAAATCTTATCCTGTAAGTCGTACAACCAGTGAGGAGAGGGCGGAGCGTTCGAGGGGGGGGGGGGGGGGGGAGGAGGGGGGGGGGGGCGAAAGGTTTTTTTGAACATCTTTAGGTCGCATAGATGTAGGGGCTTGCTATACGCGTGGTGCTAGGTCTAGGCGATGGTGCGGGTGGTGGGGAAGGAGAGGGCGTTGGGGGAGGGGGGGGGGGGTTAATTGCAGCAGCGGCATGGATGGCCCCAGAAAAATAATGACGTGATATCAAGTGCGTGGAAGTGTTTATTACTCTGGCAGATTTCGATGTTAGGTGGGGCGTTTGAACAAGAGGGATCGGGGGGGGGGGGGGGGGCGGGCGGGATACTTCAACATGTGCGCGGAAACTCTAAATCCATATATATATATATGTTTCCTTGTTTTTGCCAACCATAGTTGGTCCTGATTGCTATGTTTGCTCCCTTGTAATAGCAAAACATCGTTTTTTCTCTCGCGAAACATGTCAGGAGACGGCACTTGGACTCCTTGACCGACGTCTATTTTCAACTCTATTTACCTTGACTGACGCCAACCTACTAGGTTTTAGTGTGAAACGATCGGTTTGACACCGTTGACTTGACTCGACCGCTGGACGTTTTCCCTTGACTGACGTTAGGAACCTACTACTTCCTCTGTCCCATAAGTCTAGTCGGTTATGGGCGATTGATGGTTTGTGTATAACCCGGTTGACGATGATCCTATGCTTGGGTTCGTTAGAAAGTCAAGGCGCAGAGAGAGGAAGCTGCCGAAAGAATAAAAAAAAACAAGTTGGTTTTAAATACTACCAGGTATAGACTAATCGTGTCAAAATATAGATAGCCCATTTTGGGCGTTTTCATATCTCGATTTTTTTTTTTTTTTTTTTTTTTTTTCTCGACACTTCTACTTTCCAGCTTCTGGACAAGCCGTGGTCACAGGTGTCGTCCCTTCTCCCCCCCGGTTCTTGCCTTCAATTTTTATCGCGCATAGGGTTCAGCAATCCCACTGCTCGTCGATTTTTCATCGAGTGTTGCTAGCTCACGCTCTCGCGCTTTCCGCAAGTCAATTTGTGCACAAGGAAAAGTCCCAAAGAATTTATACGAGTACTTGTATGCACTCGGCGGGGCTCGAACTCACGAAACTGACCTATACCAGGATCGAGGATAACCTGATACGCCACCGGGGCGACCGGCTATATCTCGATAACCAATATTGGCCGGTTCTGGACGTTTCCACATCGAATAGTAGCGATTTCACGGTAAAACATTTGTTACATGACGCTTGCGTAGGTTTGTTTCAAACGAACTATCCAAAACAAACGGTTGTTTCGCAAATTTTTGCGTATTGCTCCCATTTTGGAGGATTTTTCGTTTTCTCGGGTCTCTAATTTTTTTTGGAAAATCGAGCGAAATACCACAATTTTGGGGCGGACTTTTTTCTTCGCGACCGTTCAGCCGCATGGTTGCACACCCTAGCTGCAAAACATAATATGGTTTTTGTTAAAAAAACAGCCAAGATATCAAAAAAACATCGAAAATCAGATCGGACCCGGTTAAGGGCTCGTACAAGCATAACCGACCAGACTTATGGGACAGAGAAAGTAGTAGTTTACGGAGGACCCCAGTAATTAGAACCCACGAGATACACGAAAACATATATATATATATATATTTCCCTGTTGTTGCTTACCATATGTGATCCTGATTGCTATGCTTGCTTCCCTGCAATAGCAAAATATTGTTTTTGCGAAATACGTCAGGAGACGGCATTTTCACCCCTGACTGACGGCTATTTTCAAAACTATTTACCTTTACTGACGCCGAAGTACTAGGTGTTAGTGTGGAACGATCGGTTTGACACCCTTGACTTGACCGCTGGACATTTTTCGTTGACTGACGTTAGGAGCGTAATTGTAGGTTACGAAGAACCCCAGTAATCAGAACCCACGAAATACACGAAAACCTTTATATATAGACCATTATTTTTGTTTCCCTGTTTTTGCTAACCATATTTGGTCCTGATTGCTGTGCTTGCTCCCCTGCAATGTCAAAATATTGTTGTTGTTCTCACGAAATATGCCAGGAGACGGCGCTGGGATCCCATGACCGACGTCTAGTTCAAATGATCTACCTTGACTGACGCCAAACTACTCCTAGGTCTTGGTGTGGAACGATCGGTTTGACACCCTTGACTCGACCGCTGGTTTTGTTCCTTGACTGACGTTAGGAACACCTACTAGTAGTTTACGGAAGACCCCATTAATCAGAACCCACGAGATACACGAAAACCTATATATAATATATATTTCCCTGTTTTTGCTACCCGTATTCGGTCCTGATTGCTGTGCTTGCTCCCCTGTAACAGCAAAATATGGTTGTTGTTCTCACAAAATATTTCAGGAGACGGCACTGGCTCCCCTTGACCGACGGCTATAGCACCTCAAGACGTCCCTAGCCGGGAATAAATCTTGGCCCTGATGTTCCGGTAGCTACAGTATCTTCCGACTGGTTGAACCCTGCCCATGCCGATAGACCGTGCGCGTAGAACTGGCCTTCCAAGAAGCCCTTCAGCGACCGATCTGGGAAAGAAGGAAGAGGAAAATCAGATAGCGTAGCTTTTGACTTGAACACGCCTGGCAAGCACCCCTGAGGTGTACCTGGTAGAGCTTCTAATATTGCGAACTTGAGGAGGTGTGCAGTCGGCATCCGCTCTACCTGTGGCATGTATGTTTCCGCTTGTTTCCACTTTCCCCCCAACATATGAGGGCATCCCCAGCCAGGGACAGATCCGCCTTACTCATATACCGCTAGGAACACGATAAATATTTACAGTATGCACCCCCTCTGCCCATGGCATTGCTTTTGCGACCTTTTAGGGATTTCCACGGCATACGTAGGCGTCCCCAGCCGGGGATAGATCCTTAGTTCATCCCTGATGTTTAGGAGCCTGAGAACCCATGACATGACATTTGCATCAATTGATGTTTTTTTTCCACGGCATGTATAGGCATTCCCAGCACGGCAAGTATGGGCGTTCCCAGCACGGTATGTATAGGCGTTCCCAGCCGGGGACAAGTTCAAATTTCGCCCCCAATCTTGAGGAACCTGAGAAAAATTACGACAGGCACCCCTCTCTACCGCCTCTACCGTGCCATGAACCCAACTGTGCTCGCTACGGCAGTGGTGTGTGCGCCTAGTTTTTCTGAGACCTCGATCGAGGATTTGTTTTCTTCCAAGGCCAAGAAAAACACCTGGTCCCTGGTGTTGTTTAATAGCTCGGTTCGTTGTTTTGTTCTCTCGCCCAAAACCGAAAACAACAACCAACTACTTGTAACAATTTTTTTCGTGCGTCGCTCGAAACCCGAAGCCGGAAAAAAACTGACACCTGGTGTGATAGAGGTAACTAATATTACGGGAATCGGGATCTTCAGGACTGGGTCGCTCACAGCGCAGCGGGGAAATTCGACCCCCTCTGAAAACAGTACGTTAACTTCGCGCCCTCATAGCGCGCTCCCAGACGCACGGCCAGGCTCGCGCCTTCGCAATGCGGCACCTGGTGGCCTAGCGAACAGAATGGCTCGTTGCGTGTCCCTGCTGGGTTGGAATGTCGTGAAAAGCGCGCCGAACCCCGCAGAACCGACGTCTTTCGTCTTTCGGCAGCAAACCTGCACTTTCATTTGCTTCCGAAAAGTGACAGTCCCGTTTTGCGGAGTATTGGCGTTGAGGTTGTGTGTTGTCAGCACAGAGAGGGGATGTGAAAAGCGCGCCGAACCCCGCAGAACCGACGTCTTTCGTCTTTCGGCATTTGCTTCCGATCGCAAAAAAGTGACAGTCCCGTTTTGCGGAGTATTGGCGTTGAGGTTGTGTGTTGTCAGCACAGAGAGGGGATGGGCACGCACACCCTCCAAAGCCGAACGTATACCGTCTATTTCACCTCTGGTGAGGTTTGTTGCACGCGCAGCTTTCACGTAGTAGGTCGATCGCGGGTAACGAGAGCAAGCGCAACCTCAACGATGCCGCTCAACGAAGCTGGGGTGTAGCTGCTGCTGCTGTGGGTTCTGGATCTTTACCAAAACTTCGACCAAACTTCGTTTTAGTCGCCTCAGCACACCCGCCCGACGCGAACACGCGCACACGCACACAATTCAACACAGCAGCCGCTCCCCTCGCAGTAGACATGAGTGCGCTGTCGAAGGCTTCGCCCCTGAAACGCAAGCCAGCTGAGAGTTCTAAATCCCCCTCCAAGCCCAAGACTACGCTGGAACCCGGCAACCCCCTGTGGTTTTGCCTCAACGCTCAAGACTGCCCCGAGGGGCGGCTCGGGGTCCGCACGAAAAAGGACGGCAAGCACTACACGACGTGCGACAAAAACGACTGGAGGGACCCGGAAACGTGCAAGGTGACGTGCTCGTTCCTCGCCCCCAGCAAGGATCACCCCCACAACTGCCACATCTGCCTGCAGGACGTCGGTGGCAAACCTTCCATCGGCATCCCAACGGACGAAGTCGACGACCGCGGGTACAAAGGTGAGCAGCAGAGTTTTGTTTGAATATTCAATCTAACCGCCCGTTCCGGCACGAGCGTGTGAGATAATCATCGTGGGCTGCCGCGCTCTCCGCTCGCTCGCCGCGCACGAACACCCGCCCCCCACCCAACAACTTTCCGTGTGAAGATGTGGCTGTCACGGGGCCATAGTTTAGGAGTCGTTTGTTGCTGCTTTTTGTGCGTACATGTAGCAACCGTGCATGTTGAAGTTGTGAGCGCGACCAGAATTGCCGTGACTGTTTTTTTGTGCTAAAGTTTGTGTACACAGCAGCAAAGAAAGCATGGAAACAGCAGTTCGATCCAGTCATGCTGCACCTCTTCAACCGCTTGACATGCCCAGGAATACGAAACAATGCCTTTCCGCCACCGCTCGTAGAGGTAACTAATATTACGGGAATCGGGATCTTCAGGACTGGGTCGCTCACAGCGCAGCGGGGAAATTCGACCCCCTCTGAAAACAGTACGTTAACTTCGCGCCCTCATAGCGCGCTCCCAGACGCACGGCCAGGCTCGCGCCTTCGCAATGCGGCACCTGGTGGCCTAGCGAACAGAATGGCTCGTTGCGTGTCCCTGCTGGGTTGGGATGTCGTGAAAAGCGCGCCGAACCCCGCAGAACCGACGTCTTTCGTCTTTCGGCAGCAAACCTGCACTTTCATTTGCTTCCGAAAAGTGACAGTCCCGTTTTGCGGAGTATTGGCGTTGAGGTTGTGTGTTGTCAGCACAGAGAGGGGATGTGAAAAGCGCGCCGAACCCCGCAGAACCGACGTCTTTCGTCTTTCGGCATTTGCTTCCGATCGCAAAAAAGTGACAGTCCCGTTTTGCGGAGTATTGGCGTTGAGGTTGTGTGTTGTCAGCACAGAGAGGGGATGGGCACGCACACCCTCCAAAGCCGAACGTATACCGTCTATTTCACCTCTGGTGAGGTTTGTTGCACGCGCAGCTTTCACGTAGTAGGTCGATCGCGGGTAACGAGAGCAAGCGCAACCTCAACGATGCCGCTCAACGAAGCTGGGGTGTAGCTGCTGCTGCTGTGGGTTCTGGATCTTTACCAAAACTTCGACCAAACTTCGTTTTAGTCGCCTCAGCACACCCGCCCGACGCGAACACGCGCACACGCACACAATTCAACACAGCAGCCGCTCCCCTCGCAGTAGACATGAGTGCGCTGTCGAAGGCTTCGCCCCTGAAACGCAAGCCAGCTGAGAGTTCTAAATCCCCCTCCAAGCCCAAGACTACGCTGGAACCCGGCAACCCCCTGTGGTTTTGCCTCAACGCTCAAGACTGCCCCGAGGGGCGGCTCGGGGTCCGCACGAAAAAGGACGGCAAGCACTACACGACGTGCGACAAAAACGACTGGAGGGACCCGGAAACGTGCAAGGTGACGTGCTCGTTCCTCGCCCCCAGCAAGGATCACCCCCACAACTGCCACATCTGCCTGCAGGACGTCGGTGGCAAACCTTCCATCGGCATCCCAACGGACGAAGTCGACGACCGCGGGTACAAAGGTGAGCAGCAGAGTTTTGTTTGAATATTCAATCTAACCGCCCGTTCCGGCACGAGCGTGTGAGATAATCATCGTGGGCTGCCGCGCTCTCCGCTCGCTCGCCGCGCACGAACACCCGCCCCCCACCCAACAACTTTCCGTGTGAAGATGTGGCTGTCACGGGGCCATAGTTTAGGAGTCGTTTGTTGCTGCTTTTTGTGCGTACATGTAGCAACCGTGCATGTTGAAGTTGTGAGCGCGACCAGAATTGCCGTGACTGTTTTTTTGTGCTAAAGTTTGTGTACACAGCAGCAAAGAAAGCATGGAAACAGCAGTTCGATCCAGTCATGCTGCACCTCTTCAACCGCTTGACATGCCCAGGAATACGAAACAATGCCTTTCCGCCACCGCTCGCATCCTGTACGTTGTCACTCACAGAGCACGTGTTTGCACGTTTGCACCTTTAACCACGTGACATCTCCTGATACTTTTTGCTTTGTGCATGTCGCCCTGCCGCACTTTATTTTTTGCTCAAGTGTGGGAGAATTACTGCGCGGTGTTCTCCCTCTGCGCGGGAGCAAGGACCAAGGACGGCGGTACCTTCAAGAACGCCACCGCCGCTACCGGTGACATCGTCGGCGTAAGTGCATGCGTTCGTTCCAAAGTGTATCAAGTCGCTCGATGTGTACGTTCCCGGCTGCCGCGTGTTAAAGATGTGCCATCAGGGTGGAAATTCACGGGTGTAGACTGCTGTCTGTAGACTGCTGTGTGTGTGTGTGTGTGTGTGTGTGTGTGTGTGTGTGTGTGTGTGTGTGTGTGTGTGTGTGTGTGTGTGTGTGTGTGTGTGTGTGTGTGTGTGTGTGTGTGTGTGTGTGTGTGTGTGTGTGTGTGTGTGTGTGTGTGTGTGTGTGTGTGTGTGTGTGTGTGTGTGTGTGTGTGTGTGTGTGTGTGTGTGTGTGTGTGTGTGTGTGTGTGTGTGTGTGTGTGTGTGTGTGTGTGTGTGTGTGTGTGTGTGTGTGTGTGTGTGTGTGTGTGTGTGTGTGTGTGTGTGTGTGTGTGTGTGTGTGTGTGTGTGTGTGTGTGTGTGTGTGTGTGTGTGTGTGTGTGTGTGTGTGTGTGTGTGTGTGTGTGTGTGTGTGTGTGTGTGTGTGTGTGTGTGTGTGTGTGTGTGTGTGTGTGTGTGTGTGTGTGTGTGTGTGTGTGTGTGTGTGTGTGTGTGTGTGTGTGTGTGTGTGTGTGTGTGTGTGTGTGTGTGTGTGTGTGTGTGTGTGTGTGTGTGTGTGTGTGTGTAGACTGCTGTGTGTGTGTGTGTGTGTGTGTGTGTGTGTGTGTGTGTGTGTGTGTGTGTGTGTGTGTGTGTAGACTGCTGTGTGTGTGTGTGTGTGTGTGTGTGTGTGTGTGTGTGTGTGTGTGTGTGTGTAGACTGCTGTGTGTGTGTGTGTGTGTGTGTGTGTGTGTGTGTGTGTTTTTTTTTTTTTATTGTGTTGTGTGTGCGTATTGCCGGTTTATGTGGTGTGCTGTAATCGAGAGAAGAGGGAAAAAGCATAGAAGTATAATACAACAAACCTCCGTTGCTTTGTGGTGTTCGCATGTGCATATCACCAAGGCTCCCTTCCGTATTGTGAATGCGCGAGAACACCAGTTTATTCGGCAGACGATGAAGCATTGTGCACTCCGCAGCAGTCGTTCCTTCGTAACATGCACAAACATGCGAACACCATATTTTTTTTCAGAATTTGCAACACGTCATCCGCGACTCCCTGCTCCCCTACCCTCTTCCCTGTTCCGTTTGGAAACACACAGAAACGCTGCGCGGCCTGGGACGAAAAAAAGTCGTCAAAGGACAACCCGTGCACGGGCAAAATCAAGGCCGGCGACCTGGTGGTCAAGAACTGGGACGACCCGCCCCTCCACCTCGTGTGCTCGAAGCGAGAGTGGCGGAAGATCGTGGACGAGTTCCTCCACAAGCAGAAGGTGCTGCACGACCTTGGTTCCACCGCCGAGAAGGAGGCATCCCAGCCGTCCGCCAAGGTCCCCGACAACCTCAAAGACTTCTGAGGTGAGCTCAAGATCAACCGGGCAAAGCGCTCCCCTAAACCTTTTATCTGAACGCGAACTTGAAACTTTAACCTTCCATGTCAACCGATCAGCGATGTACTCGCTCGCAACGAAATACCCGTCGTGCTGAAATTGCCCGCGAGCGCAGGCGTAGGCGCGCGTGCATTTTAGCGGGGCGGCGCTCACGACGTACCCTTCAAAACGAAACTCGAACGCAGAACACTAATAACATGGAACGTGATCTCCGCAGTAACAACCTGGACAGCGATTCTGAATCAGAGACTGACGTCGTTGTTCAACATTTTAATCGAATGAGAAACCGCATCCCTCGAAGACCCGACCCTAGAGACGTTGCCGCTGCCAATTCCATGGAAGGTTCAGAAGAAAGACTTGGTGTGCAAGCCTTTAATTCCACCAACTTTGAGTATCCACTTGAGGCGTACGAACTAAAATACCCGTGCTTGCTACATGAAAGTAACTATACGTGCCAACACTGTGGGTCTGTGCTATGGAAAGAGGAACGGTCTGGGTCCTATAACTGTTGTAACCGTGGGAGATCTGCCATTCACCGGCTTAAACCTATTCCACAAACATTGTTATCGCTCTTCCAAACCGCACGTTTTCGCGAATCACAAAGGGCATATAACGGGTTATTTAGTTTCACAGCTTTGGGAGCAGGAGGCATAGAAAACCGATCGTGGACTCAAGGAAAACCACCGACAATGCTTACTCTCCATGGTAAAGCATACCATAGAATTTTCGACTTACAGGAGAAGTATCAAAACCAAAATGTTAACAACAGTGCCAGGTTTTACATATTCGATTCCGAATTCGCACAGACAACCTCCTCACAACATTTAGATTCACGGATTGCAGGCACTCTAAGATCCCACGTGAACAGCGAGATTAGGTGGGCTCGAGAATACAGGTCTGCCGTAGACACAATATTAAACACATCAGCGTCAGAGTCCAGTGCGCCTTTTATAGAGTTCAGTGAAGTTAGCAGAGTTAATGATGGACCAGTGTTGGGCGAGAATCCGAGTGCAAATGAAATAGCAGCTTTAGTGTTTACCTCAGGGAATCAAAATGATGCGCCGCGAGCAGTTATCACCTATCCAAGGAACAGCCCAGATAACAAACCACGCTTCCTGCCGCTTTGGAGCTCTGCATATGAAACGCTACAGTTCCCCCTGCTGTTTTTGCATGGAGAAGCAGGTTGGAGTAAGGGTAACTACAAAGAGAACCCGCCGTTCAAATCTAAAACAATGAACCGGTCAAACACCGAAGCCGTAACGTTTCCCTTCTACTGTAGGCAGCGTATTCTTTCGGAGCCGATATTTAAGATTAACTGCCGAATCGCTCAGGAATGGGTCTGTGATTCTTTGAGCAGAATGGAAGAAGAGCGTTTGAATTTCGTCGAAAATAGTGACATGCAGCATAGGCTTGCTTCCAACCGGTCCATTCAAGACGCCCAACCTCATGAACAACCCGGTAAATTGCTTCCTGCTTCTCACCCTGGCTCACCTGCCAAGCGTAAAAGTGATACAGAAGACGCTCTATGCATCGTGAACAGGCGAGGAAGACCGCATTTGTTCATCACCGTAACTTTCAATGCGGATTGGAAAGAGGTGCAAGAAAATTTGCTGCCAGGACAAAGTGCTTATGATCGTCCTGATCTATGTTGTCGTGTTTTCAAATTGAAGATGAAAGAAATTATGAAGGTTTTAAAGTCTGGCAAAATTTTTGGCGCTTACGACAGCCATTTAGCGGTGACGGAATTCCAAAAGAGGGGGTACCCTCACGCTCACATTCTCATGACCTTCAAAAATGCAGGCCCTGATGCCCTAAACGAAATGGACAAATGGGTGTGGGCTCAGCTGCCTGACGAAAACATAGCAGGAGGAAAACTACGTGAAAAGGTACTCAAATACATGATACACAAGCCGTGTGGGGCAGTTGGAAACATGAGTGCTCCATGCATGCAAGTAAACCGTCACACGAACAAAAAGTGTTGTAACAAGTACTTTCCGCAACCATTCAGAAGCATTGCAACCGTCAACGACAAAACTGGACGGGCAGAATATACTCGGAGGAAGAACGGTGATAACCCGACCATAAGAATGAGAGTAAACAACCAATGGAAAAGTGTTAGGATAGGAAACGAGTGGGTGGTGCCGTACAACCCCATGTTGCTCATGATGTTTGACTGCCACATTTGTGTTGATGTCGTCACCGCAACATCATGCGTTAAATACGTGTTCAAATATTGTCACAAAGGGGACGCGTTTATTCGAGCAAGGATACAGGGCATTACCTCAGAAGTTGAACAATATAGAAAAACGAGGTATATTTCAGCCGCAGAGGCGACGTGGAGACTATTAGGTTACCATATGGTGGACAGATACCCTGCGGTAACTAAGATTCACGCCCATCTTGAAGGAGAGCAACAAATCACTTATCCCAAAAATGCCACCCACGATGATAGACTTGAGATAGCCGCGCAGTCACAGACACACGTGCTCAGGTACTACATGCGACCGAAAAATCCCTGCTTTTCGGACTTGACCATTCTAGACTATTACGAGCAATACACTATCACCTCGCCCAAAAAAGATGACCCTCCGCTTGAGTTTGCTCCGCTTGGCAAATACCTCGATGGATACAAAAACATCGTTTCCAAACGAAAAAACGACGATCACGTTTGCCGAATTTCGTTTCAGAGTCCAGCGGTGGGAGATCTCTACTACTTGAGGTTGTTACTACACACGATTCCAGCCAGGTCGTTCGCAGAATTACGAACAGTGCAAACAGACACAGGCGATCCCGTTGTTCACCCTACTTTTCATGATGCCGCCAGAGCAAGAGGTCTCATCACGGGAGACGAAGAGTATTCACTATGTATGGAAGAAGCTTCAGTGTTTCAAGTTGCGTCCCAGCTCCGTGCTCTTTTCGTTACGCTCATTTTAGATGGTGCGCCAGCACCGAAGCTATGGCGTGACTTTAAGGACAACCTCATCGAAGATTTCCTTCTTAGGTTATCCACAGACGATGCCATACAAGCTGCCTTGTGTGAAATAGACCTCAAGCTAAACCAGCATGGTAAATGTAACGAACAAGTCAACCTTCCAAAGCCTATGCATCCGCGAACTGAATTTGAAAGGATGCGTGATGCCTTCGACCCACAAACATGTGCAGAATACGCAGAGCTGCATGAACCGCGACTGACCAGTGAGCAGAGCCACATTTACAAAACAGTCTTAGACTCAGTTCGAGCCGATAATGGGTGTCCATTTATGATTGATGCGCCCGCCGGAACTGGCAAGACATACACAGAAAAATGTATTTCCGCAAGGTTGAGAGGTGAAAGAAAGACAGTGCTCATCGTTGCTTCCACCGGCATCGCCGCCTTACAGCTCCCTGGAGGCTGGACCGCGCACTCCATGTTCAAATTACCTATGGACGAAGCAATGTCGCCAACCTGCGTATGCAACATAAACACCAACACTCAAAGAGCAGAGCTAATCCGCAAAGCGGACCTCATCATTTGGGACGAGTTACCTATGACCCACAGATATTGCATTGAGGCCCTCGACAGAACACTTCAAGATCTGATGAAAAACAATAAGCTTTTTGGTGGAAAAACTATTTTGTTCAGTGGAGATTGGCGCCAAACAGGGCCAATAGTTAAGAACGGCACCGCCACCGATACCGTCGACGCAGCCTTTATTTCTAGCCCCCTATGGAAACACGTTAAACGCATGAGACTAACCAAATCGCAACGAGACAAAGATGATCCTCAGTATGCTGCTTTTGTGCGGGCGATAGGCGAGGGTACCCACCCTACACAATCAATCGACGGCACGGACATGATTGCCTTGAATAACCACAACCTCGATGCCAATGACCACTTCCAGCTCAAATATACAACAAATTTCGATGAGCTCATGAACTTTGTGTATCCCAATGTCAATGAACAATCGCGCAACTGGGACAAACGCGCCATATTGGCGACCACCAACAACGCAATTGACCGTTCTAATGAAGCCATATCGGACTTGCGGCCCGGAGAGTACTGTACATACCTCAGCTCAGATACACTAATAAGTGATGAGACCACGCCTCACACAGCCTTTGCTTCTCCTGAACACCTCCACCAATTAAACGTGCAAGGTGTCCCTCCCCATGAGCTTTGCCTCAAGTCAGACGGACTTGCGATGATCGTGCGAAATCTCAACTTTTCGGAGGGACTCATCAACGGTCAAAAATGCGTTGTCCTCGCAGTTTCCCCAAACAGCCGAGTCCTTCAAGTCGAACTTCTCACCGAAACATCGCCCCATCCAATTGTTTTGATTCCACGTATAGGCTTTCGTGCGACAGTTGGAAGAAATGGCATCACGTTCATGCGAACACAGTTTCCCATCCGAACTTCATATTCCGTCACGGTGAATCGTTCACAGGGACAGACACTTACAAAAATTGGCTTGGACTTGAGATCACCTGCGTTTGGGCATGGTCAACTTTACGTCGCGCTCAGCCGTGCGCAAAATCGCCAGTCAATTATGTGCCTTTTACCACAAGAACATATTGTTGACGGCATTCCACACACGGAGAACATTGTATACCCTCCTTTCACCGCTGCCGCCACAGGCCAAGCTGTAACACCTCCACCGTATCAACCTCCAAACACCTCGCCTCCTGCGCCCTCCAATGCCTCCTCTCAACCGTCAAGTGACAGCCAAACTCCACCTCCAACATGGACAGTCGTCGACGAAATTGGGGATGGAGCATGCGGATTTCGCGGCATAGCACGACGAATATACAACGACCCAAACAGACACTACCAAGTACGCTCGGAAATACTCCAATACATGAACGAAAACCGCAACGACCCTAACTTGCTAAACGCCATTTCCGCTGGCATGAACCATGAACTACTCCAAGCCCTTGGTGAACCGCCACAACAGTATACATCATATGACAACTACCTCTCCATCATGTCTCACCCGCGAGCTTACCTTGGTGAGCCAGAAATTTACGCATGCATGCAACGATACAACATACCCATAAACGTTACTATCGGAAACAACCCCCGACCAAATCCTCAAAACGCCGACCCTTCTACCATACACCTGCACTATCAACCACAATCACGTCATTACTCTTCCCTAATCCTAAATAACCCTTCCACCGACCATCCGCCTGTCGCAGCATGACCGCGCCGCCAACGCGCCAGCGCCGGTGGTTCGCCTCTATGATCGTCCCTGACGACCTTCACCACTTCTTCGACCCACACTTCGAGCGCTCCCTCATTGCGGACGCAGAGCAAGAGGCCACCGGCGACACCCGGCAGCAAGTCGAAGATGATGCCAACTTCGAAGCGGAACTTCAAGACTACTACTCAACGTCCTTCCAGTGGCACATCAAAATGTGCCAATGTAGCCGTCCATGATAACTGTCGACCCCAAGTTACTCGTGGGGCCAGGTGTATATTTCGTGTATATATGTCAGTAGCCGCGGACACGCTCAGTCTCGTGCTAATTATTTCCCGCGGCATTGTCAGTAGTAAGTCTTCATTTTTTCAGCCATTCTGTACATGGTAGCCGGCGAGTACATATTAGCGGCCACCGTGGCATTTTGTCTAACCCTAAATAGTGAGTCTTCATTTTTTCAGTGCCGAGTTTGCGCGTGCGCCGCGCCGGCATACTGTCTGTTTTTTCCCGTTGTCAGCCAAGTATGTAGTCTCAGCTTTCGTAGCATCAAATTGTAAGTAGGGAGTCTTCATTTTTGCGGTGCCGAGTTTGCGCCAACCTCTTCATAGCCATGTCTGTTATGCGAACGTCTTTGAGTGGGTGAAGAGTTCGAGTTGCAATGCATCTGGCTACCCCGGCATACTGTCTGTTTTTTCCCGGTGTCAGCCAAGTATGTAGTCTCAGCTTTCGTAGCATCAAATTGTAAGTAGGGAGTCTTCATTTTTGCGGTGCCGAGTTTGCGCCAACCTCTTCATAGCCATGTCTGTTATGCGAACGTCTTTGAGTGGGTGAAGAGTTCGAGTTGCAATGCATCTGGCTACCCTGTCCCCATTTTGTAAGTAGTCACATCCGTTTTTCGCTGCCATACTGTACATGATTGCCGGTATTAGTGGCCACGTCGCATTTGGTCACAGAGTCTTCATGATTGCAGTACCAAGTCTTATTTTTTCAGTGCCCAGTTTGCGCCAACCTCTTCATAGCCATATCGTCTGAAAGAGGGTGTCTTTATTTTTGGACATATTCCATATTCCACTGCGTCCTTATTTTCAGTTTGTTCTGGGGATCACGCCCCATCAACAAATAATACATACCGAGTAGTATTTCCTTTTCCTCCATTTCGGCCCGCTGTATTTTCAGTTTCTTCTGGGGATCACGCCCCATCAACAAATCATACATACGGAGTATTTCCTTTTCCTCCATCTCGGCCCGCTGTCATTCCACACTCAACACTCCCACCCTTGGTATGCAGGCGTACTCCTGCTGTGGAACCAACCAGCATCACCGCACATCTTTTACAGTAAACAGTAACCCGGAGGACGGGGGGGCCGACCGGCCCCCCACGTCCGGACACCCTTGTATATAATAATATAATAGTCAGATTTGCCCCCTTTAAGGGTTTATAGTTTCCGCGCACATATTGAAGTGCCCCCCCCCCCGATCCCTCTTGTTCAAACTCCCCACCTAAAATCAAAATCTGCCAGAGTAGTAAACACTACCAGCCAGCTGATATCACCTCAGTATCTTTCTAGCCATCCATGCCGTAGCTCCAATTCATTCCCCCCCCCCCCCCCCTCCTTTTTTTTTTCTCCCCACCCTTTTGTTCAAACGCCCCACCTACAATCGAAATCGGCCAGAGCAATAAACACTTCTACGCAATTGACATCACGCCATTATCTTTCTAGCCATCCATGACGTAGCTTTCATTCATTCCCCCCGCCCCTCCCCCTAACGCCCCCTCCTTCCCCACAACCCGTACGATCGCCTAGACCTAGCACCACGCGTATAGCAAGCCCCTACATATATGCGTAATACGCGCAATCGGAGTATCACACACAAACTTGCAAAGATGGGTTTCGACCAAATCTTCGATCTTACAGCTGGAGTATTTTATATTATATGTGACCTAAACCTCTTGAAAATCCTTCCCCCCCCGCCGCCCCCCGAACCCCCCCCCCCCCCCCCCTCCTTTTCTTTTCCCGCTCCCTCTTACTCAAATGCCCCACATAACATCGAAATGTGCCAGAGTAATAAACACTTCCACGCACTTGATATCACCTCATTATCTTTCTAGAGCCATCCATGCCGCTGCTGCAACCCCCCCCCCCCCCCACACCAACGGCCTCTCCTTCCCCACCACCCGCACCATCGCCTAGACCTAGCACCGCGCGTATAGCAAACCCCTACATCTATGCGACATGATTTTTTCGCCCCCCCCCCACCCCCTCCAACGCTCCGCCCTCTCCTCCCCGGTTATTCGACTCACAGGATTTACTTGATGAACTGATGCATTTCCTTCCACAGCTGTCAGATTCTGTCCCCGTCAAAAACGAGTTTTATAGTTTCCGCGCACAGACTGACTAGCATTACCCTGTTGACCCTGACAGCTACACTGTAGTTGCAAGGGGAGTCGCCGACCTATATCCTTAATGAGGACACACAACCCGTAATACGCGCGATCGGAGTATCACACAGCTTGCAAAGATGAGTTTCGACAAAATCTTCGATCTCACAGCTGAAGTGTATTTTTATTTTTATAATAATAGTCTAACGTATGATATTGATTCTCCTTTTTTGTCGCCCAAGAACGTTTTTTTTTTTTTTTCGTCACCCGAAAAATACTTTCTAGGTCGGCTCCGATGCCCCGGGTTTCACGGTGAAAGACCAGGACGGCACCGACGTGACCCTTGCATCCTTCAAGGGCAACAAGAATGTCGTGGTCTACTTCTACCCAAAGGACGCCACGGTGAGAACGTGATACAATTGTAGATGCGCAATCACTCGGTCGGTCGGTCGGTCGGTCGGTCGGTCTGTAGATCTGTTTGTCCGTCCGTCGGTCCGTCGGTCTGTATGTACTCGTAGATCATATATCGGTATTTCGTTTTTGAGGTTTTCTAGTTTTCGTTGCCACAACCCACGATGGTGGTGTGAGTGTACTCAAAGAACGCCACGCACGGTGCAGGAAACCCAATTATGGTGCACGTCTCTACCGTTGCATGCGTCTAGGAGGCGTGTTTTGTATATGCCCGTTTGTATTTGTTTGGGTACGTTTCTTTGGCCTTACCTCGCATCGCATCGCCTGCCCCCTACTCCCTTCAACCTTCGATCCACGCTCTCTGTTTTTCGTCATCCGTTGGTGTTACTTGTTATGCTGGCTGGTAACACGGTCGCCCCCTTTTCTCCGACCTGACAACCTCCGGGTCTCCTGCTCTTGCTCTTTTGGGCTGGTGGCCACGCATGTTTCGTAAAAACTGGAATGTTTATTGGCGCGTACCTGCCTGGTCGACAAAGTCGGGCTGCACGAAAGAGGCCATCACGTAAGTGAGCACTTAAACCGAGCACAATGGTTGGGGGGTAGGGGGGGACGTTGTCGGAAATGTTATTGTTGGCGGTGATGTTGCTGCTGTTGCTGTTGCTGTTGCTGTTGTTGTCGTTGTTGTTGTTGTTGTTGTTGTTGTTGTTGTTGTTGATGTTGTTGATGTTGTTATTGTATTTGTAGTTCGGGTTGTGTTTTTTGTTTGTGATTGTGGTTGTGGCGCCGTCATCGTCGTCGCCGACGTCGTCGTTGTCGTTGTCGACGTCGTCGTGGTCGTCCTTGTTGTTGTTGACAAGAAGTGCCGAGTACATTCGGACGGCAGACAATAACGTTACGAGTACATGTGCTCATGTTTTTGGACGAGAGAAGGATATTTTGCAGTAGGCACAAAACGCAGAGACAAGACACACCGGTTACATATGTGCGATATATTAGTATGTTCATGTTCGAACGACAGGAGGAGTACGTTTTTGTTATACAAAGTTGATCGAGAAGAACTACAAGAACCGTCGATACGTGTGTGCTTGTGGACTCGCGAAATAGCTGGCCCAGCAGCAGCAACACGCCCTCTATTCGTGTTGTGTGCTGTTCGCGTGTTCTCCCAGTCTACCAATACCGTTCCGTGCTGTATCCATATGATATTACTCCTCACGAGACAAACCAAGCAAGGACATGTTGCCACCATGAAGTTCAGTTGTTCACGCACACACATAATGTGAACCGACATACTTCATTGTCTCTAGGAAAAAAACCCGGATTGTTCTTTGCTCGGTTACGGATCTTTGTTGATCCTCCCCATTACTTTTCGACGAGAGAGGCAAGTTTGAAAACAAAAGCAGTAATGCTACTGTGATGTAGGCCCACAAAACGGACGAAGACTTATGAAACGCCAATTCGCGTGTATGTGTTCGAACGAAAGAGGCCGTTTTGTGACACCCTCAAAATTGATCAAGATAACATCTACTTCGAAGTATTATATTATATAGAAGAAACGCCGAGTGCATGCGTGGTTTCGTTTGGACCCATGGGCGAGAAATCTTGCAGACTTACTGCCGCACCCACAAAACGCACGAAGGGACAAGAAGCGCCGAGCACCTACAACATACTTACGTTGTTTTGTTTTAACGAGAGATTATTTTATTTGCAAGAGCCATGGAATTAAAGAAGGGTATCATAATATACCCTGGCGTAAGAAACGCCACGTGTTTGTCGTCTCGGGGCCGCGAAATAAAATAACGGAAAAAAATGATGACTTTGGCAGTACTGCTGCTTGCACACCCACACTTACTTGTATTCCCACCATTGGACGAAGAGACAAGACGTGCCGAGTGCGTATGCATGATATATTTTAGCGATAAAAGGGGAGAATGAGGTGATTTGCTGTATGTATGGTGTTTATGACATACGTGCCCACAAGAGACGAAGAGACACAAGACACGCCGAGAACATACTATATACACTATAAGTACACTACCGGTACAGTACCGGGCCCCTCACGAGAAAGAGCTACACTCCCGGCTGAAAAATTGATATGCACCCCTTCCCAAAATATCGTATTTTATATTCACACCCTGATCCCACCCCAGCCCGCATGATTTTTGGGCTAGGTTAGAGCTTGGGCTTCTGGTTGAGTTGGGACCTTGTAGCAGTTACATCGGTATACTACCACTAGTATATTAAGTAAGGGAGCATGGCTCATGTACACTGCGAGGGCTGCATATGTATATTTTGCTACCGGCCCTCTCACAAAAATGAACCAAACCCACACCCATCTCAGCCTGAGGTTTTTCCGCGAAATGACATTGCCCGGAAAAACTTGAAATTCCGTACCAGGTGTCGGTCATGCTAAAGTTAGTGTGGAACACACCTCAAAAATATAAAAATCCAGCCTGGGCCAGTACCCAGGTTTGTTATTTTAGGGTCGGCACTGCTGTACGGCTGTGCGTACGTCCCCGAAATATGTTCGGGCGCGCGGAAAAATAAATATGCCTGGTTTGGATTTTCTCCGCGTGCTCGACCGGCGCGAATAACGCCCCCCCTCCCCTCTCGCCTCTCACTACACGAGCTAGACAATCAGAATAGGGTTTTTTTTTAATCGTTTTTTCTGGCTATGCGAGGCAATCAATCAAGCTCATCCGATTAGGTCGTTGTGGTAACCTTTGTCTCTTTTTTTTAACTTAGCTTCTTCTGTTGCTTTTTTTTCTTCGTTTTTGGTTTGCGCCTTACTTACCAAAGAGTCATCCCACGGTAAGGTTGCAGCAGAAAGTCCTTGAGTTCCTCACATGGGGAACTCAACATCTCACCCGAAAAATGAGTTCTCACCCGAAAAATGACTTCGAAGGAATTCGTTCGCACAACCCGACCAAGCTTTTATGCCTTAGTCCTGAAAAAAAATGTACTCGTGAAATTACTTCATTGACAGGCAGCTCTTCACATGAGGAACTCAATCGCCCAGGGAATTTTTGGCGCAAAAAATGCAACCCCTGCCGTGGGATGACTCCAAATGTATATGACTTTTTGTATTATGTTGTTTAGCTTTAGGATGAGTCATCAGGCTTTATGTTTCTTCTTTTTCTTTTTATTCTTGTGCGTTTTTTTTATTTATTTTTATATTTATTTTTCGCTTGTTGTGTTTTGCTGTTTCGTCTAATGTATTTTTTTGGTCGTTTTAAATTTGTTTTGTCTTGCGCGGGCACCGCAGGTTTCGCGACCTGAAGAGCGAGTACGACGCTTTGGACTGTGTGGTCCTGGGCGTGAGCGCGGACGACGAGGTCAGCCACACCAACTTCATCGCCGACCTTGGTTTGAACTTCAGCCTACTGGCGGACACCACCAGGTGGGTTCACACAACGAAAAAAAATACAATACACACAGCACACACAGCACACACCACAGCACGCAACGCGCCGCACTCACAACACCGACTTCTGCATACCCTTCATGAGGAAATACACAGCCCGTTGCTCGCGCGATTGAAATATCACACAGCTCACAAAGATGAGTTTTGACCAAAATCCGCGGTCTCGCAGCCAAAGTGTTGCTATGCTTCGTATGCCCGTTCAAAATATAAGTAAATACTAAACCCACAACACATACAACACACAACAACACGCGTACTCCACGGTCGAAATACACCTTCCGTTGGCCCCTTACCCAGCAGCCTGAGCTGCTTCAAGTGTCCGACGCCCCGGTGTCGCAGATCGCCGACTGTGTTGGGTTGGTCGCGTCTGCCCTCCAAAGTTCCTAAACGGTTCATGGAACAAATGAAGAATGCGGTAACCACTTGTTCACAATTTCGCAACACACATGCGCGACACTCCCAACCAACCCGCATAACATATACAACACACCCAGCAGCACAACACAACGCTAGCCCAACCCAACCTAACAAAGCAGCACAGCACAGCACCGTATTCGAACAAGGTAAACCGGGACCAGACAAACTCTTACTGACCCGTTAAGTATCTGCGAATCCCCACCCTCCAGTTCTAGAACCGCCTTTTTCTCTTTTATTGTTCCCCTGTCAGTACCTTAGTTATGCCCTGTCATTGTCTCTGCAGCCTCTGCTGCCGCCACCGCCGCCGCTGTCACGTGTATTTCCCTTCACTTTTTCCCTCCTTCGCCAGAGCCAACCAACTGCCCGACCGCCGGCCCGCCCGACCGACCGACCGACCGGCGGTCGGTCGGACGCGCGCCGAAAATAAAATGTCACGAAAAACTGCCGAAGCTGTAACTAAATACCAAAAGTCTTTCTAAAGGCATGGACACATGCTGGTATAAACGTAAAAGTAGGGACCCGACCTTTTCTTAAGGGGCCGTTAACGACCGATCGGGCGAAGGACCGACCAGCTGACCGACCGACCGACCGATGGGCGCATGCCAGACAAAAAAGCTAGCAAAAAGAAACTAACGTAACAGACAAAAACGAAAAAAAGTGTCGCTGAGTCAAACGAAAGAACTAACAAGAACAAAAATTCCGGGTGACGTCACGATTTCAGATGACGACAAATGTCGACCAAAGATTTTCCACCATTGAAAAGTTACAACCTAAAAAATTGACAATCAGAAAACTGCGGGCACGAAATGTCTTTCTCCCTTGCATAAACGTAAACACTAGGGACCTGATCAACTCCTACGGGGCCGTTAAGGAGGAGGACGCTGCAAAGATCCAGCGGAGCACCGTGCTCATCGACAAGGAGGGCAAGGTGGCGGCCGTGTGGAACCCGGTGAGAGAAAGGAGGGGCGGTGCGAGGCAGAGCGCGTTCGTTGTTGTCGTGTTGTTTGCTTGTTTTTGTGTCGAAAGACGGACGATGTCGTATTGTAAGTATTGTTTCGGCCATCTGACGATGTGCAGCATCAGGTTCAACGTCGACCGCTCCTTGACGTTCCCAGAAAGAGGAGGCACTCTAAGCAAAATCCTGGGGACGGAAGAAGGCCGTCCCGCGTGTTACCTCTCATCCGGCGAGGCAACAGCAGCGTACCCGCGTTCACACGGTATCCCCGTCCTCGCCAATGTCGACGATCCCTGGTATGGGAACTTATCTTCCGCGTTCAGGTGCCCTGCCAAGGTACAATGGCTGCCCACCGCGAAGCTCTTCACTGGGGGATGCTGGTCCCTGATCGAAGTATATTCTCTTCCGTTTTATGTCATTGTTATTTTGTTTTTGCGGCTACTTCCTGTCGAACACGAATTGCGACCTGAAGCCATCGAGATTACAACGATACCCAGACGTTTCGGTGCGAATCGAACGCCACCTCGTTCCGGGTCCCGGTAGGCAAGCTCCAGAAACTTCATGCTGTCATCCGTCCTTGGACGATTGGAGCGGTGTGGTATTAATGCCGCGGCGGTGAGTTTACTCGGCGGATGGGGGGATTCCCTCACAAGTGGTTACCCCGACACATCAACTATGAAGAGCTGTTCGCGCTGCTCGAAGTGCTGACAGAGTGCTGTCGAGCGCAACTGAGACAGCTCTGACGCGCGCAGCTGGTGATGGGCGTAGACAGCCATGCCGTGGTGGACGCGTTCACATCCACCCACGGGTTGTGAGTCGGGCTATTCCAGCTAAAGGTAGACCTGGGTTTCGGTCTGTCCCTGCGATGAGTACCGACGGCAGAGGGAATAGCGGCGAGTCGGCGTGGGGGTGAAGCAGGGACCTCCGTCGGTGGCAGTCCAGCTGCGTGATCTAGCGTGGGATATGCACCGTCGCACGCAGAGGTTACCTACAGCAGCAGAACGCATCGCGTTGATTCGGGACGTGGTCGTCTTTTGCGTGACATTCTACACAGGGAAGTGCGGTGTCAAGGTGTCGGTAGCGGTTGCGTCGCAATTATTGCAGATGGCGGGAGGCGAGGGGTTCATTTTCAATTCCCTTTTCGGGATGACGTTACGAAGTTCCTCCCAAGCAGTCGTGGTAAAGGAAGAGCCTAAACTGCCGCGAAATTGGCACGGTCGCAGCCGTGGTAGAGTACCCACAGGCGGCGGAATCCATGCAATGGTCACTGGCATAGAGGTCAGGATTCCTGTTTCCGAGTGTTATATGATGCGGGAATACTGTATATCTGGCGTTGACGCCGGTACAGATGACCACCAACCTCTAGATCAATTTGCGGGCGGCGGGCACGGAGGACATGAAGCGGTACACCGTGCGCTCTTCCGGGTGGGAAGGGTGCCGACCCATAAGATGGACCGTACGGTCATGGGCATTCTCATGGATTACGTGGGGTGACAGTGCGCAACTGTCGCACGCACAGACATAGAAGGTTAACAGCGTCCGCCGCCTTGGCGGGGGTGAAGCTTTCTCGCTGAACGGTGTCCACAGAGGCGGACGTCCTGCAGCTGTCCGCGAAGTTTTCACGTTCGTGCACAGGGTGCGCACGGGGCTATCGAAGCCAAATCTACTAGGAGTCAAAGTACTGTAGAAGTTTGGGTATCATAAGGACGACAAGAAACCCGACGGAAGGATGCTAACAAGAGACAAATAAACCGTGCCTTCAGCGAAGGGCAAAGGGGCAACAAGTATGGGTGTGATCTTATGCCGCAGCAGTGAGGCCTCATTAATCCCAAACTATATACCAGGGTACGAGTTGAAGCGTAGGCGAAATCTTGCAGCAGTAATCTTGGAGCAAAACCCCAGGGACGAGGACGGAAGAAGGCCGTCCCCGGGGGGGAGGAGGGGGTACTCATTTGTTGCTTGCCTTAGTCATTTGACCATTGACCACCCATCCCGTTCGAGACGGAGCACCGTTCCTACTCCTAATAGATACCTCCAACATTTGGGCGCTCATTGCGCTTCTTCCATATACTACATATACACTGTTTGCTTATCCTATCCCCGTCCTGTTTCGCCGCCTTCGGCCACCATCTATCTCCTAGAATAGCGGTCGTTTTCTCGCTACTCTCTAGTCTCTACCAAACTTTTCCATGTCGCATACGTCTAATTTCCTCATCTCCCCTAACGCATCCCGTTTCTCCTTGGATATTTCGCATTCTCCTACTATATGAGTCCTACTCTCTATTGTTGTGCCACACGGGCACATATCTGTAGCCACGTCCTCCTCCTCCCGACTACTGGTATATCTCTTTCTTCTTTCTGGTAGGTCCAGGTCCCCTACACGAAATCGCAGTTTTAGCTTTTTCGCGTAATCCATTGGACCGTGCAGATACGTTTTCGCTCGAATATCTTTCTTCAACCCCCCGTATATCTTTAAGTCCTGCTCCTCTTTCGCCTTATTTCTCAGCGCTTGCCTTTCCCTTTCTTGTACAAGGTTCTTTCTTTTGCTTCTGCCTTGTACCCGCCAAACTTCTCCGTAGACAGTACCGCTTCTTGGTCTCCCCCTCAATCCTTCCATATTTTCTCGACTACGTTATCCCATCTTGTTCCAGCTCACCCTTTTGTTATTTTCTCCCATACAGCCCTATCAACTATGGCTGGCAGCCTCTATTCTGGCATATGTCTTTACTTTATATTGCTATATCAACTTTCTCACGTCTCTATTTGTTTCAAGTGGGTACATACCTAGTTCTGCTCCTAATACTGTAGTGCTCGTCGCCCTCGTAGAGCATCCTAGTATATTTTTAGCTGCTGTCATCTCAAGGTTTCCAGTTGTTTTACGAACTTCGTGTTCCCTTCCCATACTTCTCCTGCATACTCTAGGCCGTCCCCGGGGTGGGAGAAAAGCTTGTTTACTGTTTAGAAAAAGCAAGACGATCTCACATGCATCGCCGGCTCCCGTGCAGCAGCTCAAGAGAGTAGGAAGAGCTTAGGGAAAACAGACCATCCCGCCCGCCCATCATTGTGCGCGAGACACGCCGACAACGACATCAGTTTATTTTGTAGTATTTATTTTACCGGGGTAACTACTCGCTGCGACGAGGTGCCGCGTTGATTACCGTCGAATCAACGCGGCGGTAGTAGCCCTGGGTGAGAGTCTCTGGCTGATCGCGGCAGAAAGGCCTCATTGATCTCAAACTATATACGAGTTAAAGCGGCGGCGAAATGTTTCAGCATAAAACTGAGGGAAACCAGAAACAGTCACTTATGTACCAATTTTCGGCTTAGTTTTATTTTTATTCGAGCGAAGCGAGTTTCTAATCTACACCTGGGCCTCGCAATATCGGCTCCCATAAAAAAAATATAGTTTGCGTGCGTGTCTTCGACTAAACTTGATTTTAATGTGGAATCATTTGATTTTAGACTGCAGGTCTAGGCAGACCACCACGGAGCAACAAAACACACACACAACACACAGCAGACCACACGGGCAAAAACAGCAGCACACACCGCTCACACAGCCGGCACACAGCGCTCACACAGCGGGCAGCACACAGACAACGGGCGCAGCGGGCGACAATAGTGGCCAGCGGAGAGCGGGCATGGAGAGTTTGTGCCCGCTAGGGGTGTGTCCGCTGAGTGTATCTACTGCTGTCTCGTGGTGAGAGTACGTCATCATGTTCCTAATCTACACCTGGGCCTCGCAATATAGGCTCCCATGAAAAAAAAATAGTTCGCGTGCGTGTCTTCGACTAAACTTGATTTTAGTGTGGGATCATTTGATTCGAGCGAAGCGAGTTTCTAATCTACAACTGGGCCTCGCAATATAGGCTCCCATGAAAAACACACAGCAGACCACACGGGCAAAAACAGCAGCACACACCGCTCACACAGCCGGCACACAGCGCTCACACAGCGGGCAGCACACAGACAACGGGCGCAGCGGGCGACAATAGTGGCCAGCGGAGAGCGGGCATGGAGAGTGTGTGCCCGCTAGGGGTGTGTCAGCTGAGTGTATCTACTGCTGTCTCGTGGTGAGAGTACGTCATCATGGAGAGACTCCGTTGGGGGCGATTGACCCAAACTCGGTCCGTGCGCCAACGCCAGAAGGGCGACAGCAGGCACGGCGGAGGGGCTTGAATGGGACCTCTACCTAGCTAAGGGAGCCAAGGTCATGCTCACGAAGAACCTGAACCAACAAATTGGACTCGTGAACGGCATTCGAGGCCAAGTCGTCGAGTTGGTGTTTGCAGACGACGCGCCCCCGCCGAACCTCCCCCTTTACGTTGTCGTCAAATTCAGAGGGTACTCAGGGGGGGTATGGTCGTCTCAGGAGAGATATAGAGGGTGTGCCGATTTCTCCCGTAGACACTACTTGGCAGGACGGGGGAACGCAGGTCAGGACGCAACTGCCGTTGAGGCTCTGCTGGGCCAAACGTCACATCGGCTCTATTCCACCTGTTGTGCCCCTCGCAATCACACGAACCAATGGCCCGTGGACGCACACGTCTGACTACAGTTACATCTGTCAGCTGTCGCTCGTTTTAGCGACAGCTATATTGTATCTTTTTTTGCTTTTTCGAGAAACCGGCCATGTGCGATCGCTGGCAGCTGGCTGAGCACCAGCCATATAATCCTGCTCTGG
The DNA here is from genome assembly GCA_012845835.1 of Undaria pinnatifida. Classification (NCBI taxonomy): domain Eukaryota; class Phaeophyceae; order Laminariales; family Alariaceae; genus Undaria; species Undaria pinnatifida. Next base: position 19,145,605 of record JABAKD010000025.1, on the reverse strand, counting down.
CAATCCCTCGCGAATCCAGAAACACAACATTCATTACAAAAGAAAAACGTCATTCGTGACGTCTATCATTTGACGTAATGTCACACGTTGCAAAGGCGAAAAACATGTACCTGGTATGTTGCTGGGAAAAAAACAAACGGCAGCAGCTGATGAAACATATGTAGACTATAGCTCCAAATATAACGAAAGGTGCAACAGAAGGCACGCCAGCAGGCACGGAAGTCTTACCGGCCAGCGGCGTCGAATTGGTGCATAGTTCTATTCATTGGTTAGTCACGAATCGGGTTTCACAGTTTTCATATTTATTCTTCTATTTATTTCACTTTCACGATCTGTGATAAATATCACGATTCGTGAAAATATCACGCTGTTTGATCTCGATTCTTGACAGTTTTGTTCGTTATGAATGGCCATTACTACCCCGAATTCGGTCGGACTGCAAGACACGCCTTAGCCGAATTACGGGGGAGATCCGAAATCGGGGACGAATCAGGCAGTTTTTTTTGTTGCATCTCGGTGCGGTATGCAGCGTTATTTTTCACACAACGAAACGGTGCGCACCCCCCCCTCCTTTACGTTTTTTTGTTTCACAGGTAACGGGAGCAGAGCAGCACCCCGTTGAGGTTTTGGAGAAGGCGCGACAAATGTCCTAGTGCTAGGCGGCCTGTCAAGAGCGAGTTGAGGACGCCGCTTTGTGGTTTACCGACAAACTCGGGGGACGATGCGGCTTGTCGCCGACGGTGTCGATGCTGTTTTTTATTGACAGCGTTGGCGCTAGTTGTTGACAACAGAGTCGGAGCGATGGACAGTGATTTGCGCGCTGCTGTTTTCAAAACGGCTCATCGCTCACAGGGTCTGGTCGCACATTTATTTTTCCTCTACAAGAGTCGAAGCGGAGTATTATTGACACAGCCGGCGCAGATTGTTGCTGACAGTGTTGACGTTGGTTGTTCCTTGTAGACTCGATTCGGATAGCCGGTGACAAAGCCGACGCTACTTGTTGCTGTCAGTCGAAGCGATGACGATGGCGATGGGCGGTGATTTGTTGATGGACAACCTTAGCAGCCTGCTGCTATCGTCCAGTCCGGCTTATTGCTATTGCTGACAGGGTCGAACACTTTTTGTTGTTGTCGACAATTTAGTCGAAGTGATTGATTGCTGACCACAGGCCGACGCTGGTTGTTGGCTGACAATGTCGAAATGGGTTGTTAACAACGCCGAAGAAGGCTGTCATTAATAGTGGCAGATTCGAGCTGGGTTGTCGCTGACAGGGTCGAACGAGGTTGTTCAGTGCCGATAGCTTTCCCCCCTGAAATACGAAAGGGATTACCTGTAACCACTGCAACGCTATCATCTTGAACACTACTGTATCATCTTGTAGCTCTCACTAGGAACTCGCGCTGATGGAGACTTGTACCTGTCTTGTCATCAACTTCGCGCGTTGGCGGGGAAGTCGAAAAAATGTCGCGAACAATGCGCAAGCAGTACGTGGTTACGTTGTTTTTGGAGCAGTCCGGTGGTCGGATGGAACACGGAGATTCGGGCACGAAAGGCTGGAAAGGAGCCCACCCCCCCTTCATTTTGCGCCGTCTTAGCTCAGAACCTCGTCTCTTTCGTAACTGTCACGCACTGATTTCATATAGTTCTTCCTCGAAAAAGAGGGTGGGGTTCTTAAGGGGTTAACCATCACAATGAGGAACGGCACGGCATCGCAAAGCGACACACTCCTGCAAAATTTAACTACGACTAGACAGACAGGCCTTCCTATGAACAAGGAAACCCCGCGAAAGACGCCCTACAAATAGGTTTTTCAAGTGACACGCCTTGCAAAACCAAATTACAGGTGAAACTCAGTTACGAACAGACAGACAAGCCTCCCAAAAAACAAGGAAATCCCACAAAGTCCAGTCCCGAGGCTTTTCCTAGAAAATTCGGTACGAATTGACAGGCAGGCCTTCGAAGGAGTAAGAAACCGTACAAAGCCCAGTTTCGAGTCTTGAGTAACAGACAGGCCTTCCAAATAACAAAGAAACCGCTCCACAGCCCAATCTTTATACTTCGTGGGGAACAGACAGGCCTTCCAATGAGCATAGAAACCCTACAAAGCCCAGTTTCGAGGCTTCTTAAGGATCTGCAACAGTCTGTCCTCCTCCGACCCCTCTTCCGGGATGTGGTTGTAGGTCCAGGACACGAGAGGCGGCGCGGACACCATGATCGACTCCACGCGCCCTCCCGAAAGGCCAAACTTTACCCCTGCAATCAACCGCGGAGGAGGGGTTGACAAATCCAGCGGGCAACAAGGGAGGGCGAAAAGGAAGGTTTTGACGGCACGATTTAGGCGTACGCGAGGGACGGGGTGGGGGGGGGGGGCGACAGACCGAACTTTACCCCCGTAACCGCCGGGGGGGGGGGGGGGGGGGGGGGGGACATCAAGGTTACAAAAACAAGGGGACGGGAAGCAAAGTTTTGACGCGATGACTTAGGCGTGCGTGGGGGGGGTGGTGTGGGGGCGCGGGGGTAAAGTATATTGCAGTTTAAAGAGGGGCGGAGGCAATGACGAGTACCACTGCGCGATCATCATCAGCAGCAATACCAACACCACTAATCGTAGCAGCAGCGGCAGCAGCAGCAACAACAACCACAACATCATCGCCAACACCACCAATACCACCACTAACCACCAATACCACTACAGTAAACACCACCACCACGACCGCCAACACCACCACCGTCACCAACACCACCATGAAGAGTAAAAAAGTAAAGATGTTCGATGTCAAATTTTACGTATCACAACAGCTGCGCGCGCTTACGCATAATAAGCACGCACACGCCATATCATACGGCACTACAGTCAAGTACTACACCACACTTCTTCTTGTCACATCTATCCCTATTACATAGTACAGAAAACGCGTCTGTCTTTGTGTCATCATGGTCTCACGATCCACAACGTTTCAGTCCCACCCCGCGGCATGGGTAGCTAGGGTTGGGGGCACAACCAGCAAAACACTAGCTCTCATATCGCACCGAGTCGTGGCCGTCGCGTGCTGAGCATTGCCGACCATCCCGAGGCCGTCCTGACAGCCATCAAGCCGGCCTTGCTGTCGGTTGAAAATTTTGAATTACGATTCGGGCCGCTGATTGGCCTATCAAATCCCTGCCAGAGGCAGCTGGCAATTTTCTTGAAGAGTGGTGCTGAGCAGAAATATTGCAGCCTTGGAGCCATCGAGGTTCCGCCGCACCCGGGGAGGATAGGGCCCTATCTTCGTTTCGGAAATCCATCTATATAAAGACACCATCGACCAACCGGGGACGAGAATGGCGACCCCCCGGGTCGATACCGCTTCGAATGGCGTGGATATCCCGACTCCATGGGCTCATCGCTGATTGGCTGGGGCCCGTTGAGCCAGCGGCACCCGGGGATAATAGAATCCCATCTCCGGACCAGAAATCCTTCCATACATATACGAACCCAACAATCCGGGGACGAAAACGGTCATCCAGGGTCGATACCGCCCCGCGCGTTGTAGAAACCCCACCCCCATCGGCTGATTGCTGATTGGCTGGAGCTCATGGAGCCAGCGCACTGGGAGAGTTGCCCCTCGGGGCAAATTTGATGTCCCGCCGCACCCGGAGAGGGTAAATTATTATCCCCCGAACCAGCAATGCCAGCAATATTTCCGTACATATGCAGCCCCAAGACCCCGGCGACGAAAACGGCGATACCCCGGGTAGATACCGCCATGCACGGTATGGAAACCCCGACTATGCTAGCTGATTGCTGATTGCCTGGGGTTTGTGGAGCCAGCGCGCGGCAGGAGTTTCCCCTCTGGGGGAAGTCGAGATCCCGCTGCACCCGGGGAGGACAGACGATTCCCGCATCAAAAATCCTACATCTACAACTCCAACAACCCGGGGACGAAAACGGAGGGCCCCCGAATCGATGCTGCCCCACGCGGTGTGGAAACCCAACCCCACCAGTTCTGGATAACTGTTGATTGGCCGGGGTGCGTAAGGCCTGCATACTGGGGACTGCGGAATATCTATAGCACGCGGCTAAATAGTAGTTGATACTGTTGTAGCAGCAATAGTAATAGCATTAACAGTTGTAACGTTTCCCCGTGGCGGAGAAGTTTACTACTGTTTCTGTGCATTTGATACCATGTAAATACTGCCGGTCAGTGACTACAGCCGGAAATGCAAGGGCCGTTAGGTGCTTATATTTACCCCTCAATGATCCTTACATCTTCGCGCAGAGAGTGGAATACCTTACCCAACTACTGCCGGCAATGCAGATCTAGCGCGACGGGCAGAGCCGTGGCCGTACCGTTAGTAAGCATAAAGTCTGTTACGTTTACACTGGCATTTAGCCATCTCCGACCATTTTTCCAGTTTTTTTTTCTCGTTGAAACACTTCATGTTTTCGGGGTGGAAGCCCACTAATAATAGCGTACCTCGATCGTAAAGAAGATTGAATTCTAGGTACCGACCCCTCCGCATGAGCTGCCACTGCCTCTGCCACTCGGTGAACGGCAGTCGCCCGCGGCGCTCTGCTAGAGGGAGGAAGCTCGGCATGAAACCCAAGGCCACCTCTCGGACGAAAGCTTCAACGTCCTGCCATGGACAAAATACGTAGACGGAGGCAAGGTAATAGTGGGGAGGAGGGTTAAATAGACTTGGGGGGGGAGCGGTGCAATGGTTCCAATGGCAATAATAAAGGCGCAGGGGACGGTTCAAATGTCCAGGCTTCAGCCTGGAGTCTCCCAGACGGAACCTATAAAAAGCGTCGTAATTAGCTACTACGGTTCAGAGTAAGTAAAGCGGCATGACTAACTGCTCCGGTTTAGAAAGTAAGGAAAAGTACAAGAAACTGCTGGTACGAATTAGAGTCAGGAAGTCAGGAAGTGTACCAAAACAATATAGTCCACAGCAGCACATTTAGACGGGAAAAAGGTTGCAGTGGGGGGGACAGTCAAGTAGACGTGGAGGGGAAAGCGGTGCAGTGGTTCTACTAGCAACTAAAAATGCAGAGGGGGGAGGTTCAATACCAACAACGACAACGACACAGCAGCGAGTGACAGAAAAAAAACGGAGTAATGCGGCTTCAAGGAGTAGAACACCTGTAAAAATGCGCGACTGGAGAGTCGCGCAGCTTTGCAAATATAATTATGGAACCCTAAACTGATCGAACTCGCAGCTGACGTATTTGAAACAATTTGATCATTACAACCAATCCGCAGCATAAACGTTGAGAGAGTAGCAATGTGATACCATTGCACACCGACCCCTGCCTGTCCCCTGCCTACCTTCCCCTCCCCAGCCTCCCCCAGGTGTTCCAGGTCGTCGAAGAAAATTCCCCCGACGCCCCTGTGCTCCTTCCTGCGGCCGATCAATCAAAGATTTTTAACCGATTTTTCAGCCGAAAAAAAGCTATTAACATATACCATATACTGCTAATGTAGAACGCGCCTAACATAACACGCACCTTGCCACAGCAGCGGCCGGGGTTGCTGGGCATGGTCGACGCTGCTGTAATCGTCACGTGTTATTGGCACTGCTGTTTTTTTCCTTTCCCTCTGGAGCATCTACAGGGGGTAACTATTAATAGTTGGCGTTACCTCATTGGGATGAAGAAGTAGTCGTCCGCCCACTTCTTGAATTTGGGGTAGGCCTGGCGGCGCGGCGTTTTAAGTGCACAGAGAGTAGGAGCGGGGAGGAGGGGAAGGGAGGGGAAGGGAGGGGAGGGGAGGGAACGGGGGGGGGGGGGGAGGGGGTTTACTCAGTTTGTGCATGGCCGTAGTCGTATGACCACAGACCCCCGCATTCCTACTATGCCGGGACGGAGCACGTCGGGATTTCACCAACCAGACAGACATTGCTTGTACCAAGCGCGAAGGGCCGGGAGGTGTTCGGCGAGTCGCATCAAGGGTGAACTGCATCCTGCCAAGAACCGCTCGTAAGACGGACTTCAGCACCTTGTGCCTACTTTCTTGTTTACGGATGAAAGCGCCAATGAGCGCCAATGAGTTACTTTGTTTTTTGGTGTGACCACTCCAGAGACCGCAATGGGTATTACTATGTAACTGCCTCGTGGGTGCCTTACCATATTCACACCGAGGGGAACGGGGGGGGGAGGATACACTAGTGGAACGTGAACGACCTGGTTCATTTTCGCCAACAAAAGCACTCTAATGTGGGAGCGCCGAGCACCAGTCCAACATGGAAACGGCAATCTTCTTTCGACAAGTGCCTGCCGAAAAATTCTATTATTACTACTACGTACCAGGTAAAATAACATGAGTTGTGCAAAACGTATCCTACTCAAACGCCAGGTAGTTTTCCCCCGCATCACGAGGTGCAGGTAACTCGCTTTGGGTTCAATTATACTTCCACGTACTCCGCCGTCCAAAACGTTGATTCCTCTTTTTTCTTGTGCGCGCATAATCAAACCCTAAGTCCAAGTACTGTTGGCAACAGATCTGTTGGATTCCCTTTTTTTTAACACACACGATCTAACTTTAACCCATTCCCAACTCCTCAAATTGTCCTATTGAACAGTCTAACTCCAAATGTTTTGTCCCCATGTCGTGAGTGTGGTGCTAAATGCGGCGCTAAATGGGGTATCTCGTAGTGTAAAATAGACCTGTCACCCGAAACGCTCTCAAACCCCGTCCAACCATGGAATTCCCAAGTGTAAGGGTGACCGCCCCGAAACGCATACGTGCAGCAATAGATCAATAGATGCACCTCCTCGAACTGATGCCCTGGTATAAAGAAGGCGGCGCAAAGACGGATCCTGCCGGGCATGGACGGGGGCCTGGCTTGGCAACGCTTGGACAGTCTCACCCCTCACAGAACACCGTACAGTTTCACGCATTTTTTCCTCTGGCCCCCTCCCCCCGTCCTTCACCGGACACCCGACGGCGGACTCTTCGCGCTTGGTGTTGGTGTAAGCAATGTCTGTCTGGTCGGTGATAACTCGACGTGCTCTGTCCCAGCATTGTAAAAGTGCGAGCGTCTAATAGTTATGGTCTCAAGACTACGGACATGCATGATACGAGCACCCCCCCGCGCGCCCCTAGGGGACACGCCCGATGGACACCCGTACCTGTTGATCATAGCGGTCGCAGATATCCTTGTAGAAGCGGTGGAAACCCTCCACGTCCCCGTCGTTCAGGTAGTAAGGGGTCAGATCAGCGCCCCCTCCGAACCACCCTTCTCCCGCCACCTAGGCGAGGAACCCCCCCCCCCAAAAAATACAAAATCATTGAAAAAAACGCACTTGGTTACTTGAAAACCGCGTTTGTTTCATGGGGGGAAAAAAACATCTGTTTAGTTGAAAAGTATCTGTCGCAAGCTATGGACGAGTGCTGGGATATAGATAGAGGCGGCGCTTTCGGCCAAAAAATAAAAATCCGAATTACTGGAGCTCCTTAACCCCCCAAAAGCCGTTGGAATGCCATCGTTTAGTTATGTTTGCACCGTTAAGTTCGACGTATTTTTTATGCCTAGGTCATGAGCCTGTTTCATCGAGTTGCACTCTTCAGTTTTCTCAAAACCGTCAATTTGCGGGTGAGGTGCCGAGCTGTTTCAACGCTTCGCTACTGGAAACCTTTTTTTTTTAAACAAAATTATTTGAAGTTAGTATAGGAAGGGATTTGGGGTCTCTGAAGGGGTCAAGTGAGGACCCTCGGAAGGCAAATGATGCCCTCCATCGTACCGTATGTCTAAGGTATCAGGGTACGTCTTCACCTACCTTTGTTTTTCTAGGCTCCTTCCTCATTTTTTTAACCCAAAACTGATTTTTCATAACTCATTGCACATTTTGATCCCATGGGCGGGGGGGAGAGGGGGGGAGAGGGGGGGTGGGGGGAGGGAGCGGAGGGTGAGCAGTGACAAGCAAGGGAGCGAAGATGGCATTTCCTCCATCCGTCGCAACAAGCTTAGGTTAGTGTGGGGAACTTGTTGTAGCGGCGACCCACTCCCCACAACACGAAACAATTAACCCACCTAGTGCACCTCCATCACCCTACCCACCACCTCTCACTGACATTTGCTCCTCTTTTTGTGTGTTTGCAGCTTCAACTTTTCCGGTTTGCGGCATCAGAGGTCTTAATACATTACTCGGTTCGATCCGCGTTACTCGCTGGGCGTTACTCTGTTCGCTGGGCGTTGCTCGATTCACTCGAACCCAGTATATTTCTGCAGTCTCAGAACACTGCCTGCTGCCGCAGGCGGTGTAATAGCGCTACTGCTTGAGGCTGCCAGTGGGCAGACCTCATGCCTGCAGCTTCCACTTTCTAGTTTCAAGCATACTATGCTATACATATGATATGACACCTGGGTGGTAAAAGCCCCAGGTACATACGACATATGATATCCGTCGCCAAGCACAACACACGAGGTATTTTCCGTAGCCACGACCGAAGGGAATTTCCCCGCATAATCCCGTATTGTACCGCACCACAATACGCCGCATTGCCCCACACTATTAGCACAGCACACTTCCCCGCAGTGCAAACGCACCATACTCTAGCGCATAGTCCCACACCACATTGTATCACGTTGCTCCGCATCATATCGTACCGCATTGGCTCGCATCGTATTGCGCCGCATTTTCTAGGATTGCGCCGCACGCCATTGCACCGCACCTCACCTCCAAGTAGCGAACGTCCGCCCGGAAGGTGGGCACGAGGGGGCTGGCCGTATGAAACACAAGCGACATCGCCGCAGCCGAGTAAGCCTGCCCACCACCAATGTCGATGTTCGCCCGCCCTCTTGAGCTCATCGCCTGACGTTCCATTCAGCGTGCCATTAACCCAGCGTTTCCACGTTTCACATCGTTTCGCGTTTTACATCATTTTCGCGTTTCAAAAGATCACATGGGACGGAGGGGAGGAAAGGGGAAGGGACGAGAGGGGAGGTGAGCGCCGGTGGGGTGGGTAGGGTAGGATAGGGTAGGGGTGAGCTGAGTAGAGTATCCACATGTTTTGAATCATAGAACCATAAAAAACCGGCATTCCTTGACTATACGCTCTCCTGCAAATCGGCCGTAGCCGGCGACCCGATAAACGGTTCGGAGCATTGCTTTCTTCGCAAAACCTCTAACGTATCATGGCCAGATTCCCTTGTGCTGTTTTCGATCAGTCTACCCTCCACATTTATCTTCCGCCACACGCGTTGCATTGCTATATACCATGTATCGGTCGGCTCCAATCGCATGCAACCGAAACAAACTAAGAAAACAAGTGGTAAAGAGGCGCGCTCCTCAATCAATGCAGTGAATAAATTTTTACATCAAAACGTCGGTGCAAGCCGTAGCGACAGCAGCAGCAGCAGCAGCAACAGCACCATGCTTTTTGCGGCTGGGGATCGGTCACTTCTATTATTGTGGGACACTTCATACGGAAAGCACGTCGAAATTAAATGTCGTGGTTACAGCATCGACAACACGAGGCATCCCGGGCTGATGGAATAGGCAACATGTCCAGAGATGCAGAGAGAGATTATTGGGCGCTTGTACTATCTGCTGCTGGTGTTGCTCGCTCTTCCCCCCGAAAAGGGATACTGCAGTAGCTACCGCCGCCTTATGCGCGTCTTCGCGATGTTTCGAAGCGTGTGGGCGAAATAAAGGCGTACCGCTGCAGCTACCGCCGTCATTGTAACGTCTTCGCGACTGCTTTGAAGCGTGTGAGTGAGCACATGTTGTCACTGCCGTTAAGAACACGACAGTACTGTAACTTTAGACCCTATGGGGAGGGGGGAGAGCGCCGAAAAGACGTGAAGGTTGTAGAGTGTATACAGCATCGCCCCCACCAAAAAAGCAGCCCTTCCTGCTGGGGTAGTGGAAAACATGTCCTGTAGGAATGAGTGCATCGTAAGGAAATCTTCGACAAGCGCGCCACGCGTCGCGTTGACAATACACTCGTACTCTGCTGCACGCTCTCCGTGTTAGATGAAATCGCACTCTTACGGGAGACCACAAGCAGTAATCAGAACCGACGATGGACGCCAAAAAACGCAATTTCCCTCCCATGTTTTTGACCCTATTTGGTTCTGAATACTATGTTGCCCCGTATTGGTCGTTTCTTTGGGCGCTATTTCTGGGTCCCAAACAGGCTAATACAGTGTTGAACGATATTATACCTGCGCTCTTTCTGGGGTGAGCACTCCGTGTACAATGGACACGCTGCACGCGGCCTTCTCCAGCAGTTCCCCTCCCTCCAGCACGCGGGTGATGCCGAACCCCTGCACCACAACACAAAGAAGCACAACAGCAGTGGAGCGATAGATTTACAGTACATCGACGGGCCAAGTACAACTTCGTGCGCGAGCCTCACAGCATTACTACCCCCAAGTTCATCCCCCTCCCCTTCATGCGACTCGCCGAACGCCTTAAGGCGCTTCACGCTTGGTGCACGCAATGTCTACCTGGTGGGTGAAAGCCTGATGTGCTTCGTCCCGGCATAGTAGATAGTAGGGATGCGAGGGTCATACCACTATGGTCATACCACTACGGCCATGCATGGCATGCTTATTACCCCGCTCTTCCCCGGACACGTAGCAGCAGCAGCATCGGCACCAGCAATGGGTGGCGGATCGGTGCAACGTGTCAATACAATGGCGGCTACGTACTCTTAAGCTCTATGATAAAAGTCGCGCAGCGAATGTGTATGGATTGCTTTGTGCCGTCGGCTGTTGTATATGCAAGGAGCGCTTGGGGTACGGTAAGTGTATGAGCAGCAGCATCGATATCACACTGCGGTACGTGTACGTAGATTAGCAGTGCGTGTATACGAAGTATAGGAGCACTTGATCACTTCATACCAGCAAACTAAGCCGTCCAAACAGACGTCACAGGTCTTCACCAAATGAGTCAGGAGACGGCATTTATGGGCGTCGCCAGTCACAGTCACACCCTTACGATCTCCTACACTATATTAGAAAAAATGAAAAAATACACTTCAGCTGTGAGATCGACCAAAAAGGTGTTTTGATCCAAACTCAGCTTTGTAAGCTGCGTCTGATACTTCGATCGCGCGTGTTACGGGGTTTGTATATATAGTAATACATTACGTCTAGACGGCCGTTCGTCACAAGTCTAAACTGATGTCGCCTATCTCGTGATCTCTTCAGTCTTTACTCGTGATATCATACTCATATCGTAGAAGCGTGATGAATGGTAACATCACCTACAGCGTATCACATATCATAAATATCTGGTAGCTACGAGTGGGCGGTGCAAACAGAGCGATGCAGCAGGGGTCCGCCAGCAAGGCGGCGGTGTCCCAGAGCTGTATGACCGCCTTATTGGGGAAAGTCGCCTTATTCATTCCGGGATATGGGTGCAACTCCCCAGTCGTGTCAAGCGATTTTGACCGCCTTATACCGGGATACCGCCTTATATAGGGATACCGCCTTCTTGGGAGACCCCTACTGTGGTGACATCAACGCGATGGGCGCGATAGAAATGGGTCACGCAAGGCGCCGCTTTGCGACCGCCCGTATGACATGAACCGCTTCCGAGAGGTATAATATATTGTGCCAATCGTATGCCACCATATTTCCCTGAATTCGTAGACAGCAGCGGGTGTGTGGCTAAATCGGTCGATATCAGTAGCCCACCTGGCCCTGCTCGACCGCGGTGGGTTCGAAGGGTGGGTCTTTTTCGGGACTCTTCGACGCATCGGGCGGAAATGCACGAATTTGAAAGCCACGGGGGTGTTTCGGCAAGATTCCTTGCATAAGTACATGTCCTATGTAAAATTTTGCGGCAGGTGGGTACGGCACCCTGAGACCTTACGGTAAGTCCAAGTAAAGATCGACGGCACAATCGATCGGTGTTCCCGTTCAGCGGAGCTTTGGGATTGGGGCTCTGAAGCTGCATTGATTGGACGAGATCATGCAAATTGGTGGCTAGATGACGGGGAAGATGGCGCGATACAACGTGAGGTCTATCACTCCTAGGAGGGTGGTGGGGACCAAGCGTTGACGGGACCAGGCCTGGGACAACGCGTACGACCTGATGTTGGCACCGGTTTTCGCGGAAGACTTTGCCGTCCACGCACGAGCATAAGGCTACAAGTAACGTAAGTTTGGGTGAGGTGGCTCGACGGTGGTCAGTAAGGGTGTAAGAATTTTCGGCGGGACCAACGGCCGGCGCAGGAGGCCTCATCCAATTCAACACTAGCATTAAGTGGTCCGTAACGGAGAGAAATAATGATAAAGTAATATCGTAATCCAATCAGACGAGTCCAAACTGTGGAACAGAGGTTGGAACCACACCTTTGATGAGATCTACTTGAAAATCTGTGTCGCAGCCCCTGCAAGACCTCGGTAAGACACGAGGAACGAGCTAAACACTCAAGTTCACCCCGCCCACCCTACATTGAGTATTCTTCTACAGGTTGCGATCATTTCCGGGAAACCCGCAGCGCTGAAGGTGCCTCAGTCGAGGGCGCCCTCAGCGCGCGTGGTATTCCACGGGCGAGGATCTCCTGCCGGCACAGGAGGCCTCATCTAATCCAATACTTACATTAAGTGATCCGTGACGGAGAGAAATAATACTACAGGAAAAATCGAGAAAAAATCGGCATCGATCAGAAATCGGACGTATGCCCCGCAGTGAGGTAGCAGGGCTGCAGTGTACCATGTATGGTGTACAGTGCAGAGCAGTGTCCAACAGTGTGCCGTGTCCAGTGTGTTTGTCAAAATCGTCATCGTCATCAGACGACCAGGTAACAGGTCGTGAGCCAAGCCTACGACAGCTATTCATATAGTAGTGCAGATCACCTTCAAATCGGCGTGTTGGCCTTGGCTGGCAGCATCCAGTGGGTTCACCGACCAATACCCATCACGAGGACCGCAGACCACGCGCGGATTATGTACCGCGCAGCATTGTGACGCTTGGTATAGGCTACCAGTAATCAATCGGCAGAGCGGTAAGCTGGCAGGACTTTGCGACGAATAACTATCAGGTACTCGCTGGGCGGCATATGCCGACTAGCTGACTCTGGCTAGCCGACCAACTATTAATAACTGAATCTGATGAGCAAGTCGGCTGACTTCATCAGCAAGTAGGCTGGCTTGACCATCCAGCTGAAGTCAACCGACTTCCAGACAGCTGTTCGTAGCTGACTACATATGGCGAAGGCATCATATTGATACTGTCGCATCATCACCACGACAATACGTTTTTTCGTTGCGAGCGATCTGAAAATAAACCCTCGGGTGACTTCCGTCGGCGGTTGATGCTATGCTTGTTTTTCATAAAAGATTGACGAGTGTTGGTCGTGCTGATGTTCTCGTATCAACACAAATTTGATAGCAAAGCACAGCAAGCCGAAAGTTCATCGTCATGTTAATTTTCATGTCCTCCCATTCCCATCGGCAACAACGAGAACACTCGTCAACCGTTGCTATCCCGATGCTAGCAGATACCCTGGTATGTACATACCTGACCTACACGTAATATGAGGACATCGTATCGGAAGTCTACTCTGCAAGTCGACGACAACAATGCCGTATAATACGGAAAGAAGCACGCCTCCCTTAAATAATACACCCCCCCACGTGAGCAGACCGTCACGTTATCTCCAGAGGTACGTCGAATACCACACCCCATACGGAGGTGCGCCTGAAAACATCGTTGAACTCCAAACTTATCACACCGCCTAGTGGGTATCATTCACCCACAACACGCACAGGCATGGGCGCCAGCATGGAGGAAACTGCTTCGCTCCATCAGCGGGGGCCGAACGGGTCTGCGGCCCCGACCTCACCGGTATGTGCTGCTCCCGCGCCCCCAGCAACGACAACGGCGTTTGTTTCCAGGACCAGCCCGGTTGCGTCACCGGTCTGCCACTACCCCCCCTGCTGCTGTGCCTCAAGACCCGACAACCGGTGCCGATACCAGTGGTCGTTTTGTGGCCAATCACGGAACTTGTCGCGAACCGTTGCACATACCTGTGTCTCCAACACAAATCAGTGCGCAATGCTACGGTGTATTGTTCTGGGCGTCGGCTAGAAAAAAAAAAAATGTGACTCTGCTAGACTACATAAAGGTGCAGGTATTTTTCAGCCGAGCACGGGCCTCGGAGGTGCACTCCTCGGGAGTTTCACATAATTAAATACCTATCGTACCCGTAACCCAGGCATGCGGTAATTCAGGCTCCGGCGTCTGTTGAGTAAAACCAACATGAGCTGGAAGGCGTGTTGCGCTCACGCGCCGCAGACCGCAGGCGTGTAGTCCCCCCGCCCCCGGAGCGCCGGTTGAGACAAATAAATGCGACCATTGCATAAATATACGCCCGGAAACCGCTTCACAACGCGCGTTTATAGCCCGTAAAACATTTAGCGGCTTAGAGCGAAAATAACAAAGGCACCTCAATTATCGTTCACGCCTCCGACGCCTGTTGCGCTTGAATTTAACGCCTTGTACCGGTACCCACCTCGGAGGGGCCGTCCCGCTCCCACCGATCAGAACAAAAGCTCGCCCTCCCGTCCGACGTCTCGGCCTGCCGGCATATCACTTCCTGCGTCTCCAGCAGAAACTTGGCGAAGCTATCGAAACGTTCGCTGCTGCTGCTCCCCGGTTGCTTTGCGGCTGCTGTTGCGCCTGATTCTTCTCGTGCTTCTGCTGCTTCTGCTGCTGCTGCTGCAGCTGTTGTTGCTGCTCCTACGCCTGTAGTTGCTGTTGCTGCTGATGCGGTTGCTGCACCCTCGCCCGCGATTCCGCAGTCATTACTGCTGCCGCTTCTGTTTCTGCTTCCATCCACACTGGATGAAGTATTCACCGTACTCATTCCTGCTACCTCTGCCGATGACGCTGTATCATCGAGGGATGCATCCACCGCTGGCAACGGAGCAAGGTGTCTCCATCGCTCTTGTGCCTGTTGTGCTGTTGAACTCCTGCGGGCTTCTCCTCGGATCGTCCCATGTTCCGCTGCTGCTACACTGGGCGTTGGAGTGCCCAGTGCTGGACAGAAACTGACAACGTCTCCGACAATTGCGACTATAAGCAGGAGGCGCAGCGCGTTAGCTGCTGATGTAGGTAGCACGCGTGCCACCCCGTGGCAGCACATGGCCTGAGCTGTGAGTGATGGGATGGAGGATGGAGGATCATGTTTCATGTTTGAACCGGGGTTTCCAAGGTTATACAGAGAAATAGTCTAAACGGGCAAAATTTGAATTTATCCCCTGTCGATATGACGAGAGATGGTGCAAGCCACGACAGAAGCAGAGCTGTTGTGTGGTACCGCTGATGGCAAGACAGTTCAGGCACTCTGGGGGCATCGTCCTTCAGGCGGTGGCCTCGTCGGCTGTTCTCGCGATGCTGTCCGCGGTCAGCAGCATCGGCCGCGTCAGGGCTTTCCAGGCGACTGCAACAACAGCGTACCGATGCAGCAGCAGAAGCTGTGGCCCTTCGTCGGCTTATGGCAGCGGCCTTGCCAACAGCAGCACTCGGCTGACCACGGCGAGAATGAGGGCTCTCAGGACGACCGCGGTTGCCTCCATGACCACTTCTTCCTTGAGCCGAGCTGGGACTGGGAGAAGAAGAAATAGCCAGGTTCGCATGGTGAGAGACACGGAGTGCCGTACGATGCATCTTGGCTGTGTTTTACGATGCGGTGTTCTTTGAGTTGCGTAAACAATAGCTGACTTAAAATGTACCTTCCCCCAACAGTACCTGGTACTTGTAACCGTTTTGGGGTACGTGTGACACCTGGGTGATGCCAAGGTGTCATGTGTCTTGACTCATGATTATGGAGTGGTGATGATCATGGGCTGGGCGGGAACCAGACATCCTTTTACCAGGTATAATTTGGTTTACAAGTCATGATCATGGGCTGGGCGGGAGCCAGACATCCTTTTTACCAGATTTAACATCACCCTGTTGACCCTGATATGATAGCTACACTTAAAGTTGAAAAGGGGAGTCGCCGACCTATGAGGACACACAACCCGTAATACGCGCGATCGGAGTATCACACACAGCTTGCAAAGATGAGTTTCGACAAAATATTCGATCTCACAGCTGGAGTGTATTTTAATTTTTATAATATAGCCCGCCCCCGCCCCCCCCGCCCGATCCCTCTTGTTCAAACGCTCCTCCTAGAATCAAAATCTGCCAGAGTAGTAAACACTACCAGCCAGCTGACATCACCTCATTATATTTCTAGCCATCCATGCCGTCGCTTTATTTCCGCCCCGCCCCCCCCCCTTTTTCTTTTCCCCCCCATTCCCTCTTGTTCAAACGCCCCACCTAAAATCGAAATCGGCCAGAGTAACAAACACTTCTACGCAATTTATATCACGTCATTATCTTTCTAGCCATCCATGACGTAGCTTTAATTCCCCCCCCCAAACCCCAACCCCCCTTTCCCCCCCCCCCATTTTGTCCCCGCTCCCTCTTGCTCAAACGCCCCACCTAACATCGAAATCTGCCAAAGTAATAAACACTTCCACGCAGTTGGTATCACCTCATTATCTTTCTAGAGCCATCCATGCCGCTGCTCCAGTTCATCCCCCCCCCCCCAACACCCCGTCCTTCCTCACCACCCGCACCATCGCCTAGACTAGCACCACGCGTATAGCAAACCCCTACATCTATGCGACCTAAAGCTGTTAAAAACCCTTTTGCCCCACTGCCCCCCCCCCTCCCACCCCCTCCAACACTCCGCCCTCTCCTCACTGGTTGTACGACTTACAGTATATACATGATAATCTGGTGCATTCCTTCCAAAACCGTCAGATTTATCCCCTTGAAGGATTTACAGTTTCCACGCAGTTGCTTTTTGCTACATGCTTTGCTTGACCTGACAATACGTTCAACGTAACATTGTTACAGCAGCGGTATTTGGGCTTCATATTATCACCATGCTCTGTGTCATTCGCTCGCTGTGTATGTAGAAGGGCGATGGATGAACAAGTCGCAATGCAACAGGATATCTGAAAGTGCGAACGAAAGAAGCATCATCACCACAAACGTCGAAACGCCGCTGTTGCTGTTTTTGCTGCTCTTGTTGATGCTGCGCGAAAGGCACAACCCGTGTGACAACCTTCCCTCCCCCCCTTCACTAAGTGGACAGCCTGCCCAATAGGCCGGTACATGGGCACCTACCTGCCAAGAGACGAACACTTCTCGCTGTACAGTTACGAAAACAGAGAGCCGGATGAACCGCGCAGTTCTGTCCAAATGTGTCAGGAGACGGCACTTTCAGCCCTTGACCGACGGCATCAACCGACGGCAATTTTCAATAATTTACCTCGACTGACGCCAAGCTACTAGGTTTTAGTGTTGAACGATAGGTTTTTCACCGGGCGTTTCCCTTGACTGACCGTTTCCTTACCTGGTTAGTTCTAATGGGATTATACCTTGCTACCATTAAAAAAAGTATCCCATCCTACGGTACTTCCAAGTAATTTATGTCCTCTAAAACGCGTGTGCAATTCTGGAGGAGGAATCAACGAATTAACCTTTTTTACCACTGAGAAAATATTCTACACTAATTCTGAGTATTTTTGAGCCTATAAATGTGCGTGCTGTTCTTGGATTACGCTGGCGACTAACAATATGCATGCTTATTTTCTTGACAAAACCAACAGAGCGTCGCACCCCCAGCGACGGCCATCCCGCCGCCGACCAGCGCCTCCGAGAGACCCGCCGCGGCGCGGCCGCCCGTACGCGTGGACGGTGACTACGGGGCCGACCAGATCACGGTGCTGGAGGGGCTGGAGCCGGTGCGAAAGAGGCCTGGCATGTACATCGGCTCGACGGGGCCTAAGGGACTGCACCACCTGGTGTTCGAGGTGGTGGACAACGCCATCGACGAGGCCTTGGCGGGGCACTGCGACACGGTAATCGCTCAGCTTCATTGAGTTATTCGGTAATTGTGGGATGGGGTGGGTGGGGTGGGGGTTGGAGGGGGGCAGGGTGTGGTAGGAGCCTGGCAGCTGGACTGAAACAGAGGTCCGCAGCTGTACTACGGAGTCGTGTTCAGCATGTACACAAAGAGCAGCAACGTTGCCGTGATATTTGCCCCAAAATCACGTTTGCGCAGTACAAGAAAAACGAAAAGACTTAATTGGCAATTCTTTTGAAAACCCAACTTAAAACGAATTGGAAACAAGAACATATTTGTTGAACTTGCCCCCAGGTGTACGTTACGCTAGAGGAAGACGGAAGCTGCTCGGTCAGGGATAACGGCCGAGGTATCCCGTGCGACGTCCACCCGCGAACGAAGAAGAGCGCCTTGGAAACGGTGATGACGGTCTTGCACGCGGGCGGGAAGTTTGGCGGGGACGAGAGCGGCTACAAGGTGTCGGGGGGGCTCCACGGCGTAGGGGTTTCGGTGAGAGGAAGAGAGAGGTTGGCAGGGGATGGCGCATGTGGGATGGAGGAAGCTGCTCCCGCTTCCTGTGTAGATTTTATGTTATCATACTTCAAAGTGTGTCACGAAAGGTTTTGTTTTTGTTGGGAGACTTCTTTGTACGTTTGGCCTTTTCTTGTGGTAAGTTGGATTTTTTCCTAGATTTCAACCGTTTGCGAAAGAGGTGTTTGCCGTGAGCGTTTTTTTATTTTGGTGGAAGAGTTCTGGGCGCGTCTGGCCGTTTCTTACGGTAATTGGAGTTGTTTCAGTTCTATTGGATGTTTTCAGCAAATCGCTAGAGAGCTGTTTTTTTACGGTATGGGCGGCGCGCTTCCTGGGTGCTCTTTGTGCTGCTAATAATTTTGCCCATTCTTGTGCAAGAAATGTGCCCAAAACTTGGGTCCATTTCTAAATCCGAAAGAAGCTAACCTCTTCCCCCCTACCTCGTTCCAAATTGACACCGACGTATCTGCCGCCTCTGCAAGGTGGTGAACGCCCTGAGTGAATGGGCCATGGTAGAGGTTGTGCGAGGGGGAAAGCGGCATTCGTTGTCGTTCAAGAGAGGCAAGGCGCAAGGGGAGCTGGTCACGGAGGAAGTGGGGGTGGACGCCCCGGGAGGGACGACGGTACGGTTTTTGCCGGACCCTCAGGTAAAAATAATACAACACATAGTGCCAAATTTGAATGGAAACAGGGGGGTATGGGCAAAATATATGCCAAATGGAGGAGTTGCATCGAGCGCGGTGAAGGGAAGGTATATTTGTCCTTTTTTTTTATCGAAGACAGCAGTTGTTGTTTGTTGTTGGTTGTTGTTGTTGTTGTTGTTGTTGTTGTTGTCGTTGTTGTTGTTGTTGTTGTTGTTGTTGTTGTTGTTGTTGTTGTTGTTGTTGTTGTTGTTGTTGTTGTTGTTGTTGTTGTTGTTGTTGCTGTTGTTGTTGTCGTTGTCGCTGTCGTTGTCGTTGTCGTTGTCGTTGTCGTTGTCGTTGTCGCTGTCGCTGTCGCTGTCGTTGTCGTTGTCGTTGTCGTTGTCGTTGTCGTTGCCGTTGCCGTTGCCGTTGCCGTTGCCGTTGCCGTTGCCGTTGCCGTTGCCGTTGCCGTTGTTGTTGTTGTTGTTGTTGTTGTTGTTGTTGTTGTTGTTGTTGTTGTTGTTGTTGTTGTTGTTGTTGCTGCTGCTGCTTCTGCTGTTGTTGTTGCTGTTGTTGCTGTTGTTGCTGTTGTTGTTGCTGTTGTTGCTGTTGTTGTTGCTGTTGTTGCTGTTGTTGCTGTTGTTGCTGTTGTTGCTGTTGTTGTCACGTTCATCGCCTGAAACTGCTGTAGTGCTTGGTAAGAAGACATGGTTCGAAGTCATGGAGACAAGGTATGGACGAAAGCAGAACACAGGCAAAAACATTAAGCTCATCAACAAACAGATGAAGAAAGATTATTGCACCAGCAACCGAAAGACACTGAGATATTAAAGGGCGATCTCGAGATTTACCTAGGTGCGTGACAAACCGAAGGAAGCCGCTGCCTCGTGCTGCGACCGGAGGGAGACGCGCGACGACACATAGCAGGGCAAGAGTTTACCTTGTCTCCACGCCCAAGACGACAATTGGATTTTGTATTCATTTTTTATCAATTTCTTCCTCCTTCGTTTGCAGCCAAGATCAGGGCATGCCGCAGCGCTCTTTATGAACTCGTTCCTGTCAAAAACTATCGCTACATACCACGACGGCAGTAGCCCAACCATATGGTTCATGGCCCCATCCCGCGTCTCTCTACTGCTGTTGGTGCTGTTGGCACGGGGAATCTCTTTTTTCATTCATTCATTTACTGCCCCCCCCCCCGTTTTATTTGCCCATGTTGCTTGCCAATGTTGCGCCCTTTTTGGTGCATCCAGATTTTCAAGACGACGACGGAGTTCGAGTTCGAGCGTCTGTCGGGTCGAATGGATGAGCTAGCGTACTTGAACGCCGGTGTGACAATCGTCATGGCGGACGCCAGGTGACTGTTTTAGAGGAGAGCTACGATTATCGGCGTTTTTGCTTGTTGCTTATGGCTTCGTTGAATACTTGTGCTCTTCGCGCTTCAGTGCAACCGTGACACTTCAGTGCAACCGTGGCAAGCAAGCTCGTGTGCGTTTTGATCAACTTCATGTTACGTGTGTTACACGCACTGGTGCCGCGTACGAATTCGCTGTTTTTGTTTTTGTCTTTTTTTGTTGTAGACGGGTGTCCCCATTTTTGTTTTGTTTTCCGTTTACACTTCTTGCCCCCTCTCCCCCGCTCCTTGTTCCTCTTCCCTTCTTCCCTTGCACTAAACAGGGAGGGGTTGGACGAGGAGGGTAACTTGAAGAAGACCGAAACGTACCTGCACAAGGGTGGTGTGCAGGAGTTCGTGGAGCTGATGTGCAAGGATAAGATGCACCTGCACCCGGAGATGAAGGTCGGTGGTGGACCCCCCCCCTTCTTCAGATGTTTTCATTTTGGAGCCGTGTAGAGGCGCCCCCCCCCCCCCGTCCCTGCCTTCTTTCTACCCATCCGTTCCCTATCCTCGTCATATTCCGCGTTCTCGACATGTGTCATACTTGCGTCTGGGACTCCTCCGCTCACCTCCTCTGTTCCTGATGTCGTATCTTCGGGCGCCCACACCCTAACCCTCTTGTGACATTTTTTTCGTACTTTCTTGTTTTCCGCTTGAAATTGCTGTTCACTCCCTAGGTCATCCGCGCTCTCGGCGAGCGCGACAACGTCCAGGTGGAGGCATGCTTGTCGTGGAGCAGCGACATGTATACCGACTCGCTCGTCTCATTCGCGAACGGCATCAGGTACGTACCTGGAACATGTTGACATTGTGCACGTGACGCGCTTGTCTGTTCCAGCCGCCACTGCTGTTAACCAACGAAAATGGGCGTAAAAATGGGCGCCCTACGTGGTTTGTATCGACTTTTGTTCATCTTGGCAAGATGCCATATGTTGTCATGTCATGCCATGTGCCGTGTCGTGTCATTTCGTGTCGTGTCGTGTCATTTCGTGTCGTGTCGTGTCGTGTCGTGTCGTGCCGTGTCGTGTCGTGTCACAATGCGATGCCCATGCAATGTGATGCCAATACATGGCATATGACACGGTGTGCTATACCCCAAAACCCGCCGACGGTGTGATCGAAAATTGAAAATTGTCCAGGACGGGAGACGGCGGCACCCACCTGGAAGGCCTGAAATCCATCGTCACTAGGACGGTCAATAGTATGGGCAGGAAGCTCGGCAAGCTGAAGGACTCCTCTACCAACATCGGCGGAGATTTCGTCCGGGAGGTACCTATCAACCAGGATGAGTTTTGAGGCAGGGTGGGGGTTAATAGCTGCTGGTGTCTTTTTTTTTAGGGAGGGTGGGGATTTACAAGAGTTACCGATGTTATGGTCGAGGGAGGGCAGGGTATTATAGTTTTTCGGTATCTGCTTGTTTAAAGACGGGTGGGGAGAGGGAAAATGTGCTACGATTCGCGCTCCTCGCTGCCCTTGGAGCCCTCTCTTTGTACCTTTTCCGACGGAAATTTCTGACAAAACCTTCGAAATTTCCCACGGAAACCGAAAAGTCGTATTTTGTATAACTATACCAGGCAGGCGTTTATTATCGCCTCCTCTCTTTCTGCTTTGTCCTGAGAAGGTTTGTGGTTGGTAGATATCGGGCCAAGCGACCTTTTAGCACCGTCTTGCCCGTAGTAACCCGTTTAGAACTTAGCCCACGCTTTTCGTTTTTGCGTTTTGGAGGAAACTACTTGGAGTTAGTGTGGGATCGTTTTTGCAGTGGTATTAGGGTTAACGCCTTGGTTCGCTTCTTCTCTCGCAACTCCAACCAACCAGGGCCTGACAGCGGTGATCAGCGTTAAGGTGCCGGAACCCGAGTTCGAGGGGCAAACGAAGAACAGGCTCGGCAACCCGGAAGTCAGAGGTATCGTTGACCAGGTCGTGAACGAGGAGCTGATCAAGGTGTTCGAGTGGCACCCCAAGGTGTGCCTGGCATGTGGGGGTGCTGGGTGAGAAGGGGGGGGGCTTGGGTGGGAAGCCCGCAGTATAGATGCAGTAGTATCGACTGCTATAGGTCTATGCGTGCTTTTTTTCTTGTACCGTTCTGCTATTGACAGTTTGTCGTTTTCTCTTGTTTAAGTTTTTTTTACTGAATTGCTGCAGTGAAGTGGACATCCGACCGCTTGTCGCTTTCAGAGCAGAAACATATCTATCTACGCGACCGGCTTGAAAAGAAGACGCTATGCCTTTGCCTTGCCGTTCCTTACCGCACCTGTGCCCGTGTCTGAATTTGAAGGTGCTGGGTGCAATTGTGGACAAGGCCACGTCAGCCCAGGCTGCGGCGGCGGCGGCAAAGGCGGCGAGGGATATGGTGCGCCGCAAATCTCTGCTGACGAGTACCGTGCTGCCGGTAAGTGCAATGCTATAAGCCATCTATATAGCAGTAGGCCGTCTACATTGGGCGATATACGGTAGGTAATCGGCAATAGGCCGTCTAAGGTGGGCTATCTGTAGTAGGTTTATTATCAGTACGCCACCCACAGCAGGTTTATATCAATAGGTCATCAGCAGTGTCCCATCTACAGCAGTAGGGCATCTACAGTAAAGTCATCTGCAGCAGGCCATCTACAGTATGCCATCTACGGTATGCCATCTACGGTACGCCAATTACGGTACGCCAATTAAGGTACGCCAATTAAGGTACGCCATCTACGGCTCAGTCATTCCTCGCTTTGGCTGCGAAGGCGGATATGACTTTCGTCTGGCAATAGGGGGGCGAGAGGGGGAGGGGTTGAGGAGGAAGGGGAGGGAAGGGGAGGGGGGGTGTACTGGGAAGGGCGTGTATACGTATAGCTCGGTTATTGACGGACGAACGAATTAACGGCGTGGTAACGGCGTGGCCTTTGTGTATGTTTATGTGCCCGCCGTTGATCCTGGTATATAATATCGTTCTTCTGGCGCAGTTGTTGCGACTTAAACCCAACAGTAAAACCTCAGCACCTCAGTCACCTAAACGTAGTGCTTTTGTACCGCCCCTGTAGTATGTATGCACCACTAAAAACGTTATACCAACCTAGCATTATTTGGTATATCCACCGCGGCGTTGTTCCTTCCCCCTGTTGTTAGGCTTGCCCGGCTGCCGTCGTCGCCAAGTCGCCAACGTAAATATATTGATGGGATGTGTGCCACTGCTTTATGTTGTGTGCAACCTTGGCAGGGGAAGCTGTCCGACTGTGCATCACGAGACCCTTCGGAGAGCGAGATTTACATCGTCGAGGGGGACTCCGCCGCGGGCAGCGCTAAGCAGGGCCGGGACCGTCGTGTACAGGTCAGTTTTGTCGTTGGTGTTGTTGAGATTGTTGTGGACTGTTGTTGTCGTTATCGGTTTTTGTTTCGGGTTGGTGTATTGGTGTTCCATTTCACAAAGCTCTGTACAGGTTCAGGCTCAAACGGTGTTGCGAGAGCGTGGACACGGCGACGATTGAGTGGACACGACCACGATTGAGCCGCGAGTCGTTTGTTCGGGTGTGGGGCCGGTGATAGCACGGCAGAGTGTTGTGTCCGGCTACCCAGACGGGTGGGCGATTATCGGGACGATGCAACCGGCATTCTAGTGGTTTGTGGAGACTGTGAAGCATACGAAGCACGAGAAGCGGGTTCTCCAGTAGATTCAAATGCCCCCGCTAATTCTGGGGCGAACGTCTACCTCAGCGCGAAGTGTCCGTAAAGACGACTCCAGTGGAGGCTACAGACGGACCCGCGCATGGAGGGGGAAGGGGGAAGGGGGGGGGTACTCATGTCATGCATAGCCGTAGTTTTCAGACCTTATACTCTCGCATCCCGGAGGGCGGGGGGTGGGTAGGTGCATTCCCTATTGCTTTCCTGTGTTCCAGACGGGTACATACAGTGGTAGGGAACCCCGCCCTACCATCATCACCACCCCTCCTCTCTGCTGTATCCGTAGGCAGTTGATTCTTCCATGGCCTTGAATTGCCTTGCATTCCCTTGCCAACGGTCTTCTCCTAGAACACCGTAAAACGACCCATAACTATAGAGCTCTATATGGACAAGCATGGCTCAAAAGGAAGGAAGTCAAACCCTGTCGCCCAAGCGGGTCGGTTGCGCTTGGCACTTTGCCAACTGGACAGCGTGCAAGTCGCCTACCAGGTACCAGTATGGACTTTTGTGCCTGCATCAGAATATGTATCTCTTTTTTTTTCTCCTCCTTTATTTGTATTTTCTTTCAGTCTCTTGTTCCGCCCCGCTCTACTCATCATGATAGATTCGACACTTGCATATTATTTTTGTTTTAACCAGGCGATTCTACCCCTCCGAGGCAAGATCCTCAACATCGAGAAATGCGCCTCGGAGCGGATCTACCAGAATAACGAGCTGCAGGCCCTCATTTCGGCTTTAGGGCTCGGCATAAAGGTGTGGGTGGGAGGGAGGGCGAGTTGTGGAGTTTGGACATGATACCACGAGTCACAACCATCAGAGGAGGAGGGGTGGGGTATGGGTTTCGTTTTATATTCAGGCTTGTGCGGAGGGGGGAGGGGGAGTTTGGGGGGTACGACTCGCTGTGCCGAGAGTGAGTCCCTTGAGAGCGGCGGTATATGTACAAATTTGCATGAAACTGAAGGTTGCGCTCTCTGGTATTTGTATTGGTGGTGCTACCTGCCGCGACCTTTGAAGCTTGGGAGCGTATGGTACCTGTTCTGGAACGGTGGCGTTGGAATTGCGTAAACTAGTGCTGCCGACGTGGTGGCCTGCCTCACTGTATGTAGGTACCAGGTAGCTCTTAGCAGGTTCCGCACCGAAACATCTTATATATATTGCGTGCTGTTTATTTTAAACCCAACTCCACCACCACTTCTATCGACTCCGTGTTGTTTTCGATCACAGACCGACCGACCAACCGGCATACTGACCAACCGACGATCGTTGTCCGTGTTCTTGCTTTTCGGCGTACGCAATAGGGTAACGAGTTTGACTCGTCCGGCCTTAGGTACCACCGCATCGTGGTGATGACAGACGCGGACGTCGACGGCTCTCACATCCGGATCCTCCTTCTCACATTTTTCTTCCGGTATCAGGTGCGAAGGGAGGGTGGGGGATGAAGGGGAAAGGCGTGGGAGTGACGCGAATTGCTTGGTTGATTTGGTTTGTTGTTTTTTTGGTCGGTCGGTCGGTCGATTAGTCGGTCTATTGGCATTGGTTGGCCTACCTGCAGAATGGTTGATAACTTTATTTTTTGTTTGCAGGTCGAGCGAGATTCTGAGTGGTCGACGAATCAGTGGTAAGAGACTGATTGTATCCAACCGATCGATGATGTCTTGACTTGTGAGTCTATGCGGTGTCTTCGCCGGTTTGGCTTGCTTCGTTTCGTGCTTACTATCATTTCTCGGTATTGTTTTTTCCTGTGGGAAACTGGTTGGCCGTGGCCGTGACCCTGTTGATCCAAAATTTTGCCGCCCTTGAAGAAGGGCCACTCACCCTCGCCGAGACGACGACGGTTGTTTTCACGGACCTTGGAGGACCCTGGGCAATGATCGCTGCTTACGACGGTGTGCTTCTTTTTATTGTGTATTTTGGTATGCCAAAATTTGATAATTCGGGTAAGGCGCCGCCGTGGCCTTTTCCCTTTGTGCGTGCTAATACTGGTATGTACCAGATATACCGTGCTGTCTGGTTTATAATTGTTTGCAATCTTTTAAAAATGCTACTGCTAAGCTTGTGTCACCCCCCCATCTCGCTCACGTGTCTCTGCGCTGCCTCCGTGGTTTGTGGCGTTGCTCTCGCCATGCCTCCGCTCCCGCCGCAGAGAGCGCTCATAGAAAAGGGCTTCGTGTACATCGCGTGTCCACCTCTGTACAAGATTAAGCAGGGAAAGACGGAAAAGTACGTCTTTACCCAGGTGAACACACCGGCATGATGTGAGGGGTGCATAGCGTGTCGGTCGTTTCACGGCTTTGCGCCTACGCTTGGTGCGCGCCGATAGAGGCCAAAGCAAAACCTGCGACGTGCCGGTGCCGCGCGTTTGGTGTTGGTGTTAATCAATGCTCTGTGCATATAACGTCGTGGCAGGCTGTGCGGTGTGGTGCGGTGCAGGGTGGTGCAATGCAGTGCAGTGCTCTGGTGTTGATATGCAGACAAGCATGGCTCCGCTAAGGGAGGACCAGGCCATCATATGCGTGCGACAAGCCAACCGCCAGCGGTTCAAATATGCGGTCCAGCATGGCGCCGATTCGCGACAACCTCACCCCCCCCGCTACCCTCGCGTCGTCGGCTATCACGCCGGCTGCTCAATCTACCGTGCCGGTTTGCCAAAATGTAGCCCCCACCCCCCGTTCACTGCGAGTAGCTTCCCTGGTCTGCCTGCGCGGACCGTGGCAGCTTTTTTTTTTAGTCGATTCCTTTAATCGTTTCTGATTGCGTGATTTGTGATTTGATTTTCGATTTGATTTGGTCTTGTGTACATGACATTGCAGGAGGAGTGCGATAGCGTCGTAAATGGGATGTCCGCTTCTCCAGTGGTCCAGCTGCAGCGCTTCAAGGGTTTGGGGGAGATGATGCCGCAGCAGCTGTGGGACACGACTATGGACCCCGCCAAGCGAACATTGAAGCTGGTCACGGTGGATGATGCGGCCGCAGCGGACCGGTGAGGGCATCTGTCGCATGTGATACGTTTCCTCCCTCATTCTCTATTTACTTCCTGTACAGTACGAGCGACGCAAGTTTCTCACTCACGACTGCGCCGAAATAATAGAGGGTTGTTTTCACTCTCGTGTGCCCGAATCTATCTGTCTCTTAGTTTTAGAATACCAGTGGGATGGATATTTTCATGGTAGTAATGGTATTGTGAGACGACAGTGTCTTGGCAGTAGGGGGTATATCGTGTACACAGCTGCCCAACCCTCCCCACGTTCCTCGGAACCTCGAAATAATCAAGAGACAAGCGAAACACAATTGCATCGACACACGCAAGCCATTTTTTCCTTGGCCGTTTCATGGTTGCATTGCTAACTCAAAATGATTGTATTAATAGTCTACTTCCAACTACGATACTCAGTATACCAAGCTAACTAAAAGTGACTACTGCCCAACCCTTCCCCACGGTCGTCGGAACCTCAAAACAATCAAGAGGTAAGCCAAACACAATTACATCGACGCAGGACGTTTTTTTTGTGAAGCGTTTCATGGTTGCAGTGCTAACTAAAAATGCTCATTCTACTTCCATCTACGATACTCAGTATACCAAGCAAGCTAAAAGTGATTCCTGCCCATCCCTTCCCCACGTTCATCGGAGCCTCGAAACAGGGAGAGAAGCAAAACACACATCGACACACGCCATTTTTTTTTTTTGTTAGCCGTTTCATGGTAAACCTTGTGGTGCAAATCTTTCTTGGCCGTTTCTGGTCGTTGGTCTGTTCAAATGATTATATACGAAAAATTAATCAGTCTAATCTACACGTTTTGTGGTGGTGAACTCGTCCCCGAAATACACGTGTGCACTATAAACGTACAAGGCTTGCAGCGAGGTGGGGTTGTGATGTTGGGCCCGTTTTTTTCGGCTGTGCTCGAGCCATCATTAGTGGTCATGGTGTTTTATGTGGTCGCCACCCTCGCCGCTATCACGCTACGTACCGCCGTTAGTATACCGACTCGCTGTCTACCTTTTTGGGAATGCAGTAGGCCTGTCGTGTCCCCTCCCCCCTGTGCAGCATCTTGACCTCCTCCTCGTTGCTTGCTGCACCTTCGTGCGCTGTTTCGTCCGTGCCCTTGTTTGTTCCACATACCACTCACTCAACAGCATTTTTTCGGTGCTAATGGGTGACAACGTGGGCCCAAGGAAAGAGTTCATCAACGAGCACGCCAACAACCTCAAGCTGGACGACCTGGACTTCTAAGAGCGCCGTGCTTACCTTGCCTTAGCCCATCAGTATCCCTTGTACCTGGTATACATTGATAGCTTGACGTGGGGATTGCCTCATTTCGTCGGTCTACTGTTTTCAGTTTTCACATCTTCGTCGGAATAGGGCTTGCTCGGTTGCAGCGCCATGCAGTGCAGTGCGCTGGGTCGGGGTGTTGCGTTGGCGTGTGGCTACATTTCTGCTCCAATGCGGCGTGCTCTTGAGTATTCGCGCAACCATCGATGAGTGGGGCGGGGGCGGGGCTTGTGGTTGGGTGGGGATGCTTTGGTCTTGGGACTAAACACCAAATAATTATGAAGAACGCCAGCTCGTGGCCTCGGCCAAGTTTTTGGCGATTCAGCGATCATAGGTTACCTCTGTTGCTTGTAGTGCGCCGGGAGATAGGGGTGCGTGGCGGTTGGATGGTGCGGGTGGGGGAGGGACAACGAAAAGGGAAAAGTGGAAACAAAGGAATGTGTTTGATATTCTGCCGCAGGCGGTCGGCGCATTGACCAGCATCCTCGAGAAAATCACCCGTTTGGCCTGGCCTGCGGCACCGAGACGTGGACGTAAATTTGTCGTGTCTGTGGTCTGTGGTGTTAATGTGATCATATTACAGTATTCTGCCTCACGTACCAATTACACCCGCAGTCTTTAGAGCTACTTGACTAGTCTAAACTGTGTGGTGCGTGTTCTTCACACTGAAGAGACTAGACTAGGCACTTGAGCCGCTTTTTCTGCTAGAAAATACTTTGCGGTCTCTTTGGCCGCCCAAATTTGTCGGAAATGCAAACTGATATCTGGTGTTTGGTAGAATTGGTTGGGTATGAGGCGGGGCACCTCCCACGTGCCTACCGCGTGGGGACCTTACTAAACTTGCGGATTTTGCTGGGCTGCGCTGACGTTCCGTGCTGATGCGTACTTACCGGCGCGTTCTGTAAGGACCGCTGTACTGGACCACGACTGTATGGTAGTATGGTAGCTATATTTTGGTGCCTTGTGTCGCAACCGCATGCATGCGCGGTAGAGTGCAGTATCTCCGCCCCCCCCCCTAAGTGCAAGACCGGTCGGCAAGAGACGTACTGCCGGCCGTTTGGGCAAATGCAACCTTGCACGTTGGCCTGGACTAACAAAATCCCAGACCTAAACTAATCCCAACTCTTGGGGAGCTCTGTGTCAGCAGCGGCACCCGCGCGGCTCCGCCCGCTTGGTGGCGTTTTTGAAAAACAAACCCGGGTGGCCGAAAGGCCAGCCTCGACCAATCAGACCAACGACCGGCACGATTTTTTTTGCCGTCCGAGCCTGCACTTTGATGGTGTGTGTGTGACCATGTCAAGAGGGGAGTACATCACACACGCCCACTTGCCCCTCCCCAACCATGTCCATGTTTAGGTATTCAACGGATCCGTCAACAAAGCAGGTCGATGGACCCACCCCGGCGACTGTCTAACGCGAGCCGTCTGCATTTAGTTTTAGTCATATAACAGTATTACGTGCCTGGTAGGCCACAGCAGTAGTAATTTGTATCCTGTATGCGCACTGCCTTGACCGAGCGGGGAGGCTTGCTAGTTATATAGCACTACCCACTACCGGTAGCCCACGTAGTCACGTGACTACGTGGTTCAGTGGATAGTTCTATAAAACCAACAAGAGAGAACTACCCACTGGCCCACGTAGTCACGTGACTACATGGGCCAGCGGGTAGTTCAACATAACCAACAAAAGACATGTTTGCGAGTCCGCCAATTGACTCTCACCGACTACCCACTGGCCCACGTGGTCACGTGACTACGTGCGCCAGTGGGTAGTTCTATATAACCAACAAGGCTTTCTCACTTTCCCCTCCTGGAGAAGTCTCGTCGTTTTGTTTGAGTACAAGGGAACACTAGAGCGATATCCTCTCAATGGGCAGAAATCCGTTCCTGGTTACTTCTTGTCTGGCCCGACGGGGTCGGTGCCACAGCTATTATTAATACACATTTTTCTGCGTATTTTACACCACATTTTGGATCTTGATTCTGCCAGTGAACGGGCGGGGGGCATACAGGGACGGGACTGACTTCTGAAATGAGGGCTACTATCATAGAGAGGTCGAGCGGACCTGCGCTAGACGGGCTTCAAGGTGCGCCGGCGTCGAATTTGCTTACGTTCTCCAACCTAGGCAAGAGATAGACGGCGCGCAATGTTGCCAGGGACCTTTTGTCGTGGAGCGAAGGGCGAAGTGTTCCTGCTACGAGTACAACGGTGGATCCACGGGGTTTCCAGAAGAAGAGTTCATAACCTATGGGGCGTTCGATGTGATTTAGCCCCTGAGAAATACGAAATACGCCTTCCTGAGACGTTTTCAGCTGTGTGGAGCGCAAGCGCCACCCCGCCCTTTTGGCTTGACGGTAATGTTCGGTTTCAGTTTACGCAAGGAGGCTACCGACGGAGACATACTAGATAGCTAGCGATGGCTCAAGAGTACGGACAGCAGGCTGCGTGGAACTGTGGGTTTGCAGGAATGCAGGTAGGTGGCAGTATTTTGCATGAACTCGGGACAGCTTGGGCGTGTCTATGAGAATGCGATTAGTATAGATTGTTAGGTGACACGGGATGCGTGGGGCTTGAGGATCTTGGCAGACCTTCGAGGCAGAAACTGCCACTCCATAACGAATGATACGGCCACAGATCTCGACTCTGTAAAACTCCTTCGCGGAGGGTTCCGACTCTTGCAAAGGTGAATAATCGAAAGTAGTGCAAAACCTTACCGGATCTCGCGAACGGGCTCCAGCAACCGCATCATGGGCGCGCGGCGCGCGCGGTCCGAGATCGTGGCCATATGCAAGCGCGCGCGAGCGTAGTTTTCGGTTCCCCCGGACACGCAAACAACTGTAGGTGAAAAAAGGTATCAGGGGCATATGTGCCAATTTTGGGTTTTGGGCGCGTGGGACACCTGGCGTGTTAACCTTGGCCGTAGATCATCTCGCATCTTGTTCGGCAAGCAATCGCTGGACTACGAGTATTGTAATGGAGTGCCCTCCGTAGAAGGATAGTTTATAGATTCGACGTGAAACCATGCCATGCATCGTTTAGGTGAAACCACATGACATTAGATGTCACATTCACGTCAAGGCCATCATAGATGGGCCATAATGTAGGTGACGATGATGGCACAAGCAGGACGCCCCCTCATCTCACTGCCTGCTCCACCTGATCTACTCTGCGCTACTCTGCAGCCCTGTTGTGTCTGTCTTTTAGTATTCAATGTAGAGGAAATAATGTATAAGCTTTTGAGTCTATCCAGCGAGCCATGAGGAGAGACCAAACAAGGACATCGGAACCCATGAGGAGCGCACGCTTCTCAACACCGACCAACCACGCATCCCCCACTCGGAGTACCACTACAGTATCTCTCCCTGCTCTCCAAGCTCAATCACCCCCCTCCTCCACTATTGTCCTTGGCATTCTTCCCCTTATCATCGCCCCCCTCCCCCGTTTTGTCGCGGCTCTTCCTCCCCCCTCCTCCCCCCTCCTCTCCCTATCCCCCCCCTCCCCTTCTCTCACCCCCACTACCGTCCTGTTCCGGCCCATCCCGTCTCAATATCATCCCTCCCATTACGGTCTTACCTTGCCTTGCCTTGCCCTATCATACCGCGATGGCTTGGTACCTGTGCCTTAATTTTAAGGTTATGATGGCGAATATCGAAAAGGCCACGTCCACACAGGCTTTGGAGTCTGGGAAGACAAACGCGGGGAGGGAAAGAGGGCTAGGCCATCTACTTATTGGCTGGTTTGTTTATACAATGCTTGCCTTGGGTGCAAAGGCGAGTGTTGGCTGCCCCAACAACCCTCCTCGCAACAGCCTGTTACTCTATTTCCGCGCCCTCCTCTACGTTCTTTGTACGTTTTATGGCACAGGCCCGCCGCTGTCGATTTCGTCGCCGTTGTCGTCAGAGCTTCTCCAGGCGTTCCTCGTTGGCGGCTCAGACGGCATCGCGGAGTATGGTCGGAAGCAGCCGAGCCACCGTTGGCGCCGATACCTCCCCCAACGAAAACCAAACATTAGCGTACGCCATGAAAGTTTCTTAACAGTAACGTAGCCGGTCGGACTGATGCATCTTGATGCCGTTGCTAGGATGAGGTAGACCCCGCCGGTGTGTTGAGCCGAGCTATAAGCTGCATGCGCATGCCTCGCGGGCCACATGACTTTCAGCAGAAGGTCAAAGCCACGCTCGACTTGCATGGCTCGTGTAAGTCGTCGACATCGCGGGCCAGCACTTGACGTTATTGGGGAAGGATTGTCATCAACGGTGGCTTTGCTGTGCTCAAATGTTCCCCGTGGTGCCGTCTGCGCTGCCTACGAGGCAGCTCCGAAGAAGATCTTGCGACGCGATTGTATTTAGATCGGCACCGCCTGATGCGAAAGAGGTGGGAATTAACGTACGTGTAGGTGGCGGAAGAAAGGCCCATTGGCGAGGAGGATTGCTGAGGCACTCGACCACCACCACGGCTGTTGTTTGGCCTGAAGTCCGCAATCGAGGTCGGGCGGGGGGGGCGGGGGGGGGGGGGGCGTTATGAACTACCAGGGTATTTTAGCATCAGGTAAATAAACAGTACTCGTAGTGCTGTTATTGATGTTGCTGCTCCTGTTGTTGTTGTTGTTGTTGTTGTTTTGTTGTTGGTGTTGGTGTTGGTGTTGTTGTTTTTGTGGATGCTGCTGCTGCTGTTGCCGTGGCGATCAACACCCGCAGAGGTTTACCCCTTCTCTCCTGTTGCCCGTTGTGATGACCAAACAACGTTTTAAACTTATCTACGCTGATTCAACCAATCATCAAATAATCATGCATTGTCATTTTCAATCCGCAGCAGCACAGGTAACGGAGCATCAACACCAAACTAAGCAAACGCAAACCATCGTCACTTACTTTGTACGAGGTTCAGAGTAGGTAATGAAGAAACAAGTTAGTTCGTGCTCAACATGCTTGCTTGAAAAACACACAAGACGAAGCAAACTCTCTCGTCAAACCCTTTCATTAGACACATGCGGATTCCCTTCGTCTCCAGCTCGCATTCCTTCGTGTCCAGATGTCGGACTCCAATTCTTGTAGGTCAATCTCCTCTGCGGCGGACGGACGAGCGCCATTCGCCCATCCGCCGCAAAGCGGTAGTTGGCCTCCAGGAATATGCAGTCCAATACGTGGGCGGAGGAGTGCGAGCGGGTGACAAACGAGATATGCCCGTGCTTGATTAGAGGGTGTGACAACAATATTGGCATAATTTTTATGGTTTTCAAGACAATGCGGTAGTGGTAGTAGTAGTAGTAGTAGTAGTATTAGTAGTAGTAGTAGTAGTAGTAGTAGTAGTAGTAGTAGTAGTAGCAGCAGCAGTAGTGGCAGCAGTGGCGCAGTAGTAGCAGCAGCAGCAGCAGCAGCAGTTACTGTCAGTAGCATGCTACGGTGGAGGTGCACAAACGTTTGCTGAGGCTACTCACTTGGGGAGCTGTATGTATAGACTAGTCTATAGACTTTGAGCAAAGACGAAAGCGCAAACCGATAAACAATCCCACGGCGTACGAGGTACACAACGAACACTATGATACTATCTTGCAACACGAACGGTGGCCCAACGACATTTAGCGGTTGGTATGTCTAATTGATCTAATTGATCTAACTGAGGAATCTCGTCAGTGATAATCAGTTAACCAAAAGTGCTCCTCTATCACGTCACATGTCAGTGGTAGTAGTATTAGTAGTAGCAGTAGTAGTAGTAGTAGTAGTAGTAGTAGTAGAGTAGAAGTAGTAGTAGTAGTAGCAGTACTAGTAGTACTACTAGTAGTAGCGTGGTATATAGTAATAATATAAGGAATAATAGCAAAAAAAGAACGAGTACAAGTAGTAGTATGAACAGTAATAGCAGCAGAAGCTAGAGCGAAACCGCTGTCCGGTGCCTACAGTATTAATAGTATGTGTTATGTGTTACCTGGTTCCCTGGTATATGATGGTGCAAATGACGGCAGCCCGCGTCGAAGTCGGCAGGCTGGCTGGTTAAAAGAGAGGGGCGCGGGGCGCTACAATGTACCTAGTAATGTTTTTCGTCTCTTACTTGTGCGTCGTGCGCCACGGTACAGCAGAGCTTGGAGCGATTTAAACATATATATAGACCACACTACCAACCTATTACGTAGGGTATTTCGTACTTACCGTCTGCATGATCGCCTCCCAACCTATGCCGAGCGAAGTATGAC
Organism: Undaria pinnatifida; assembly: GCA_012845835.1. NCBI lineage: Eukaryota > Phaeophyceae > Laminariales > Alariaceae > Undaria > Undaria pinnatifida. The sequence goes on along the minus strand of JABAKD010000025.1, from coordinate 19,111,091 downwards.
TAACGAAGTACGTAGCTCCAACTCATTTCCGCCCTTATTTATTATATTTTTTTCCCGCCCAGTTTGCTCAAACGCCCCACTTACAATCGAAATCGGCCAGAGTAAGAAACACTTCTGCGCAATTGATAACACGTCATTATCTTTCTAGCCATCCATGACGTAGCTTTCATTCATTCCCCCCCACTCCCCCCCAACGCCCCCTCCTTCCCCACCACCCGCAAGATCGCATAGACCTAGCACTATGAGTATAGCAAGCCCCTACATACATTATTAATACGCGCGATCGGAGTATCACACACAATCTTGCAAATATGAGTTTCGACCAAATCTTTGATCTCACAGCTGGAGTGTATTTTAATATTATATGTGACCTAAACCTCTTGAAAACCCTTCCCCCCCCCCCCCCCCCCCGCCGCCTTTTTTTTCTTTTTTTTTCCTCGCTCTCTTGCTCAAACGCCCTTCCTAATATCGAAATCCGCCAGAGTAATAAACACTTCCACGCGCTGGATATCACCTCGCATTATATTTCTAGAATCATCCATGCCGCTGCTGCAATTCACCCCCCCCTCGCCCCCAACGCCCCCTCCTTCCCCAACACCCGCACCATCGCCTAAACCTAGCACCACGCGTATAGCAAACCCCTACATCTGTGCGACCTAAATCCCTTTCGCACCCCCCCCCCACCTTCCCCTCCCCTCCCCCACCCCCCACCTCCCCACCCCCCCACCCCACCCCCACCCCCTCGAACACTCCGCCCTCTGCTCACTGGTTGTACGACTTATAGGATATACGTGATAAACTGGTGCATTCTTTCCCAAACCGTCACATTCATCCCCTGAACGGATGTATAGTTTCCACTCACAGATTGAGCTGGCCCGCCCGTCCCGCCCCCCGCCCCCCCCATGGTAAACTGGTGCATTCTTTCCAAAACCGTCAGATTTATCCCATTGAAGGATTTATAGTTTCCACGCACAAACTGAGCTGCCCCCCCTTCCCCCCCCCCCCCCCCCCCGCTCCCTTTTGATCAAAACCAGGCCCCCACGCCCTTAAAAACTTCGCCCTCCTCTCACCGGTTATTCGACCTACAGGATTCACTTGATAAACTGATGCATTTCCTTCCACAGCTGTCAGATTTTGTCCCCCTCAGAAACGGGTTTTATAGTTTCCGCGCACAGACTGACTAAGATCACCCTGTTGACCCTGATAGCTACACTGTAGTTGCAAGGGGAGTCGCCGACCTATATCCTTAATGAGGACACACAACCCGTAATACGCGCGATATCGGAGTATCACACAGCTTGCAACGATGAGTTTCGACAAAATCTTCGATCTCACAGCTAGAGTGTTTTATTTTCATAATATATATGCCGTTTTGTTTCTTGCGTTTGGAGCATAAATGTTTCTATTAATAACAGATAACTACACCAGTAGAATATAATTTTCTTTTGGGTTTAGTTTCTGTTTTGGCTACAAGTATTCCTCAGGTAAGGCTACCTCAGGTAAGGCTATATTTTATAGAAAACAGCTTTTCGACCGCAGTGCTTCGACCGCGGCTGATAACTTCCGCCTCAGGGCCCAGACAGCAACGCGCTCGCGGCGGTGCCTCCGCACATGTCACCCGATGGCGTACGGGAAGTCTTGTGATCCTGCTCGATGAGCTCCGAGAGCAATCACAGAAAAGGCCCCGAAATACTGGCATCACTTATTCGAGGCCTAAAAAGTCCCTGTGTTTTAAAGACAAATCGCGTCCAGCATACTGATGCAGTCCAGTATATAATGGTGGCCGTTGACTAATCCCGAGTCAAAGATATGCTGTTTCGTCCCAGTATACTGGCCGCTCGACCAAGTCTCTACTTTCAAGTCAGTCGAAATAATCAACATACTTGACACTAGCAATCAAAAGCACACGTAATCAACCTACTACGAATACAAGTTGATTAAATTGTGCGGTCGTAGAATCGCCTGGGTTAGACCCGGTCTCGATCTAAGTCCCCCATGTTCCCCCCCCCTGGGGAGTGGCGGCTGGCGCGAGTGCGGTATCGTGACGCTTTGCTCGCACCGTTCAGCATGGTTTCAGAACGATCTGCCCCAATGACGACAGCATAGAGGCCTACGATTCATGTCGCAACCTGTTGACACACATTGACAGAGTTAGTTGATTAAAACAGCATATCAAGCGGGAGAACAACATTGACTGGACAACTAGGATCTCGACAAATTAGTGCCAATCAGGCTAACCCGACCGCATGACAGACGTGGCCGGCTTCGCGTCGGATAGGATGGCGGCTACCTCCTAGTCATCCGACGAGAGCTCATATTACTATTTTTTTTCCGTCTTCGGGCACACGAAGAACAGCGCAGGCCCGATAAACTACATAACAAGCTCAGGTATCCTGTCAACAACTGCGCCACTGGAGCACCGGTCGACCCCTTCCTTCTATTTCGCGCAATTTACTGGCTGGAACGCACAAAAACAAATCGCGCCAACCCAAACCATGCCACATGCACCAAACCATCTAAACACCCCACAACTGTGCAGAGAGCAAGCACAAGGTCGTCGGACCCTACAAAGGCTAACGCTTGAAGAACACAAAAAAAAAAACTATACAAGAAACGCACGATTTAGCACGCATTCACATTGTAATTCTCCGATACTACGCGTACCCAACATTGGCTCTGGCTCTGCCAAGTGGCCATGGATCTCCTCGTCAGTCCCAGCCGCTACTCCAGCATGAAGGAGTTGGCCACGCCTACATGATTACTTCGGGGGGGGTTGTGACCAAAACCCGCGATTACGAACAACACGTAACGTGTACCAGTCTGGACCCAAATATAAGCCACGTTTACATTGGCTTATATGGAAAACACTGGCTTATATAAAGACCCAGACTATGGTATTTTCCCCTTTATTTTCTACGGGGTACCAGATGTCAGGGTGTTAGCGATGTACCCACTTTGGTGTGGTGGGAGTTAAAAACGAAAACGTATGTTAATAGCATCTGAAACGGTCGAACGCTACAATCCAGGGCCATCCCAACCCACGAAAAAACAGCAAAACATCAGGTTAGATATATACGTTTTCCCAACCATTTTTTTATTTATACGTTTTCCCAACCATTTTTTTATTTTCTTAACCTAACCTTCTCGTGGGTTGGTTGGTTGGTTGGTTGGTTGGCCTTGGGTTATGATGTTCGTCGGTTTCAATTTTAACATTTTCCCTACTCAACAGGGGTTGGAAATCGCAAACACCCTATTATTTGGAAAGGATTACTGTGTACCCCTGTCAATAGCCGTGGGCCAAATCTAGCCGAATCTATCCCCACTAACCGTTGGCCAAAACAGTCAAAAACTGCTACAATAACACACAAGTGGTGTCCGTCATGGCATGATGGCTGACGAATATCTCGAGAGGAGTCAAGCCGGGTCGAACGCCGGAGGAGCCTTTGGCAACCGCCTCTGTATGAAGCACGTCGTAGCGCTGCGCCCGGCCTGAACCATCACGGTCTGTCACGCAGGGAATTAACGCATGGGCCAAGGGGTGTTACAAAGAGAGGCGGGTGGCGGCGGCGGCGGGGACAGGTCGCGTTAAACAACAAGCGCTGTCGCGAAAGCGATTTGTGAGTTACCGTTTCGAATTGACTTTGTCACTAATCGTAGGGGCGATAGTAAGGCACGAAAAATGTTGTCGTTGAGGGGCCTCTAATACACATAGGGCGATTATGCCTACTGCCAGGGAAAACCGGGGGTAGACCCAGGATGTCACATCATACGACCCCAAAAAGGCATGCTTACCAACACGGGGTAGCATACTAATGGCGACGCATTGATGTACGCTACGGTGAGCATTCTTGCCTAACTACATCATAACATTGCACAACCTAAAAGAAAGGAGGCGGGTATCGCAGAGAACTGAGAGGGAAAAGAGGAAGTGAGGGAGGGTAAACACACTACCGTATGCTGTGGTCCTCTGTAGCGGCGGTATGTGCCGTTAATAGCCGGAAATACCGGCACTATAGCGGCAACTACTGTACTACTACGCATTCTGCCACTACCATACTGTTTGTGCCCATCTGTGTCAAGCGATTTCACAGGTGCAATAGCGGGCAATCGTCATCACTCAGCCGGCACTACAGAGGGACCGTTGATGTATCCAGTACACTGCGCAGCCGGCCGTGGATGTCACCTGGGAAAATCCGGGGCCACGTTAGCGTTGGAGGAGAAGGCAGCTGCGGAGAGGAAAACATGGCTTTCTGGAGGGGACTCGTGCTCGTCAAAGCGATACAAGCGAGCGAGCGTTTGATTACCCTGTCCGCACACGCCCGCCGAACAACGATCAGATTGAATGCTCGTTTCTCTCTAGCCTCAACCTACTCTACCCTACCCAAGAAGCTACCAGTGTGTTGAGATAGCAAGCGGCGTTAGTCAACGAGACCACATTTTTCATAAGCAGAACGGGAGTGGCCGAGATGTGTTGACCCCGCTGTGGAAATCATTATGTCTCACGCGGCCTTCGCGTTTATTGAGGCTCTCCGTGGCAGGTATCAAGACAAACAACAACAAGCGCCGTTGATCAGGGGACTCCAGGCCCTTACCGCTTGCTGTGCCGGACAATTTCAGCCCTGAATCCGCGCCCCCCACAAAAAGATTGCCACCATCTGTCACAGTATCCTGTGTTCACAAGACAGGCAGGCTCACATATGTCTGGAAACATGTAATCTATCTCCGCGCTGGGAACTCGCTGTGTGCTGCCGTTGGGCATTGGTATGTGTGTCCCGAAACGATTGGAGCTCAAAAGTCATCATAACTTATTGTTATTTTTGGGAGATTCCGGTCTTCCGGCGGGACACGGGACATGGAGTTCCGGGCACGCGGGGCCGGAACGGGAGCCTCCTGCAATTTTGGCGTCGTCGTACGTTAGAAATTCGCTTCTTAACAACAATAAAAAACACCAAGTCGACACCAAGAAGGTGTAGAAACACTGTACCGCTGCAAAAATGACCCTACGATAATTCCAAGTGCATTGTCGCCAAAAACGAGGGTACTCTAATTCCAAGTAATTTGTTAACGATAAAAGGTCACTCCAAAAAATGTGCTTACTATAACTCCCAGTGTTTTGTCCCCAAAAATGAGGGTACTGTTGAGCTCCTCAAGTGGGAAACTGCTGGCTATTCTGATACGGTTACGAGAACATGTTGTTTCTGGACTAGCGCATGACAGCAGTGTTGACCCGATGGCGCGACGAACTGTTGTAAGGCTTAGTTTGGGTAAGCTATTGGTTAACCTTTTGCAAGTGGTCAAACGGACTAATACCCCACTAGTTCCTTAACAAATGGCAATTCCAAGTAGTTGGTCTCTGAAAAACGACGGCGCAGGTTTGATTTGGTTATCCACTGACGCTGATATATAATATACAGTTGTATTTGGTACCATATAACAGGCAAAGACAGCACAGCTCCCTGGGGAAGGATTGATTTTAGGGACGATTTTTTCGAAAGGGCTTTCAAGGGGGCGCACACAACGGGAATGACTGCTTTAGGAAAAACTTGTTGGACTTCTCCCCACAGACGTGCACGCCGGTCGGCGTTTGAACTCCCCTCGTTGTCGATAAAAAAAAACAGCTTCGGAATTCGTCCGAGGGATGTGTGTCATCTTGCGTGTTTTATACAGCATAACTCTACAATCAGGCGCAGATCCCTAGGTATCAAGCGGCTGAGCTTGAGCCCAGTCTGGCTGCTTACTAACGCTAAAGACGCTGGCAGTCTTGCCCTATTACGTGTAACTCCACGTGCAGGCACAGACCACCCGCCGGCGGTAACAAGCACTTCAGGCGGCCGGCTGGCTGTTTTGATCGGTGTCGGTGTTCTCGCATGAACACGTCCTCATACTCCAAAAGTGTATTCCGTGATGTGATAACATGACAGGCAATCCCTAATACTTATGTATAGAGGGGGATTCATAAATCGAAAATAAAACAGTTTGAAAATAATGGCGGCCATCGTTGCTGCCTTGCCATACGAAGTACATCCGAAGAGCGAACGTTGACCAACGGGAGGAAGATAACAAACCAACCCGGCCCTGGCTTCTTTATCTGTATCGCTCGTTTGAAACTCAAACATATCTATCTGGTATATGGCAAGTGAGGGAGTCGCTCGTACGACATTTTGATAAAATAAAAAACGCACGCTGGAGAGCAGCACGCCAATACCGTTTGCTGACGCCGTGATGCAAGTACACACCGTAACACAGATGCACCAATGGCGTCGGTATATGGTACGCGTACGGGCATTTTTTCCGCCACCAGCGCTTACCTCCTCCAGCACCTCTAGGGCAGGGGAAGGGACCGTGTCGGTGGTGGTGATGACGATGGCCCCTTCCTTCAGGGAGGCCACCGCCTTTGCCGTCTTTTTCATCAGGTCGTCGTCGAAGCAGGTGCTGTTTGCGAACACAACGTCTCCTGTATGATAAAACCAAGCCACAACAAAGCACACATTAATGTCAGAAACAAACAGGAAAACAGATCGTATCAGCGCAAGCGGGGTTACGAACTCCTCGGCGCATTCATTCGTCCCATCTTATCACGACATCTTACCATCACAGCTTTAGCAGCATTGTCACCATAGTAGCAACATACCATACCACTTGTAGCACACTGAGTACGAGACGAAGAGGACTAGGTCTAAACATTGATTGGTCCATTGGGCTGGGGGTAGGGTTAAGGTGAGTTACATTTGTATCGTACACAGTGTATCGTACACAGTGACCCTCAGCTATGGCGTCGAATAAGTGGTAGGATGCCCTTTATGGCTATTTTCTTGGCGGAAAATGGTTGTTGGGGCGGGGGCAGGGTCAGCAGCTAGGGGGCTTCAGATGGACTCATCAACGGCTGGTTGATCTACATGGTATCCGGTATTTCGAAGAGAATATGTATCTCTCCCTGGAGCAGCTTGTATAGCCGCTGAACAATACCATACGAACAATGCCATACCTGGTAGTCGATGGTAGCTATTTCAGTGGGGTAGCAGTAGTAGTGCGATGGGTTGAGTCAGTAAATAGTTCGGTAGACATGAGCAAAAGGCATGGACGAACAGCCCCCCCTCCACTCCTCATCTGGTCACAAGGTCTGAGGCTGAAACCGACATTAATTTGACATGCTCGATTCAAAGCATCATGCTCGATTGAAAGCATCACAACATTGTATTCTCGACGTACGTACGTTCAATACAGCCCAAACGTTTTCAATACCTTCGTGGCGACTTGCAGTTTGATAAAGAAAAGGGGCCACAACGTATTGCAAGTTTCTCGGCGTTGTACGATGGGTTATGGAACAGAGGAGGGGGGTAGGGACGGGGTAGCAGTTCACTCATGGAGGGACCTGGAGCTGGGACCACGTTATTTCCCTTCGGCACCACCTACAACTTTTTCACGAAAATTCGTCCGTCAGTGTTGCTGCCGCACTCAATACACTGCCAGGAAACCTTAACACGCCCCGCGAGAAGTGTCATACAACGGATTCCTCCCATTGTCAGACGACGCAGACAAAAAAATGGAAACATAGTTGAACCGTGCCACAAACCGAGAGTAATTTAGTTACATACCGGTACATGCTTGCAAACCTAATGACAACACTTTCCAGTAACCATCGTCGGCATTACCATCATTATCGTCATCATGATACATATCGAAATCAACATCACCATCACAAACATACTCGCCATCATCATCAACAACATGACCAAAACAAGCGTCATCGTTATCATCACCATCACCATCACCGTTACCACCATCACAAACACCATCAAGAACAGCAAATACCACAACACCCATTGAACAAAAACAAACAACATCATCAACAACAACAAATGCCACAACACCCATCGAACAAAAAGCACGATCAACCTTAGAACGAACGTGATGAAGCTACCAGTGGTGCTCACCATCAGACCAGTCGAGAACGGTGAAGTCTCCTTTCACAAACTCGATCTCCGCCGTGGCCCCTTTAGAACCGCCAACGGTAACGGCATCCTTCAATCCGCCTTTCCACCTCTGTAAAAAACAAATCGCAGTGGAGCGGGAGAGGGGGGGGCGCGAAAGGACGCCGAGGGTACGCAAGGTAAAGCCACCGCCAACCAAACTCATCCTACGGTAGGGATGCGCCATATTTTTCTGAGACGCCTCAGTTGGTAAGCTTTATATCTCGACCAAAAAAAAGCACCTTGAAAGACAAAAAACGAAAATGGCATCCCGACCAACAATGTCATGGCCTAGGCCTAGGCATACAACGAATAAAAGTGCGAAACACAAATGGTGTTCCAACGATTTAAAGGGCTTTTTTCTCAAGGTCAAGGAAAACCGCCAGACAGAAACGCCACCACCCAAATGCCCCCAAACGGGAAACTCCTATCGTAGCAGGCTTCCACAAAAGTGTCAGAATCACCACGGCAATCTGACATGCCGGTATGCGGTAGGCATCTACGCTGGCGGTGGATAACCGTTCGCCCGCGAGCGCGTACAATAGCTCTACCGAAAAGTTTTATATAAACTTGTATACAGATAGCTGCACTTGAGAAAAAATCTCGCAACCAAGCTGGGTTTTTTGTTGATCGTGGGTCGCTTGTACTTTCTCGCTCAAGTCGAAAGAGGGTTCACCCTCGGCGAGCTGCTGGACAAGCCATATCGTGGTCACAGGTGTCTTCTGCTCCTCCCCCGGTACGTGCCTTCATTTTTATCTCGCGTAGGGTTCAACATTCTTACTATTGTATGCTCGTCGGTTCTCCTCGAATTTTGCTAACTCGCGCTTTAGCGCTTTTCGCTAGTCAGTTTTAGAATTAGGCACTTTGTGCGAATTATCAACTATGCTGTCGAAGCTATGGATACTTGATAGTTCAAGTGGCAAAAGGGCATAATTATACACCGTGAATGCTGCCCCAACAGGTGCGCGAGTGGGTGCACTGCACTGTACTTCACTGCACCGCACCGCACCTCCAAAGCCTTCTGGCATATGCTATGCAGATCACCCAAAATTTCCACCCCGATGCAGCGATGCCACGGGTGTGCCGCCGCTGCCGCAAAAACCGGCTTGCCCGTGCCACAGCCAAGGTCGAAAAAAACGCCTCCTGTTCCCCGCGAAAAAGAAGCGAGAAAGACGTTTGGTTTCGATCGCCAATTCGTTTAGTAGGTTAATTCGGTAGGTTCGTTAATTCCCGGTTCGATTTTTACCGTTTTCGTTTAGACTGTTTGATTTGTCGGTACGTTTCGGCCGTTCGCGTTGTCATTTAATTTTTTCTTCCGCTCGTTTTGTCGGTGAGTTTTGGACGTTTCGTCGCCGGTGTAAAAAACGTGACGCAGTAGGGATCGGGCCGTGCCATATGGCGGCGACAAGAAAGAAGCACGAGCGATAAAAAAAAAGGGGCTCGACATGTACGCAGAACGCGAACAGCATGAGCAAATATCCGAATCACAGAGAGGTGCGGTGGGGGGAGTGGGGGGCGGGGCGAGGGGGCGACGGAGGCACGCATGCAGGGTGGTGAAGGGGGTTTAAGTACGAAGGAAGGTTTGGTCTTCAACGGAGCGAATTCCAGACAGCAAGCAGTAAGCCGGAGGTTTACGTGGACATATACTTCATAACGCACTTATATCGGTCAAGCGAAAAACGCGCATTGCACGATATGACAGGAGACTGGATCAAACAAAACGAGAGCTCACCTTCCTTCGGCAATCCGCCGTACGACTCGCCCACCCTTGCCAAAATGTCGAAAAACTTGCGGGAGGTATTCCGAGATCGCCACACGCATGCCGCAAGCGTGTCCAAGGGCGTGTGTGTGGTGAGCATACAGCGAGGAGCCGTGGGGGAGTGGGCGGGGACGCGCAGGAAAGGTAAGGCTTGTATTCAGATGTACACTGCTATCGTAGGCAGGTTGTCGTACCGGGCGCGTACGACAATAGCCTCGTGCGTTGGGTAAGGTGCGGGAATAGGACAAACTTGATAGCACTTCGCCCACATTTCTGCGGGATGACCGCATCCCCCATTGGGGTATAGTATTGGGGACAAAATGGTGTTGCATGTGCTTGTTGAAATTAGAACGGTAATACTATAACGACAACTTCACGACCACACACCGAATGCTTGGTACACGTATCAATCTACCAACCATACACCAATCATCATGCAAGCAGCAATCATCCAATCTTGTTACGTTGTTGTTGTGTACATTGGCTTGATATCCTGTCTTACAACTTAGATTTGCGGTTAAAAGGTAGCGTTCGTATATACCAGGTATACTATGCTGCTCGCTGCTCGCTGCTTACCCCTGAAGCCGACACTTCTCCGTAGGTGAGGGTGATACTCCGGTATCCATTGGACAGCCTCTCGTTGCGAGACGCCTTGAGGCCGTCCTCTTCGGGCAGATCGGGGTACAATGCCGCGAATAGGCCAACGTCATCAATCGTCATGCTGTTTGTCGGTGCGGAAGAAAGCACTTCCGCTCCATTTTGTTCTCCATTTTGTTCTGCGTGATGACTTTGATGAGCTTGAGTGCTCGACAAGTTGCCCCTGGGCTCAGTCTTCTTGCCAGTGTTGCTCGTACTAGGCGCATGTCGATTTTGTTGTTGCTGCTGTTGCTGCTGTTGCCGCTGTTGCTGCCGCTGGTTATCTTCCACAAGGGACCTGCCAAGTTTCGCCAGACGAGAAACAGAGCAAAAGTCAAGCCCTGTGATATGTACTGCTGTTACAAACACACCCAAGGTTGTTAAGATCCCTTGTTGACAAGTGTGACGTTCGATGCGCATGCATACATAAGTGACACGTACCGATACGTACGGGTTATAGTCTAATGACAACAGCAGTCGACCAACGAAAACAAAGAGCTTGGACGCTGTATTCCCCACGCCTCGTTTGCGGTTCGCAGAAAACACTCTTACATAGAAATTCCGTTGGCTGTCAAAGCAGTCAGAGACTTTCCAACGGCGGCAAGCTTGCTTCCTGTTGGATCTTACGCGACGCACAAGGACGAAAGATCAAAGATCGAAGCTGGAGAGCGAGGAGAGACAGCGAGAGAGCCCGACGAGAGCCCGCTGGGCCGCTGGGAGAGAATTAGGGAGAATTACGGAGTGCATTACCTTCGCAGGCTGTTTCCATACGGGATTCGATCACAACTTCTGGTGCCAGATTTTTCGCTTGGGGACCAGACATCACAGCCCAGCGCGCACGACAGTATGCATCCTATGAGAGCCTTCATGGCCCCCTCCCTTCTCCTCTCCATTGCGAGACGGAGCAATGGGTTGTTGCAGAATTTTGGCCTAATATCAGCTACTATTGGTGCAGGATATCCGAGGACATGTTGTGCAAAGGCTGCTCCTGGAGGAGGTGTATCGGTTGTTGCCAGGAACACGACTGCAGACATGATTACAGCAGGGCCTGGTGCGGCCTCGCTAGGACAAGGAGCAGCAACGGCGCATAGATCAAATGAAGCGTGGCCGCTGGGCCTCAACCCGGACAAGTGCAAGGTCACCGAGATACAGGAGCAGATCCGTCGAAGGTGTGGAGGGGCCGCATTCTGTTATGTTTGAACTTGAAATTTTACATAAATTTATTGCGCCGCACAAAATTTCGTTCAGGTTACAAGGGCTCACGCCGTGGGCGGCTTACACCGCCCGCTACGCTCGCGCAACAAAGAGTACAACTAAATGTGAAGGGGGCAGAAAAAAGGGGCATACGATTTGGTGCAACTAGCGATTTTATAATGCCAAGAGCTTGTGCGGAGTTGATTGCCCTGTGCTGTGTTGTGTGCAGCACGTGTGCTTGTTGGCGATGCAACGTTCTAATCGGCAGTATGGATGTAATTTGCGAAAAAAAAATACATGTTTAGCCGAGTGCTTTTTGGTGTTAAGTGGAGAAGTGTTTTGTCACACTTGACTGGTGGCTCGCTGCGCGAGAAGGCACTTGACGATCGTCGGGAGTGGCGGAATGTGTTACAACATTTGACTGCGCGAGAAGTCACTTGGCGATCGTCGGGAGTGGCGGAATGTTTTACAACATTTGACTGCGCGAGAAGTCACTTATCGATCGTCGGGAGTGGCGGAATGTTTTGTCACACTGGACTGCGCTAGAAGGCACTTGGCGATCGTCGGGAGTGGCTGAATGTTTTTTCACACTGGACTGCGCGAGAAGGCACATGGCGATCGTCGGGAGTGGCGGAATGTTTTGTCATACTTGACTGCGCGAGAAGGCACTTGGCGATCGTCGGGAGTGGCGGAGTGTTTAGTCGGCGACTTTCGCTTTGAGGCGGAGAATGTCACCGATGGGATGCTCGTACTTAGTCCCCTGTAAAGGGAACAGCAGAATTCGGCTAGGAAGGCCGCATGGTGTGATGACAAAGTGCGCATGGGTTACGCTGTACGCAGGTGTAGGATGTAACGTGCTGAAAGACACGAACACTTATTACAGGACGCACAGCCGTAGCTGGAGACGCATAGTCTAGACTACATACATAGGAGATGATGCATACACAGGTGATAGAAGGGATTTGTACCGCAGGAACGCTGGAGGAAGGTGAGGTATCAATAGTATGGCAGATTCGAACACGTGCGCGTATCCTACACACGCAAACACACAGGAGTACTACTGCTGCGCTACACATGTCATAGTCTAAGCATGTATGTGTACTACACACAGACAGCGAGAGCTGTGTGCACACCGCTGTACACACCTGCATCCACAGGTGGTGATTTGATGGAAGGGATTTGCGCGTATCCTACACACGCATACACACAGGAGTACTACTACTGCTGCGCTACACATGCCATAGTCTAAAGATGTATGTGTACTACACATACAGACAGCGAGAGCTGTGTGCACACCGCTGTACACACCTGCATCCACAGGTGGTGATGGAAGGGATTTGTACCGCAGGAACGCTGGAGGAAGGTGAGGTAGTATGGCAGGGGTTCGAACACGTACGCGCATCCTACACGCGCAAACACGCAGGAGTACTACGGCTGCGCTACTACACATGAAGCCTATGTGCTACACACAGCGAGAGCTGTGTGCACACCGCTGCACATACACACACACTGCTGTGACCATGCTGAGTGCGCAGCGTATAAGCAGTGCCGTGTACACACCTGCATTCACATGTGATAGAAGGGATTTGAACCGCAGGAGCGCTGGAGGGTGAGGTAGTATGTATGGCAGGTTCGAACACGTATGCATTCACATGTGATGGAAAGGATTTGTACCGCAGGAGCGCTGGAGGAAGGTGAGGTAGTATGGCGGGTTCGAGCACGTACGCATTCACATGTGATGGAAGGGATTTGTACCGCAGGAGCGCTGGAGGAAGGTGAGGTAGTATGGCAGGTTCGAACACGTACGCGTATCCTACACACGCAAACACACAGGAGTATTGCTGCGCTACACACGTATGTACCACACAGAGAGAGCCCTGTGAATGTGCATCGGAAGAGTTGGTCTCCCCAGTCAAGATACCGCTCTGCTGTAGGGACATTCCGCTGCATGGTGTGTGTGCGGAGATTCCGCCGCAGCACGAGGAGGTGGTACGCCGTAAGGTTTGAAGAGGGCGAAGAACACGCAGCCGCAGAGAAGGAGGAGCCTAGAACGAGCGAAGAGGCTCATAGCAGACACCCACAGCATGCGGCGGAGGTGAGCTGCGACAGGAACCAGCGAGAGAAAGTATGGAGCAGCCGAACTGAAGGACGCAGTCGCCGCCGCACGCAGACACGGCAGGCCGCAAGGGCAGGATCGAACGGCAGAGGCGCAAACGTTCCAGCGTAAAGCCGAAGAGCGCGGTGTATCCGACGAGGGATAGCAAAAGAGGGTGTGCGGTGTGCGCTGCGAGGGTGTTTGCGTGCCAGGTTGTAGTTCGTAGCGCCGTTTGATTTGAATCGCAGCCGTTTGAATTTTGTTGTTTTGTAAGGACGAGGAGGGTTTTTTGGGAAGGGATTATTTTTTCCGCAGCCCAGGGCACAACGAAGTGAAATGTTTTTGGTGTGTGTCTGTGTTCGTTGTCCCAAATGCCCCGCTCAAGCAGGATCGAACAGCAGAGGCGCAAACGTCCCAGCGCATGCACCACCAGCGCTGGGTTTGCAGAGCAGCCGAACGGTGCTTGGATGATACTACTATTAATAGCAGTGTAGTGTGTGTTGGTGTTGGTGTGTGTGTCCCAAAATGCACCCACGAGCTGGTTGTTTGCGTGCCCGGTGTAGTTCGTCGCGCCGTTTGATTGGAATCGCAGCCGTTTGAATTTCATGGTTTTGTAAGGACGAGGAGGGTTTTTTGGGAAGGGACGTTTTTTCCGCAGCCCAGGGCACAACGAAGTGAAATGTTTTTGCTGTGTGTTGTGTTGGTTGTCCCGCACGAGCAGGATCGAACAGCAGAGGCGCAAACGTTCCAGCGCATGCACCACCAGCGCTGGGTTGGCAGGGCAGCCGAACGGTGCTTGGATGATACTACTAGCAGTGTAGTGTGTGTTGGTGTTGGTGTGTGTGTCCCAAAATGCACCCACGAGCTAGTTGTTTGCGTGCCCGGTGTAGTTCGTCGCGCCGTTTGATTGGAATCGCAGCCGTTTGAATTTCATGGTTTTGTAAGGACGAGGAGGGTTTTTTGGGAAGGGACGTTTTTTCCGCAGCCCAGGGCACAACGAAGTGAAATGTTTTTGCTGTGTGTTGTGTTGGTTGTCCCGCACGAGCAGGATCGAACAGCAGAGGCGGAAACGTTCCAGCGCATGCACCACCAGCGCTGGGTTGGCAGGGCAGCCGAACGGTGCTTGGATGCTACTACTAGCAGTGTAGTGTGTGTTGGTGTTGGTGTGTGTCCCAAAATGCACACCAGCACTGGGTTGGCAGGGCAGCCGAACTGTGCTTGGATGGCAGCCGCACGGTGCTTGGATGGTACTAGCAGTGTAGTGTGTGTTGGTGTTGGTGTATGTGCTGGGTTGGCAGGGCAGCCGAACGGTGCTTGGATGCTAGTAGCAGTGTCGGGGGGGGGCGACGCGCCCCCCCCCGAACCCCCCCCCCCGGGCCCGACACAGTGTGCGTTGGAGGGACCCTCACCAGTGTGCGTTCGAAAAAGTACATGGAAAAACTATTGTATATATTTTTAAAAACAGCATGAAGAGGACCGAGACGGAGGACAATCAATGGAGAAAGCAAAAAGACGAGTACACACGTACATTCCGGTACCTGGTACCTGGTACTTCGCGCGATACCTGGTACCACATGTTTGAAAGAAAGCACAGCGCAGCACGGCTGAAAAACGCACCGCAGGGCAAGGCACTGCACCGCACGATACCACACGGCGTTGCGCTGCGCGCTGCTGAGCTAAAGCTGAGTTGAGCTGGGAGTGCATTTTTTGTGATTCAACAACTAGTACGTACAAACCTGGTGTCGTGTACCTCGGTACTGCTGTATGATAAATGGTCGAATGATACTTGGCATGTACGAAAGAGCAAGTACAGCACAGCACGCAGCACGGCACAGCATCACAAAGTACCGCACCGCACCGCACGACAGGGCACGGCTGCACCGCACGGCAGAGCACGGCACCGCACGGCGCTGCTGAGCTGAGCTCAGCTCAGCTGGGACCTGGTTTGATCATCATTCGTAAACAAACAAAAAAGAGGAGAGGCCAGGTTTATACGTGCGCAATAAACGGTCTCTCTCAGGCGGGAGCTATCTGAGGAGCTCTGTTTCAAGCGCCTGGGTCCGCTCAGCAGTCTGGAAAGGACAATATATTAAATTTAGTGTGGCAGAAAAAATATGGAGGCCGCTCAGGAAAATGATATTTGTGAGTAGTTCTACCACAAATTTCCCCTTCGGGATGGGGTTAACTTGGTGTCCCGGGGGCGTCGCAATTCAAAAAGAGGGAACACAGGCGTTCCAATGTTATGTATGGACCACTGTGTTTTTTGCTGCTGCTGTGTGCTTCGTATAACTTGTATGAGGTCCGACGATGTGCGTTTCGTTGTTGCGTTGGACTTGAAACCGTTGTGGTTCGATCTCCTCCTGTGTTGCTGTGCAGCAACCACACGCATACACCCTGACTGGCACAAAGGCGAGAGCTTGGAGCATGGTTGCCGTTGCACTGCTGCTGTACTGGTGTACACATGTTGTACTGTTTTGGTGGCTGCGAGGCTCAGCGGGTGTTTGAAAATAACATCCGCTGCCCTTCTTGATCGATTTGTGTGCCTGTGACCTGTGACAGTACACACTCCGCTGGCACAGAAGTGCGCGCGCACACAGAAGCAACGTCCGTGGCTGCCACAAAGGAGTGCTGCTGCTGCTGCTGCTGCTGCCGCGCCGTAGCAGACAGCAGGGGAATTGAAAATACTGGACTGTGATGTTATATAGCAGGCGGGGGAGCGGAGTGGGCTGAAAACATGTGCGAGCGGGACGGGCTATAAAAAATGAGAGCGGAACGGGCTGTTAAAAAACGCAAAACTTGTGGGGTTTTCCATGGCCCTACTCGGCTCAGCGAGGCAGAACGCATCCCTTGACAAAAGATTCAGCTCAGCGTCTTTGAGTGCTCAGAGCACGCGCCTCGGGCCTCGATCGGGATCCAGACATGCGTCGTCATGTACCAACATACCCCTTATTTGACCCGCAGCCGAAAGCACGAGAAAAGCCTCGGTCGCCGGAGAACAGCATGCCAACAAAAACGCATATTTATGTACATATTTAGTCTAGCGACGCAGAATTGATTGAGTGTGACCTTGGTGCTTTTGTAGCTGTAACGTATAGCGTCACGTAGTAACGTATCATATGATCGTTTCACGCTCTGGAAAGCTATCCCTACGAGTACTGGTCCGAGGTCTTGCGTATAACAACAATGTGACAATATCATGGCTGGCTGTGTTTATTGGGTCCAGCTGCACAGCAGCAGTACGTTTCAGATTGCAGCGGTAGTGTGTAATAACGTGTGCCAGGCATCGTGCGACGTAACATTCCCTGATGTCTCGTCGTGTCACGCTCTGGAAGGCTAACCCTACTGCTCCGAAGTCTTGCGTATGATTATATTTATGCCTGGCAGTATTTACCGGTGCATCGCTTGTGAAAACTCGGTACACCGCTATTGTACGCTACCCCTCGTGGAAAAATTCAAAAACGTTTGGACCGGCACTGGTAGTAGCAGTTTCCCTTTGTAAAATCGGGTTTCCAGAAAATGAGACATCGATGGTACGGAGGTGGCTCCATGATTTGGAACCGGTGAATTACTTGGAGAATCTAGGCCACATCGATCATTGTGCATGTTTCCCACGAACCCAAAGCCAGAGAACATACGTTGAAGGAGAAATACTGAGGATACGAGGAGATTGTCGTCCGCGTCGTCCCAGGCGGCTCTGTCGTTGGGACTGACTGCCGCCGCTCTAGCCGTGGAGTGGACTTCGCGGACTCCCGTTTTGCACAATTCCAAATACGAACCTGCACCAATACGACAGCTTTCTTCGGAGCAGGAAGGAGCACAAGACCCAAGCAACTTGGGGAGCCGCGTGTATGGGACTTATCTCGGGGGCTAAACTCCGTGGCGTGAACTGGCGTGTACTGTGACATGAGTACTCAGGCGGGGCTCGCAGGTTTGCTTGCCTCCGTTTACGCAGTAAAACTCACTCGTAGAGGTCTTATGGCGTTATGATCGCACTGATATGGGAGGAAGCTGACATGGGTGGATGCGACCAGATGGACAGCTTGGAGAAGTATACGAACCACTTATTATCCTTCGAGCTACAACTAACGTGTAGCTGACGTTTTCGCACGCACGTCGTACATACAGCAGTACTACCGTATGCATATACCAGGTATGCAGCAGGATTTCCACCAGCAGACTGAGCACACCACCAATGAATAGCAGTCGTTTCCCGTGGCCTCTGCTGTGTCGAGCGACTGTTTCTGTTGCGTCGCTCTTCGAGTGCTGATGATGGCACTGCTTCTTCTATCTATTCATAAAATATGTAGTTTCACGAACAGAAAAGAGGCCTTCGGGCAAGTAGTCGGCATGGGGGTTGGTCGGGCGCGGTATTACACTACAACGTACGAACAACTGCCCCGTAGTGCGTGCTCACAACAACAGCCAGGGATATCGGGTGTTTTGACCTTCTCTATACCAGGTATACCCTAGAATGCCCAGCGCACAACGAACGTACCGGTACTGCTGTACATGGTGGTGGGCCCTTCCATAATAACAAGATCGTAGAGCAAGTCAATCCGGATCAGACATGTTTCCATGATTTGAGATCCAATAATACAAGGAATATGACACCGCCCCTCAGAAGCATTGTTTCATCAGGATAGTCCGTAGGCTGCGGGACCTACTTAGTATACTATAGCCAGGCCGCCAGGCGAAAGGCGTTGTCTGGGGGGCGTGGGTTGCATGCTACCCTGTCCTGTGCCCTACGAGTATTGCACCAGGATACACGGCCCTAGCTACGAGTTTAGGCACCAGGATACGACGTACCAGAGGCTGCTGGGATGCACGGTTTGATGTAGACATATTTAGTTCCACATATATCTGGTACCTTCCATTTACCAGGTATGTTGTTTTATTTCCTTGTTTTGGAAACAATCAGCAGTACCAACCTCGGTACTTGTATGTATCCGAAGAGACCACGCCTTACACTTCAGCCAAGTACCAAGCACGGCTGTACAGGATGTGGTGTCCAGATATTATTTTGCCTATTTTGTATGATCTGCTATATCCAGCCACACCCCATGCCTGATGAGTAGTACCAGGCTCCGTGCTACTGAGGGCGTTTCGCGCATGACACTGCTGGTATTTCGTGTATGATATGGAACAATACTCGGGGCTTCTGCGTGGTAACTTCTAATGTAGGTTGTGGCTTATGACTGACCACGCCCTGTTACTTTGCTGGTGGCTAGCTGCTGATGTACGCTTTGCTGATCGCGGTTGATATATCGCTCTTGTTTTGGAAACGATTTGCAGTACCAACCTCGGTACTTGTACAACCTCGATACTTGTACTTATCTGATTAGACCACGCCTTACCCTTCCTAAAGTACAAAGCACGGCTATACAGCAGTGTGACGTATTGCCGACGTCATTTTATTTTGCATGATCTGCTCGCTAGTAGCTGCTGACATACGCTTTGCTAATCGCGGATGATTTACCGCTCTGATCGACGCGGCTGTGTGGTCCAGGCGTGCTCTCGGCTCTGCTGCCCATTGTTGATACACGGACGTGCTGGCTATGTTACATATGTCTGCGGGGCGGTGCCTGAGAAGGGTTTGCTGTGCTGATGGCTGTTGATGTACAGCTGCGCCAGAAAAGCTTTCCGTTCGCTGATCGCGGTTGATGGACCGTGCTGGTGATATACAGCTGCACCGGATATGCTGTTGCTTTGCTGATACACCACCCTGGTCGACACCGCTGCGCCAGACATGCTATAGCTTGGTCGGTGTAGATACCGCTGCGTCAGACATGATTTCGCTTTGATCGAGGTTGATAGAGTGTGCGTCAGACATGATTACGCTTTGATCGCGGTTGATAGAGTGCGCTGGTGATATGCAGCTGCGCCAGAGATGCTTTTGCTTTGCTGATCGCGGTTGATACACCGCCCAGGTCGACACGGCTGTGTCGTCCAGAAGTGCTTTCGCTTTATTTATTTTTATTTAATGCTGTTGATATACAGCTATACCGCGCTGGTGATATACAGCTGCGCCAAAGATGATTTCGCTTTGCTGATTGTGGCTGATACACCGCCCAGGTCGACACGGCTGTGTCGACCAGAAGTGCTTTCGCTTCAGTTTTGATTGCTGTTGATATACAGCTCTCGCGGTTGATACACCGCCCAGGTCGACACGGCCGTGTCGTCCAGAAGCGCTTTCGTTTTATTTATTTGTATTTATTGCTGTTGATATACAGCTATACCGCGCTGGTGATATACAGCTGCGCCAGAGATGCTTTTGCTTTGCTGTTCGCGGTTGAGGCACCGCCCAGGGCGACATGGCTGTGTCGACCAGAAGTGCTTTCGCCTTCGTTCTTAATTGCCGTTGATATACAGCTTTCGCGGTTGATATACCGCCCTGGTCGACACGGCTGTTTGGTCCAGGAATGCTTTCGCATTTATTTCTGATGGCTGTTGATATACAGCTATACCGCGCTGGTGATATACAGCTGCGCCGAATATGCTCTTGCTTTGCTGATAGCGGTTGATATACCGCCCAGGTCGACACGGCTGTGTCGTTCAGAAGTGCTTTCGCCATTATTTTCGATTGATGTTGTGATATACAGCTCATATATGTTTTCGCTTTGCTGATCGTGGTTGATATACCGCGCTGGTGATATACACTTGCGCCAGATATGTTTTTGCTCTGCTGATCGCAGTTGATACCGCCCTGGTCGACATGGCTGTGTCGTCCAGAAGTGCTCTCGCTTTCGATTTTGATGGCTGTTGATATACAGATACACCGCGCTGGTGATATACAGCTGCGCCAGAGATGCTTTTGCTTTGCTGATCGCGGTTGATACACCGCCCAGGTCGACACGGTTGTGTCGACCAGAAGTGCTTTCGCTTCGGTTTTGATTGCGGTTGATACTACAGCTCTCGCCATTGATACACCGCCCTGGTCGACACGGCTGTGTCGTCCAGAGATGCTTTCGCTTTAGGTTTATTTATTGCTGTTGATATACAGCTGTACTGCGCTGGTGATATACAGCTGCGCCAGAGATGATTTCGCTTTGCTGATCGTGGTTGACACACCGCCCAGGTCGACACGGTTGTGTCGACCAGAAGTGCTTTCGCTTCAGTTTTGATTGCTGTTCATATACAGCTCTCGCGGTTGATATACCGCCCTGGTCGACACGACTGTGTCGTCCAGCAGTGCTTTCGCTTTATTTATTTATTTATTTATTTGTATTTATTGCTCTTGATATACAGCTATACCGCGCTGTTGTATACAGCTGCGCCAGAGATGCTTTTTCTTTGCTGTTCGCGGTTGAGACACTGCCCAGGTCGACGCGGCTGTGTCGACCAAAAGTGCTTTCGCTTTCGTTTTTGATTGCTGTTGATTTACAGCTTTCGCGGTTGATATACCGCCCTGGTCGACACGGCTGCGTGGTCCAGAAATGCTTTCGCTTTTATTTCTGACGGCTGTTGATATACAGCTATACCGCGCTGGTGATACACAGCTTCGCCGGATATGCTGATAGCGGTTGATATACCGCACTGGTCGACACGGCTGTGTCGTCCAGAGGTGCTTTCGCCATAATGTTCGATTGCTGTTGATATACAGCTCAGATATGCTTTCGCTTTGCTGATCGTGGTTGATATACAGCTGCGCCAGATATGTTTTGCTTCGTTGATCGCGGTTGATACCGCCCTGGTCGACATGGCTGTGTCGTCCAGAAGTGCTTTCGATTTCGATTTCGATGGCTGTTGATATACAGCTACACCGCGCTGGCGAAATACAGCTGCGCCAGAGATGTCTTTGCTTTGCTGATTGCGGTTGATACACCGCCCAGTTCGACACGGCTGTGTCGACGAGAAGTGCTTTCACTTCAGTCTTCTGATCGCTGTTGACATACAGCTTTCGTGGTTAATATACCGCCCAGATCGACACGGCTGTGTCGTCCAGAAGTGCTTTCGCTTTAATTTGGATTGCTGTTGATATACAGCTACACCACGCTGGTGATATACAGCTGCACCAGAGATGCTTTTGCTTTGCTGATCGCGGTTGATACACCGCCCAGGTCGACACGGCTGTGTCGACCAGAAATGCTTTCGATTTTGTTTTTGATTGCTATTTATATGCAGCTCTCGAGGTTGATATACCGCCCAGGTCGACACGACTGTGTCGTCCAGACGTGCGTTTGCTTTGGTTTTTGATGGCTGTTGATATACAGCTATGCCGCGCTCATGATGGACAGCTGCGCCGGTTATGCTCTTGCTTTGCTGATAGCAATTTATATACCGCACTGGTCGACGCGGCTATGTCGTCCAGAAGCGTTTTCGCTTTAGATTTTGATTGCTGTTTATATACAGCTCAGATATGCTTTGACTTTGCAGATCACGGTTGATAAACAGCTGCGCCAGATATGTTTTGCTTTGCTGATCGCGGTTGATACCGCCTTCGTCGACATGGCTGTGTCATTCAGAAGTGCTTTCGCTTTCGACTTGGATGCTGTTGTATGCAGCTATATTGCCCTGGTGACATGCAGCTGCACCAGATATGGCTTAGCTCTGCTGATCGCGGTTGATATACGGCGCTGGTGAAATACAGCTGCGCCAGATATGCTTTTGTTTTGCTGATCGTGGTTGATATACCGCTCTGGTCGACACGGCTGCATTTTCAAGTAGTGCTTTCGCTTCAGGTTTTGATTGCTGCTGATATACAACTACACCACGCTGTTGATTTACATCTGCGCCAGATATGTTTCTGCTTTGCTGATCGCGGTTGATATATTGCTCGACACGGCCGTGTCGTCCAGAACGGCTTCGCTTTAAGTTTTTGATGCCTGTTGACGTACAGCTATACCGCGCTGGTGACATACATCTGCGCCAGATATTTTTCTTCCGGCTGATCGCGGATGATATACCGCTCTGGTCGACACGGCTGTGTCGTCCAAAACGGCATCGCTTTAAGCTTTCGATGGCTCTTGATATACAGCTGCGCTATATATGCTTCCACTATGCTGATTGCGGTTGATGTTCCGCGCTGTTGATACACAGCTGCGCTCTGGCTGCCACGGGTGTGTCGTCCAGAGCGGCTTCGCTTTAAGTTTTTGATTGATGTTGACATACAGCTATACCGCGCTGGTGACATACATGTGCGCCAGATATGTTTCTTCCTGCTGATCGCGGTTGATCTATCGCCCTGGTCGACGCGGCTGCGTCGTCCAGAACGGTTTCGCTTTAACCTTTTGATGGCTGTTGATATATAGCTGCGCCAGATATATATGCTCCCGCTGTGCTGATAGCGGTTAATGTTCCGCGCTGTTGATATACAGCTGTGCCAGATATTATTTCCCTTTGCTGATCGCGGTTGGTATACCGTGGTGTTGATATACAGTTGCGCCGGGTATGCTTTTGCTTTGCTGATTGCGGTTGATATACAGCGCTGGTCGGCACGGCCGTGTCGCCCAGCGGTGCTTTTGCTTAGTATTGTGATTGCTGTTGATATACGGCTGCGCCAGATATGCTTTCGCTTTGCTGGCCGCGGTTGATATGCCGCGCTGGTGATGTACAGCTGCGGCAGATATGCTTTTGATTTACTGAACGCGGTAGATATACCACGCTGGTGATATACAGTTGCGCCATGTATGCCTTTGCTTTGCTGATCGCGATTGATGTACTGCCCTCGTCGGCTGCGTCGCCCAGCAGGGCTTTCGCTTAAAGTTTTGATTGCTGTTGATACACAGCTATACCGCGCTGCTGGTGATATACGGCTGTGCCAGATAGTGCTAGATATGCTTCGCTTCGCTGATCGCAGTTGATATACCGCGCTGGTAATACGCAGTTGCGCTAAATAGGCATTTGCTTGGCTAATCTCGCAGTTGATATTCCGTCCTGGTCGACACGGCTGCATCGTCCAGAAGTGCTTTCGCTTTAGCTTTTGATTGCTGTTCATATGCAGCTATACCGCGCTAGTGATATACAGCTGCGCCAGATATGCTCTTGCTTTGCTGATTGCGGTTGATACACCACTCTGGTCGACACGGTTGTGTCGTCCAGAAGGGTTTTCGCTTCAGTTTTCTGATTGCTGTTGAATCCGGCGCGCCAGACATTATTTTGCTTTGCTGATCGCGGTTTATATACAGCGGCACCAATTGCGTTTTGCGTTGCTGATTGCGGTTGATTTACGGCGCTGGTGATAACAGCTGTGTCATAGATGCCTTTGGTTTGCTGATCGCGGTGAATTTACCGCTCTGGCAGTCACGACCGTGTCGTCCAGCAGCGCTGTCGCTTTGGTGTCCTGACCGCTGTTGATATATTGCTACGACAGTATGTTTTCGCTCGGCTGATCGCGGTTGATACACCGCACCTTGATATGCAGCTGTACCAGATATACTTTCTTTCTGAGGATCGCAGTTGATATACCGCTCTGCTCGACACGGCAGTGTGGCCCAGAAGTGCTTTCGCTTTCCTGATCGTAGTTGATATACGACTGGATTAGTTGTGTTTTCGCGTTGCCGATTGGTTATGCCGCAGTGGGGACATACACACTTCATGGCCGGCTGGGCCAAACGTGCTTTCGCTCTGCTGATCACCATGGATGTACGGCTATGCCAGATATGCTTTCGCGCTGCTGACCGTGGTTACATCGCTCTGGTCGACACGACTGTCGCCCAGCAGCGTTTTCGCTTTGCTGCTCGGGGTTGATATGCAGCTGTGCCTTTTGTACTTTCGCCTTGAAAAAAAAAAAAAAAAAAAAAAAAAATCGCGGGCGCGGGTGTGCCTGAGGGAGTTGGTTTTGCCGATCGCTGTTGATATACAGGGGTCGCAGATATCCTTTCGCTTTGCGGATCGCGGGGATCTACCGCTCTGGTCGACACGGTTGTGGCGTCTTGAATGGCCTTCGCTTTGCTGTTTGTTGACATACGACTGGGCTGGGCGTATTTTGCTTTGACGATACGCGTCTAGGCGATCTCGCTGGGCCGATCGCGGTTGATGTGCCGCCCTGGTCGACTGATCGCGGTTAATGTACCGCCCTGGTCGACACGGCTGCGTCGTCCAGCAGTGCATATTCTTCCTTGCTCACGGTTGATACACGGCTGGGTTAGTTGTATTTCGCTGTGCTGATTAGTTAGGCTGCTCATTGACATGGTGGTATTACGGTTGCTATCGGTTGCTATTGTTTCGCTCCTCGCTAGCAATATATCGCTTCCATAGGCACGGCGGTGCCAGCGGGCTTTGCGTCGCTGACGTCGGTACGGCAGTACCAGCGGTTTTTTGTTCCGCTGGCCTCGGTACGTTGTGCTGCCACCTCTCTGGTCGCTGGTTGGGTGTAGTGGATATACCACCATCGCTGGATCGGCTTTGCCGGGGATATGTTGTCTTGCCAGTTGCTGAGGTACACAAATGGTTCGGCTGTCTTCATTGCCGCGGCTGACTTTTGGATCGCGGCTGAGATACAGCTATGGCGGACATGGGTCAGCGTTGCGACCGCTATACCACTCGTTACTGTTGATATACACTTCATGCTGACGCAGTTTAATCAGAGGCGACTGCGTGTGTCGCGGGTTGCGGGGTTACACAGCTAGGGTTGGTGTTCTGACAACGTCGTTGCAGTCGATACGGCATATATCTCGGATGCCGATGCCGCTGCTCCCTTGTCTTCTCACCGACGCGCGCGGGTTACGGTTTAATAATGGGCGGGGTCACCATGTGGCAGGTTAACCCGATTCTGCTGCGAGAGATAGAGACTTTGCGAAACAAGATCGGAACGAACTCATGGTCTAACTTCGCTGGTTGCTGGTTGGTTGCGGTTAACACACGCATCTTGCTGGTTGCTGTGTTCATCCAGATGTTGACAATTATCTTCGTGCCGCTACTGATTCACGAGTCGCGGTTGAGACACAGTTGTTGGTGACATAGGTCAGGGTGGCGACCGCTATACCGACCGCTATACCGACCGCTGTACCTCTCTTTACTGTGGATATACAGTTCATGCTGATGCAGTTTCATCAGGGATGGCTGCACGTTTCGCTTGTTGCGGTGGTTACACAGCTATCGTTGACGCGCAGATCGAACAGTTATCACTGGCTCGGCTGCACCAGATGCTTTTGCTTTGCGGATTGCTGTGAGTACTAATACCCCCTTTGGGACTTCGGAGAGCAACGTTGACGAATATAACTGGCAATTGCAGGGTCAGCCACACGACGTTACACGGGGTGCTAGTTTAAGGAGTGGGAATTTCCATGTGCGACTCCAACGCAAAAAGCTGCGCGATACGCGCGTAGCATGACACACCGTGTGCTACGCACTCATGCTATGACAATGACCGCCTTACTTACTTGTTTTATCGCTATGCGTGGGCTCCAAAAGGGGTAATGTCGGTATTAATGTGGGTATACAGCTGTCGCTGACACACGGCTGTGTGGATATGCAACCATCATTGGCACTGTTGTGCCAGAGATGGTTTCACTTTGCTGATCACTGTTGATATACAGCTGTGCCAAAAGTGCTTTCGCTTTGCGGGTTGCTGCTAACATACAGCTATTGCCCACACTGATGTGTCGTCGCTGTTGCCTCGCTAGTCGCCGTTGATAGTCGTTGATCACTGTCGCTGTTGATATACAGCGGTTGATGGCACGGCTGTCATATTGGCTGTTTCGTCGCTGATTGCTGTCATACGACGATCTCCGGCGCGGGCTATTGACTGTTGCTTCGCTGATCAATGTTGGTATACAACAATCTCCGGCGCAGCCGTGCCGGAGCTGCTTTGCGTGACTGCTGACTTGGCTGGGGCATGGTTGCGGTGGCTTCGCTAGTCGCTGTCGGTATACAGCAATCACGGGCATGGTTGTGCCAGAGGCTCTACTTCGCTGACCTCGGCGTGGCAGTGCCAGGGGCTTCTGGTTGGCGGATCTCGGCCCGGCGGTGCTGGAGGCTTTGTTTTTGCTGATCGCTATAGATATACAGCTATGACTGGCACGGCGGTATTATCTCTGGGCCGCTGCAGTTGATTTGCTTGTTGCTGATGATAGTTTCTGGGTGCTGTATCAATATATAAAAGCTATCGATCACACGACTGTGTCCATACATAATGGCCGCTGCTTCGTGGATTGAGATTGTTGTACCATCATCGCTAGCACGGCGGTGCCGGAGATGCTTTTGCCTAGCTGATTGCTGATGTCAAGCAGATACTGACGCCTGTCTTCGTCGCCGCTATTGCTTCGCAAGTCGCGGTTGACAGACAGTTATGGCTGACATGGGGTCAGAGTTGCGCCCGCTATACCGCTTGTTACTCTGTCAATATGCATGTAATGCTTACGCAGTTTTATCAGAGGTGATAGTGTGTATCTCTGGTGGCAGTGATTACGCATCTATGGTTGATGTGCTGACAACGTGCTTACAGTCGACACTGCATACATTTCAACGGATACCGAGACGGCTGCCCCCATGTCTTCCTACCTACGCGCGGGGGCTACGGTTTGATAACGGGCGGGTGTCGCGGTGTGGCGGGTAGACCCGCTTCTGCTGCGAGGACTCGACACGCTAAATACAGCTCGTCCGCAACCCAGTACAGGTACCTTTCGACGGCCCCATCCCCGGGTCCCTCTACACGTGAATTGGGCGTACATGCACCGGCAGGGTGTACGCCGCGACGGGTGGGTGGGCGCATCGCTGGCCCAGCAGCCCCCAACCCCCCCCAATCTGGGCGCTGCGCGGATAAGAACGCAACACCCGCGCGCCAGGGGAGTTGGAGGTCGGGACGGGGTCGGGGTCGCCGGGGAGGCTGCGACCGCGGCCTACTCGCTTCTCCTGCCATTCCGCCGCCCGCCCCCGGTCCGCCCGGGCGATAGCTGAGCGGGCTGACTATAAATCTCGGTTGCAGGCCCTGTTTAATTTTCATTTTTATTTTATTTTTATTTTTTTTGCTAGCTACTGATAGTATCGCAGACACATGCGTGACTCATGGCAGCTGTTCCTATTTCGTTACATCATAATTTCGCTGTTAGGTAATGGTAGGTAGGAGTGGCCCGGAGTCGCGCTGTTAGTGTCTGTGCTACCGTCAGGTTTTCTCGATGAGTTGGCTGGACACACAGCATCACTTCGACGCTCGCTTAGTTGTTTAGCAGAACAAGGGGCGTGAAATGTTTCCCCCCGGTTCTAACGTACGATGCTGTGTATTGACATTCAGATAGTCTTGTATTGGCATTCGCGGTAGGTGGGCGCGGATGAATGGCTCTGGCACCTAAATCATCGCCAGACTGGCGTGCGGCCTATTCTACCCCCAATTCCACAGGTTTCCGCCGAACATCGGTGGGGGGACACATGGGCGATTCTCAACCCCTCGCCCACATGGCCTGTTTCGGCAGACGTATTTAGGGACCCGATGCAATGGCCGCTCCGACGGTGGTCGTGGCATGCCCCGGCGTAGGACGCCGGCGCGGGGGGGGGCGCGTTTGTGCCGGATTTCGTGCGCAAACACGAAGCGGTTTGGGACGAACTCGTCCTGCAGGAACACCCACTCCGTGACGAGCTTACATCATGCTGATGTTTGGAACATGAAACAAGCAGTACCGAGGTACCATGTATGTTTTACGGTGACTACTGCTGCTCTTACGGGGAGCACCTATCAAACCAGTGACGGTGCTCCTAAGCGAACGCAAAAAAGTAGGCTAATCCTAATTGATATACCACACCCGCCGGTCCTTCGCCTCGTGCACGCCACTGTATGAAAACAATTTTTAAGAAGTTTGGGTGAGGCGACGACCCCAGTCCGGTAGCCGATGCAGAGTAAGCAATGGAAGTATGGGTAGGCCCACCGGCTGGGGGAGGAGGCCTCATCTAATCCAATACTTACTTTAAATGATCGGTGAAGCCGCAGAAGAATACTGCAGTAAAATCGGGTTTCCAGAAAATGAGACATCGATGGTACGGAGGTGGCTCCATGATTTGGAACCGGTGAATTACTTGGAGAATCTAGGCCACATCGATCATTGTGCATGTTTCCCACGAACCCAAAGCCAGAGAACATACGTTGAATGAGAAATACTGACCATCCCACCCACCCAGCTTATGCATGCAGTAGTTTCTTGTTTTACAACCTTTGCGGACCGGAGAAGTCTGCGAGCGCCTTGCCACACTCAGCCCCGTGCGGAAGCAACCAGAGATGTCTTCAAATGGATCCAAGATTGGAACAAAGCTGTTGGTTCCGGCCTACTTGAGCCTATCTGAGGCACAGTACCGGAGCCACAACCATTGTCTCCAACCCCCGCCCAACGGGCAAGAACAAGAGGAAACAGAAACCATTTCGGACCACCCTAGACATCCTGCGTGCTGAGTAGCTGCTGCGCCGTGTTTTGTTTATTTTATTATATTTATTTTATTTTCCAGGATTACAGCCGCGCTGAGCGCTCAGCGCGGAGGTACATCCCGGGCGAGGCCCTCCTGCTTCGGGGCAGGAGGCCTCATCTAATCCAATACTTACTTTAAATGATCGGTGAAGCCGCAGAAGAATACTGCAGAAAAAACGATGCTTTACGGGGGAGGGTTGCCGCAATAGCACCGCACACCCGACTATTATACGACCACGGGATCCATCATAGGAGAGGGGGGTCACGTATGCTCGGAGTTGGCTATTCAACGTTGACGGTTACTTGTCGGTTCGGGTTATTGGCACATTCTGGGGTATTGGACGCTTAACTTCTGTGGTTGAACGTAGTGATTGTGATACATGATGGGTTCACATATTCTCTGAAAGACATGGCCTATAGCATCTATGCATCGACTGCCCAGCAGTATTTGACTTTTCTGCCCGGGGCTAACGAAGAACGGATGGGATCTCTTTTTTGCCGCTTGGAGCCACTCACGCGTTAATGGCTGCCCAGTTTTTTGTCAGACACAGGCCGTTGTCTTTGGGGTTTCGAAATATGCGCTGCCATACACTGATTTTGATGCGCTGCGCCAACAAAATAGACTAAAGCCGTGCAGAGACACTCGCGCAGTATTGGAAATGGGGGTACCAGGTATAGCATAGCATCCCCCCACACCGTAGCTTTGGACAGCAGCAGCAATTGCACCCCAAAAACGAGTCCCATAGTGATACGTCGCAATCGAAGATTACCTTAATTTCCCCCGCCCCCCCCTCCACCCCCCCCCCCCGCCATCTCCCCTCGGATATTTCCGCGTATTGGCTGCATTCGTTGTGATCCTCCTTGACGTGGAAGGGGCTACACTCCATCGGCGAAGCCCGGGAAGAGGACGAAGGCCGGTCTCTTGGAACAGCTCCGAGACCTCGTGAGGGCAGAGAGCTTCGCGCCTCCAGATGCCACCATCAGTAGCGGGTGAGACCCGCCGGAATACTTCCTGGACACCCCTCAAGTAGTCGTGGAGCTGCAGTGTACGTGCGTGCTTTGTTTTTTTCATGCTTGTACGAGTATATACGTACAGGGATCAGGCGGGGCCGCCTATCGGCGTCCCCGCCCTCCATAATAGTTGCGCAAAAAGGCCGTGACTAAGAAAAGGGGAAGGTAATGGACCGTACCAAGAGGTTGAGTTGCGACATGTATTTGAAACATATGTCATTGAAAATTATTGTCGTTTTTGTCGGGAGTGGTTTTGCGCACAGGCTTGTGTGAAGGTAGGTGTTGGTGCAGTGCATAGAAGAAATAAATGGAAAGACGGAACAAAACGCAAATAAGGAGGTTGTGTATAGTAAGGGGAACTGGCTGTGGTGTTGTGGGTAGGCGAGAAATAGACAGGAAGGAGATGGAATAAAAACCGTGGTTGAAACAAATAAACAAACCGTGGATGAAACGTAATATATATGTATGGAAAGGTCAAATGGCAAAGATAGCAGCCAGACCGTGGCCGAATCCGGAGAAGGATTCGGACGGCATGACATGCGCCGAAAGCGCTGAAGGGTGGGAGACGAATTCCGTTCGTTTATTATAAAGTGGAAAAGTCAAAACACAACGTCAATTAGAGCAGTCAGACCAAGTCCCTGACACTAAGTACGCGAAAAATGCAAAATCCACGCCGGAAGTCAGACCATATATATGTGCCTATGTGATGGGGAGCTAGTGGTACCCCTGAATAAAGTATGCCAGCGCCGGCCGGTATAGCGGAGAAAAAAATTGCTGCTACTGCTGTTTGTACTAAAAACAAAATATCAGAGCCATCTCCAACAGGAACGAAAACACACCCACCATGGAAAGCAGTACAGCAGTGAAATTAGTGTGATATGATACGTATGAAAAACAAAATTACAGGGTCATCTCCCACAGGCACGAAAACACACACACGAAGTATACCGCACGTTCTACCCACCCATGTGCGGCCCCACCACTCACCCACCACCCACCGACCAAGCCATTACCACAGCAGTACAACAACAGTGGGGCAGTACGTACCGACCAATCCGCAACGGCAACACAGCACTACGGCAATAAACACCACAGCGGTACACCTGTGGTACGCAAGGAGGAGGAGCTGGGTGGGATTTGCTCTTTCTTGCGATTCTCCACCTTCCGGGGGAGAGCGCGAGCCGTCACCCACCAAGCACCCACCACCCACCACCAACCCACCGACCAACCCACCACCACAGAAGTACAACAGCAGTGGAGCAGTACGTACCGACCAATCCACAACGGCAACACGCAGCAATACGTCAGTACGCACCATAGCGGTACACCTGTGGTACGCAAGGAGGAGGAGCTGGGTGGGATTCGCTCTTTCTTGCGATTCTCCTCCTTCCGGGGGAGAGCGCGAGCCGTCACCTACCAAGCACCCACCACCCATCACCCACCAACTGACCAACCCACCACCACAGCAATACAATAGCAGTGGAGCACTACGTACCGACCTATCCACAACGGCAGCACAGTACGCACCACAGCGGTACACCTGTGGTACGCCAGGAGCTGGGTGGGATTAGCACTCCTTACGATTCTCCACCTTGCGGGGGATAGCGCGAGCCGTCCCCGGGAGAGGTTTTTCATGCCCCCCGCTCGCGGAGTTGGGACTCGTCGGCCGTTGTGTTGCCGGGGACACCGAGGGCTGGTGTGTGGGGCGGGCGTGGCACGGGCGTGCGGTCGCTAGGGGCCGGATGGCGAGCGGTAGAGCGGAGAGTTGTAAGGGTACTATTTTGAAAGTAGGGCGAATTGCCCCGTTTGCACGGAAGCGTTCACACGTAATATTAGTTAGGCATATTTACCCGTAAGAAAAATGTCTTCAGATACTAACGTAAACGAACACGATGTGGAGTACAGCATTGGCCACGTCAAGCAGCCCAGACTGCTGGGGTCGGGGGTGAAAAAAAAAGGGTGTTTGCGATTTCCAAATTATTTGGTTGGAAAAAATATATAACAATAATTGCGAAACCGACGAACGGCATGTTAACCCATGACTATAACCAACCCACAAAAAAGTTAGGTCAGAGATGAAAATAGAAAAGTGTAGGAAAACATACACATCTAACGTAATTTTTTCGCTCATTTCTCGTGGGTTGAGTTGGCCATGGGTTGTGATGCTCGACGGTTTCAATGCTAGTATTGTATGTTTTCGACCCAACTCTTTCCCAAACAAAAGTTGGTGTCTCGCAAACACGTTAATAATGCAAGAAGCTGTGCGGCACCCGCGCAGGCAGCACGATGACACTTCTTCAGGTGCGCTCTCACACCAGATGATTGACACTAGTATCACTGCGCTTGCCATTGTGTTGGTCCGTATGCAGGAGTCCCATAAGTTTCAGGACTAAAATAACATGACGGTGTTGACTGGAAGGCTTGCTCACGTTGTAGAGTATATTTTCTCGCACGTATGCCCCCGTTGTTGATGAAAAGTTCATGCTCAATCGTAGAAGGAGTTATTATTAATATCAGTAAATGAGAAGTGAAACGAAATAATAGAGAAATGTAGTGATAACTACTTTGGTGGCGGTACTGTGTTCTTTTTCTTCACAGACGAAATCCGCCAAGGCGTGCGATGCATGCTCCGTCAGACTCTTTCTTATCCCGACCCATACATCGGTTTGAGCATGCGCCCCAGCTTGATTAACGGGTCCATTCATTTTTTCCGCCCCTTTTTCCTTGTGCGGAGCGCCTCAGGCGCAGGTGTAAACCCCACCGCCGTATCTCCGCTCCGTAAACGCAACGTAAAGTGTGCTCGACATAGTAAAAAATCGCAAAAAAAATGTTCGATAGCTCACTCCTTGCGGGGCTATCGCCTATCGCGCGGTCCGCGTCTGAGCTGCTCTACAACAGCAGTGAGTGGCACTCAAAGCTTCGAAGGGCGTGTTGTTATTTTCCCGCTCCTCTGCTGCTTTCGTTCACTTTCGAATTGCGGCGGGGAAATACTGCGACGAATGCAAGACCACGCAAAGCTTAACGCCCGCGTATCGCCCCCCGCTCCGCGCCACAATGTCGACGTCCCCCATCGCTTGCTTTTCTGCTATTATGGCTCTTACTGTTTTTCTGCTCCATTCATGATGAACCCGGTGATGTTGCCGAAATGCCAGCGGTGACACCAGCGGGGCGACTATTGACTTACAGGGAAGATGGAACCCAGATGCAGGGTGGGTAGACCGAAAGGCCATGGACAAAGGCCCTAACGGCTACCCCCTCTGTCGCTTCTGCAACCAGGAGGCTCCGAGCGCGCGTCGCACGTTCTGCTCGGACGGCTGCGTGCACGAGCACAAGGTCAGTCGGCTCGAGGCGGTGGTGTAATTGGGGCCTTGTCTCGGAGTGGTGGTCGTCGCGTGCCGTCGTTGTCGTGAAGTATTGTCATGCGCGGCACAAGTAATCCGTCATACTATTGACACCACCACCACTACTACTACTACTGCTGCTGCTGCTACTACGACTACTACTACTGCTACTACTGAGACTATTCGGAACTTCAGACGATCGTATGTCGATTGTATGATTTGTATGACGATTGTATGACGATTGTATGAATATTGTATGTGACGATTGTATGACGATTGTATTACTTTTGTATAATGATTGTGTGACGATTGTATGCTGATTTTATGGCTCTTGCATAACCATTGCGTGGCGATTGTACGACGATTGTATAACGATTGTATGACGATTGTTTGATGATTACAGCATCGGCTACACGAACCACAGCCCCCATTGCATGGGTCGGGTGTGTGTTGCAGACATACCATAACTACTGAGCAAGCTCTGCATTCGGGTAGGTGTGGCGCTGACTTGCTGTGCGCGCGACCGACTGACCGACCGACCCTTTCCCTCGCCTTACGCCATGCAGATCAGGACGCAGGGGTCTTACGTGCGCAAGTGCTTGTCGACGAGGGATGGCGGGAAGGTAACGAATACCACATTCTTGAAGCTTGTCGTGCGGCCAAGGACTAGAATGGACTATAATAGCTTCTAGCGATTGGGTGTTGATAAGAACGAAAACTGCATCAACAACGACAACGACAACAACAGACGACAACAGCAATGGCAACGACAACTACAACACGCGTATTGGCCGTTGTTAGATGCCCTGGTGCTTGTATTCTGAGTAACCGTTGCGTTTCCGTTGTGCGAGGCCTGGTGCTGAGACTCTGCCGTATGTAGCCGTGCTGTCAAGATTGAAACTGTATGCAGTTGGTGTGCGCAGATTGGACCGCAGACAACTACACCGCCTCCTGTACGAAGCGCATAGCATGTACCGGGTAGAGAGTAAGGGCGCAGCTGTTCTACAGAAATGAGCAGGCACATCCTTGAGTAACAATGCACGGTTGGCGTCGCTGCGGTTGTGTAAAGTACACTTGTTTGGCTCTTGTCACAAGTAACCGTTTACTGCGGCTATGATGCACATGATGTATGTGGCCAGGGTCGGCGGCTGGTAACGCTTCCTCGAACGCATCGAAGTTATCACCAGTATGTCAGGACCGGTGGCCTCTTTATTTTGCTAGCCCTTTTAGAATTTTCCCTTGCGTTTTGGGGACTAAGAACTTAGATTTTGTGTAGGATACTATTAATAGCTGCAGTGGCAACGGGTTAAGGCTGGGCTTTTATGTAGTTTACCCAACCGTGTTGTACTAGGGGCCGGGAAAAAACAGACGATGAACTTGTCGCTGTTATCGCCCCAAAACTCACCTGATTCTTCGGTTTGATTTTCCTTCGCAAGTACGCTTCTGTGGGTAGCCTTGATGTAATTGGAACAACGGCATAGAATAAAAAGTTTGTTTTTAAGAAAAGTACTGCAGAACAGCCTTGAAGCCACGAGCAGCGAATCGGACGAGGACAATGAAAGTTGAAAACATTTGTTGTCGTTCCCCCCGCGCCCCCCGAACTCCGTCTCGAAAGGGATGCGTGGACAAAGGTCAAGCGGCCTCGGCAAGCAGAAAATGAGTACGCCACGCCCGCAACCGTGTACTTGCCCCTTTTCTTGCCCTTCGCGTACTGTTGCTTCCTGCAGTGTGCCGAGTGCGGTGTTGATGCGGCGGGACTGTATCGACGAGCTCGGAATGCCTGGATGTCCGGGGTTTCTCTACCGGCAAAGAGAAGGCTGGTAGCGTTGGAGATGGTGGGGACACCACTGGAGGGAAAAGTGAGACGAGGCGGCATGTTACGGTTGGGGGGGGGAAGAGAAGACACCTGTGACTACTTGACCACGACTTGTCTTGTCCAGAAGGTCGCCGAGGGTAGTACGTAAAACCTCTTATGCACGAGTTGAGCTGGGACGTAAAAATGGATGATTAAAAACAAAAATGGTACGAAGGGGGGGGGTGGGGGGGGGCGGCGGTACCTATTTTTTCTCAGTTTCTATCTTGTGGAGCTCTATACCTGACCCCCCAAAAGCGATTTTTTCTGTCTTCGAGATCGATTAATCGCGAACTCCGCAAACGACGGTATATAAACCCCAAAACTTTACAAAACGAGATTGCTAGTATCATTATGGAGATTAGTTCCTCAGTTGAAACAAAGAACCCCCCCTTCGTCGATCAGGAAAAGTTGGGGCCGGAACGTATCCATCGTAGCATGTGTCAGACTTTTGCTGGGAAAAGAGCGGCTGAGTGCTCGGCAGGTGCATGGAGGCGTAACATCGCTATGCTGCTTTTTTGTTTCCTCATGCTCTTGCGCCGTCCCAGCCACTTTTCTTTTATTGTCGTGTTCTGACGTTTTATGTTCGGGGTAGTGTATGTAACCCCCCGGGAATCAATTTCCCTATCAAACTTGTCATTATTGGTCAAAATATTGCTTTAAAAAAAAAACGTCCTGTTTCAGCATGACATAACTCATACTCTCGTGACCGTGAGGAAGAAAACCCCGGCTCTGCCAAGAGGCTTGAGCTTAAAATGAGGACCAAGGCTATGTTAGGCGAGGGTACCCCCTTTTTTATTGCATAGCGTAGGCCATTTTTTGCGCGAGTAACTCTGCACAACTCGCTTAAACAAACCAGAATTAAAACTGTTTCGTTGTTGGCACAGCGTACCAGAAGAAAAAATAAAAAATAAAAAACAAGCCGCGGTGTAGCGTATATCGCGAACAAGAAAGACGCGTGCTGCGATGGAGGTATTGTATTATAGCACTGTTTGTTGTTGTCTATTTTATGAATGACGGAGCTTTTTAGCCCAAAATCGTTGGAAGGATATTCTTGATTTGCAATATTTTTTGTTTTGGCATACCTAGGCCATAGGGTTTCTTCATCGGGTTTTGTACTTTAGGTTTACTCGGACAAAAAAATCCGTATTTTGGGAGAGGTATTGGACGCGTGCTACGATGGAGGTGCACCTCTTTTTTTCTGAGATTTTTTCTCAAATTGGGACCTTAAGACCTCCCCAAAAAACTGATTTAGAGAAGAAAAAAAAGTGCTACCGGATGCAAAAATCCCATGGCCTAAGTATATATACAACGAGAATCATGAAAAAAAAATGGGCTATTTCCGACGATTTTGGGTTAAGGAGCCCCGTCATTTAGAAAACGTTTCACACGAAAACTGCTACCTCTGGTTTATCAAGCCACCACCCTCAGAAGGAAAAAAATTGAATGGTGCACCTTCACCGCATGCACCACAACCAAAAATAAGCACACCGCTTACTATTACGGAAACCGATATGCAAAATATTCAGGGTAGTCTTCACTAGCGCGAGCCATGAAAGGGAGTGACCCCCTACGTTTTGCGACTCGCCGGACACCTCACGGTGCTTCGCGCTTGGGTGCCCGCGGATGCCTGCCTGGTCGGTGAAAACCCGACGTGCTCCGCCCTGGCATTGTAAAGATGCGAGGGAGGGTCTTATGGTCATACGACTACGGCTATGCACAAGCTGAGTACACCCCCCCCCTGCCGTAGCGTTTCGCCCTAACCTCTCTCTGTTTGCGTTGGTACAAATTGCCGCAATAAGGTACCGCGCGAGGGAGCTATGAGGAGGCCGACCCAGGGCCAGTTTTGGCACGCCGATCACATCGTCCCGGTGGTGAGTATTTACCGCGGTGGTTGTTGGTGTTGATGTTGATGTTGATGATGTTGATGTTGATGTTGATGTTGATGTTGGGCAAAGAGATGACTGCTACGATAGGTGCAGTGGGATGGGTTTGGTTGGGTTGGGTTGGGTTGGGTTTTGGGTTATGTTGGGTTGGGTTGGGTTGGATTATGGATTTGGTTCAGGTTTGGGTTGGGTTGGGTTGGGTTGGGTTGGGTTGGGTTGGGTTGTAGGTTGGGTTAGGCTTGGTTGAGTTTTTGTTTTTTGGACCGAAAAGGTTCTGGCCGGCGGGGTTAGGTTTGGTTTGGTTGCGATTGAGGACCGAGTAAGATTAAGGAGCGATTGAGATTTGAGTATCGTCCATTTACCGTTGGAAAGTTATTTGTGAGCACTTTTTAGTACCTGGTATTATTTGGTGCAAACCTAGGCCGCATGCCGCATGCAGGACTGTTCATCGGGTTCTGCCCTTCAACTTTTTTGTGAAAGGCAGTGTTTGGGTGAGGTTGTGAGCTCCTCAAGAGCAGAACCTCAGAAAAATGGAGTGCTAGCCTTCGATATCGTAGCAGGGGTCAATGTATCTAAATATATCTAATGACGGCCCGAATCATGCCACTCTTGGGGTGCAGCAGAAGTTTCTGAGCTCGTGACATGAAGTAAGATGAGGAGCTCTCTATCTCGCCCGAAACATGACTTGGAACACATCTGTTCCCGCAACCTTCCCGACCAACGACCAATATTTCTGCTATCTAGTCCTCATAACAACCAATTTTCTGGTAACTTTATCATGCTAACCTATGGTTCCACACTTGAGAAGAGCTGAACCGGTCACATCGGTCACATCGGTCACATCGGTCTAATCGATCAAACCCGTTTGGCACAAAAGGTACGACCCCTACCACCTACCACGGTGGGATGACCCGCCCGCCATCCGGTCACATCGGTCACATCGGTCACATCGGTCACATCGGTCAGAAACGTTTGGCACAAAAGGTACAACCCCTACCACCGTGGGACGATCCGCCCGCCATCCGGTCACATCGGTCACATCGGTCACATCGGTCACATCGGTCAGAAACGTGTGGCACAAAAGGTACAACCCCTTCCAGCGTGGGACGATCCGTCCGCCATCCGGTCACATCATTCACATCGGTCACATCGGTCAGAAACGTTTGGCACAAAAGGTACAACCCCTACCACCGTGGGACGATCCGTCCGCCATCCGGTCACATCGGTCACATCGGTCAAATCGATCAGAAACGTTTGGCACAAAAGGTACGACCCCTACCACCTACCACCGTGGGATGACCCGCCCGCCATCCGGTCACATCGGTCACATCGGCCACATCGGTCAAATCGGTCAGAAACGTTTGGCACAAAAGGTACAACCCCTACCACCGTGGGACGATCCGCCCACCATCACAAAACGAGCACCGGTAACGGGGCGTACGGCCGACATGTTCCGCACCAAAACCTTCCGGTAGTCATAAAGTCATTAGCGAGCGAGCGTTCGTCACGGCCTTTTTTTTCGATAAAATTACCGTCCCATCACGCTCCTCCCCAATAACAAACGAAGGGATGCATATATATATATTAACGGTAGGATGTATTCATCGGTGACGAAACCCGTATGAAGTACTTCTTCTTTTCGGTAATACTGTTATTGACTTGTTGTCCTGGTGAAGAACGCCTCGGCATACACTGGAAACCCCTGAGAATACCCCGTTCCTTGCGGTATTTCAGGTAGCGGCAATGGCGAGCGGTGATGATTTTCAGCAAAAAAAAAATGATGAGCAGTACTTCACAGCCCTGAATGCATAGCGTTAACGCAGATCCTCGCTTTAGCCATGTTTGATCGCGTGTGCTATGATCGGGGCAGCATTTGTTTGGCCGAAACGGTTTCTGAATGAAAGGGCTCCTTAACCCAAAATCATCCGAATTTCATTATTTTTTCTCGAACAATTTTTCGTTTTATACATACCTAGGCCATGGAATTGCTCACCGGGTATGATACCAATTTCATTTCCCCCCAAAACCAGGGGGAGGCGTGGAGCTCCGTCTCGGTCTTGTGGGGCTGCGGGATTCCATAGCCCTGCGGGCTATAGCCACGCGTGATGCGATTGTTATACGCGCCCACACAACCCCGCTTGGACACCGACCGCCACTTCGGTCGAGCTAGCCCCGTGGTCGAGCTATGATAGCCGTGGCAACGTAGCAGTAGATAATTGACGAGCAGTGGAATTGCCGAACCATGTGCGCGATATTTTTCCAAGTCACGTACCGGCGGGGGAGAAGACGGGAAGACACTTGTGACCACGGCTTGTCCAGAACGCCGGAAAGTTTCCAAGCGGTTATGAAAAAATGTACATGTATATATATATGATACCTGGCGCTCTCGTTATAGGTATGTGTTTTGCGCGTTGGGGTGCCATACCCAGGAGATGTCATACCCACGACATGCCGCACCCAAGGAACGCCGTACCCAGGGCATTGCTCGTGCGAAACGTATCGCGTGGCTCCCTGCGACGGACCTGACGATTGTTACATGCAGGATATCTGTAGCTACGGCGAGTGCTGCAATAGAGGTACAGGTAGTACTTTTTAGGTGAAGTATTTCCCGAATGACGGACCCCGGGGGTTCCTTAGCCCAAAATCGTCAGGACTTTTCACGGGTCGGATCTCTTCTCGCGGGCCGGGTCGGGTCAGGGGTGTAATCCAACCCGACCCGACCCGACCCATGAGATTTTGATAAAAAAATC
Organism: Undaria pinnatifida; assembly: GCA_012845835.1. NCBI lineage: Eukaryota > Phaeophyceae > Laminariales > Alariaceae > Undaria > Undaria pinnatifida. Next base: position 19,071,268 of record JABAKD010000025.1, on the reverse strand, counting down.
CTGGCCAGTTTCCGACCGCGATCCGTGACATTTCGAACACCTCCTTGCCCTACCCGATTCGATTCGTGAGTTTCCGACAACTTCCTGATCCAACCCGCGGGCCGGATCATGGCCCGTGAAAAGCGGTGACGCTTATCTTTTTGTATGTCGGAATTTCCTTCTTTTTCTTTTTTTTCTTCATTATGTACCTGGTATATGTTTCGTTTGGTTATATATACGTATCTAGGCCATGGGCTCGTTCATCGCCGAAGAAGCTTTAATTTTTATCGAAATCATTTTCTGTTGGGGTGGGGTATCTAGCTATTTTGCTCCTTAAGTGACGAGAGGAGCCTCAAGGAAAAAAAAATGTGCACCTCGAGCGTAGCATTGTGTCTTACGCCTGATCGCTGATGTATACATCACAGTGTGACGTGCTACGCTAGGGGCGCACCCTTATTTTATATTGGTTAAGCATATCTCACCCAAAACCTCACCTTGAGATACTACTGCACCCTATTGCATCTGCGTTTTTTTTACGTGAACTTGCGTCCCATTGGCGACGGCGGACGTGCAGGTGAGGGGGGGCGGGCAGTGCGGCCTCAACAACTACCGAACGCTATGCGTGCCCTGCCACAAGGCCACCACGAAGAAGCTCGCCGGCGAGCGAGCGGTGGAGAGAGCCCGCACTGCTGCTGTTGAGGGCCCCGCCAAAGCTAGCACCACCGCCGGGAGGGGCAAAGGCGACAAGGCCGACCGGGGCAGCGGGCGCGGCGGGCGCAGTAAAGGCGCAAGGAGTCGGCGATGATGGAATGAAGATATGCGCACCTCGCACAGACCACGATCTAGATCAGATATGCACACGTCGCACAGATCATCTAGATAGTCTAGATATTCTATATCCTGTACTTATCGTTATGATATGATGTGCAGGATCTGTGTAGTGCATATCCAACCCGGGAAATGTGTGGCAGATCATGCAGATCATTGGGTTCCCACCCGGCAACGTGGATCTAACCGATGCAGATCATGTAGACCAGGGATATATCTGATCTGATAGACATGGATCATGGGTGGGGATCTTATATGTCCGAAGTGTGGAAGATTGCAAGGGTGCGTTTTAGTGGGGTACACACTCCGGAAATATCCGGGGATATACTCAAGTTTGAAAGCACTCACGCGATATCCGGGTACACACCCGGCTGTGACCAAAGCAATTACTGTAGTACATACCCGGGTACATACCTGAGTATGACCGCAGCAACCAGTGGATATCTGGGTACATACCCCGAGTATGACCAAAAACAACTATTAAATAGGTGTGAGTATGACCAAAACAACTATTAGATAGGTGTAAGTATGACCAAAACAACTTTGAAGCAGGTATGGAGCCCAGGCATCCCAGAGTGTGTATACCCTTACTAAGCCTACCCTTGGGCGATAGTCGCAGGATGAAGAGCCTGAAGAATTGAGAGCAGCTAGGGGGCGGGGGCGGGGGCAGGAGGCGGAGGGGCGGGCAGCGATTTGTAAGTCAGGATGGACGTTACCATTAGTTAGTGGGGAAAAACGGCCAAACGGAGTCGGCGACGATGGAATGAAGGAGTCGGCGCGTGCTACGATATCTAGAGGTGCCACTTTAATTGGTCCAAACATTTTTTTTGGATGGCGGGACTCCTTAACCCCAAATCGTCGCTATTAGGCCATTATAGACCATTTTGCTTTTTTTTCAAAAACGATGATTTTCGTGAGTACACCTAGCTAGGTCCATGGGATTCGTTCGTCGAGTTTGCACTTTCAGTTTGCTCAAATAACTTGCCTCGGAAGACATAGGGCTCAAGTGAGGAGGCAGTCATCCCTCTATAGTGCGGTATAGTACGGTATAGTGCGGTAGGGGTCGCACGTTTTGAGCCAAAAAAAGGTATACCTGTCCGGTTGAGCTCAAGTGAGGAACTAACGGCTGTTCTCATCATTTTACGAGTACGATTTGTTTTAGGACACTGGGGAACAGAAGCGTGGTCGGGTTGCGCGAACGAATGCCGTCGAAGTCGTGCTTCGGGTGATAATGTTGATGCTGAGCTACTTCCTCGTGTTAGGAGCTCAGATCAAGGCCACGGTAGGGGGGTACCCCCAATTTTCACTCCCGGGTCAAATCCATAAAAGGGTATGTTCAAACATACCTTTATCGTAGCCTTGATATATAGGTATACCCTTTTTTGGCTTTGACCCGGGAGTGAAAAATGGGGGTACCCGCCTACGGTAGCCTTGATCAAGAGGCATACTCTTTTTTGGCTTTAACCCGGGAGTGAAAATGGAGGCTATACCCTTTTTTGGCGTTAACCCGGGAGTGAAAATTTGGGATACCCCCCTACCGTAGCCTTGATCCTCAGAAAATTTTTAGAATCTGCTGTACCTCTACCGTGAGATGACTCGCAGCACCACAGCAAAAACGGTGCACGTGTACCGCATCGTGTCAGTCGAAAACAAACACGCCGAGTGAATGGAAGCAGCTGGGGGGGGGGTGTACTCAAAGTTTGTGAATGGCCGTAGTCGTATAACCAAAGACCCTCGCATCGCTACCGGAACGGAGCACGTCGGGTTTTCACCAACCAGGCAAACATTGCTTGCACCAAGCGCGAAGCGCCGTGAGGTGTTCGACGAGTCGCATGAAGGGTGAACTGAAGCAGTTGGGGGGGGAGGGGGGAGACGACTGTGGAAGCTTTTTGTGGCTCGGGAAGATGCCTGTTTATAGGGTAAGACGCGACGAAGACTAGTGGTGAAATATGTCAAAGTGAGTCGGCGATGATGGAACGAAGATGGTCGAAATATGACGAGCCCTGAATATAACTTGAGTTTAGCTGGGGGGGGGGGGGACTGGAGGCTTCATAAGGGCTGGCGGCTATTTATAGGTTAGGACGGACACCTCTATAGTGAGGTAGTGACGAAATGTGGAGGCTGGGTGACGGTAAGCAGGAGGGGAAGAAATGGCGCAGGTGCAGGGGTGAAGCGCGTCCCGTGACGTACGCGTGCTACGATAGACGTGGAACTAGGGTGTTTGCGATTTCCAAACTAGGGCGTTTGCGATGTCCAAACTAGGGTGGTTGCGATGTCCAAATTCTATTGGATTGGGGAAAATGTAAACATAGCATGGAAACCACCGAATTTGGCATTAACCGATAGCCAACCAATCCGCGAGGAAAATATTAGAACATAGTTTGAATCGCCCAAGCGCTTTAGCACCGTCTCATGTTTGGTGTATAACGTGAACGGGCATGTAATCGAATCTGGCTTGTATTGAGCCTTCTGCTTGGAGTGTGTTGACTGTAGTGGGAGGTCTTCATTGGCGTGCTGTTGGTGTACATGGACTAGTCCACCATATAGGCAGAAGACGTGGTCTCGTCCATTTCCAAACTGCTGGTGTGGGCTCAACGCTTCAACTGCGCAACTTGCCTGAACAGAAGCTTGCATTAGAGATAGCTATATACATAGTAGCGCTAATACCTTAATGTTGTGCGGTACGCGCTAATACCTGAATGTTGTGCGGTACAGAGCACAGACACACTCATTCCGGGCCGGATACTGAATACCCCCCCCTCTAGGAGACGAACACACCCCATTGCCACTTTCGAACACCGTTTGTAACCCCTCAAGAGAGCAACTGCGCCCCCCTGTTTTGGAGGATAACCTACTTGAAGTTAAAGTAAAATACGGTTTTGCAGTGTGGTAGAAGGGTCCAATGACCGACGCACAGTACGGGAGGGATGCACCGACTGTTTTATGCAGGCCCCTTGCCTTACTCGAGGACCTCTATGCCCCACCCAACAACTGATGATCATATATTAGGACCATAATTAGAGCGCTACCCGAAGAACAATCCCAACATGCCCTAGGCGTATGATACCACTATTAATAGACATTTCGGATTTTTTTTTTTTTTCGAAATTCCGACGATTTCGGGTTGAGGAGCCATCATCGCTCAGAGAGCGTTTCAGACAAAAAGTGGTATACCTTAATGCCTCCAGATGTCGTAGCGCACGCGTCTATTCATGGGACTTAACGGGCTACCGCAATACCTCCATCTAGGAGGACCTGATGCTAACTGACACTAGTAGGCAGAGCCTCACGAAACTCTTCCTATTGAGGCGTTTTTTGCATGCTCCAGTTGGCGGGTCCAATCTCGAGCGAAGAACTCTTTTCTTTTTCTAGGGCAAAACGCTCGCCGCTCTTTCGCGTAATGACTCAATTCATTTGCGGACCTGAAAAAATATTCGTTCTTGATAAGAGTCGGCTGAGTTTCCGTTGGTAACCGAAACTATAACGTGTCAAACATGCGTCTTGAACCGCTGCTTTGCTTCAAAATTGCTACAACGTTTTCGGGGAAAACAACTCTTGGAATTAGGGTATTAATAGAACAGGTCACACAGTTCTTGAGAAAAAAGATTAAAAATCTGCAAGAGCCAAGAGAAAAAAAGCAGGAATTACCCTGTTTACTGGTTACTCTACAAACGAAAGTACAAATATGACGGATGGGATTCATCTTGCTGCCCGGGTTAGAGTGGCAGTTTCAGCTCGGGAGGTTTGCACGGGGCGCAAACGACATATTGAGCACAGAAACGACGCTATATGCACCGTTCTGCTTTGACATCAAGAGACGAAAACAAAAAACAGGCTTAAAACAAAGCCATGTGCTGATGATGGTGATTATTTTTCTATCACATTGTGTATAGCTCAAGTCTACTGACAAAAGGTCCGCGGTCACAAATCAGGCTCAGGGTCCCATTGAAAGAAAAAAAAAATCATTTCACGTACCAGGTGCCGATTAGGCATGGCGGCGTGTACCGCACTCACTAAATCACAAGTATATCCACAACAAACGCATCGCAACTCGAACCACTAGCGTACTCAATATTCGCCGCCGGCACAGCCTATTGCCACAACGCCACCAATTGCAGCCCCCCAGTCATTACTACGCCTTGAGGTTCTTTTCTGGAAAATTGCAGCACCAGTAAATGATCCTTCCATGTTCCAGATTAACACAGCTTCCACTGCAAAAGTTACCTGACTCTAACTTCAAACAAAGTTTGTCGCCAACCAAAAACGTCGGTGCGGTTCTAAAGGGGTTGAAGGTCTGAATAGAGGGCTCTCGCCGCTATTCCTCGTCGTTAAACCTGTCCCCTACCGCAGTACTGTACGAGAACGCCTTCCAACGTTTTTGACATCCTTGCCCGTGCCGTATCCCTGACACTGGGCCTTTACACGCCTTGCAGGGCAAAACTACCACGACCACCACCATAGCGCTTCCAGATGAAAAAAAAACGCCTCTCAGACATATCGTACCCAAAACCTGAGACACGGAAATATACACAGCACGCACAAGACACACGCCTCGGGCAACAAAACTAAAAACTGAAATTAAGCCGACCGTATCCACAAAGAGAGCCCAGATAGATGGTCGCCATTCTGGCAAAACTGGACGCTGTTTCTTATGCTATTTTGCTACAGTATGTACAATAACGCGTACCGGCACACAAATTCAACGGGGGCCGCAATGGAGAACGGAAGTGAACGAAAGTCCACCGCCTCCAAAAAACAAGTTGAGGTGAGTGGGGTGCATATCGCTACCCACACAACAAGCACGAAACCGATAATAAATAGATTCAACCTATCCGAGTCAGCATTGCCCGAAGCACGACCCGGCTACGGACGCATCGCACTAGATGCCATGATTCTTGACGGAAGATATTAGGCCCAGTTGGGCATTCACATGCGATACGAATACCCCAACGATCCGTACCATGCCCTGTGTCCAGAATGGTTCACCCACGTTACGCTCCACAATAAAAAAAATACAAAAAATCGTCAGCAAAAACAACAGCTGCCCACCCGCCACACGGTTCAACAGAAGTACTGCCGTTGCTGTAAATCGGGCCCAGACAAAAAGCCCGCAAAAAACAACAAAACCAGACCACCAATAGCCATAGCATAGCACAGCAGTAGTTATAATCAATCGCCACATAATGATTCTACAGGGCCACTGTACTATACCACTGTGCTATACTGCCGTTGCTTCTTATGCTATATTAGATCGAGGGTCGCCCAGAACTAAGAGCTAGTTCCGAGAACAACGCCTCAAGTCCCCAGCAACAAAAACAGTCCCACGAAAACGAATCAGTCCTGCTCCTCCCTGTCGGGGTTCTCTCGGTTCATCTTCCCCAAAAGCGGGAGCTTGTTCGGGAACGCCCCGTTAGCCGACGCGCCCACCGAATACGCCACGGCCACCAACAAGGCCACGAAAACCACGTCCGACCCGGCCTGCGCAATCGGCACCAGCTTGTACGCGTCCTGGCCCAGCGACGCTGACGTCAGCGCCCCGAGTATGCCCGGCAAGATCAGGGCGATGTCCAGGTTGATGGCCTGCTGCATGTTGAACCGCACCAGCTTGTTGATCTGTGGGGAGCTAGAGAGGATCGACAGGCCGAAGAAGGCCACCAGGGTGGCGAACGGGAGGGACCGCAGCGCCAGCAGGACACCGACGAGCGGCTGCGCCCACGCCAACTGCTCAGGAAAGGCCGCAAAAATGTGTCCGGCGAACGCCAAACTGTCCGCCAGGGGAAGAACGTACGGAAGCGCCGACAGAGCTTTGTCTGCGATCGTTGGCGGACCGTCGTTCATGCCTTCCGCTCCCCCCGCCCCTCGTCCCGACGGTGCTCCTTCCTGCGACTTAATTTTTTCCTCCATCTGCCGCTGCCGCTCTTCCATGCGCGCCAGGCGCTCCTCGTCCCGCTGTTCGCGGAACATGCTCTCGACCTTCGTGCGAAGCTCGTCGGAGGGGACGAACTCGGATTTCTGCAGGATGCCATCGCCGTTCTCGTCGTACGTGTCGATCAGTTTTTGCGCCAGGTTGTCCGGGAAAAGGGAGCCGCCGGGGAGCTGCGCGATGCGGGCTTCAATCTAGAGGGGGAAATTCAACGCGTGTAGGGAGGCGAGAGGGGCGGGGGAGAGGGGGGGGGGTTATACTTCGCGGTCTGGGGAAGACGTGGAGGAGGAGGAGGAGGAGGAGGAGGAGGAGGAGGAGGAGGAGGAGGAGGAGGAGTCGAAGATATGTTTATCCGTACTGTGCATCACACCGACACTTCCTATGATTCGATACTGCTGTCGGTAGGTGGAGGGCTTACGTTGCGTCGTGGTTGGTCGACGTTTGGCTGTCTGCCCGACTACAGTAGAGGCGGTGACAAATTATTTCCTCTGATACAAAACGGTGCGGTGCTGAGGCGCTCATATCTGTCCGTCAAAAAATCAAAACACGTGTGCGGTTTGTGGCTTCGAGGGGTCTCGCTCGGACGTTCGGTCGGCACGTTCGGGGCTGACTGATGACCACCATCAGCAACATCAGTGGTGTGGGAGATGCTTGGCAAGAAAATACGTCAATTGACGGCACTCTTGCTCTTGAATGGACAACTGTCAAGGAACTCTACACACTAAAACTAGTATATTTTAGTCAATCAGAGAGCTGGGTCTGTCAAAACTATGCAGACGCTCGTAGACAGTATATTTAGTCTAAAGAGTAGAGCCCGTTACTCGGCGTGGACGAGCAAACGCCAGCAGACTGATATTGGTACCAATCTGGGTCCAAATGTAAGCTGCTTTTCCCAACTATACGCCAATTTAAACGTGGCTTGTATATTGGACCCAGACTGGCGGTCGTTAGGAATAAACGCCATACGCCGGGCTACAAATGGTGCCAGGCAGATACCAAACTGCACAACATCCTATATACGCCAAAGCATGCAACTAACTGCTTCAATCCCCAGCCAACTACTACTTAGTTGGCCAGCTTATAGTCAGCCAAAATAACATGCCTACTGCCAGTATGAATAATTAAGACGCGTTGGGGGGTCAAACCCAGGCCGTCAACGGACGTCTTTGCGCGTAACAAGTGTGTCGTCTACGTTGAGACATACGTACTGAGGCTGTGCACAACGAAGCTAGCCCCGAAGAAATACGCTACTCGTATTCGTACAGCAGTGGCGATGCGCATTGATCAAATATACAGGTATTCACCACGCTCTTCAACATCTCTTGACAAGGTGTCATTACTGTATACAACATGTACGAGTCGATGTTCTGTACTTGATAGACGGGTGACCAACGACAGATAGATCAAAACTAAACCGTCAATCGACGTATTTGCATGGCAGTGTTACTATTAATATCGTAACAATAATATGCGAGTGGGTGTAATCCATGGCGGGAGCAACGACTGACCTCATCTCGGTCGGGCTTGCGGCCCATTCGAGCGGTGAGCTGCTTCACGTAGCTCTTCCGAAGCGGGCCCTCCAGGCCGGCCTTCAGCTCTGCGATGTCCACGCCCCCATCTTTGTTGGAGTCGAAGGTGTTGAAGGACCGGTCCGCGCCAGCCCGGCGCTCGACCTCCCTCGCCGCCTCTAGCTCGGCCGCCTCCTCGCGAAATCTGGCCGCTGTTTCGCGCAGCTTGCTCGCCTGTTTTCAAGCGGAGGTGGGCAGGGCAGGGCAGGCCAGGGCGGGGTGGGAGGCGCAAACATAAGAACGCGTACAAGGCACACATGACAAATACGGCAACATATATATATATATTTACGTGGCACGAGGTTAACACGTATGATACGTCCTGACGAGGTGGGAGATTAACCGCTTTAGAGCTTTGTCGCCACCCTCGCCCAGACCACGATTATTACAAAAATTAAAGTACACTCCAGCTGTGAGATCGAGTATTTTGTCGAAACTCATCTGTGCAAGCTGTGTGTGATACTGCGATCGCGCGTATTACGGGTTGTGTGTCCTCATTAGTCTAAGGATATAGGTCGGCGACTCCCCTTGCAACTACAGTGTAGCTATCAGGGTCAACAGGGTGGTGTTAGTCAGTCTGTGCGCGGAAACTATAAAGCCGTTTCTGAGGGGGACAAAATATGACAGCTGTGGAAGGAAATGCATCAGTTTATCAAGTGAATCTTGTACAGTGAGTCGAATAACCGGTGAGGGGAGGGAGGAGTTTTCAAAGGACGCGGCTTGATTTTGATCAAAAGGGGGGCGCGCGGGGGGGGGGGGGGACAGGTGGAACAGCTCAATTTGTGTGTGGAAACTATAAATCCTTCTTGCGGGGGAGGGGGGGGGAAGGTGATTATAAAGGTTTTCTCGATCTTCAAATACAGACAAAATCGATATCACGATTAAGGAAAATAATGAGTACCAATACGCCGTAGCACGAGGGGGGGGGGGCGAGGTTTGGTTGGACTAAAAAAATCACGTCGTAGGCGGCAGTTTAGCGCAGAGCGGCACAACAACTCAAAACTTACGATATTTACTGCTGCTGCTGCTCGGCTTCAAATTAAGTCACCGCAAAAAATCACACCAGCTGCGAGTTCAGGACCGATTGACTCGTCGGCACTCCGCTTTGCAAGCTGCGACATAGGTCGGCCGCTCGTGTTTTGAATTCCTCGGGAAGGAATATGTACATACCTCGGTGGCTCTCACGCATGGGCAGTGGTGGCGAATTAACAGGACGATCTTTCACGATGATATGGCGACGATTAAAACCGTACTCCACGTATTCTATGTACTGTAGTCGTAAGACAGCGAGTGCTATCTGCCACTGCAGCAATACAGTAAGTATGGTGCGAACTCGTACACTGATTTGGTCGATATCCTGAAAATACAATTAAGCAAGCTGTGCGATACTCTTCTTGCTTGTAGCTGGTACTGGTAATACTGCTGGTACACATGGATCCCGAGTACAAGACATTACTCGTAGTAAAAGCGACATCTTATCTTGTGATCTTACCTTTTCTTCGGCGGCCTCGCTGACCATGCTCAGACGCACGGAAGCGAGCGGCGTCCGTGGCTGACGAAGGCTTGAGCGAGCGGTTGCTGTGGTTGAAGCGAAGCGTGACGAAGATGATGACGCGGGCTGGTTCCGCAGGCCAGCCAGGCCAGCAGTGGGGGCGACAAAGGCAGACGCAGGGCTCAGCAAGAGGGCCAGCATCGCAACGGCGGCGGTAGTCGGGGAGATGGGTGCCATAACTCTTTGCACTGCTGTGGTTGTAGTTGCCGTAGATGGGGTTGATTGCTCACAGCAGTGGTAGGCTGGGGCGCTTAGGCAAAGAGAGGGTGTTGGTGTTGTCGTGTTAGTGTTCGGTGGTTGGTGTATCGGCTTGGGGTGGCTGTGTGATTGTGAGGAGGGGTGGAATCAAGCAGGGTGTGTGCAATCTACCTGGCTGTCTGTCAGTGACCATGCCTTGCTCAGTATAGTTCAATGTCAGCAGCAAAAGCTAAAGCTTGAGCTGTTTGGGGCTGAGGTGGTCAAGGCATGGTGCGTGGCTGGACGAGTGACGTGTGACGTTGGCCGAACTCCAATAAAATTGCCGGGTTGACTGACGTGGCTGCTTAATTGCGCCGCATAGTGCCGAAACGCTACCTATTTCACCGCGTGTGAGCCCTGTCGCTGGCGTCTCCCGACTCGCAGCCAGCGTTGTGCTCAGTGCAAGTTGTAGATTGGCGGCCCCACCTTCAATAAGGGTACACAGTGGGTAGGGGGTAGCGAGCCGATGAGAGGCAGCGCAATTTGCGTATCGCACGCTACTACGCTGCTGTCTGCAAAACTGACAATCGATTTCACAGATGCTGCTTCTGCTGCGCTTCCACGCGACGTTTTTTTTTTCGTCGAGTACATACACGCACTATCGAAGCACGCAGCAGCTCGTCGAGGCCATGCATCGCGTGACGGTGGCCCATACTCGTAGTGCACGTGTTTGTCGTTTTGGTATCACGCACAGCTTGCAGGGCTAAGTTTCGATGAAATTCTCGATCTCACAGCTAACGTACGTGTCTTCGTGGCGCGTACTTACCAAAAACTCGGGCTGATCATCAGAATATCGAACCAAACCAACCATGCCATGCACATGATCCATCAAAGCCAATGCCCGTACGTGCGAGTATGCATGACTTCCGAACACGGCTCGCGGCGCATCCTGCCTCTGCTAGCCCGGAGCCCGCGGCATAGTGGTGATGTGGTGGTGGTGCATGCTTGACGAAACGTTGGGTTGTCGTCATGATACGCGAGCTGGGGCTTGTTTCAGGCTGTAGTAGGTATACTGCAGCGAGGGCGCACGCGGATCTGAATCCCCAGGCACCGATAGACCCCCCTTACACATTGGGAAGAGGGCCGAAAAAGACCCGTTTTTTACTTGTTTTTTTTTTCTTATACGCCAAAACGATCAAAATCTGTCTAAACACTGCTCGTACTGCGTCTTAGCTGGTCCTTTCTTTGCACTCTATCGTTCTTCGAGCCTGCTGCTCGACTACAAGTTTCTTTAGTGCCGACTGATCTGACCGAGACAACTCCTCCTACTCGTACTTTTTAGTGTTTCACCTCTCTACCCTACAATTCTCGTAACGCCTCTTCGCAAACTTCATATGCGAACTACTTGAATATTGTTTTTTTTTTGTGTGTGTGTGTTTTTTGTCTTATGTACGCCTGCAGACGCTGCTTAATGCGCGTGTACAGGTGCTACTGCCTCACTGATTGGATTTCAACGTTCTGGTGTGTATTTTTCGTATACACACAAGTATAAGCCTGGTCTATGTTTTGAAATGCTAGGCGAATAAAACGGCAACACACATTTTACGGCTGATTCAATCTAAACAACGGGACTGACTACACTGACTACATGCATGTGCATTTATATTAAATAAATTAAAGGGAAAATATTGGAATACAGCAGTGTGGGGCACATTCTCCACACACGTAACAATAGGTCGCCGCAATCACTGAAAAACGCGTGCGTGCAGATTGAAGTCTAGATATTGACTCCGCTAGGTAGGTGGAGTGTCGTGGCACAACGCAAAATGTGCGACAGAAATAAACAATTTGACGCGAAAAAGGTGCTGCTAGTAATTAGAAGCAGTAAATCCCTGGTGATCGCCGTGGTATCGCCTTGAATAATGCAGTGCGTCGATACAGACTACATTTGGGTGTACACAACGGGATACACTAACGTTCTGTACGAGAAACGTGTTCATGCTGTCGGCAAGGCCGGACTTAGGGAATCGTCACCACACTCGCCACGCACCAGCCACTCGGAACAAGATTGCACACCTCGGGCGGGTTAATGAGTCCCTCATCTGTATGGATCTGCGGGATCTAGATTACGTTTGTGCTGGGTGAAATCTGTATAATCTAGCTCTTACACACACGTTTGCCTGGGCGTGGTCTGTATGATCTAGCTCTTCTACACATGACAGGTGTCGTTCCTTCTCCCCCACGGTACGCGTATTCCTTTATCGCGTAGAGGGTTTAGCATTGCCAACGCTCGTCGATTTTCGTCGAATTTTGCAAACTCAAGCTCTCGCGCTTTCCGTAAGTCAATTTGTGCACAAGAAAAAGTCCCTACGAGCACGATTATGCACTCGGGGGGATCCGAACCCACGACCTTTGACGTTAGTAGGGACTAGGGACGTGGTTCGCCTGCTATGTAGTACTCCGTCGGGGACTCCGACATATTGCTGTGTGGCTCGAAACAGCCTTGATTACGCGAAATCCGAGCCCACGCCGACTGACTACGGCATGGTATGGCATGGTATGGCTGGTATATTTGAATAGTATCTGTACCAAACTCATATATCGACCGTCGGTACACAAGTGCCAAAAATATAAGGGCCTTATCTTCTGTGACGAACTAATATATCGGCCATCGGCAAACAAACCAAATATATAAGAGCGAGATGCGGGCAGAAAGACAGACATACAGACAGGCACAGACGGACACATCTGCCGCTACCAAAGTAGAGACGTCAATTTTACAATCTGAGCAATCGCGAATAACAAATAACGCAAACTATCGGCTGTAAGCGAGCGTCTAACGGGGCACAAATTAGCTGATGCGCTGCTGCACTGCGACTTTTTCGGACCGGATTTGCTGCTGAGCGCAACACGCGTTTTGCGGCGCAGGCGAAAAAACAAGGAAAACAAATTGAGGCATCTTTGCTCTTCTGGTTTCTAATAGTAACTCGCTTTCACAGCGCCCATACCATAGTATGCGTAAAATTGCCCGAGTCAAACTTGGTATGCCATTTCATCCGACGGAGGGACCCGTATGGAATGCAACAAAAGACCCCTAGTAAGAAATAAGGTAACAAGAAAGGCAGGCTGACATTGGCAAGACAATAAATCCGGGTTTCCTTACACTGAAGCTTTTGTGGTGTAGAACGCACCCTCTTCGAAACAAGAAGCCCAGTCCTGGGTCAGTTTGGACGCTTCCTACTAGACGTCCTGTACTGCTGTATTGCAGAAACATGGTACACCTACCAAGCACATAGTCTAATACACCCAAGAAAACGTGGGCGAGATGAGGCCTGGGGACTTCCTTTCCTGCTATAAAATTCTGCTCGGCGCAATCAAACGCGCTGTGTAAAATGGCTATCGTCAAAAAAAGGTACACGGTGTTGGGGGTTAAAAACGCACACACGATAGCTAAAAGATTTGTACAGCTACAGCCTACCTTGGTGTAGCTACTTCGTAGTGTCGAAAAAAAGGGAAAAAAAAACGCGTCGATCTTCAAGACTACTGATAAGAGCTACTGCTGTACCTACAGTTGCAAGACTATTGATAGAGCTACCGCACCTCAATTTCAAGACTGTTGATAAAACTATGACTTGTACCTACAGTTCAAAACTGTCGATAAAGCTATTGTACCTACAGCAGTATACAATATGTAACCGTGGGTGAGCCTGTTACGTAAAGCAACTACAGCAACTCTCTGTGAGACAACCCCAGCAGCCCATAAAACGCCGCGAATCAAACCAGATCACCCGTCAGGCTTAAGTCGTCCCTCGCGGGCAAACGGTCACAGACAGGCATGGACACGCGCTCTGAGTTGGCCGCGAAAAGTCCAAAATATGGCGATCCAACTTAATACACGACTAGCCGGTGAACCGGTACTGGTTTCGCCGTGGGTTGAGGACTCGTACACTCATACACCATTCCATACCACCGCCACACAGAGATTGTGGACTCTTCGCGTTTTTCAAAAGCTAGCAGGGAACGACACGTACTCTCAACTCAGCCCCCCTTCGATTACAAACTCCGTTCGAAAAAAGCAACGCCAAAACATGACCAAGAACACGAGACAGCGTTAGGGAAGGCAGTCAGTCGACGAGACCTGTCGACGTTCGTCTCGTCTAAACCCCGCACGCGCTTCACAAAAAACAAGCGTGCTGACGTGCACACAAGCAGTATACGGCAACAACAAACGCGAGAAGCGGCCACTACAAGTATAACGAACCACGAAAAAATAACCGTGTACACAGGAAGGACACACAACCTCAAAAGGATGACGCACCAAAAAACCGAAGCAAAATATGCACAGACACACGCGCGATACACAACACCAGCCGAATTATAACGCAACCATTCGACACCCGGGCGGAATCGAGCCGCATGCCATAAAACCAACCACCCAAACCACCCACCCACGATTGAGCGCCTTCAAGGCGACCAACGTTCACTTTCCCCCCCAACAAATAGACGAGGCAAACTACTATCACCGACACCATCATGTTGCAAACTGGACTGCCTCAAAAACGTCGTTCATCTGAGCACACAAGGCGAAACAAAAAATACGGTGCACACCAGGGGGTCCGGGGGGGGGAGGCGGGGGACGGGTACACCGCAGCAGCATCGCTGCGGCTAACAAGAGGGGACACACCATATTTGTTCTCTGGAAAACCACGAGAAGTCATGTTTTCTATGTGGCAAAACACTAAGAAAACCACGAGACGCAATCACGTTTTCGCGGCAAAACATAAGGCGCGAAGCAAACAAGCACTACAGCAGCAGCAGCAGTGGCAGAAACAGAAGCAGCAGCAGAGCAGCAGCATGAACCTAAATAACACCAGCAAAGGCCAGAGACACCTCAGATGGTGCCGTACTCATCCAGTCTCCGTCCGTTGGCCGTCAGCTGATCCGACGCCGAACCTGCCTCGCCGTATCTATGATGCCCTGGAGCCGGAATTTCCCAGTACTCTTCCTCTCCCAACTCTTCCTCCTCCTCCCCCATCCCCTCCTCTTCGCTCCCGAGATTCCCTTCCTGGTGTGAGCTCCCGTCTGACGAGTCCCCCGGGTCATGCAGTATCCACAACATGAGGAAGAGGATGAGCCACTCGGACGTGTGCTTGACCACGATGTACCAGTCCCACAAGCGGCTGTTGAAGGCGACATCGAACATGTGGTATCCTGGTGGCATTGGTGGGTAGCCATGGGGCGAGACATGCAGAGAGACCAGCGAGAGAAAGAGAGAAAACCGATCAACTAAACAACTAAAACTACTAAGAAAGTAAACCAAACAAACGGAATTAACTAACAAACCAACTAACAAAAAAGAAGCAAAACGCAGTTGTTCTTTTGGTCTTCTGGTGTGTTTCTTACTCTTGCTTTCCAGCTCAACTCGTACGATAGGAGG
This sequence comes from Undaria pinnatifida, assembly GCA_012845835.1. NCBI lineage: Eukaryota > Phaeophyceae > Laminariales > Alariaceae > Undaria > Undaria pinnatifida. The sequence goes on along the minus strand of JABAKD010000025.1, from coordinate 19,055,804 downwards.
TGTTACTCTCAGCGACCTTTGGAACAAGCCGTGGTCGTGGGTGTCACCCCTTACCCCGCTGGATACACGCCTTCATTTTTACCGCGCAGAGGGTTTAACATTCAAACCGCTCGTCGATTCGCGCAAAAAAAATGCCAATTCGCGCTCTGGCACTGTCGACATGGCAATTTTAAAATAAAAAGTCACTTGCTGGACTCGAACTCCCGAAATCGACCTTACTAATTGCGAGGTAAAACACTAGACTTCCAGGCACTGAATAGATATACAACACATCAAATAATCCTCAAACTCACGCTTGTAGTGCGCATAGAGCGATATGCCGACAGCCAGCTCCAACGCCCCCCGCACAGCGAAAAACACGTTGCCCGTCACGGTTATCCTGACGATGCGCGTTATCTGTCCAAGCAAGGTGGCATCAAGGTGGCGAGGGGTGGCGCCGGAGAGCAGCGAACAGCGACGGCAAAGACAGCGGCGGAAGATTTTATTTTGGTCCGCGAGGGCGACTAAATAAAAAGCAAGCTTGCTCACCACGCGTCCACGTTCAACTGTGGCGTGTGTCGGCGTGTGTCGATTTAACTCCGTTGCAAAACTGCATCTCAGATTTTCGGAACAAACCAATTGGATTTAGAGTTGAAAACTTTTTGCAGTAGTAGGAGGGTTAACTTGGTTGTAGACCACAACTGTTGTACCGCTGCCTACGGCAACACGCCAGAACGTCCATTTCAACATGATCCTCCCGTTGGAGTAGCAGGCGGCGGAGGTGGCAGCGGCAACCGGGGGGGGGGGTGAGTCATCGTGCGGTAACGCCCGGCTCGCAAAAGGCGGACGACCGTTGTCATCGATCTCCGCGCCGCACATCTCAGGGGGGTGGGGCGGGGCAAAGCAACAGACATCGTCCAGAACACACAAAAAAACGCATATCACCACATGGACAAACAATGCACGCCATAGCAGATTAAGGGAAAACCATGCCATCACACAACGACGCGAAGACACGACACGACCACTGCACCAGAGCCGGAAATCATTTTCCCAGCTACAACGTCATCTTCCGGCGGTACGCCTACCCGGCCAGCGGACGGAGTTGCATGCACGTTCTACACGGTTATTCGCAAACGGCAGGACCTCTGATAGCAACCGCGCGCACGCGAGACGAAAAAAATGTTGCGATTGGCGTACATCACGTGGATTTGCACCTCAGAACGCCATATTGGGGGACCCCTGCTGCATCCTAACAAACTATTGGATGTCGCTATATAGTTTACACTACCACTCGTTGCTTATCTAGGCCGTGGGAACTTGTTTACCGCGTTGCATTTTCACTTTTAGCTCAATCGCAATCTCGGTGTTAGTTTCTGTTCGGGTCTCTTCAAAATGAGATGTCTCAGAACATGAAGGCGCACCTCTATTGATGCACGCATCCAAAACAAAAACAGATCACACCAGCAGGAATCATGGCCCCCACCCCCCACCTGTCCGTCCGTCGAGATCTGATTGACCGCGCCGAGCGTTCTGAGGACTGTTCTAAACCGGTGGGACAGCCGGGAGATCTCCACGCTGCACACCAGGGACAGCATGCACAGCAGTGCACTGGGGCATAAGGAGACAGACGATGACGGCGGGGGACAGAGGCAACGTTTCAGAAGGCGATCGCGCACAACAACAAGAAAAACAAAAAAAACAGAAAAACACCTGCACAGCTTCATAAAAAACGAAACAGCAAACCACCTACCGACAGCAGCTTAGCCTCCTCCCCCCTCAACACCGACACTGCGTAATAAAAAGAGACATAACAACATCCACCGACACCAACTACCCCCCCCTCCCCGCAATACCTTCTTAACGGCTATGCATGAATTGAGCACCCCCCCCGCCCCCCCGTTTTCCCTCAACACCGACAGGGCGCATGCCAACTTCGTGCGCCCTCCGTTTGCTTGATCAGGAATTCCCGATGGGGTTGGAGTTGGGATTGTCCGGTTGGGGTTGGGGGTTGCGTTAGAGGTGGGGGTGAGCGTGGCGGGTTAGGGTGGGGATAGGGTTAGGGTTAGGGTTGGTCTAAGGGTTGAAGTCGGAAATGGGCGGTGGGGGGGGGGGGGGGGGGGGGGGGGGAGGGGGGTGAGGTCGGTGATGGGGGGGAAGGGGGAGCCGCGACCACAAGACACCGTCCAGGCTAGAAAGATAGCCTCTTACGAATATATTTCAAAGTACCAAGCACATGTCTCTGGCGTGGCGTGCTCCTTCACCTTTCAAACATGAGCATCCCCTGGCTGCTGTACACGCGCGCGAAGAAAAGGCACGAGTTCACGCCCTCCGCAGCCGCCAGTCCCGCGGCTACCGTGGTGAAGGACGCCATCGGGTGCGAAGGCCGAAGCCTGTCCCTGAAAATCTGGTGGTGGGTGGGTGGGTAGGGGGGTGGGTGTGCAGGATCACAACATGGCCGCCGGTTCGAGACCCCCCGACGAAAACACAACTAACGGAGATCGAAGCACGTCGAAATCGCCGCCGCCACCGCCGCCGCCGTGGCAGCCAAGAATCGCCAATCGGTGCCGACAAAGAGCGAGGCTTGGGTCAAGCGCCAAATTCGATTTCAGCTACGCCAAACAAACTGGTATGGTATTTGGAGCGAGGGCGGGGGCGAAATCACAAAAGGTTTGGATTTGAAGTGGTCGCGATTTCCACGAGAAGGGTCAGGGGTTTCCGCTGATTGATGCAGATAAGAAGGGGAGGGGGGGGTTCCGGCGATACAGGGGCTTGGAAGGCGCAACAGTCTAGCGCTGGCTGCTGGCGGGTGTATACCTACGTCGACACCCTCTCTCTTCATGTCAGGTATCTATAAATGCAGAGCCATAAATCTAGTCCATCTCTGTATCAAGCAGGCATCCATCTACCAGGTATGTATTTACCAGTTACCTGGTGTATAAGTTTGTACCCCCTCTCTCTCCCCCCTGCCCCAACTCATAATCCCCGCCTCCCTATCCCTCACCCCCTTGAGCAGGTCGGCCCAGAAAATGGCCATGAGTATGAAGATGCTGAACAGGCTCAGGCTGCCGACGAAAAGCAGGATCTCCGAGCAGTACGTGCCCACCCAGTGCCCCTTGAAGGCATACTGCGTTGATGGAGCGTACGCCGGCTCCAGAACCTAAATATATACGATACGACGGTGCGGCATGCGGACAGAAGAACACCGTAACAGCGGCGCATCGCAGAGGGGTTGAATTTCTGTTAATTGCTTGTGTTTTTTCAGAGGCGGAAAAGTGTACGCGGTTTCGCCTTCAGTGCGTGTGTACACGCGTTTTGGCGCGTGTTTGGCGCCAGCAAGCAAGCGAATACATATGACCTGAAAGCGGCGGAAACCCTACTGCCCAATGCAAAAACAGAATAAGACGGGCTTGCGGTGGTAGCGGGGGGGGGGAGGGGGGGGCAGGGAGCGCACCTCGGTGGGGATAAGGAACCAGACCGCTCTAGCGAGTGAGGTGAAGAAGATGAGGGAGTAAAATGTCGTGATCACCGTCTCGGACCCACTCTGCCCGGCGCTGGCCAGCAGCCGCCTCAACGATGCGCCGGCGAGGACCAGAAACCCCAGCCCTAAGATAACATCCTGGGCGCGGGTGAAGGGCAGGGCAAAGAGAAGAAGGGCATATGACCATTGACCACGCATCCCTTCCGAGCCGGGGCACCGTTCCGACTCCTAATAGAGACATTGAGTATTTGGGCGCGCAGTACGTTTCTTTCATATGTTACACAACAACTTCTAGATAATCATATTTCTTCGTCATTCGCCATCTGTGGCCACCATCTGTCTCCTAGGATACCGATCGATTTCTCGCTACTATCTAAGGTACCAAATTCTCCGTGTCACATCCGTCTATTTTCCTCATCTCTCTTCATCTAACACATTCCGTTTCTCCTTGTGCAGTTCACATTCTCCCGCTATGTGGGCTCTACTCCCGCCTGCGTTGCCACAAGGGCATCTCTGTGCGCCTCCTTCCTCCTCCACCCGACTACTGGTATGCCTCTTTCTTCTTTCTGGCAGGTCCAGGTCCCCTACACGAAAACGCAATCCAGTGTTTCGCGTAGTCAAGGGCGGGGGGGCAAGAAGCGCGTAAGACGAAATAGAGATAATGCCAGACGCACATACAAAGCTGCGGCACGAGCAGAAGGAAGAACGCCAGGATTGTCGGTGTTGCAGCGCCGGGAGGGTGGTTTGGGAGGGGGTAGGGGCGGGGCGTGGGATGGCATGTACAACCACCAGGTACAGCGGCTACCTGCTGACCGACGTGCGGAGCGATGTTATCGGATAACTGAATGGCGAGCGCTCCGTAGTACGTCATGGACGATGGCATGCATCATGTATCTTACGGTGCTCGTACCAGGTAGAACGGTGCCTCGCGCGTACTGCTGTGTACCACCACGCAATATCTACTGGTGCCTGGTACCAGGTACTCCGTACCGGTATACTCTCAGGGTCATTCTGAACGAAAACAAAAAAAATCAGTAATGGTGACAAAAAAAGTGATTTTCACGAATCGTGACATTTGTCAGGAATCCTGGCTATGACTAGTTTCGGAACTTTCCACAATAATAGTTGCTGTCAGCATTCCTGAAACAAAATCGTGTTTTTTTTTGTAAAAACATGACATTTCAGAAATTCACAATGTCAGGACTCGTGTTGTTCTGTCAGGACTCGTAATTTTTTTCGTTTGTTGGGAACGACCCTCTTATTGCATAGCGCTTAAAGCAGCAAAGGCCCTCGTACACCTTCTCGTATGAATGGATAGATTTGTGGGGATATCTATCGATCTCATACGCGCTGTCGCACAACAGAACACCAAGGCATATTTCAAGGGTATCACTCGCACCTATTTACCGATTGATGGTACAGTGGCCTAACGCAATTTCAACTAAACCTTTTGTTATCAACAGGTATTGATCGACAATTTCGCACACCCATCATGAGAACAATATTCTATTTTATTATTTCTCTGAATCTGTTGGTTCACGACCATTAATAGCTACACAACTGCGTACCCAACTTTCGCTCATTGGGCGACTCGCACACAAACGAGGGGATCTCCTCGGCTCCCAGCGAGCTACCTGGCCTGACGAGGTCCGGTGATGCTACAATCGCAAAAAACAAAACGCCCATGGAGCACGATTTCTCGACGTAAAGGCCCGAAACAAGCCCGAGAACTTCAGTGACGATGACACTCGAGTCTTGCGGTAGTGTAGATGTGTAGACCTATTGGGGGGCTGCGATGGTGCGGTGGCCGCAGATATCTGGTTGTTCCTCAAAGCGGGCCGCTGTAAGGATGCCATCGACTGGGCGTATCATACTTCTGTGGCCAATCTCTTCCTTTTGTCTCAAGTGGAAGCTGCTCATTGGTTCTTCCGGCAGATGATTTGAAACCACGACAGTTTCATTTCGTTTTGAAAAAACGAAAAGCTTTGTTCTTACGTAGAATGTCTGACGTACTGCGGGGGGTCCCTAAGGATTTTTTTTTTTCTTTTTTTTTTCGGACAAGTAGGCTCGAGTAGGCGTTTCGCCGACAAGTACCAACGACTTCGAAATAGAGTTATGAGCTTTGCAGGCAAGATCCATGTTTCTTTTCTTTTTAAGCTGATGCAATCTTTTAAGAATTCAGAACATTCTCGTCCTTTTATTTTTTGGAGCCCAATACTTTACAACCTCAAACGGGGACGAATTTTCCCCGCCCGCACCTTTTCGAGGGCTGTGGCTGTTTATGGGGAGTGAGGAGATGTAGCCGTCCTCAAGCGAGGCGCAAACGTTCAGTCGGGGGTTGTTTTTTTGTCTCATGTTGCATGTCTTCTGAATTTGGAGTGTTTTCGACCACTGTCAATGCAGCACCCGAAAGTCGAGGTGTAGACCTCCGTTGAAAAAGAGCGGACGGCCAATCTGAATAAAATCACGAGCTGCTGTGGATGCAACACTAAAAGGTTGCACCCGCTGAGGCACCCAGTAGTTGAAGGTCGAAATTCAACGTGTTTTAAAAGCGGCGTAATTGACTGTACCAAAAATATATCTAGATACTAGAGTGAACCGGAAACCCGGCGTTTTAAAAGCGGCGTAATTGACTACCAAAAATATATCTAGATACTAGAGTGAACCGGAAACCCGGGGATGGGAGGTGATCCCCCGCGGCTTTAAATGAATACTGGTAGGTATCTGACGTATTTGAATTTCTTTTTCCGGTGTATCACGCAGCTTGCAAATATGAGTACAAATGTGTCGAACTCGCAGCTGACGCATTCAAAACAGTTCTATAAAATAGGTATCGACCGACAAATTCACATACAGTACGAGCACTTGGCTCTGTGGCATCAGCAGGGGAGTCACCGACCTGCGTCCTTCACGAGGGTATTCACACCCCATAACACGCGCGATCGAAGTATCACACGCAGCTTGCAAACATAGGCTTTATTAAAATCTGAAAATTTCGATCTCTCAGACCGATGACAATGGAAAGCCGATAGTTTGGCCGAAACGTTTGCAATTTTTTTTGGGGGTTATTGCTGAAAGATTCCGGGTAACGTCGCTATGGAGAAAATATTACTAGAATGTTTTTTTCTGGCTCTTTTATTGGTCATGCGGTCCAACAGGTCAATTTGTCTATTTCTCATCAAGTCTTGATCAACACTGCCCACCAAACGCGATTGACGTTCGATCTCGAGATAGAGACAACCCATGGTCACTCCCTCTTCGATCCGGATAAGGCCACATGAGTGTAGGTGACAGCGCTGAAGAGTTCATCTCGATCCATGCCCTAAGGTTGCATGTGTTGTCAAGTGGTCTTCGGTCACATCCTCTCAAAATTCTGTGTTTTGCCCATTGGGAGACGATACGTAAAGAGTTTGTCTCAGTTTTCTCCACAACAGCCGCCAAATGTGTTTTTAACAGAAGCCTGATCGGCGCCCGCCACAAAAATTACCGGCCGTAGAGTGAGCGCTGTACGCCAGGGGGGGTCGGAGCGCCTAACGAGCTCGCCACGTTCAGAGTTCACGACGCTGTCGTTGATTTCGTCGAACGAAGTGTGTGGAGAACACGAAATTGCGCCGCGTCCAGTCCAAGATCTGCTTGAGAATTTCTCAGGCCGATGTTGGCTAAGATCGCTGCGAGAAATCGTTTTTTTCAAGAATTCTGGAAAGTTAAAAAAAATAATCATATCAAATTGGGTTCGTAGGTGACTGTTCAGGCAAAGTTCGGCTGGGATCTTCGGGAATTTCAAACTTTTGGCCTTCCATTGTCACCGGTCTTCCTTTTTTTGCTTTTTTGCAAATAAAGTAAAATTCTCACCACGGTGGGAATCGAACTCATTGACCAACGCTATTAATAGTAGTATTCGAGGGTAACCACTATCAATAGACCACCGGGGCGATGGGACCATAGGTTCAGATAAACTAGTACAATAGCCGGTACAATAGCCTATTGTACCTATTGTTCTTGGATCAGGTACATCGGACGATGGTAGGAAAAAGGAAAATGACACTTCAGCTGAGAGCGCCTAGCAGCGTGGGTAGGTACAATTCGACGCGAGTCGACGAGGGAAGCTGAATTCTTCTCGCGATAAAAATGAAGGCACGTCGTATAAGACGTGCATTCTTTCCAAAACCGTCACATTTATCCCCTTAAAAGAATGTATAGTTTCCACGCATAGATTGAGCTGCCCCACCCGCCCCGCCCCCGCCCCAACCCCCCCCCCCATGACAAACTGGTGCATTTTTTTTTTTTTTCCCCAAAACCGTCAGATTTATCCCCTTGAAGTATTTATAGCTTACACGCACAAATTGAGCTGACCCCCCCCCCCCTCCCCCCTCCTCCAACCCCGCTCCCTTTTGATCAAAACCAGGCCCCCACGTCCTTCAAAACTCCGCCCTCCCCTCACCGGTTATTCGACTTACAGGATTCACTTGATAAACTGATGCATTTCCTTCCACAGCTGTCAGATTTGTCCCCCTCAAAAACGGGTTTTATAGTTTCTGCGCACAGACTGATTCCCTGTTGACCCTGATAGCTACACTGCTGTAGTTGCAAGGGGAGTCGCCGACCTATATCCTTAATGAGGACACACAACCCGTGATACGCGCGATCGGAGCATCACACACAGCTTGCAAAAATGAGTTTCGAAATCGGCCAGAGTAATAAACACCTATACGCAGTTGATATCACGTCATTATCTTTCTGACCATCCATGACGTAGTTTTCATTCTTTCCCCCCACCCCCCCCAAAAAAAAACCCTCCAACGCCCCCTCTTTCCCAACCACCCGCACGATCGCCTAGACCTAGCACCACGCGTATAACAAGCCCCTACATATCTTTGATCTCACAGCCGAAGTGTATTTGAATATTATTTGTGACCTAAACCTCCTAAAAGATCTCCCCCCCCCCCCCCCCCCCCTTCTCGCTCTCCCTTGCTCAAACGCCCCACCTAATATCGAAATCCGCCAGATTAATAAAACACTTTACGCACTGGATATCACCTCATTATCTTTCGAGAGCCATCCATGCCGCTGCTTCCCCCCCCCCCGCCCCGAACGCCCCCTTCTTCCCCACCACCCGCACCATCGCCTAGACCTAGCACCACACGTATAACAAACCCCTCACCTAAAACCCTTCCTCCCCCCCCCCCCCTCCCCCCACCTCCCCAAACCCCCCCACCCCATCTCAACCCCACCCCCTCGAACACTCCGCCCTCTCTCTACTCACTGATTGCACGACTTACCCCAGGATATACACGATAAACTGATGCATGCTTTCCAAAACCGTCACATTTATCCCCTCAACATAATGTATAGTTTCCACGCACAGATTGAGCTGCCCCACACGCCCCACCCCCGCCCCGACCCCCCCCCCCATTACAAACTGGTGCATTTTTTTTTTTTTTTTTTCCCAAAACCGTCAGATTTATCCCCTTGAAAGGATTTATAGCTTACACGCACAAATTGCCTGCCCGTCCGCCCCCCCCCCCTTTCCCCCCCCCCCCTCCAACCCCGCTCGCTTTTGATCAAAACCAGGCCCCCACGTCCTTCAAAACTCCGCCCCTCCCCTCACCGGTTATCCGGTTATTCGACTTACAGGATTCACTTGATAAACGGATACATTTCCCTCCACAGCCGTCAGATTTTGTCCCCCTCAGAAACGGGTTTTATAGTTTCCGCGCACAGACTGACTAACATCACCCTGTTGACCCTGATAGCTACACTGTAGTTGTAAGGGGAGTCGCCGACCTATATCCTTAATGAGGACACACAACTCGTAATACGCGCGATCGGAGTATCACACACAGCTTGCAAAGATGAGTTTCGACGAAATCTTCGATCTCACAGCTGGAGTGTATTTTCATTCTTTATACGCGTAATAATACGGGAGTGGGGAGGGGGGAGGTGGGCCCGCTTTGTGACCCCGGATCTAAGTTAAAGTTACTACGGTATCAATATACTGGGAGAGGGAGTGCGAGGATACTGAAGGGATGACGAAAAAAAAATTGTCATCAAGATGTATCGACAAATCCACCCCCCCCTATTGCAGGTAACAATACGTATCGATAGGCACTACGCCAGCCTATTGACCTGGTATTATACCAATAGCCATACCAGGTATTCAACAAGCTATTGTCCAGCCTGCGCTGGAGCTCTGCTACTCTCTCAGTCTAAAGCCTCTCCGCTACTGCTTTCCACTGCGCCCTGCAGACCAACTGCCAACCGGTCTGAAACGTTGTTTGTTGCACGTAGCCAAATGACGAGCACCTTACACATCGGTCATGTAGCACGGTGTGTAGCGTGTTGGCGTACCTCCAAGTTGTACAAGGAATTGCTGTTGCTGCTGCTGCTGCTGCTGTCGCTGTCGTTGCTCAGCCACGCTGTACAGGTACCTCGATCACGAGCATCCCCCATGGAGGAAAAGGAAAGGAAAACGCTTCGAAGTTTAAAAAACGTGGACCAGGTACTTGAATACACAATACCTCAACAGTCCCCTTCTGCTTGAGGGCGCCGGAAACGACGACTGCCAGGTTCAAGCCTTAACTCACCTGCCTCAGCTCACTAGGAGTCTCATGTCCCATCTTAGGATAAATCACAGCTTGCACAGGAAGCTCAGGACACCGGACACCAGGCCGGAAATCGGAGATGATGGGAGCACTACGAGTAGCAGGTGGAGGTTTTCCCCGGGGTTCCGAATCGTACACGCCTTCCAACTTCTAGTTATTTGACAGGCGCGTAAAAGTTGGCGCTCTCACAGCAGTGACGGCAGCCGACTAAGGGCAAGCGGGTGGTTCAAGTGCTCTGGAGCAGAACTCCAGCAGGCCAAGGCTGGTGGGTGGCATATTTCATGTCTAGTCGTGTGGTTTTGAATCGCGAACGTTGCTGGGTGACCGTATACAACAGGTTCCTTCCTTGTGTTTCTTGCGCGTAATCAACATGGATGGGTGACCGCGAGAACAAGCAATCTGTGACGGAATGTCTCAGATGCGATCGGTGTATGCCGTTGGGATGTTGGCGTCGGTAGGAGAACATGACCGATCTCGTTGGTTTTGTCGATCCGGCACGAACAGCAGCTCAGCTCTGTGGCGATAGTTAATTTGGACCCTGAGATCGCTGTCCATTGCTGTACGAGATCCTTTGTGTGGACCAAGCGAAGAAGCTGGACACACGCACACAGCAGCCCGAAGCAGTTTGATTTTTGAATCTGACCGGCACCGGAGCGCTCCTATGAATAGTGTGGTCCTTATCATGGTATATTACAACAAGTATGTCGTTTTCCTTCGTATCATACGAGTACCGCTACTGCTGTACTGGGTGGCATGTACAGCACAGGATTTTAGACGTCAAAACCAACGCATGTGTGTACTGGGGGGGAGAAGGGCAGACGTACTATAATATTAGTCTATATTATAGCCTACATGAACAGATCCTCGTACCCCCAAAATCAGCATCTTATAGACTATACCAGTACGTACCCGGAGTATGCGGTGGTACAGGCGTACAGACTACTGCGGACGAGGCGGTGCGGACGGCAGAACCTGTGATCGCATGAGAAGATAAATGTAAACGTGCGTTCTACTGCTGTAGTTGTCTTGCAGTTCTTGCAGTACTTCGATATTGCTGGACCTCTTTGGTAGACTTCCGGAGCCTCGTGGTTGCTGCTGCTGTTCGTAATCGTTACGGAGACTCGCACGGGAAGAAAAATGACACGCTGGTCTGCTCTGGTGTCTGGAGTCCGATGGCTGATGCGTGCCTTGATATCTGCTTGATACCATGTACCAGGTAGGTGTTAACATGGCCCCAGCTACTATTAATATTATTCATAGTACGCCTCCCTTCCTTCCCCGCCCACAAGCCTTTGACAACGAGACGAAGTAAAGCTATTTCGCGACAAAGTTATAAGTTACGCAACCAAAGCCGTTGCGCGCAAGCAACCAACCGCCACAACCGCCCCGCGCTGATTTGACGACAATTCGTATCCCCCCTTCAACAGGTAAGCGCCTCGAATGCCCCCCCCCTTACCCGCCCGCCTCTATCTCTCCACCCGCCTTCCCCATGTCTCGCAGAATTTCAACAAAGCAAAACAAAATTAATAAAAAGCAACACATAGCCAAAACGAAGCAATACCATATAGTCGTCTTAGCACCTACCTGCCTCTCTGCCTTTCCTCTTACCCCCCCCTCGCCCTCCAAAATTCCAGGCGCAAGGACAACGCTCAAAAACCCACCGGGCTTTACATTGCAGACAACATAACAGCCCAACAGCAGCTCAACAGTTCAGCAGCGACAATACTCAGCCATGGACGAGGACAAGCGCACGCCAGTCGTGCCGCGGCGCCGAGCGCGGGTCTCCATGTCCTCGGCAATGCCCCCCGTCCACACCCCAGTTTCCGACTCCGGCTTCGTCTCCGCTGTCGTGGGGGGGTCGGGTCGGAAAGAGCGCCGCGGACGATCGTCGTTATCCATGGCCACTGCGCCCAGGCTGCGCTCAGCAGGCGCCGCGGGACTGGGGGGGTCGGAGTTGGGGTCGGCACAGCGTCGACGTCGATTGGACGACGGCAGCCCATGGTTGGGGGCGAGAGGAGAGGTGCCTTCGACGGTGAGTGAGGGAAAGATTGGGGGGCCAGAGGGATGGGAGGGAATTTTTTTTTCGGGGGAGAGGGATTATTGAGGGGGGGGGGGTTGGGAGTGTGGTGGACTGCGCGCGGGCTGCAAGCACTATGAATGGGGCGTGTTTTTTTTCTTCCTGTTGCTAATGTTCCACGGTGCTGGTGTTTGTATAATCGGTTTTAGTGGTTGCTGGGCACGCCTGTGACACTGGACACACTTTGTATTTTGGAAACACCCGTTTTCACAGCGTACTCCAATTTTACTAGGTACGCCTCGCACCTCATACCGGATTATGATATGTCTCCTGCAGCGCCGGCGCAAAGTTAGGCCTCGGTAGGTGCCGACCCATGCCAGCAAGCGCAAAGTTGCTGAGTCGCGTCTCTAGCGCTCAGCCTTTTAACCCCCCCCCCCACACACCCCCCATCCCTCTCCCCTCCTCCCCCCGCCGGTTCGACGTGTTAATGCTCATAATAGGCCAGCAATACGGTAGAGAGGTCACTTTTACGAGTTATTTTTTTCATCTACCCAGAGCCTCTCGCGCAAGTGGATGCTGCTTTTGTTCGTTTGGGTTTCGCGGTGTGCGCTATCATGGCGTTATTTCTTGCGCTGCGCCCACCAACATACGTTCAAGTGCGTTTTTGAGTGGCCTTAACGCGGTAGTGAAAATTGGGGTACTTCGTAATACTATGTATAATATAATACTATACCGTAGCTTTGGTCAACAAAAACGAACAAACAAACCAAATTACACCTACGCTATGTACGTTGGAACGACGCAGGCGATATCCCCGCTGCCTTCGACCCGCGGCGAGCTTAACCACTTCCGCCGTGCCGAGGAGCTGTGGGCGAAAGCCGCTAAAGCGAGGGAGGGTTCCAGGAGGCGGTCGTTGGGCGCGGCGCCCTTGCTCGAGCGAAGGCTAGCCTGGCCCACCGAGGAAGGGCGGCGGGGTAGGGGAGGGGGGGAGGGGGACATAATAGAGGAGGCGGCGGGGGGGCGGGAGCGGCTGCTGGCACCCCCGGAACCGGAGCCACAGCGATGTGTGCCTCGTGAACAGGAGGAAAGGCTTGGGGAACGGTCGAGGGCGGGGGGGGGTGGTCACCAAGTCAATGGGTTGTTGAAGCTGGCGGCGGACGGGGGTGGTGGTGGTGGGGGCGGGGGTGCCGGAGGTGGTGGTGGTCGTGATGGTGGTGTTGGGGGAGATGAGGGTGGCGGGGGTGGGGGTGGGGGTGGGGAAATGAAGAGCGCCGAACGGGATGAGGGTGGCGGTGGACTGGACCGGGCCTCCGTGCGGGCAAGGGTAAGTGATTTCGCGTACCCTACGATCCCTGTTTTGCTCTTTTTTTATTAAAGGGGGTTAGGGATGGTGTTAGGAGGGGGGTTGTTAGGGAGGGGCTAGGGGTGGCGACGAAGATTGCATGGGAGTTTTCCTTGCAGCTTTTATCTCTCCGCCCGCGTTGAGCCGTATCCGGCGTTTGGGAACCCAATGGGAGCCCACTGGGCGCCCACTGATAGGTCACTGGGACCCCATCGAGCGCCTAGTGGGAGCCCGGTGGGAGCCCAGCGGGAGTCCACTGAGAGCTCATTGGGAAGCCCAGTTGGGGGCGCCCAATAGCGAGAGTGCGGTGGGAGCGCAGTGATATTTTGTCGGCGCCGCAACGGTAGATCATGCAGTAGCTGGCGCTTAGTAATCACGGGTAAAGAAAAAAATAGAGACTGCACACACGTCCAAGCGGCCTACCCTATGGTAGCTGCTTCAAAAGTCCAAGTGCACCGCCTTTATATTGTGTTGTAAGCCTAAGCATCAGTGTGGAGTCATTATTGTACCTGGTGCTATTTGATACGATTAGTATTCAAATTTCCCAACAGGTGCCTATTGGGAACCCAAAAACGCATCTCTGCCTCAGTGGAAACCCAGATCGCGTCCCGCTTAAGCTAAGTGCACCGCCGTTACCTTTCGTCGTGCGAGCAGGTGATAGCGATCTATTCGGAGCATAACCCGGAAAAGGTGGCGGCGGTGGACGCTACCCTCGATAAGTACGTGGGGCGATGGGGTGTCATGCTGCAGGTGAGGAGGCGTCTTGGATATATTTTCCATTGTTGGAGCCCCCCCGGAGGGTCGCCGCCCTTTTTATTGGCACTGGTTGGATCTCCCTATTTGTGACATTCTCTCTCTGTTTTCACCACCACGTGCTCTTCGTTTGTCTTTCTACCCCCCCCCCTCCTCTTTCTCGTCCTAGATCTGACCCTCTCTCTTTCTGTCTCTCCCCCTACGTCTTTGTTTCTTTCTATCTCGCTACTAAACCCCTCTTCTCACCTCTGTTTACCTCTCCGCCCCTCATTATTTCCCCATCCCTTCCCCCCCCCCCCTGCTCGTTCTTCTTCGCCGTTATTTTATACGGCATCATATCAATACATGGGTTATGCTGTTGCTATTATTTCGGCATATTAATGCCTCTGTTCTGCCTGTGCTGCTTCTATTTACTGCTGCTGTGTTTGCGGTTGTGTTTCCGTCGTTGCTGGTATTCTCCCTTTCTCAGCCACTCTCTCATGTGCTCCCCTTGTTATTCGTTCTTTGTGGGCGCGCTTTGTCGGTTGGATTCCGATCGTTCGCCTAGTCCTCCCCGTGGCCGTTCCTTATTGCTGTTCGAATGTTCGAACCGCCTCCGCTTGTCTCTTGTGTGTCATGTCAGCGATTGGAGGAAAAGTACATATCAACGTCCGGTCTGCCCCCCGCTTCTGGGAACGGTCCGCTGTGTTTCATGGACATGCAGGTATTTTTGCCACTACTGTTATTACTGCTTTGTTGATCGGTGAATGTGTGAATGCTACGTACGTACTTCTGTTTTTGTGACCTGCCAGGCATATGTCAAGGATGATCGTGTACATGGCAGAAACGGATGAATGCATCGACTTTTTTTTTTTTTCATGCTCCTATCTTCAACTCGTCCCCATCGATTCGCCTCCGGGGGTTTCGCACGCACGCATACACCCACTTCTCTCCCCCCCCCCCTCTTCTGCTAACACTATCGCGCGTGCTGGTACGGTGTGCTTGGGCGTGTAGGTGGGTGGGGAAGCGGTCGGGCGATTGATATTCCGGCTGTTTGCCGACAAGGTTCCCAAGGCCGCGGAGAACTTTCGCGCCCTCTGCACGGGGGAAAAGGTGGGTGGGACCCGGAGAGAGGGCGCGTCCTTGCTCGACCGTGAAACACTCTCTGCCTTCGCGAGGTGAAGGTTTCGCACATCTGACAGATTCTGTCCCTCTTTCATGATCTATATGATCTATGTCCAACAGTGTAGACAGATCCCTGTTCTGTATGATGGGTATGGCCTATAGATCATGTTGCGGGGTGAGAACTGGATGCTCTGAATGATCTAGCACTAGCACATGTTTCCGGGGTTGGCGGCAAACTACACAGATCCTGCACAACACGTCATAACGACAGATAAATAATCTACCGTAGATGATGTAGATGATTTAGATGATCTAGATCGTGATCTGTTCGATGTGTGTAAGATTTTTCTTCTTTCAGGTGCTGTAGGAGTGTACTATGGCTTGGTTGTACTGCCTCGGTTCACTCCCCGCGAAGCTCTCCATCGCCTTCTCTCCCTCACGTTATTGTTGTCGTTGTCGTTGTTGTTGTTATTGGTTATGGTGGTGTAGGTGGTGGTGTTGGTGGTGGTGGTGTTTTCGCTGTTGTTGCTGCTGTTGTTGCCGCTGCCTCCAAGACTGGCGTAATTTTGCTAGTACCGTAAACGCGTACGTAAACTTCCTGGTACTAAAACAATTGTGTGTTCATTTGCGCTGCCCGAAATTTCGGAAATTCCCTGCACCAGGGGCGGGGGCTTCGTTACGAGGGGAGCGCGTTCCACCGGATAATTCCGGGTTTCGTGGTGCAGGGAGGCGATTTTACGACGGGCGACGGCCGCGGCGGGAAATCCATCTACGGGGTGAGGGGTCGAACACGAACATGCAAGAAACATTGCCGGTGTTGTATTTGTTATTTTTCTTTTGAGTACACGGGACAAACCGCAAGGGTTATTCCCCCCAAACCCCACCCTACCACGGCCTCCGTCCCCGCCGCCCCGTCTATGCCGGCTATGGGCGTAGCTCGCATTACCTGGTGGGACAGCTACGCAACGTCTTCTCACGCGGCACTTGGGGATGCCTCGGTTTTGTTTATTTTTTTACACGTTTTTTTCGTGACGCCCATTTGTTTTGGTTCCGTGTGTGTCTGACTTGCAATCCATTACTTTGCCGGTGTGCATCCCTCTTTGTTGCTCGTGTCGCGTGCTGCCTTTGCAGGATAAGTTTGAAGACGAGCCGTTTATGCGACACCACAAGCGGGGTCTGCTTAGCATGGCCAATAAGGGCGCCAACACCAACAGCAGCCAATTTTTTGTCACGCTGAAGGTGAGGGACGGAGAGAGGGAAACAGGGAGCGGGAGTTTGCGTTCGGGTAGTGCGTGATGCGTCCGAGTAACCCGTGCGCCGCCCTGTTCCCTCCCCCCCCCCCGCCCCCCCTCCTTATCCTCACCCAATATGTTCAAATTATATACAAATGGCATGATAGTGGCAGTCGAAGCGGCTAGGCAGGGAGTCACCGTGGGGGGAGATACGGTTTCGGGATTTGCGGATTTCGTAGGGATATGTGGAACACCCGAGGACTACAGAAATATGTTGTGAAGGCACTATAATACATTAGAAAATGGAGAGTATCAGCGAACGTAAAAAGCGCGCTGTAGGTGTATGTAACGAAGATGAGGAGAACTCGGTAGCATTCAAATTAAATTGGGGAGAAGTTGAACTACCGATCGTAGATCGGTATGCAGAGATCTCAAAAGACTACTCTTGGGATGCACACATGGCTAAAGCATTAGGAAGGGGTAAATCACTCGTAGGCAAGATGGATGCGATCCTAACAGACTCGCACCGTGACACTAGGATTAAAATATTCATTATGATTATGTTGTTGTACCAAAGCTAGAATATGCGCAAGTATGGGAAAGAGACGCGAAATTCGCAAAACAGCTGGAAACAGAAAGATCACAGCAGCCCGGACTAGGATGCTCAACTAGTAACACAGTACTAAGAGCAGAACTGGGAATGTGCCCACTTGAAATATACCTGGTATAGCATGAAAAGTTGATATGGCAATATACAGTAAGGAACATGCCAAACAAGAGGTTGCCAGCAGTGGCTGATAAGGCTGTGTGGGAGAAAGTAACAAATGGGCGAGCTGGAAGAATGTGGGATATCGTCGTCGAGAAAGTATGGAAAGGCCTAGGCGGCATCCAACAAGAGATACTGTCCATAGAAAAGTTTGGGGGGAACAAGACAGGAGTAAGAGGAGGCATAGAAGTGAAGGGAAAGGCTAGCGCTAAGAAAGAAGGTGAGTGAGAAAGAACATTTAGAGATATATGGGGGGTTAAGATACGAGATAAGAATGAAAACGCATTTGCGCGGCCCAATAGACTACGCAAAAACACTGAAACTGCGTTTTCGTGTAGGGGGCCTGGACCTGCCAGAAAGCAGAAAGAAGTCTGGAGGAAGAAGATGCACAGATGTGCCCCTGCGGCCACGCAGAGGAAAGTGGAACCCGCATAGTGAGAGATTGTGAAAAAAAAATTTACAAGGAGGAACAGATTGTGTTCGAGAAGGTCAGGAAAATAGACGGATGTGACATGCAGGAGTTTGATACCACGTACATTAGTTTGATACCACGTACATTATATAGTAGGGAGAAAACGATCGCTATCGTAGATGATAGATGGCGACTAAAGACTCCTTAACAGGAAGATAAGTAATCAGTTTGATGTAAAATATGGAAGAAGCGTACTGAACGCCCACATGTTGGCCATGTCTGTAGACTAGTGGGAGTAGGAACGGTGCTACGTCTCGAAAGGGATGCCTGGTCAATGGCCAAATGATTAAGGCAATGCAACAAACACACACACCACCCCCCCTCCCGCGCCTCCTCTACGTTGTTGTTCTTCCCCTCCTGCTGCTACTGCTCTGCTCAGGCTGTCCCTCACTTGGACGGGAAGCACGTGGTGTTCGGAGAGATGCTGAGCGGCATCAAGGTTTTGGACCGCATGAAGTCGGTGAAGCTGCTCGAGCCCAAGTGGGAAGGGAAACCGGTGCCAGAGCAGAGGGTGAGTGCCCCACCCCTCCCGTCTCCCCTCCCCTCCTCTCACTTCCCTTCCGCCGCCCCGTCCTGCTTCGTTCCACCACTACCCTCCCACTTTCCGCCTCCCGATACTTGTTTTTTTCTTCTATGGTGTGTACGTGTGTACCTCTCTGTGCGCCCCCATGCAGTTCGCTGTGCACTGCTGTAGGACCTTTACCTTGGCCTATGTTTTCTCGGAACCTTGATTTTGCTTCTATTTTCGACCAAGCCTACGGTAGGGGGGGTACCCCCGTTTTCACTTGTGTGTTTGAGCCACTCGCACGAGTGGCTCTGTACCCCACAGATGAAGATGGTTTAGGCAGTTGTTTTGGAGCAGCTTGGATTACTTTTGCATTGCAGATTGATTTCAAATAAAACATGAAGAAAACGTAAGATCGCAATAGAACAAAGGGGTTACTCGCGCGAGTGACCCCTAGCCACTGAAATTCAAGGCCTTAAAAGGGACCTCCCTACCGTAGCCTGGGCCTTTCTCCGACTTGGGTGTGGCCATAATTGCCTTGTCCTCAAGCCGGCGCCGTTTGTGATCGATCGATCCCCAACTAATTGTAGTCGTACAGTCGGCGTCGAAACTCAGGGGTGTGCATTGTGTAGCGTAGCAGTTTTCTTCTTCTTGCAGGTGCGGGCACGACACCAAACCGAACCTTCCGCAACTCACTACACAACGATCCTCCAGAAAGCGCCCCGGCTGGCAGAACGGTGCAGAACGGTCCTTGAAACGTTCGTTACTCATCTGCAAACATAACCCTCCTGGATTCCGACCACCACCTCCCCTTATTCTCAACCCCCCACCCTCTCCCCTCTCCCCCTCCTCTCCCCTCTCCCCCCTCCCATCCCTCCCGATCCCACCGCCGCCCGCGTTACCGCCTACGAAATTAGGTGGTCATCGCTCGCTGTGGCCAACTTGACGACGACGAAAATGAGGTGCTTCACGCGGCCGCGCCGCCGTTCGGCAAGCCGTCTGCGCCTCACACTGCCGCTGCCGGCGCCGCAACCACCACCATTCCTATGTTCGGGCGGCCTTCGAGCCTCGGGGGGGAACCAGTGGGGTCATTTTTTGGCGCCGGTTCTGCTGCGCGTACTGCTACTGCGGTGACTACTGCTGCTACTGCTGCTGCTGCTACTGCTGCTGTGACCGCTCCCGGCGTTCCGTCGGCCATATCGTGGGGCCAGCCTGCCAGCCAGAAGACCGCGACTTTTCCACCTTCGGCGTTGGGCGGCGGTGGTGGCGGGTTTGGTGGATTTGGATCTGGAGTTGGTAGCACAGGAGGCATGTTCGGGTCCGGTTCGATGCCCGCGGTTCCTTCTTTCAGCCAGCCCGCCCCCGATGCGGCGCCCCCAAGCGGCGGCCAAAGCACCACGACCCCGGGCAACGGTGTCATGGGCCCAAACAACGGCACCATGGGCGTAGGAGGAAGAGGCGGCCAAGCTCCAAGCTTGTTTGGGGAGGTGCAGGAAAGGGCATGGGGGAGCGACCTGAGACGGTCGAGTTTGTCGGGCCTCGCCTCGGTGGCTACGTCGTTCGGAAACCTTGCGGCCGCTTTGGCAGCGGGTCCTCCCGGACCCGCAGCGGTGCCTCCGGCTGCGCCGGCTGCGGCCTTGCCGAAGGGCACGTCTCCCGGTTCGAGCGGGAGGTGGCCGAGAGGGCAGAGAGAGGCCGGCGGCGGCAACGGTGGCGCAGCCGGCGCGGCGTTCGACAGCCTCGACAAAGACGGCACGGGGTGGATCGGACCGGACGAGTTTGCGGCGCTAGTGGGAAGCGCTGGCCTCCCCGACGGGGCGGCTGAGCACGGGCGGGCTCTCCTGGGCCTTTGCGCCCCGAGGCTTGAGCGCAGCCGCTTTCTGGAGTGGTGTGCCTCGGCGAGGCAAGGTCAGGGGGGTACGGTGGTGGCAACGGTGGCGACGACGGCAAGATCGGCCGCTGGAGGCTCGGGCGAGGGTAAGGGTATTGATGAGGGTATGGGTGAGAACTCGCGGAGGACGGGGTTTTCGCCGCCGGCAGGAAGTGCTGGGGTGTCTGGGGTGTCTGTGCCTGCGCCTGCGCCTGCGCCTGAGCGGTTGGTACAGGCCGCGGTGACAGTTGCCACTGCGGGAAAGACTGAGAAGGGAGACGCCGGCCGCGGTAGCGCTGCCGCTGGCAGCGCCGCGGACGTAGTTCTTGGCGGTGAAAGCGACGATGATGATGACAGCACGGAAGAGCGCCGGGAGGAGAGAGAAAAAGCGGAGGCGGCATTCGGTAAGATCGACAGCGAGGGTAGAGGGTGGGTGGAGGAGAGACAGTTCGAGGCCCTGATGGAGGCCGTGGGCACCACGTACTCCGTTGAGGACCACAAGCCGAAACTGCTGTCGATCTGCCGAGAGCAGCGCTTACCGCGAGAGGCGTTCCTGGCGTGGTACGACGAGTGGCTGTTCGGCGATGACGACTCCTCGGAGGACGAAGCGGAGGAGGGCAAGAAGGGCCAGAGCGGGAAGAAGGATGCAGGACAGTCTACGAAGGGCTTCACGTCGCTGTTGAAGACCCAGGTTGGTGGATGGAAGTGCGACGCCTGCCTGGTGTCGAACCCGGAGTCGACGGTCAAGTGTCTGTCGTGTGAGGCCGTCAAGCCCGGAGAAGAGGCGACCGTGGCAGCCGGTGCGAGTGCAGCTGCCGGGGCTTCCATTTTGGGAGGCGGCGGCTCTGCGGGTGGCTTTACGTTCGGGTTGCAGCCCACGCCGAAGACGGCGGAGGCTAAGACGCCCACGATAGCGGTTGGCGCCTTTAGTGTGAATAGCGCTGGTGGTTTCACGTTCGGGGCTCCTGCCAATGCCTCAACACCTGCTGCCGTGCCACCGGCCGCCTCCGTCGCGCCGTCTGCTGGGAGGAATCAGTCGGGAGGCTTTACGTTTGGGTCGGCGCTCCCCGCTGCTTCGGCCCCAGTCTCCCGTAGTGGGGAGGCTGGTGCTGGTGCTACTGAAGCTCCCGATAAGGGAAAGGCTGTAGCTGAGTCAACTGCACGTGGTGATAGGGCAAAGGCGAAGGAGGAAGGAGAGGCCGCCGATATTGCCGTCGACAAAAGCGACGATGACGATGACGACGCAGAGGAGCGTCGAGAGGAGAGAGAGAAGGCGGAGGCTGCGTTCGGTAATGTAGATGGAGACGGGAAGGGGTGGGTGGAAGAGAGCCAGTTCGAGGCCCTGATGGAGGCGGTGGGCACGACATTCTCCGTAGAGGACCACAAGCCGAAGCTGCTGTCGGTCTGCCGAAATCATCGGCTGGAGCGCGAGGCGTTCCTGGCGTGGTACGACGAGTGGCTGTTCGGCGATGACGACTCCTCAGAGGACGAAACAGAGGAAAATAGAGAGGGCGGCCAGAGCGGGAAGCAGGCGGCAGGGAAGGCTACCAAGGGCTTTGCGTCTCTGCTGAAGAGCCAGGCCGGTGGATGGAAGTGCGATGCCTGCCTGGTGTCGAACCCTGAGTCGACGGTGAAGTGTCTGTCGTGTGAGGCAGTCAAGCCCGGACAAGAGGCTAGCATGGCAGCCGCCGCAGCCACCGCTAGTGCAGCTGGTGGGGCGTCCCGTTTGGGAGACGGTGGCTCCGTGGGTGGCTTTACGTTCGGTTCGCCGCCCGCCCCCACGGCGGAGGCTGAGACAGCCACGGTAGCAGCTGGCGCCTTTAGTACGAACAGTGCCGGGGGTTTCACTTTCGGGGCTCCCGTCAATGCCTCAACACCTGCTCCCGGTGGTAAGACCGCGGCACCGATCGCTTCCTTCTCGCCGACCGCTGGAAGGAATGCATCGGGAGGCTTTACGTTTGGGTCGGCGTTCCCCTCTGCTCCGACCCCGGTCTCAAACACCAAGGAGACTGTTGCTGGTACTGCTGCCGCCCCCGATACGGAGAGAGCCGCAGCCGGTTCAACCGTCGGCGGTGACGGGGTAACGGCGAAAGAAGCAGGGGCCGAGGAGGAAAGCGACAATGACGACGACACAGAAGAGCGTCGGGAGGAAAGAGAAAAGGCGGAGGCTGCGTTCGGCAAGGTAGATGGGCACGGGAAGGGGTGGGTGAAGGAGAACCAGTTCGAGGCCCTGATGGAGGCGGTGGGCACGACGTACTCCGTGGAGGACCACAAGCCGAAGCTGCTGTCTATCTGCCGAGAGAATCGGCTTGAGCGCGAGGCATTCCTGTCGTGGTACGACGAGTGGCTGTTCGGCGATGACGACTCCTCAGAGGACGAAGCCGAAGAGAGTAGAGAAAAGGGTAAAAGTGGGAAGCAGGCGGTAGGGAACACTACGAAGGGCTTTGCGTCTCTACTGAAGAGCCAGGCCGGTGGATGGAAGTGCAACGCTTGCCTGGTGTCGAACCCGGAGTCGACGGTGAAATGTCTGTCGTGTGAGACGGTCAAGCCCGGCGAGGAGACCAACGTGGTAGCCGCCACAGCAGCCGCGAGTGCAGCGGTCGGGGCTTGCGGTTTGGGCGGCGTCGGCCCCGCAGGTGGCTTCTCGTTCGGGTCAGCGCCCGCCGTTCCCGTGGTACCGGCTGGAGCCTTTTGTACGAATAGCGCCGGGGGCTTCACTTTCGGGTCTCCGGTCGATGCATCAGCTCCTGCTGCCGGTGGTACGACCACGGCACCGGCCGCTTCCTTCGCGCCCACGGCTGGGGGGAATGAATCCGGAAGCTTTATGTTTGGGTCGGTGCTCCCCGCTGATTCGGCCTCCTTGTCCCATAATGGGGAGGCTGCTGCTGCTGCTGCTGCCGCACTCGACAAGGAGAAAACCGCAGCTGGCTCAACCGTCGGCAGTGATGGGGCAATGGCTAAGAAGGAAGCAGGGGCCGGGGAGGAAAGCGACAGTGACGATGACGACGCGGAAGAGCGTCGGGAGGAGAGAGAAAAGGCGGAAGCTGCGTTCGGTAAGGTAGATGGGGACGGGAAGGGATGGGTGGAGGAAAGCCAGTTCGAGGCCCTGATGGAGGCGGTGGGCACGACGTACTCCGTGGAGGACCACAGACCGAAACTGGTTGCGATCTGCCGAGAGAATCGGCTTAAGCGCGAGGCGTTCCTGGGGTGGTACGACGAGTGGCTGTTCGGTGATGATGACGCCTCGGGGGATGAAGCAGAGAAGAGGGACGACGGATGTAAGGCGGCAGGGCAGGCCACGAAGGGTTTTGTGTCTTTGCTGAAAAGCCAGGCCGGTGGATGGAAATGCCATGCCTGCCTGGTGCCAAATCCGGAGTCGACGGTGAAATGTCTGTCATGTGAGACGGTCAAGCCCGGAGAAGAGGCCAAAGTGGCAGCCGCCGCAGCCGCCGCGACTGCAGCTTTCGGGGCTTCCAGTTTGCAAGGCGGCGGATCCGCGGGCGGCTTCACGTTCGGGTCAGACCCACCCGTTCCACCGGTACCGGCTGACGCCTTTAGTTCAAACGGTGCGGGGGGGTTCCTATTTAGGCCTCACATCGGTGCCCCTGTACCTTCGGCCGCCATTAAGACCACGGCACCCCTTGCACCGACCGCTGGAAGGAACGAGTCGACAGGCTTCATGATTGGGACGACGAAGGGCGTTGTCGGCTCAGCGGTCGGTGGTGGTGCGCTACACGCAAAGCAGAAAGAAAGCGTCGCCGACGGTGCCGATGACGGAAGCGAGAACGAGGACGACGAGGAAGAGCGCCGGGAGGAGAGAGAAAAGGCGGAAGCGGCTTTCGGTAAGGTCGATGGGAGCGGGAAGGGGTGGGTGGAGGAGAGCCAGTTTGAAGCCTTGATGGAGGCGGTGGGTACGACGTACTCCGTAGAGGACCACAAGCCGAAGCTGCTGTCGGTCTGCAGAGATGATCGACTACAACGCGAGGCGTTCCTGGCGTGGTACAACGAGTGGCTGTTCGGCGATGACTACCCCTCTGAGGACGAAGCGAAGGAGGATAGAGAGGAGGGCCAGAGCGGAAAGAAGGCAGCAGGGCAGACTGCGACGGGCTTCGGATCTCTCCTGAAGAGCCAGGCCGGTGGATGGAAGTGTGACGCTTGCCTGGTGCCCAACCCGGAGTCGACAGTGAAGTGTCTGTCGTGTGAGACCGTCAAGCCCGGAGAAGAGGCGAATGTGGCAGCCGCCGCGAATGCAGCTGGCGGGGCTTCCATTTTGAGAGGCGGTGGCTCCGCGAACGGCTTCAAGTTCGGGTCAGCGCCCGCCGTTCCGGCGGTAGCGGCTGGCGCCTTTAGTACGAATAGCGCCGGGGGGTTCACCTTTGGGTCTCCTGTCAGCGCCTACGCACCTGCTGCCGGTGATATGGCCACGACAGCCGTCGCTTCCTTCGCACCCACCACAGGCAGAAATGACGCGGGGGGCTTTACGTTTGGTTCGGTGCTCCCCATCGTTTTGGGTTCCCCCTCCAATGGTGCGGATGTTGCTGTTTCTGCGACCGGCCCTGCCGATAAGGCAGACGGTGCAGGAGGGTCAAGCGCGGGTGGTGTTGGGGAAAAATCAAAAGAACTAAGAGGAGTAGTTCTTACCTCAGACAGCGAAAGCGAAAATGACGCGGAAGAGCGTCGGGAGGAAAGAGAAAAGGCGGAGGCTGCGTTCGGCAAGGTAGATGGGGACGGTAAGGGGTGGGTGGAAGAGAGCCAGTTCGAGGCCCTGATGGAAGCGGTGGGCACGACGTACTCCGTGGAGGACCACAAGCCGAAGCTGCTGTCTATCTGCCGAGAGAATCGGCTTGAGCGCGAGGCGTTCCTGGGGTGGTACGACGAGTGGCTGTTCGGCGATGACGACTCCTCAGAGGACGAAGCCGAAGAGAGTAGAGAAAAGGGTAAAAGTGGGAAGCAGGCGGTAGGGAACACTACGAAGAGCTTTGCGTCTATACTGAAGAGCCAGGCCGGTGGATGGAAGTGCAACGCTTGCCTGGTGTCGAACCCGGAGTCGACGGTGAAGTGTCTGTCGTGTGAGACGGTCAAGCCCGGCGAGGAAACGAACGTGGCAGCCGCCTCGAGTGCAGCTGTAGGGGCTTGCGGTTTGGGCGGCGTCGGCACCGGGGGTGGCTTTACGTTCGGGTCGCCGCCCGCTCCCGCGGTGGAGGCTAAGGCAGCCGCGGTAGCAGTTGGCGCCTTTTGTACAAATAGCGCTGGCGGTTTCACTTTCGGGTCTCCTGTCGATGCCGCAGCACCTGCTGCCGGTGGTAAGGCCACGGCACCCTTGACTTCGTTAGCACCGGCAGCAGGCAGGAATGAGTCGGGAGGGTTTACGTTTGGGTCGCCGATCGCGACGACTTCGGCCCCGGTCTCCTGCAGTGTGGATGCTGATGCTGGTACTACTGCCTCTGCCCCAACCGATACGGTGGAGGGCGTAGTAAGTTCTACGGTCGGTGGTGGTGGGGCGAAAATAAAGGAAGTAGGGGCCGCAGACCGCGCCGGTGAAGATAGCGACGATGAATACGATAACGAGGAAGAGCGTCGGGAGCAGAGAGAGAAAGCGGAGGCGGCGTTCGACAGAGTCGATGAGGACGGGAAGGGGTGGGTTGTGCTGAAGCAGTTCGAGGCCCTGATGGAGGCGTTGGGCACGACGTACTCCGTCGAGGACCACGAGCCGAAGCTTCTTGCGATCTGCCGAAAGAAGCGTTTGCAGCGGGGAGCGTTCCTGGAGTGGTACGATGAGTGGCTGTTCGGCGACGTTGACTCCTGGAAGGGCGAAGCCGAGGAAAATATAGAGGAGAGTCAAGTCGTGAGCGGAAAAAAGGTGACAGAGCAGGCTGAGAAGGGATTCGCGTCTCTGCTGAAGAGTCAGGCGGGTGGATGCGACGGTGATAGCGATTACGACGACGAAAAAGAGCGTCGGGAGGAGAGAAAAAAGGCTGAGGTGGCGTTTGGTAAGGTCGATCGGGACGGGAAGGGGTGGGTGGAGGAGAACGAATTCGAGGCCCTCATGGAGGCGATGGGCACGACGTACTCCGTCGAGGACCACAAGCCGAAATTGATGTCCATCTGCCGAGAACAACGCTTGCAACGGGCGGCGTTCCTGGCGTGGTACGACGAGTGGCTGTTCGGCGATGATGACTCCTCGGAGGACGAAGCGGAGGATAGAGAAAAGGACCAAGTCGTCGGCGAGAAGAAGGCGGCAGGGCACAGTACGTCGGGCTTCTCTTCTCTCCTGAAGAGCCAGGCCGGTGGATGGAAGTGCGGCGCCTGCCTAGTGTCGAACCCGGTGTCGACGGTGAAGTGTCTGTCGTGTGAGGCCGTCAAGCCCGGAGAGGCGGCAATCATGCCGCCTGCCGTTAGTGAAGCGGGTGGGTTTTCCAAATTTGGAGGCGGTGGCTCTACTGGACGCTTTACGTTCGGGTCGCCACCCGCCCCCGCAGCTAGGACTAGCGTTTCGGAGGGAGTCCCTCGCAATACGCCCTTTGCGCCGGCCGCCGCCGCCGGTGCAACCGCCACCTCCATTGCCGCCACCTCTGCCTCTGCGTCGCCTCGCAATGGTGCACGAAAAATGAAGACTCCGACGCATTCCTCCCGTGTTGGCGGTAGCTCTCGTGCCTCCTCCCTCCCCCCCGGTAGGGGGGTGCCCGCCGCCGCCGTCGTCAAGGACGGCGAGGCGGCGGGTCTGATCGGCGAGCGGGAGCGAGGCCGGGGCCCGTCGGGAGGCGGCGGCTTTCAGTTCGGGACCGTACCTCAGCAGGGCAGGAGACGTCTTGTGTCCGCGTCGCCCATTCGACGTGGCAATATCTCGGAGGGAGTAGCTGGGAGTCGCATAGCTATCGGCAGCGGTGGTATCGGGGCGGGTAAGGGCGGCAGCACGTCCACCCAGACGGGCTCGTTCGGTGGCTTTATGTCGCCGCCGAGGGTCATCCCCCGGGCCGGAGCAGCTAGCGGCCAGCACTTCTTCTCCGCCGGCGGCGGTGGTGGCGGTGGCGGTGGCGGCGGGGGGGCGGGAGGGCAAGGCCCAGAGGGTGCAGCCGCTGCCAACACTTGGTCTGAAGGTGAGATGAAGTGAAACGGGGTTGTTGCGTTATTTGCCCTTCGGGCATGTGCCGATCATGGTTAAGCTTGTGTGTGGCTATTGGGGGAGGTATTGTGCGGTCTAGTGTTATAGCCGTGTGTACTGCGAGCGTGCCGTGGCGTACTGCACTTTGCTCTCGTGTGCTATCTTACGACTGTCACGCCTGCGACGAATTAATATTCGGTATTTCTCTCCGCCAAGCCCAAATCGATTTGGAGTTTGATTCGTTGTCTGTCTGTCTTGTCTTTCTGCATATCTGTCTTGTCTGGCTGCTGTTCTTCCTGTCTACCTGTTTGCCTGTCTATCTTGTCTGTTGTGTGCCCGTTTTCCTCTTCACAAGGCTTGCTTTATGTCGTTGTGTATGTATCTAGTTGGCCGTATATTCGTTTGTGTGCATGATAATGTGTTCATTCGTTCATTCGCTCTTGCAACTGCATGCGGCTTTTGGTAAACAACCAACAACTAGCCCCCCCTCTCGCGCTCGCAACAAGCAGGAATCGTCTCCCCACGAGCTCTGGACAACCTCACCCCGAGGTCCCGCGCAAAGCGACGGGTGAGCTTGGCCGCAGCGAAGCTCAAGAGGGGGTCCTCGGGAACGCGCAGCAAAGGCACGTCATAGATGCCAATGGGATGTGTGGGAAGGCCAGCGGCTTTAGTATCGTTGGTGGTGGCGGTGGCGATGGCGTGGGGGGGATCGGAGGAGACAGGATCGAAATAGCACCCAGCGTTGTTCAATGGGAGGCCGAATTTTGCTGAATTTTATTTGCTGGATCGGATATGCTAACCGTAGCTGTAGAGGAGTGACATCGATTACGCTGTTGTGGGAATAATGCTCCTCGTGGACGGCATTGTTTTCGGTTTTTGTCGGCCCTGGTCATTTTATGGGTGCGCGTAGGAAGGGATGGCACGGGGGGGAGTTACGGCTCGTGGATATAGATGTGGTTGAGGCAGGCGGTCGCATTTGATCGAAGTGCGGCTCTGGTTTGTGTGGGGTTCTTTGTTTCATTCATCTCTCTCTTATGTCTGCTTGTTTAGTTTTCGTTCAATATGGCGCGAGCGCTGACACGGGACGCGATGAAGGAGGGGGGTCGGTTGGCTTTTTTAGCGGGGGGTGCGGAGTGGGGGGGTCAAGTCGAGTCTGGGCAATCCGTGCCGACATGCACGCGGTGCGTTTTTGTAGCGGTGGGGACAAGTAGACCGATGCGGGAGATGCGGCGGGCCCTCGCGGCTTCCTCGGTTTTGACAACGAACACTGGAAAGTGAGTGGTGGGATGGAGGGGTGGGCGTGTCTTTGTGTGTAGTAACTTTTGTCTTGTCACAGTTCTTGTCAGAGTTTACTCTTACGTAGGCACGTGGCAGGAGAGGAGCGCCTGTCAAGATAGGAGAAGCATCGTCTGCTCGCCGCCTCTTGTTGTGCAGGCAGGGATAGCGAACGGGCGGCGCGTCCGGTCCGTTTGCTCTCCTTCTCCTCACGCCGAATGTTGCCGCCGCTGCCGCCACCGCCGCTGCTCTTGCTGTTGCTGCCGTTTGTGTCGTTTTGTATGCTCGTACGGGTGTGGGCGGTCTGTGTTGATGTATGGCAGCGCAATGATGTATGACTGCTCGATTAGTTTGCCGTCGGCCGCAGTACCTTAGAGTCGCCTATTTGCTGGTTTTATTGGTGGTGTAGGAGACAGGGAAACAAACAGGACAGCGAACGAGGCAAATACTGAGTGCGGCGCCTCGAGTTGTCTTGGCAAGACGTGGGTCATGTAACCGCGCGGATGAACGTTAGCCCCTTTGGGGCACCCACGTTTGTTTTGGGGAGCAAACTACTGGGAATTTGTGTGGTTTGTTGTGCAGTGTTGTGGCGAAGTAATTTTCTCTGAGATACGAATATTATTCGTACCTGGTATGGGACACTCCTGCACATGGGAGCACCTACCCACACCGTACATAGCTTTTTCGTCTTTGGTCTTGCCAAGTTCGTTGTTATTATTCAGCCACGAGACACAAAAGAGCACCCCCCCAAAAAAAACAATTGAGTCAAAAGGTTACGAGACACGGGTGCTCAACATCAATCCAACGGCCCAGTACGAAGTGCGCGTTTCGATGGTACGCTATTCCATGCAACGTTCACCATCACTTTCTCCGTACAGCCGAGCTTTCTCCGTATCGACGACAGTCAGTCTTGGAAAGTCTTGCCGCAACCCTCAAGTACGGCTTGCGCGTACTACTTGTAAAACGGTATGCTTTAGTCTGGGCGGTTTTTTGCCGTACCTCCCACATATGGTATGACACCCACGATCTACGTATGGTCATCGTGGTACGAAGTAGTCACGGAATGAATTCGGACCGCGCGGTGTGGCATGTGGTATGCCGTTTAAGCGGATTTGGGCCGTTGGTGCGTTAGACGTGGGACGTCGCCTTTTCGTGCCACAAAAACCACAAGCGAGAAGCGTCATCCGCCGGCCATCTTTTTGAGCCGGCCGGAGGTACTGTCACGAATCGGATCCTAGGCAGTGAGGTCTGGAGTCAGGGTGAGACAGGCGAGGATATTCATGGCGAAGCAGAGGAGGATATCTAGCCTACTAGCATCGCAAGGTCCACATATGGGCTATATCTGTCGCACGCCTCAGGTATTCATAAAGACTAACCTCCGAAGGACCGATACGACCGAGTTCAGAAGGCGCTTGTGCGTTCCTCGGAGGAAGAGAGCAAGTCCCCTGTGCAGGTGCCCAAGAGGTGAAGCTTCCCAAGAGAGTAGTGTGTAAATGGTAGCTTGATTGCTTATCCGAAGGGTTTATGAACGTTAACCCTAGGAACTGTGAGATGGTTGGTTGAAGATTGATTGAAGGTTTGGTGTGTCCGGGTGGGGCAGCCACACCCGACTTAGGGAGGGGACGTAAATATCGCGGCCCCTACTATCACGAAAACGCCTCTGTCATAGCAACTCTTGAAATTGTCTCAGAACCGTAACAGTACGCCATACCGCAACGAGATCAAAAGGGGTAAAGTGATGACAAAAAGGGGGACACCACACAAACTTGGAAACATCGACGAGGGTATGGCCCCACGGAAGCAAGTCGAGAAGGGGTACATATCCATACCCTGGTTTCGATCACTCTTCTTGTTGACCCGGCATACACTCACAAAAAGAAAAAAACGCTGGATGGTCGGAAAGGGTCATGAGGCTTCGTCCAATGCTCACGATTTTGATATGTTATGGAGGCGTGTCATCCCACGGTGGTAGGGGTTGCACTTTTTGGGGCCGAACGTTTCTGAATGATCTGAGCGGTGTGACCGGTTGAACTCAAATGAGGAACTGCCTGTTAGTCTGATACTTTTACAATGAGTAAATATGTTTAAGGACTAGCGCGTAGAAGCTCGGTAGTCGGATTGCGTGATTGAGTGCCTTCGAAGTCATGTTGCCTGTGAGGTACTGAGCTCCTCGTGTTATGAGCTCAGAAAATCCCGCTGCATCCCTGCCGTGGGTTTCTCAGGCGATGACTGAGCATGTGGACATCTCCGTCGGCAAAAAGTAGTGTCCCCCTGGACGCAATGTGTCAGGGGAGGGTGCGTGCCTGTTTGACGTTTCCGTGCCTTGTTCGTCTTGTTTTGGTTGTTTGTGCTCCTTTGTCCCCGGTACATTTGGCATAAATTTAAAATCTATACGAAACTAGGGAATAAACGGCACCCCCGCTCCCACGGCGGTGGCGCCACGGTGGAGCAAGCAGTTTCTAACAGAAGAAAAATACACTACAGACACTGAAAAATATCCTGATGATGATGTATGTATCGTGTTCTTCAAACTACGCCGCTTATGTATAGTATCACATCAACAGCAGTAGTAGCAACATGATAGACGCTAAGCTTGACGTGCACGAACAACAGCAAATAGAAGCAGCGCGACAGACAATCGACGGACCTCGTGTCCGGCAAGAAAGGCGACAACAATACAGGCATAGAAAAAGCATCGTCACAAACAGCCGATAGAAACATAATCCAGGATACATACCGCGAAACCCCTCTGTAAAACAAAAAAAATAATGAGAAATTACTTACTAATAAAAGCCTCGGATACACTCGTACTCGTACTACTACTGTGTAGTCATGTATGTACCTATTAATAGTAGCATTTTTGGGGTTTGTATTCCGCCCTTTTTCGTTGGGTATCCTAGATTTTTTCATCGCCTGTCTCTCACACAGTTATTTCGTCAGCTGTCTGTCTTGCTGCCTCCAGTAGTGTCGTTTGTATACGTACAGCCTAGAGCCTGTCACACTGCTGCTACTGAGTTATTGTACATAATAAATATATATATATATATATGATCATTCTTTTGGGGGGGGATTCGGTCAGGAGTTTTTCCGTCTCGGCCTCAGTATGTGATTCTCGGAACTGGAATTCTCGGTCAAATAGCTTCGTTCGAGCGCCGTCTTCGGGGGCCGGCTCAAACGCCCCTTGCCCTGCCGTATCCGTTCCGTACCTGGCTGGGATCGGGTACTTGGGCTGAACGAGACAATCGAGAAGTGCGCAATTTTTTGTATTTTGGGCGGTATACGCCCGAGCTATTCTTGGATCTTGGCATATGCAGAGCTTGAACGAAAACAACATATATTATACTCCGGAGTATACTCTATATTGGAAAACATTTATTTCCAAGTTGGCGTAATTTCCGAATTGGCTTCTTATTTCGTCCCCACCACACTTTTTTCATGGTCACACCTCGAAGCGTTGGCCTATTGTCGTACGACTGCTGTGTCGTTGATTTTCGATATCGGATTTCACGGTTAAATACCTTTGTTCGAGCGTTCGCTGTCTTCGAGGGAGGCCGTTCCCTACCCAACGACATCAATACACACCCAGTCCCCGTGCTGATTCTTCATCCTAGAGAGATACAATTTCTGTGGTCACAGACTGTGAGGCAGAGTAAACCAAACAGTCGCAACTTATCAAGGTAAAGCAAGTGAAATGCTAGCGTGCCGGGTACGAGAACACAACAAAATAGGCCAGACCCTAAAAATAGAAAAATAAACACAACGAACGAAGTGGTCGCTTTTGAAAATCGCAGTACGAGAAACAATGTTTTGTCAGTATTTTTTGTAACCGCTCCAAAGAGTCGTTCCGCATATATTGGTCCACGATCAACGAGCCATCTCTCAGGACCGCATAATGAATATCCCACACTAATTCCAGGTATATTCATCCCCACAACGAAACGTGGATGCACTTCTAAAGGTGGGTGTGATTATCAAGGTAGTAGTGTTTCGAACGCTTTGTTGTGTGGTCGCAAGAACTGCGCTGGCTACCAACTGTTGCTGTTGTTGCTGGTCAATCCGTTCAGCACCTCGACGTGAACGCGGATGGATGCTGAGCGAGACAAGCGAGAAGCGCGCAAAAAAAATAGCTTGAACGGTACTCTCCAGTCATTCTTCGGATCTTGATGTATGGAAAGATTGATAAAATAAAACGTGGCAAGACATTATTTCCAAATTGGCGTCTATTTTGTCCCGAAACAAATAATATTTACTGTAAAAAAATCCCCATAGTACTGCGGTAGGTATCATAGTAGTGCATTTATTTATTGAATTTCGGTAGATACATGTACATACATGGGTATAGACGTGGCAAGCGGACGCATGTCCAAAACAAGGAGGAGGTTGTAGTGATTACGATTACTGCCCCAGAAAAAGCCACACAGAGCAGCATTGCGATTGGCTGCGTCCCCGGGGCCTTGAGGGTGGTATTATACAAGTTCGGGCAAATCGACATGGCTTGCACCCTCGTGCAAGTAATATAGGTACGTACGAGTAAGACCACACACAGCGATGCTCTATTACACACAACATGCTTTTTGTCTGTGACATATTCTATGGCATGGGGGGAGGGTGTGCCAAAAAACAGGGAATACATTTTTGATACAAAAAACAAGGGGAAAAATAACCGTTCCTCCTGTTGTTAAGCTGCGCCACGCGAAGGTCGTAGTAAGTAGACAGCATCCACGGAAGAAACCATTGAGTGGCATGCATTCGTCCCGGTATCGCATCGTTTGGTGTTTTTTTTCCCCGAGAAGACTATTTGGAGAAATATAGGCGGTGTGCTTTGTTGTTGCTGTGGTCCCTGACTCCGTTGCTGTGGTCGTTTGCCGGTCAAGTTCAAGCGGTCGTGTTGGTACGTAACTGACAAATAAGTTTGTGTTACTTCGTACTTGACGTGCTCTTTGCTGCTGATTGCTGATTGATCACCTCTTCTACTAGTGATATTTTGTTTTTCTTCTGGCACACTTCGTCGTGTTCGCCAGGAAATAACCGATGGTACAGAGTAGTAGGGATCTTCTTGACAATATCTCCTGTGCGCCACGGCAATATCGACGATATGGCAGTATCATAAAAACAGGGGCCTTCTGCACAAATATCTCGTGGTACCTCTATCACTACGCATACGCAGGTCACACGCAAGTCATTTGGAAAAAAGAAAAGAATAGAAAAGACAGAGAAGAAAGAAAAGGGGTAGTACATTCCGATTCAAGATCACCTCCTGTGTCAAGCCGAAGCAGGCGTTCATTGCTCTTATCTGTTGTGGGCAATATGTATGGCTGTTAGTACGCCGGGACATGGCGATTTGACCGCTCTTGTTATGATCCCGAGTGGCTTTATCGTGACGCTCTGGACACCAACCGCATAGATTCATTCCGAGGTCGAGCGTTGCGTACGACTTGCGGTTGCGGTCGAATGGCATTTTTTTGCCCTACGCGAGTAGTATGCAAGAAAACGCGCGAAAATATTAGCGAGCTTAGGTTTCTGACCCAATAAGCGAATGGAATCGGGATTTTCAGCGATTTTTTCGGTGTGCCGCGTAAGCGACAAAGAGGTGATTATTCGGTCACAGCAAGTATTCCATGATAATTCGACCATTATGCCAGTGAGTCAAATACGCAGTGTTATGGCCTAATTTCAGTTTTTCTTCCACGGTTGGTTATTATGCTCGAGTCGTGCCAGTCTTAGTTCCACACATTGTTATGTCGTTTTTCTTTGAACACCCCATTTCTGTTTTAAATTAATTGTGCTTATAAATAACCGGGAGGCCCTGAATCCTGCATACAAATGGCTCTAATTCGTCCATTTATATTACGTTTGGTGCTGTTAACAGTTGTTGCTGTTCAAGTATTTATCATCCTCATTTTGAAAGTGCTTGCTCGGCACGCCAACCTGACATAGGCGCTCGCATTGCCAATGTTTGCCGCATGCGAGAGGTATGCGAGAAAACCCGACTCGGTCGAAATAACTGTGAGTTTATTGGATCAAAGCCTACCAGCCAATAACGAAAAATAAGCCAATAATGGAGTCGGGGTTGACACGCCGTGCGGGGAGGTATATCGACCCGGGAGATCATCGTTATAGTTCCCGCGTTGCTGGGGCTGTAGAGATTATCGGAGGATTTCTGAACCGGGGATGGGGCCCCCTATCTCCCCCGTGTGCGATGGAACTGCCCCTCATCGGTTGGTGAGAGCCTCTATCATCCTCCTACTAGGGTGGGGGGCCGCTGTGGAGCTCGAACCAATCAGCGATTCTAGCCAATGGAACTGGGGTTTCCACTCCGTGGGGGGCGGTGTCGACCCGAGAGAAGTCGGTTTTCTTCCCCTGTTTGTCTAATTTTTAGATATATATATATATATATATATGGAATGATCCCTGGACGGGGGATGGGAGCCTATCGTCTCCGAGAGGTGCTGGCTCAATAATAAACGAACCCCAGCCAATTAGAGATCGGCCGGTCGGTGGCATTAGGGATTCTCACATTGTGCGGGGAGGTATCAATCTTGGTGATAGATATATCCGTGTTCGTTCCCGGGTTGTCGGAGTTGTATATATGTGAATGGATTATTATTCTGGGAATGGACCCTATCGTCCCCAGATAAGGGCTACTTTATGTACGGTCTCCGGCCAATGAGCGACCAGCAATCAAACAACAAGGCTATACGAGGAATTTTATGTTTATAGTTTCGTCTAAAACTCGATCGAGCCTGAAATTCTTAACTAACTACCAAATTCTTTGTTCAGTGCTATCGCGTACCATTAATATTCCATCGACCAGACGAGCGTGGTCTACAGCAACAAGTAGCAGCATTATTATAATAATAGCATTCGAGGAATTGAATGACGAAGTCAGCGACACCGTGTTTCACGCCTAGAATACCGTCAGCAAGTCTCTCCACGATTACTATACACACAGACACAGTCGGTCTGCGAGGGAGCCTCGGATCTAGATATTATAAAAATAAATATATACTCCAGCAGCTAGATGCTGTGAGATCGAAGATTTTGTCGAAACTCATCTTTGCAAGCTGCGTGTGATGCTCCGACCGCGCGTATTATATGATGGTATCATGCATGTAGTAGCAGAAGCTGGCTCAGTGCGCGCCTCTATCAGTTGCTACGTAGAGAACATGCAGCAAGCATTTGGCCATCCCTCTGCTGGCCCTGGATGCTTGGTTGAGTCGAACGTCAAGAAACGCACTCGAAACGTCTCTTCGTGGCCAGAATAGAGGGCCAGTCTGCGTGAGCTCGGATTTATCCGATCGAAATATATATAATGGAGCTCGGAATCGGATTCACGCAAGGAACGGAGAAACGGAGGAAACGACAACAACAGTAAGTAGTCCACTGTTAGTCTATATCGATCTCTTGGCATTGCTTTACTTTTTCCATGCGTAGGCTATGTGTTGTGTGGAAGCGGTTTTTACTCTATCGTATATTGAATCGAACAAGTCGAAGTGCTGCCCTGCCCTACCCGGAGCATAGGTGCCGGTGAATGCCGGCACCCATGCGGAGCTCTTGTACATATGATGCTACGCATAGTAGGACAAAGACACGCTGCAACCCCAACGGTTGGGCACTCGAATAAATACAGGCCTGTATTGCGAGATGTTTCCCGGCGAAAAAGACGCCTGGAGATTTTTGCTGCTCCAAGCGTTCTATTTTGCCAACTTAGACGCGAAACATTGTGTCGGACAAGCAGACAGACGTCTGACGGAAATCTCTGGGGTAGAGTTAGGGTTAGGGTTAGGGTTACTGTTAAGATACGGCCTCGAAAGGCCTGTAGGTATCCGAATTTGAGATCATTTGGATGGGTTTCGTATGATAAGGTTGGCGGTTTATATTCGGGGAAGTTAGGAATTAGATCGGAGGCACGCGCCTCCGATCTCAGAAGCTATCCCGGGCTCTGGTGGAAACGAATAAAGCTACATCTCTACGAAGGAACGAAAGTGAGTACTCTCCGAGGACCTACCCAATTGGCAGACCTGCAGGGGGCACTCTGTGTCCCCACCTATTAATTTAACAAGTGGCGTCGACGGCAGGACCATGGGTTTTTGGGTCGTGGGTTCGATCCCCACATCCACCATAATAAACTTTTTCAGATTTTCCCATGGCGAACTTGAAAAATACTCTCCCCGGTATACCCAGGAAATGAAACGGCTTGGATATATTGACAGGTCCGCCCGTATATCCGGCCGACCTGGTATCCCGCCGTTTCAGGGGGGGAGAGTGTTATAAGGCTTAGTTTGGGTGAGCTATTGGTTAACCTGTGCAAGTGGTCAAACGGACTAGTACCCTACTAAAGTCCTAAACAAATGGCGTCGTCGGCAGTGGCGTCGTCGAGCTTGATGTGCTATTGTGGCAGCGTTCTTCCGGTTTCTCCGATTTTTTTTTCGTAGCGATTTTGCTTTTGCTTTCCATCGAGCCCACAACCCCTGTTCCTTCTCGGGTGGCTTCTCAATGGAGGGAGCGCCCTTCCTCCTACAACGGCGACCACAACAGCAGTGAGATGGCAGGGGCCCCTCCTGTTGGTCGCCGCGCACGTACCACACGGACGACACCTTCCAAGTACGTGCGGACGACACTGCTCTGCGGAGCACATTCCTCGTCTCGAATTTTGGTCCCTCCTGTTGGTTGCTGGGCACGCACCACACAGAGGACACTTTCCGAGTACGGGCGGACGACACTGCTCTTCGGAGCACACCCCTCGTCCCGGCCTTTGGCCGCATCAGTTCACCGCCAGCTGGTCATAGACCACTCAGCAGTGGAACTGCCCGAGCCCCACCCATCAGACTTGTTTGCTCCGCGCTCTGCCAGCATGTTGCACAGCACATCCGCGAGTTGCCAGCACAAGCCCCAAGATCGGCCATCGACTCGTACTTTTTTTTCGCGCTTTGGGGCTCGGAGGCATATGCACGACATGCCACGGACAAGCATACTGGGACCAACCCTTCGAATGACATTCGAAGGGGACTTCGCTCGCTGAGGGAGCCCATCGCCCAGCACATCCTTGCTGTCGGTGCCAGACCGTCCTTCGCGGGACCCCCTTGGACTACGGGCACCGTGCTCTAGGAGCTCATGTCGGGGCTCCTTCCTTTGTGATCTACCTGGGAAGAAACAGGCGGTGCTCGTGGAATGTTTGAGCTTTTTCGTTTGGCGAATTTTCCAGTACACGCGTTATCATATGGGTTTCAGTATGTACGTCGATCATTCTTGCGCGTCGAACAAGCAGCTGCCCTTGTGCCCCCTTTCTGCCGAAATTAGTACAAGCTACGAATTTGGCACCTCGGACCCCTCTCCGATCTTTCTCGTTCAACAGCGTTCCACTACTGCTGTCCGTCGCGTAGCTTCAACCACCATCATTTTTGCAGAGGTGCCAACTACAGCAGTGCAGCACAATGGGCTCGCTGTCAATGCCTGCCATATACCGCCAGATTCTCTGCTGTAGAAGTCACTGTACAGCAGCCAAGCCGCCTACTTTGCTCCTGCTCATACACCACATAGCTCGACCCTTCACTGCCCCAGCGTCCACAGTTGCAGCACCGCAGCTCTGACACCCCCCACTGCTGTGCGAGTGCTCCTTGCAAGTTCGATTCGAGAGGTTTTTTTTTTTCGTCCTGGCCCCTCCGTGACTAGAACTTGAACCTAGTGAACGCTGAAACTCTGTGCTGGCTTTTTTGGGCAAGGCTGTTGGTGTGTGCGATGCCCTATATTCTCCCATTCATGGGTACGCGGGGACTATAATACCACTTTCTGTGTATGCACAGCGGTGACCGTGCGGCACTCCGCACTGCTGTCAACGTAACTGTCCCTTTATCGGTGGGAGTGGGTACGGATTTTTTTTCAGCTGCCCGGGCGTTAGGCCGTCTTCCTGCCCGTACATGTGCTGCCCTTCACGATATTGCTAGGGTCTACGCTGGAATTTTTTCTTCTTCTCTGCACATGTTCGGACAGCTACTGCCCGTTACAGAGCGCTTACTACACAGTTCGCGGAGATACTGCGCTTCACAGTTTTTACTAGTGCAGTGGAGAACAGCCCGTTTAATGCGTTACCTTTGGGGGCAAACAGCCTTTCTATTCGACTGTGGGCGTGCACATTTTTCTACAGCTGGTGTTGGTACTACACTACCCATCTTGGTGCGGTTGAAATTACCGTTACCTGTGAACACAGCAGTGATACTGCAGCAATCAGCACTACTGCAGGCGCGACCGTCCCCCTTCAGTGCGGTCGGGGGAAACTACTTTGTTTGGGTGGGTTATACTGCCCGTTTTTTATTTTTTAATATACGGTTGGTGCGCGAACGTATACTGTCCTACCCCCCACCACACTACTGCTGTGGGGGCAGATGCTGCCCATTTTTATACGGTTGGCTGCGCGATCCTTCACTGTGCTTCCCCCCTACACTGCACCTAGGGTAAATGCTGCCCGTTTTGGTGCGACGAGTGTCAGCGTGTTGGGCGATCTTTCACTGTGCTCCCCCCCCTACACTACACCTAGGGTAAATGCTGCCCGTTTTGGTGCGATGAGTGTCAGCGTGTTGGGCGATCTTACACTGTGCTTCCACCCCTACACTACACCTAGGGTAAATGCTGCCCGTTTTGGTGCGATGAGTGTCAGCGTGCTGGGCGATCTTACACTGTGCTTCCACCCCTACACTACACCTAGGGTAAATGCTGCCCGTTTTGGTGCGACGAGTGTCAGCGTGTTGGGCGATCTTTCACTGTGCTCCCCCCCCTACACTACACCTAGGGTAAATGCTGCCCGTTTTGGTGCGATGAGTGTCATCGTGTTGGGCGATCTTTCACTGTGTTCCCCCCCCTACACTACACCTAGGGTAAATGCTGCCCGTTTTGGTGCGATGAGTGTCAGCGTGTTGGGCGATCTTACACTGTGCTTCCACCCCTACACTACACCTAGGGTAAATGCTGCCCGTTTTGGTGCGATGAGTGTCAGCGTGTTGGGCGATCTTACACTGTGCTTCCACCCCTACACTACACCTAGGGTAAATGCTGCCCGTTTTGGTGCGATGAGTGTCAGCGTGTTGGGCGATCTTACACTGTGCTTCCACCCCTACACTACACCTAGGGTAAATGCTGCCCGTTTTGGTGCGATGAGTGTCAGCGTGTTGGGCGATCTTTCACTGTGCTTCCACCCCTACACTACACCTAGGGTAACTGCTGCCTGTTTTGGTGCGACGAGTGTCAGCGTGTTGGGTGACCTTTCACTGTGCTCCCCCCCCTACACTACACCTAGGGTAAATGCTGCCCGTTTTGGTGCGATGAGTGTCAGCGTGTTGGGCGATCTTACACTGTGCTCCACCCCTACACTACACCTAGGGTAAATGCTGCCTGTTTTGGTGCGATGAGCGTCGGCGTGTTGGCGAACCCTTTTTATGATAACCCCTACACTACACCTAGGGTAAATGCTGCCTGTTTTGGTGCGATGAGCGTCGGCGTGTTGGGCGAACCCTTTTTATGATAACCCCTACACTACACCTAGGGTAAATGCTGCCCGTTTTGGTCCGATGAACGTGGGCGTTTTGGGCGACGCTCTCCTGTGCTACCTCCCCCAGCCTAGGTCGAATGATGCCTGTTTAAGTGCGATGGCTGCAGACGTACCTTTACTGTGTTGCACCCCCTGCACTGCGGTTGGGGTCAGTGCTGCCCAGTTTTGGCTCCTTGTGCTGCGGTTCGTGCGGGCGTTACCCATATACCCTACGGTCAGACTGGGCGCTGCTCTCATGTTGCGGTTATGATGATTGGTACCTTGTTACTGCTGTACTCCTCTTATACGGCTAGTTGACGTGGCTGCTACCATCACTGAGGCTGGACGGAGTCAAGGCCCATATTGTTGCTGTTTGCTGAAACACAGATATACCGCTACTTGGAGCAGGAACACCACAACAATTTATCTGTCTCCATAGCTTCTTCACGCGTCGTTCCTATCCCCCCCCCCTTCACTACACCTAGGCACCATGTCCACCAGTGACGATGGGGGCTACTCGGGGCTGGCTGAGGTCTTCCACGCACCCCAACCTGGATGCCCACGAGACAGGGAGAGCTCGCTCGAGATGCCGCGACTCGAGACGGGGGGAACCACCGGTGGCGGGTTCCGGTGACGAGACAGAAGACGGAGCACCATACCTCCACCCGTTCCCACCAACCAAGCGGGTCGATTCGCTGGTTCGCGCTGAGAAGAAGACGGACCAACCCCCACCGGACTCGGGGGCGTCTCGACGCCAGCTCTCGCCAGCCCCGGGGGAGCGCTACCAGCTGCCCCCCCCGCGCTCGACAGGGCACCACCGCCGCCACCTGGGCTCTCCGCGTTCGACAGAGCGCCACCCCCAGAGCTCCCGGGACCGGGGCACCCATGCCGCCCCCTTGGTCTTGGCATACGCGGCGGCGCGGGCCCAACGGGCGCTCGACGACGTCAACCAGACGATAGCACGCCGACGTCGGTTTGACGAAGATATCGAGCAGGCGAAGACCGCTGCGCGGGAGTCGTCCCTGGTTGCGAAGAGGGCGCAACAAGCCCTCGCTCAATCAGTTGCGTCGTCTGCGGCGGGAGCTAACGCGGCCCCCTTGCCTTCGTCGCGCCCGCAGGGTGTCGCATCCCAGCGACCACGACCCGGGAACGACGCCTTCTTCAAGGGCATCGTCGCGTGCATGGCGTCTGCACCGCGGGTAGACTTCTCCTCAGCGTTGGCGACCCGCGGTGGTGGAAACGGCCTGCGCCCTCCTCCCGTCAGAGAGGCCGGCGTCGCGGCAAGCGGACGTCCTCAATGGAAGCGGCCTGGGCTCGCGTGGATTGTACGCATTATGCTAGACAGACGAGAGCCGCCCCGACCCTTGCCCTCGTCAAGGCCCTGCTGATAGCCCACGACGAGGACCCCGACCCTGTCTTTTGGCCGGACCCCGGAGAAAGAGTTGGCAGAACGAAACCGGGGAAAATGTCGCGACAGTCGCGACCGCGGGGACCGCAACCGTGGGGGTGGCAGCAAAAATGGTGGGGGTGGCGACCACCACCGCCGCCGCGGGGGTGACAGCGCATCGGGTGCTGGTGTGCCTGAGGGCGCCGCCGAGGGGGCAATTTCGGTCCAACAACCGGGGCAGTTGGCCGCAGCTCTGGCAGAGGAATGGCGCGAGAGGACGTTCAGCGTGGGACAGCTCGTCAACCTCCTCCCGCTCGTCTTGGTCCTCGAGCACGGACCACACCGAGGTGGTCGTGGTAGCAGGCAAAAAGTGTCAAAAACCATGGCAGGAGGAGCATCTGGGCCTGAGGCTTTCACCCTCCTGTTGCGTCTGCTGATCACGCACTTCGACGGGGTTGATACGGAGGAGGGCTACACTACGTTGCATACTTTTGGAATGTGTAACGGCATGCCTTTTTCTGATTTCAGTCGGGAGTTTCGCGTACTCATGCCGACCGCTACGGGGAGTGAGCGTGTTTTGTCTCCGGGGACGGATGTGGTGTTGGAGGTGGTTCGGGTGGCGGCGAATGAGCAATTTCCGGCTGTCCTGCCTGCGTTGTACCCTGGTTCGAAGGCAACAAACCCGCGGCCGTACATCTCGTTGGACGCTATGTGGCGGTCTTTTAGTGACTAAGGAGACACCTGCCGTCAACGGCGAAACATTTTTTCTCTCCCTGTTTCTTCGACGGGAGCGCGGTCATGCGCCCTGTCGGGGCCCCGGCCCGCCGATCATGGGCGCGGCCAGGGCCGAGTGCCGTCCCAGTCGCTTTCGTGGCAGACGGGATCGAGCCATCATTCAACTGTCATGCCCATCGATGATTCATCTGACCCTTGGCTTGACCACACATCGAACTGCTGGCCACTAGAAGAGCATCATTATGCAGAAGGTTTCGCCGTTAAGGCCTCGTTTAAGACAGTCGACCCTCCCCTTTGGAGCGGCCTCCTTTCACCTCGCGCTGATGCCCTCCGAGAAAACCGGGGGCTTTGCCTCATCTGCCACGAAGACAACCATTCCTTCAAGCATT
This sequence comes from Undaria pinnatifida, assembly GCA_012845835.1. Lineage (NCBI taxonomy): Eukaryota > Phaeophyceae > Laminariales > Alariaceae > Undaria > Undaria pinnatifida. The sequence continues at coordinate 19,013,272 of JABAKD010000025.1, read as the reverse complement.
GTAGGCATCCTTATATTACTGCGAGTGGCTGCTTGAACCCTGAACTAGGCCAACTTGGCGACGATGACGCACACCGACGTTGACAAACACGCATGGTCTGCTACCGCCGAGACGACAAATCCTCTCGCCCAAACAACCACAAGAAAAATCGTCGCCATCTTTCAGGATCAGGGCCAGGTAAACTGTTACAACGATACCACATACACGTCGGATCACCATGGTATCCTGCGCTCGCCCGCCTCTTCTGCCCCCGCTCCCGCTTCTCGAATGCGCTTTGGAGCAGCCCACAACCCGGGCGAAAATAAATGTGCGCGCCAACCTGGCACATTCCGTAACGGCAATCGACAGCTCGACGGCGGTACGGCACCGTCGACAACACTGTCGGGGGGTACCTATTTTGGTTTCAGAAAATGCTCGTGTTCTGTTGCTAGCCTGTCCAGAAACGCAGCACAGATTGCCTCTGTCAAGAGCCTACGGGCTCCTACGCCGTCTGCAGACGACTCTCACGGCGTAGTACCGGCGGCGGAAACTAGCGCTTCAAGCGTGGTTTCCTCCAGCCAGGTAATTTTTTTTCTTTTCTTCTTTTTCGACGGCGAGAACGCGCGCTTTCAGCGACGTTCCCCTCGGTCATGGTCTGAGTTCGGCAACGGGAACCGCGCTTCCAGCGCCGTTTCCCTCAGCCGCGGCATAAACTCAGCAATGGGGGTACGCGCTCCAAACGCCGCCCCCATCAACCATGGCACGGGAGCCTGCGCTTTGCGCGCTCCCCCTCTAGGTACGCGCCGCGCAACAATATAGCTGCAGCGACGGCGCGTCGCCTTTTTTACGCGTATGTGTGCATCCCCCCCTCTCCCTGACCAGGCGGTGGCGGTCGGTTTGAGGTGTGGGACGGTCGACCCTCGAAACACTTTTTCTGACCACGAGGTGGCGGTCGATTTGAGGTGTGGGAAGGCCAACACTAAAACACCGAGATCTTTTGCGAGGCTCGATCCAGTGTTTGCTCGCGATAAGAGCGGGCGCTCTGTCCTTTTTTCCATCAAGGAGGAGTCGACAAGATTAGCTACCTCGTCTCCCTTCTCCAAGAGACATAACGGAAGAGAGCCTCCTCGGGTAAAAATATTATTGCCTTGCCCGAGCCCCGCTCCAGAAGACGCCCACAGGGTTTACGGACCCTGCTTCGTCTTTTAACACGCTAACCCACGTGTTTCAGGCTACGTCTGCCCCAGTGGCACAGGAAGAAGATCCGACACTGCGCGACGGGCCAGTGGTGACTCCACGGCCTCCAGCCTGATCAGCTGGACGCTATTCCCGTAAATTTACGGAAGAATCGCGCCTCTCGTCAAGCAGAAACAGCTCTGAGCCCCTGCCCCTTTGGGCGCAGTTAGAGCAGTTTTCTTGCGATTATACGCCAAAAAGCGAAGAGGCCACGACGCGAGAAACCGTGGGTTCGGACTCGCGTCGTGCTCCCGAGGCCTGGTGTTCCTGAGGGGGACACTACAGGCCCAAAGAGCCGAGGACTGGTGTTCCCAGACGGGGACATTACAGACCCAAATGCCGAACGAGGCTACCGACGGGTTGGCACCGTCGGTGTTGGACTCTTTTTCGGGTGTAATGAGGGCGGCTTCTTACGAGTTTCCGCCAGCGAGTGAGGAGGACCCGAGGCGAGAAACCCCAGGTTCGGACTCGCATGTTGCTCCCGAGGCCTGGTGCCCCCGCAAGGGGACATTACAGACCAAAGAGCCGAGGACTGGTGTTCCCAGACGGGGACATTGCAGACCCAAATGCCGAACGAGGCTACCGACGGGTTGGCACCGTCGGTGTTGGACTCGTTTTCGGGTGCAATGAGGGCGGCTTCTTACGAGTTTCCGCCAGCGAGTGAGGAGGACCCGAGGCGAGAAACCCCAGGTTCGGACTCGCATGTTGCTCCTGAGGCCTGGTGCTCCCGCAAGGGGACATTACACGCCCAAGTAGCCGAGGACTGGTGTTCCCAAAAGGGGACATCGCAGACCCACAAATGCCGAACGAGGCTACCGACGGGTTGGCACCGTCGGTTTTTGCCATTTTTCGGGCGCAGTTAGAGCGGATTCTCGCGCTTTTCCGCCAACGAGCGAAGAAAGACCCGAGGCGAGATACCACGGGTTCGGATTCGCGTCGTGCTCCCGAGGCCTGGTGTTCCTGGACGGGGACATTGCAGGCCCAAATTTCAACACGGATTTTGACCCTTCTCTCGAATACTCCACAGCCAAGTGGTGTTATTCTGGCAGCTCCCATCCTATTTTCCACCCTGGTCCCCTTCGTCGTTTGCCGTGGACGACGTATCATATTCTTGCGCGGAGCAGGACATGATGGCCGAAAAGACCAAGTTTTTGCAAGACCATCGAACAGTGGGGCTCATTATGTCGTCGCCTCATCCAAGCACACGCAAACGCATCGGTCGAGGCGTGCACAACTTTGACTCCGCTGTTGGGGACAGGGAGAAGCAAAACGCCGTGTCACCTGGCACCTACGCCAAATTCACGCAGAATTCAGCCACAAAAAAAAAAATCACCTTTTGAGCTCTGACAACAAGCTTCTGGCTGAATCCTGCCCTCTGAACCCAGTGTGGGGCGTTGGTCTCCGGGCTGATGGTCCCAGGGCCAACAGCCCATGCCAGGGGAGAGGAAAACTTGCTCGGTGAGGCCCTTTCTGCCGTTCGCGCAGCTATTTGCGACAATGAGACCGGGTCGGCGCACCCGGCCTCCCCTAGTCGGTTCCGCACCTGCACTGCGAGTGCAAGAACCAAGAAATCTCGTCCGCGCCGCAACCAGACCGTTCACAGCGGCCAGCGCTCGCAAAGCTTCCCCTTCGGCGTTTCCGACCTATTTCTCGGGCGCGTTGGCCAATGAAAAGCCGTGAAGTTGTGGAGATAGCTTCTAGCGTCGGCCCTGACCTTGCGATGTCAGAACACTGCCCCTGTTTCGTCGAGGGTACTGTGACGCTGGACGACGTTTTGTTCACTATGAAAATCGCGTTTATGAGTCGAGCAAGGCTCGACTTGGAGAGGCACTGGACTCCTATAGATTTGGGGACCGGCAGCATTGCTTGGGTTCCCAAACACCTCCGAGGATACTGAGGGGAACAAAGTTCCGCATATCCTCCGGCCACAATACATAGGAAAGCATTGGCAAAGTGGGGACCCTCAATGCACGAGTCCAGCGGTAGCTTGAGTTCGTCACCGCGTTCGATTGCACACTCGAGTACCGCAAAGGCAGCGCCAAGGGCATCGCCGATTTTTCCGGCCCGTTTTCCAGAGCCCGCTACGGAGTACGACCGCAGTGGCTTGGAAAAATTCAACCTCGTGGGGTTGACAAGCCCCAACCCCGTTGGAGATAGCGGTATCTACCTCCTGCGGACCCGTGGGCTGCGCGCTCCCACCTCGCCGATCCCAGGAGTCGGTTCGGGTGGACTCGCGCCCCTCGCCAAAAGCACTGTCTTGGGTGGGCTCGTGCCCCACACCGAAAGCACTGCTTTGGGTGGACTCGAACCCCTCGCCGAAAGCACTGTCTTGGGTGGGCTCGTGCCCCGCACTGAACATGCTGCCTTGGGTGGGCTCCCTCTCACCTCTACCGCGTTTCACGAGTTTCGCACACACGAGCCACGTATAAGGATTGACGGCCTTTCTGTTTCCCCGGGGAGATTCGTCGCTCGTGTTTCTGCCTCCGTCGCCACTGCCGAAGGCTGTACCGGCCGCGGGTCGATTTCACCTGCCGCCGACACTGTTTTCGCTTCGGTTTTTGCCATACCCATCGAGGGCGGCACGGGCTCCGCAGAAGCCCTGGCTGCAGCGACGCCCATCGCACAGCCGACTTATCTATTCCGGAGTTCTTTACAGGAGACGGCCCCCGCCGCGACCACCGGTTCAACTGTGTCCGTCTCCGCCATGCTTGGCACTCCAGCCCCTCCGTCGTCGACGACGCGCCGACGAACAGCGACAACAACGGGTAATGCACCCCCGCTGTAGATTATGGATTCGGGCCCGGCGGGGCCCCTCGGCCATCTTGCGGACGAAGTACAACCCCGTCGCGAGTTCCACGGCCGCAGCCGACCCCGTCGCCGCCGCGACCCCTGCTCTTGTCGACTCGCCGGTCCGCACGGTGCCACTACCGTCCGACCGCGACCACGCAGAGCCTATATGGGAACTCCTCTCTTACGGCTCACGCCTTCTCCTGGTGGCACGCCGGCCGCATATACAAGGGCGGGCGCCCTTCGCAACGCTGCTGAATTGCGTTTCGCTGATTCCGTCGCACGTTACTCACATGGCGATTGGAAGCGAGAGCAGCACGCTGAGCCGACGTGCCACGCCATGATGCGTTACGTTTCTATCGGCCGGCCATCGGTCCTGCCGCCCGACTTTTTGGCGTGCTACCTCTCGCACAAGCGTCCCTCCCTCTCAGACATCCAGGAGCTGGCGGGTAAGGGTCGACTACATACAACCGACGACGACATCGTCCTACTCGTCCGTAACCCGACACTACCGCCAACAAGCTCCGACAAACCGAACTCTGTGGGGCGAGCTGCTTGCTTTGCTAAACGACGAGCCAGTTCGCATCTACGTTCCCCTGCTCATGCGCCCTTGGATCATGCAAGCTTGTCACTCGACGGCCTCCTGCCACCTTGGCACCACGCGCACGTTGCGCATGCTGGAGCGTTTTTATTGGTGGATTGGCATGAGTGTGTGTACCCGGTGGTGGCTTCGCCACTGCCTGAAGTGCCAAGCGCGAAAAACCCCACGGCTGACTGTCCGCTAGCCCATCATCACAATGCCTCTGCCGGAAGGTCCAGGTATCGCCGTCAGTGTTGACTACTTCGGCCCCCTTCCGGTCACACCGCGAGGCAACACCTACATTCTGCTGTTCACCGATCGCTTCAGTCGTCGGGCCGACATGTTCCCCGTCACTGCCGCTGAGTTCACCGCGGAAGGTACAGCCAATGTCCTGGTGAACCAATACATCCCCTTGTGGGGGTGCCCGCGCACCATACTCTCGGACAACGGACTGCAGTTCTGCTCCAAGCTTTCACAAGCTGTATATCAGCTGTTAGGTGTACACAAGCTTGCTACAAGCTCCTACCATCCCAACTGTAACGGGGGCGTTGAGCGGGTAAATCACACTATGGCACAAATGCTGGCTATGGTCGTCAACGAGCGACAAGACGACTGAGACTTGCATCTGCCCCACGTCGAATTCGCTTACAACAACTCTGTCAGCGCGGCGACGGGTTTGGCGCCCAACGAGGTCCACATGGGCAGACTCCCACTGCTCCCCCTGACGATTTTCGACCGCAAAGGTGTCGTGGGACACCAGAGTCTGGCCCGTGACCACCTGGCCTATTGCGATTTGGCCACCGACCGGCAAAAGCGCGCGAACGACATTGTCCGCGCACACCATGCCCTCACCGTTTCCCGTGTTAACCGCAGAAACTCCGCCCTCGCCGACGCGCTGCGTCCAGCACCTAACTTCACTGTGGGTGGTTGGGCATGGGTATACAATTCTGTCTCTACCATCCGCCAGGGTGTGAAGGCGAACACCGACGCCAAGGTACTCAAGGCCAAACTCGCGCTTAACTGGACGGGCCCATACAAGGTCCTGGCCGTCGGTCCCTGCTCCGTAGCCGAGACCCCGGACGGCTCTCCGCTCGGGAGCAACTTCTCCCTTCCGACCTTCCTGGTTCGGACGCTCGTCGGTGTGTGGCCATCGAGCGCTGCAAGCCCTGTGCCAACCCCCACGACAGCGGGGACATGCCCAAATACCTACCGGCGGGGCTAACACAGTATATGCTCAACAAATTTTCCGAGAAGTCCCCGCCGTACCACGTCACTCAAGACGACGTTTCGACTCCCCTCCAACGGCTGGAGGTGGAGCAGATCACTGGTCATCAGTCGGTACGGGGGCGAGGTGGCGTCATCGCGGTGCTATACAAGACGCATCGGGCGGGACTCTCCGAACCGTTCTGGGAGCGGGAAATGGACTTTCACCTCTCCCGCTCCCACATCTTGCGTTATTGGGCCGGAACCCCGGACCAGCACCGCCAAACCAGCCGCCTTTACCGCCGAATGCGGATCGGGGCGGCACAGCGTGAGCTCTCCCGCAACAACGGGAAACGTTTCCTAGCGCCGGGCTACGCCTGTGTTCTCCGCACCGATTGGCTCCGCCGCTACCACGACACAGTACTCCCTAAGGGAGCCCACTTTTGGTACAAGGGAGACGATGGTTTATGGTGGCTAGGAAAAATCAGCGCGAGCACTACCGCGGACAAGGTATACCTGGTCCGCTTTCTGGACGACCCGGGACCGATTAAACTCCCTCTTCCCCGGGCGCGCTACACGACTTCAACGGGAGCCGTACGAGGCTCTTGGTGCTTGCAAGTTCACATCGCCAGTGCGTTTCCTCGGGGAATCCAACGTAACGTAGACGAATCTCGAGGCGCGGTCGTGGCCAGTTGACTTCCAAGCCACCACCGCTTCTCGATAGTTCTTCATTTTTTTGAGGTATGAGTTTTGCGTCTTTGTCTTTGGGTCGTTCGTAGTGTCCTGAGGGTCTTTGTCGAGTTTTGGGGCGGTTCTTTCCATTTTTTTTCTTTTCTGTCCTGCCGAACCCCCTACTCAGTGCCGGGTCAGGGTTCGGGTAAAACGCCGCTATCTGAGGCGCAGGGCTGTCGCCTTTTTGTCATTGTTCAATTTCGCCCTGCCGACGCCCTCCTCAGCCCAGAGCCGGGGGGCGACCAGTGTACGGGTCTGTGTGTCATCTTTTATGTTTTGTGTGTTGTATTTGTTCTAATTTTTTTTTTGTCTAAACACTTCCTCCCCTAGCGGGGCTGTAGGTGTTGACACCTTCCATCCCGGGTATTCGTCGTTTCCTCGTCTAACCCCCCGCCTTGCCGATAGCCCGCGGGAGGTTTTTCGCATGACTTCTCCCTTGTGTTAGCGCCTGTGTTCCCCTCCATATCGACGAGGGCTCGCCTCGCCATGGTACCTTTTCTGTGATTGGTTTACCGTAGAGCCTTTCCTGCCCCCCCCGCCACACCCGCGGCATGCGGCAGGTCCTAGAGCCTTTTCTGCCCCCCCGCCACACCGGCGGCATGCGGCAGGTTTTTGATGGGTGACTATTGCCTTGCTGTAGGGTCTGCTTTTCTTTCTACTGCTTTTCTTCGCGTGTTCCTGGCTCCATAGCCAGACGGTTAGAGGTGTGGGAGTGGGGTTTCAGGAGCCGCATCTTCGACTCATGGTCTAGTTCGTAGAACCGGAGTTTCCCCGAATCTCCCATATTTCTGCATATGCGACTCATCAGGGTGGGCTAGTGTTAAGATACGGCCTCGAAAGGCCTGTAGGTATCCGAATTTGAGATCATTTGGATGGGTTTCGTATGATAAGGTTGGCGGTTTATATTCGGGGAAGTTAGGAATTAGATCGGAGGCACGCGCCTCCGATCTCAGAAGCTATCCCGGGCTCTGGTGGAAACGAATAAAGCTACATCTCTACGAAGGAACGAAAGTGAGTACTCTCCGAGGACCTACCCAATTGGCAGACCTGCAGGGGGCACTTGGTGTCCCCACCTATTAATTTAACATTACCCTGCTAGTCCTAGAAATCTCTGGGTTAGGGTTAGGGTTAGGGTTAGGGTTATGGTTATGGTTAGGGATACCCTGCTACTGCTGGGACTGTTGCCTGCTCGCACTCCGACGCGACTGCTTGCTACTAAGCTAGCCGGCTAGGTCGGGAAGATTCCACAACACCTCCGCGAAGGCGCGACGGAATTACAATTCCAGACTTCTATTCTAATTCCTATAGAATATAGTTTTTTTAAATATTGGTGTAGGCAGTCCGAGATTTCTCGGTTTTCACTCTTTTTTTCATATAATGAGAAAAAATGCTCGCGTACTCTACCGAACAGACGTGAGGAGAACAGATATTAATAGATGTCTTTTTCAATGTTTCGGATATAAAAAAAAAAAAACAATGGCAGTACAATCTAAGTCAGTGCTGGGCATCAAACTCGGACAAAGGTATGCCGCAACCCCGACGATTTTTCTTGTGAATACAGCCCGGTGTGGCGAAAAGTTTCAGGGCGAAAGAGACACCTTGATGATTGGCGCTGATTCGAGGATTGATTGCGTTGTGCCAACTTGAGACGTGAAGCTTTGTTTCGAACACGCGGGCAATCGTGACAACCTAGGTGCTTTTCGAAGGTTTGGAAGAATAGAAGAAAACACAAAAAACGTTTTACGTGGGTATGAATCTCGGACAAAGATACGCAGCAACCGCAACGATTGTTCGTATGTATGCAGGCTTGCGTTGCGAAAGAGGTGCCTTCAGATTTGTGCTGGTCCGAGCGTTGGATTGTGCCAACTTGCGATGTGAACCATCGCGTCGGACCCGCAGGCAGACGTGAGGGGAACAACAGGTGCCCTTCGAATGTGAGAAAAAAATATGACTTTACCCCGCGTCGTTTATCCCCAAAGCCCAAAGTGGGCATCAAACTTGGACACAGATACGAAGTGACCCCGACAATTTTTTGTACGAACACAGGTCTGTGCGAGACGTTTCCTGGCAAAAGAAATACCTTGGCCCGGGTTTGTGCTTTTCTGAGCCTTGTACGAGTACGAGTTGTGCGGACTTGCGGCGTGAAGTATTATGTCTCGGGTACGCAGACACGCGTGGGGAGAACAGATGCTTTTCGAATGTTTGGGATAAAACAACTGTTTTGTTTTTTGGCACGAAAAGGCAGAAAGTGGGTATCAAAACTTGAACAAATAAACGCAGCAAGTTTGATACCTACGGACGCGTGCTACGATAAAGGCAGCACTTTTCGTCTGCTTTTTTTCTGAATGACGGCGGGGCTCCTTAACCCAAATTCGTCGGACATGTTTTTTTTTTTTTTTGCATGATTCTCGTCGTGCACCATAATCATAGAGCCCTCGGGGGTTTTTCGTTCGGTAGAAGCTTTGTTTTTTCTCCAAATTCGGTTTTTGGTTGGAGAGGTCTTAAGCTCCAAAATTGAGGAACCTCAGGAAAAAAAAGTAGTGCACCTCGGTCGTAGCATGGGTCTACGATTGTTTATATGAGCTCTAACCTGTGTCGCGAGACGTTTCCTGGCAAGAGAGAGACGCCTCGAGACTTGTGCTTGTTGTCCGAGGGTTTGTGTCGAGCCGACTTACGACGTGAGACAAAACGTGGTGTCGGACAGGCTGACAGACGTCAGGGACAAGCGGTGCTACAACAGTAACAGCATTTTTTTTTGCATATTTGTCCCTTTCGGAACTTCAGGAGACAAACTGCAGGTGCAAACCATTGTATTGTTCACAGCATCAGCCACAAAATGAAAACTCGTGCCGATAGGTAGCACAGAGGGGCTAATGAGTTCAAGATCGGAGTCAATCAATCACGTTGTACGGCACGCGCGTAGCAGGGGCGGTTGTATTGCAGGTCTCCTATTCGATCCATTCTCGGGTGTCACTCTGTCCCTTCGGCCTTCCGCGTGCTTGCATCTATCGCGGATTTCTAAGGCAATGTCTTCCTGAAATTGATTAATTGGCAAGCAGGCTAACTACATTCTCACCCCCTTGTCCCTTGCTTCCGCCGCCCCTTCCTTGTACTTCGACGACAAAACAAAACGTTTTCCCACCCCACCTCGACCGGCAGTTTAAGGTTCCCTCGACGTTCTTGGCAACACCAGCGGCAACGCCCGCGCCGCGTTCTCCCCCCTCTCCACCAAGCAGCGATGGAAGTGGTGATGATGCTGAGGGCAGCAACGACGAAATGGACAACAATTAATCGGTGAATAAGATACCGAGAGGCGGCAAGGGCGGCAGCCGTGTGCGTGACTGCAGCGGTGGTGGTGGGGGTAGCAGCAGCGATGTTGGTGGTACCGGGGGAAGGTGCCACCGGAAGTAGTGACAGCGAGTGAGGTGGTAGCGATGAGGGCGGTTGCCGTGAAGGCGGCAGCGACAGGGGCAGCGGGAAACGCGGCAGTGGTGGGGGCGGCAGCGGGGGGAGGGGTGGCACCGAGGGCCACTCCCCCCCTGCCGTGCTCAATCTCGATTTGACCTTCGCCGAGTTCTACTTCCCGCCCTTCTAGCCATTCCTCGAGCTTGGAGGGGTTCTTGAGCTGGTTCTGCTAGTAAGGGATAACAGAGGGAGGTCACACCTTCCCCACAAGCATGGCTTCCCCCCGCATGACTTCGTTGGGGGAGGGGGGGGCTGCAGTAACGCGGTTGGTTTTTTTTTCTCAACCCTTAGGTGGGAGATTGAAGGTTCGACAGCGGACACGACTTGCTGACAGGCTTGCGTTGCTTTCATTTCTCGTGTGCGGGTATTTCATGTTTTCCTGCATGATTCTTGTTTGTTGCTTCTTTCAGAGGTTCTGTTTTGGTGACTTTGGTTTGTACAACGTAAATCGTTCGAGGGAGAGGGGGGGGGTGTTTTCAGTTTTCCTAGAAGTCTTCCTTTTTTTCCGTTTTTTTCTGATACTGTTTCGATGTGGGTCTTGTTTCGTACAACGTGAATCGTTCGTCGGGGGTAGGTAGAAGCCCGAAATGTTAGATTACAGGTTTTTAGGCGGGGGTTGTGTACGAATGGCTGAATATACATAGGAGCGATTGCTTCGAAACACCTGATAATGACATCCTGTTTGGTTTTTCCGTGGTCTTACTGTGCTTATTTTAGTGCCAACACTCCAGTAGTGTATCTCGTGACCTTAACAAGGCGTTCTGCGACATAATATGTGACACTTCAAAATAGTGTTGCAGCGTCACAATCGGTGGAAAAATGTAGGAGGCACAGCTAACCATGAAGAACGCCAGCAGCGCAGCCGGTAGACACACACCTGAAAAGCAACAAGCACACACAGGTGGTATTTTGCTTGTCCAATGTCCATTCATGACCACAGTCCTTGGCGCTCATACTTGCACTTACCTTGGCATAACTATTACGGAAGGGGAGGCTAGGGATAGAGGCGGATCCGATGTCTATGTGGGTCTGAGTGGTCTCTAGCCATTCATGCGGCAGGACCCTAAGTGTTGTGCGCATTGTACAGAGAGGAAGGTGCCAGGGACCCAGCCTACAAAGCACTGCTACCAACCTGATGATAGCAGCCTCCCGATCGGTACCGAGTTCGGTGGTTGAGCCTGAACAGCGGTAGTGTAAGCCTTGAAGGTGGCTTGTGAGAAGGAGTAGAAGGTCTCCGGTCGTGGATACGGTATTCGCTTTGTGGATTATTGCTGACTCAGGGCACGCAAAGGAGTAAAGAGCAGAGGGAGGCGAGGAACCAGTACTGCTAGTACCTATTGAGACTAACTAATTCCCAAAAGTGCAACTCCTATCAACCGTAACAATGTAACCGTAACATCCCCCCATTAGTATGAACAGCCGTTTGACAGCTGCAACATACTAATTAACGGTAGCAGGGATAGTGACAACCGCGAGGTGACACACTTCCTTTGGCGAAAACTACCGGTGATGTCTTTGAGTAGGTCGAACGGCCAACCGAAAATTACCAGAGGCAAAAAGTGACAAAACTCAAATAAAATTCACTGCTCTTCATAATTCTCACTGCGCGTTGACTCGCGGCCCGACATCGACTTGCGCGAAGGTAAACCCGGCTTCCGGGGAAAACCCTTCGCTCCCCATCCCGAGAGCCCTAGAATTTAGACAACAACCGAAAACACCAAGTGACACTCGGACGAAAAATGCTCTAAAAAAAACCGTCCCTCGCCTGGTGTTTCCACTGTAGTTGCTGCCCGGCTCTCAACACCTACAGCGCGGGAAAAACCTGGCCATCCAGGAAAAAACCCATTGCGCAAAGACCTACAACACCAAGCTCACACAAACGCCACGGCACACCACACGAACCCACTTGGGTGCTACCGGGCGCAGGGCCACCCTTCGACTACCAATCAGACCAGAACATCTAATCAGCACGTCTCCAAACATTCAAACTTTAACTGGCTGCCAACTGGGGGCACGCTCGGAAATCGACAACACAACTGCATAAGACTGGTACGACAAAGCCAACAACAATCCAAACTCTTCACTTCATCTAAATACGACCGCATCTTGTACGGACATCCATGATCACCCGCAGACAGTCACACAATCCAACACATCCTCCTCATCCAGCAATCACGTAAGCTCGAAATCCTTTCCTCCCAAGGCTATCTCGAAAGTCTTTCCAGTTCGCGTCTAGACAGCTCCTCCCAGTTCCCGTCAGTGTAGCGCACACGCCAGTAGGGGGCAAGGTAATCGTACACCTGGCCTTCAAGTTGGATGCCTCCGGCTAGCTCCTTCTGAAAGGTAAAACCTATAGGAAAAGCATGCAAGGCTTGGGCGCGGGACAACGGAGCACGGGACTGTACTGAGTTGGGTACAGAAGCGTTTGCTAGCTGGGGAAAATACAAGTGCCAGAGAGCAACGAAACAATCCAACTGAAGGGGCGTGAAGCTACGTCGCATGGTCTCTTCCGACAGCGAGTCCGATACTACACCATTTCCTGACTTCCCTTTGTACTCCCAAATAGTCCTCATGCTGGAAGCCGGTTGAACTCTGCGACAGTCGGCGATGGTGACTAGACCTAAACTCTCTTTAGCTCCTGCAGGCAATTTGAAGTCGGGGCCCCACGCATACTGGGCGAACTCTTCAGCTAGCGAGTGTCGGAAAGAAAGTGCTCGAAGGTGGAAAGGTTTCACATCGGCCGTAGATACCCTTCGGCTGCGCTTCTTTCTACCATGCATCATGACTTCTACGCTGAGACCGGGCTGGATCACCCCCGTCACTTTCCACGGTCCTATGTATAGATCATGTTGCAACTTCCTTCCCCTGTAGTCACGATGTCGACTGCTCTCGGATTCGCGCACTAGCACCAGACTGTCCTTCACGACGCCAACTCCAGCCGACGACCTCTCGATGGAGGCGTTCGCCTTCGCGCGTGCCGCCACTCGAAGCTCGTGCCGTTTCTCAAGGGCGAGTCGTACTTCACGGAGATTCTGCTTGCGCCTCTCCACGAAGTTGTCGAGTCCCCGCTCTTGATCCATCTCGTCCGTCAGAGGAACTAACGAATCCAGTGACGTGCGAGGCTTGCGGCCGAACAGGAGTTCGAAGGGAGTCATGGTGGATGGGAGCGAGGTGTCTGGCAAGGTGCGTTTGATCCACATAGCAGGCGAAATATACTCGTCCCATCGGTCAGGCCAGGACCTACACAGCTCGGCTAACAAATCCTGCAGCCATCCCCCCAGTCTCTCAACCGACCCTTGGCCTCGAGGGTGGTCAGCAGCACCAAACACGATGTTTGCGCGCAACCATCTGCACAAGTGCTTAACCACCTCCGCACCAAATTTTGAGCCTCCATCACAGCGCACCGTCTTTGGAACTCCGTAAGTTAGACACAGCTCCACCAACACTCGGGCTACGCCTACAGCTTGCTTGGTTTCTAGCGGGAACCCGAAGGGGAACTTTGAGGCGCGGTCTACCACGAGCAACATATAGTTGTTGCCAGTTTGTGATGGTGTGTCAATCTTGAGGATGTCTATTTGCAATTCGTCCCACGGCTCAAGCGGTCTACCTGGCATCATGGCTACCCGTTTGCTGAGCGGTCTCTTACGTCTACGACAGGCACATGACAACACATAGTGTCGAGTCTTTCATCATCGTGGACCAGTGGAAATGATCGCGTAGAAGTGACAGCGTTGCTCCTACCCCTGCATGACCGTGTAGTGTGTGCACCAACGCAATGATGTCGGCTACCATGGCAACTGGAATATCAGGCAGTTTTCTCCCCTTCCCATCGTCATACCGAACCACATCATCCGTGCCTAGGCTATACCTGTCACACCCGCTTCCCCCCTGGCTAGAGTCAACTCCATTGCTTAGAACCTTGCGAACCTGACCCAGGTGGGTGTCGTTTCGTTGCCGACGAGCTAGCTCGGACGGCCTTGTAAGCACCCGTGCCGTCAGATCGATGGCCGATGCTCCACCGGTCGCCTGGCTCGACGAAGACGTCGGAACCTCCCCCCGTGCGGCCAGCACCTCACCTATGTCGTCGTGGTCAGGTCGAACGGGGGACGGCGGTAGCGTCGATGGCGGCCGCGCCGTAGTGGGGGCTTCCACCGTGGTGAGCCCGACGTTCTCTCTGCCCGGTATGGCCTCCAGTACGCTTGTCGGGGGCAGCTGCGGGTCACCGATCGGTCGTAATCGCACCGAACGGGTACGGTTCCGGCCGCTACGGCGAGGGGCATCCGTCTCAGAGTCAAGAGCAGCACACGCGGCGAAAGACAACGCTCGAAAGGAGGACAAGAGGGAGTCAACCACCTCCGGGGTGGGGTGAGAGGTGGGGAGAGAGGTTTGGGAATCTGCATCCCCTACGTGGTCTGCCTGCACAGGGTCCAACTCAGCCAGCCTTACACCATCCAACTCCGGTCCAAGGGTCTCTACCGAGGCGCCTGCTGCAGCGGACGACAAATCATCCGGAAACGAATCGTCGACATCGACCTCTACCGGGCTAGCAACAGGCAACCTGGACAATGCATCGGGTACTACGTGCTCTACCCCAGCCTTCCATTCCAGCTCCATGTCGTACTCCATCAGCCTCAGCGCCCACCTGTGTAGCTTAGGACAGAGTTCACGGCTTCGGAACAACCATGTGAGGGCAGAACAGTCTGTCACAAGTCTGAACCGTCGACACGCGAGGTACGGCCGAAAATGGTCTACCGCCCACAAGACTCCCATGCACTCCCGTTCCGTGGGACCCCGTCTAGCATCGGTTTGTGAAAACCGGTGGCTGGCAAACGCTACCGCTCTCGTGACACCGCCGATTGTCTGCATTAGCGAAGCTCCTACACCCATTGTGCTAGCATCCGCATGTAGTTCAAACGGGCGCTCAAGGTCGGGGAAAGCAAGAACCTTCGGGGAAGCCAACGTTTCTCGCAAAGACTGGAAGGCGTCTTCCTCAGCTGTGGACCAGGGAATAGTAAGCTTGCGTGCACGTTTCGAAGCTAAGGCTTTGTTGCGCAGGATGTTGGTGAGCGGAGCGGCGGTCAGACTGTAGTTGGGTACAAACTGACGCAAGTAGCCGGTTAGACCCAAGAACGTGCGCAGCTCTTCCACGGTGTGCGGTCGAGGCATGCGTGCGATTGCATCTAGCTTAGACGGAGCAGGGTACAGGCCTGTACTGTCAATGATCATGCCGAGGAACTCCTGTGACGCTGCGCCAAAAATGCATTTAGCGAAGTTCACAGACAGCCCCGCCGCTAGAAGGCGGTTCAGAACGAGAGTCAGAGTGGCGAGGTGTTCGTCCCATGTGTCGCTAGCGATCAGAATGTCGTCAAGCCAGCTAAACACGCCTGAGAGATACCCCAGAGCCGACTTTACTCTACGAGTGAAGGCTGCCGGCAGCACTGTCAGTCCGAAACCCGCGCGAGTGAATTCCCAGAGCATACCATCCGCATCTCGAAACGCTGTCTTGTAACGGTGTTTCTCGGCAATTTCTATCTGGTGAAAACCGGAGGCGAGGTCTAGCTGAGTGAAATACTTCTTGCCCTTCAAACCGTAGAATATCGTCTGCATGTCACCCAAACCCCCGCTATCCGAGACCAAGAGTTTGTTAAGCTCACGCCAGTCGATGCACAGCCGCAATGTACCATCCTTCTTCTTAACGAACAAGCACTGGGCAGCCCACGGAGACATGGATTGGCGGATCACGCCTCGATCTACCAACTGCTGAATCTCTGCCCTGATCGTGCGTCGTTCTTTCGGAGAGAAACGTCGTTGTTTGGCTGCAAAAGGTGTGCAAAACTCGTTGATAAGAGGTAGGTCAAGCTCACCGTTGATACAAGCAGGCACTCGCTTCGGGTCGATCGGAAACAGGCCATCCTTGATAAACGCTGCGAGAACGTTGACGAGCTGCTGCTTCTTGAGGACCCTAGCGTCCCCAGGTGAGCGCCCTCAACGCGAACACGCGGGATAGGGTCCCGATCGGCTGGGGCCGGACTCGGAGTGCGCGGTTCACGGGGAGGAAGGGGTGGGTCGGCAGCGGAAGGCGAGGCATCAAACAGCGAATCGAAAGCCGGCTTGTCGCGAACGTTGAGTGCTACCATGCGAGCTATTACTCGGCTACCCTCGACTGCCACCTTCTCCTTACTGCGGTTGACCAACTTGCAGTAAACAGGCGACCCCGGAACCCACCACATCACCGCACGAGCTACTCCCACTACCGCCCCCTGCTCTAAATCAAACCGCTCGGTCGGCAAGACCATCACGAGCTGCCTGTCCTGCGGTTGCGGCCCCACAGCCGCCGCTTCCACCGCGCGAGTGGTGAAACCTTCGACGACGGTAGTCTCCGGCACTTGTCGCACGTCCCACTCGAAGGAGGTGTCGTCCTCCCACACCACGTCCTCGTAGCTGGGAACATCTGTGGGGACGGCGGGCACTTCGGGGGCGGTCTCGGGGGCAGCCGTAAGTAGACTGAACTGGTCCCGAGTGTTGCGGAATGGGCTGGCAGCATGGGGGGCGTACGGTGCAATCGACAGAAAGGGCACCCAGGGCGCGGCTGGCACGGGTCTAAAGCCTCGGTTGGAGCTAAAATCGAGCACGCTAGCATTCCTCCTAAAGAAATCTGCTCCCACAATGTAACCGTGGGTCTGAAGCCTCGGTTGGAGCTAAAATCGAGCACGCTAGCATTCCTCCTAAAGAAATCTGCTCCCACAATGTAACCGTGTGTTGAAAAAAAAATAGATTGAAGAAGACAGAAGACAAAATTTGAAAAGACAGCATGACAGGTGTTGAAAAAAAACAAAAAAGGACGAAATCTGAAGAGACGAATGACAAAATTTGAAAAGACGGCACGAAACACTGGTGAAACAGTACAAAGGGCGCCACGTATGTAGCGGTGTGGGGAGCGCTCGCGCACAAGAACAACGAGCGTCGCGAGGCGTACATGTGAATGCAGACAAGGTGACAAAATAATGCAGACAAGGTGACAAAATAATCCAGAAACAGTGGGGTGCGGGTGCTTGTTTTTTGTGCGCTATACAAAACGATGAGAACGATGGGCTCGAGCAAACAGTAGGTGGGCTGATGAGACAGCACGGAGAGAGAGGAGTGGTATACCAGGCTTATACCAAGCGAGTAACAGTTCGGTGCATTTTTGTTTTTGGGATGAAGGTCCCAAGCTACAGTATACCCACCCACAGGGCAAAGCAAATAACTGAAAAACACAGCACGATAACACAACCCACAAGCGCGCGGGAATCCAGACGTTTTTATTTATTTGTTTGTTTATCTATTTATTTTTGATGAGTGATCGAGCGTCAAGCGCCGCATCACTAGTAGGTAGGGTGGGAAGGAGAGGTTTTACTAGAGAGGCCCAACCCACACCAAAATAGCGCTCTGACACCACGGTGGTCGACAGGTCACTGCCAAATGTGAGACTAGTCCAGGGGGGAGAGGTCACGAGGATGATCCCAAACATGCGCACGAGGTTCAAACACTAGCACGCAGCTCGACTCGGGGTCTTCGGTCTTACGCACTTTTCACACTCTCTCTCTCATCATCGTTTCTGGCTGCCGCACGGGTGAGTCTGCTGCTGTGGAGCCGCAAGTGCGAGAGACACGACCCATCAATGATCACTCAATCCAATCAACCTGGTAGTTCAACTGTCCAGTGGCAACCAGCTATCCACGCGGGTACAGGAACAGCTATTGTGGTGGCGGCAACGGGCAGAGGAAAGAAAAAAAATCGAACACACCCAAGCGCTGTGCCTTCCCCTACAAGTGCGTATGAAAAAGCGGATGGACGCATGTGTATGTCCAACATAAACGGTGCAAAATGCGCGCCAAAACGAAGAACACAGGAAATACATGTACTCTAGGCCAGGGTATGAGGGACATGTGTGCGCTAGGCGAGCGGTGGCTGCGCGAGTGAACGGCAGGCCCAGGTAAAGGACGCTGAAGCGCACGGATTGGGACAGACCGCGGGCCGTTGAAAAGCCCTAGACAGCAAAAGGAAAAAAAAACAGAAGCGCCAGCACGTGCCAGCGGGCGAAAAAAAACAGAAAGGCGCGAAAGAGCTTACAAGCCACGCGGCTACAGCATGAAAAGCGCAACTACGGCTCATGTACAGCACGGAGGACACCATATTACGGAAGGGGAGGCTGGGGATAGAGGCGGATCCGATGTCTATGTGGGTCTGAGTGGTCTCTAGCCATTCATGCGGCAGGACCCTAAGTGTTGTGCGCATTGTACAGAGAGGAAGGTGCCAGGGACCCAGCCTACAAAGCACTGCTACCAACCTGATGATAGCAGCCTCCCGATCGGTACCGAGTTCGGTGGTTGAGCCTGAACAGCGGTAGTGTAAGCCTTGAAGGTGGCTTGTGAGAAGGAGTAGAAGGTCTCCTGTCGTGGATACGGTATTCGCTTTGTGGATTATTGCTAACTCAGGGCACGCAAAGGAGTAAAGAGCAGAGGGAGGCGAGGAACCAGTACTGCTAGTACCTATTGAGACTAACGAATTCCCAAAAGTGCAACTCCTATCAACCGTGACAATGTAACCGTAACATAACGTTTATTGATCATGATCCTTTTATGAGCACCTTGACTCCAACCCTTTCTCCTATTAACACGAGACTGAGACCGGGTGTGGTGCCAAAGGAGGGTTATGCTGCCCTTCCAAGCTGCGATTTGCGCAATGGTTTTTAATGGAGGATGGGGTCAGCGCTTCCTCCGCTCGTTAGCTCTTGTTTAAAGTTTGCTCTTTCGTGTCATAGCCAAAAAAACATATGTTTTCCGGGTGTTCGGCATTGCCCTCACAAGAACAGTTCTGCACATGTTTTCAGTGAAATTAAAATCAACGACCTCTACGTACAGAGGATGCCGCTGGCACCGCCAAGGCCACATAACGCAGTCGACGAAAGCAATAACGATAATGTTTTCGAACGACAAAATTTTGGACAACGCCTTCGTTGGACGACATACCGCTAAGGATGGAATTTACAGAATCATTTTCGTACTCATAATAATATCAAATACCAGGTAGGCTTTACCGGACATAGCGATGTTTGCCAAATTGTCGAATTCTACATTCCCGGTATTTATATATTAGTACTACTAGTATGTTTTTTGCAATCCGACAACGTGCAGCATGAGCTTCAACACCGATCTCTCAAAACAACTTTCCAAAAAAAAAATATCCACCAAACAAACGAAACAAGGAAGCCTACGCGTGAAGTCTGACTTCTTTGTGTATCCACCTCCGACATAGCAAATCGAATATCATCCGCCTGCTTCCCTTGCTCCACCCTTGCTTCTCAATGCACGTTCCTACACCGTCGACCACTAAGCCCTAAGCCGCATCCAGGCTTCATCCTCCGCCATGGGTGTGGGTTTTCAATAACCCCCCCCTTCGTTTCCTTGCCTCCTGGGGCTCCCTTATCCGAAGCTTGAATCGAGACACCCTCCGCGAAATGGTGACCTATGTGACCGCCGAGACGGTTTGAAGTAGGCGTTCCTTCACCACCTTCCTCGACATTGAACCCCCATCCTGTCCCTCTGTTATTATGCCCGCTGCCAGCTAGCCGATGAGTGTGCTGCCTTCTACCCCAAGACGCCCAACCTTCCCTCTGCGAAAGTGGCAAGCCTGTGGCTCCGCTCATCAAAAAACACATGTCACGGGCGAGCGTTGTGTTGGCGTTTGCGAGCCTAGGAAGTAGACGCAGTCGATCCATCGTGGCCAACACTTCCTCTTCGCAGGTTTACCTGCGCTTGCGTGTCTGGCGTCGGCGACGCCCAATAGGATGAACTTGTCCCGATATTCCTGTTCGGAGCATCCCGAAGACCTCCTCTTCTGACGACGAAGTCCATCCTCGGGTATATATCCGCAATGAAGGATTCCCTTCTTTCAACTTGGTGAGGATTCTCGAGCCTCTTGAGGAAGAGGCGTGTGCTGGATCACCTGCCCTCCTGCTCGGGGGCAGAGGCGTACGTGGCGCGCGCGTCCACGTCGACTGTACATCGAAGTAGGAGCACCTCATTGTTACGAGCTTCTTGATACCAACTTACCTCATTCTAAGGCCGACGAACTCTACTTTGGGAATAACCCGTATCGAGCCCGGTGGCCGAGGCCCCAAGGCGGACAGTCGCTCTACCCCTTATAAATTACTGCAGAGAGCCTTGGCAAAGGCCTTGGTCTCCCTTCCCCTAGCGGACCACCCGGTCCTGACGGTCGAGCTGTCTTCGGCAGCTGGTCCGCAGAAACTTTTTTTTTCGCGCCGAGGCGGCCCTGGTGGACGACTTCGCCCACCTGCTGGGTTTTCCGCGGCCCCATAGTGACCGTGCCATGCGCAGGCAGAATGTCGGCCTCTGGAGGCCTTGGGGCTGATCTCTTTCCGTGCCGATACCCCACTCCAGCCACGGTACCAGGACGATAACTGCCATCGCTTCCTTCGTGACCCCCCATGGGTCACGAATCTCCCACAAGCTACTTCCAAGCTGAACTACGATGCTTGCTTCAGGGAGCCCTCTCCTCACTCGGTCTCCTATCATCCCCGTGAGTTCTGCTAGAGCCTCCCGCACGATCCTAATCCTGCCCCCAAGACATGGAGACGTTCACCTCGCTTCCGTTGATGGCAGTCTAAACCTTCACGCCCCCGAAGAATGGTGTGCTTGATCTTGTTGGTGAAGTTGCACATTCAGGTGGTTATTCCGGTCACCCCTCCTAGAAAAATTATTGTGCCTCCGCCGCTCGAGGTAGTTCGAAGTTTTTTCGTACGCCCATTGTGCACAGTTTTCAGCCCTCCTGGATAGTTCGAGAGACAGCCCCATGTCCAGAGCCCTTGGCCAATGCTACGGTGGTAGTTCTGGCATTCCAGAGACCAGTTTTTATAAAGCGACTCAAAGTCACTCGCGTGAGGGGCTAGCCGAATCTTTCAGGGGTCGCAGTATTCTATGCCGCCATGGAGTCGTTGGTTATGCGGCACCAACAAAAACATTTTTGGTCAGTTTTGTTTCAATGGCCTAAAATTGGTAGAGAAAACCGAATGCAACCCTGTGTAATACTATGACATAATAATCCCGTAGCCTCGGTCTCTTTCAAGGTAACCCGTCCTCCGCCAGAGGGATTAGATGGCGATGGGGGCCGCTGCTTGCTTGTCCGGCAAGTTAGCGAGGCCTCGTGCGAGGCGGTCCGCTCCTCCATCCTGCTCTACCCCCATTGTTCGCTCCAGCAGGCAATCCTCCGTGTCAATCGGGATACCAACCACCGTCACCTGTCTTTCTTCCGATGCGGGCATCAATACTTTCAAGGAGCAAAAGCTCCTCAGCCGTCGGGGCGTGTTCTTTCGGTGGCAGTGCCACGGTCTTAGCAGGGTCGACATCGACGCCGATGTCGTCTAGCTCGCGCCGGAGGTCGGCAATGACTGTAATCGTGTCGGCCGTGATTCCTATGAGGCCCGAGAAACATATCATTCGGGCACACGACAGTTTCCACTCCTTCTCGATCGAAATCCTCTCTGAATCGGTTGAGCCCCGGAGTAACACCAAACAGAACACTGCCGACCCCCTGCTGGACATCGCTGGAGCAAACGAACATCTTGGATTCCTCAGAGTCCATAAAAAAAAACAAGTCCGCTGGTCTTGTACCATAGCGTTTAATCACTAACGTTATGAGCGCGTGCACGCAGTTGGCCTCCTCCGCAAGCACCGCCGTCCCATTCACAGCGTTGAAGGCGTTGAAGCAATCGGTGATAACGAGCCAGTTGTCCGTTTCATGTAGCGTTCGTGCCCTCAGTCCCACATGCTCCGCACTTTCTGGTGCCGCGACCCCGAACTGCCTCACCCCTCTAATGACCTCTCCCAGTCGCGGCCGGATCAATAGCATAGCCCATGCGGTGACGAGCCCCCTCCATGTCATGCCCGCATAGGCAGGCCGACACTTTTTCACATCGCGGCGAGGCTCGACTGCCAGAAAAGCTGCCAGAACTCCTGCGGCAACGCGTCCAAGTCGTCGGTGTGGATGATGGACTGCAGGGGCGTGGATTGATGACCGTCATTTGCGGGGCTCGATAGAGCGCTGCGGGAGCTGATGATGTCGATGAGTACTTGGGAGGCGTACCCATCGTCAGGACGCCACGGGAAATATTTTCCATCTTCTACACCTCGGTGATGATCGCTAGCATTGTAGTCGATGTGGCGGCGGAAACGGTGGTGTGGCCTTCGGACGGGAATTGGGCCATCACCACGGCCCACGTCTTCTCGTTACTTGCTGAGCGCGGCTCTGTGAGAATCATACGTGCTTCTCATTTCACTCCTTTCGCATGGCAATATGCCGACGACGCCCGTTTGAGCCTCTCTCCCTTCAAATCTTGTGGCGCGGTATCCCGTTGCCTTAAGCCCCCTCACCTCGTGTGCACCATCAGCCACAGGAGAAACATATTTATATCGCCACTCTCCACCAACGCGAACCTCTTTTCCCTCTTGGTTCGGCGGTCTGATGAGTCAAGCAAGGCCGATATGATATACCAAGGCTTAATCGCCCGCAGACGCATTCGGCATCGCCAAGCCCCGGTTCGGCCGGTGCTGTCACATGGCTCACATGGCGTGGTTGAGGATGCTAGCTAGGTAAATGCTCACGCGCGCGTGCGCGCCCTCCTCTAGCAGCGGCTGCACTTTCTGTCCCCGGTTGCAAAACGTTGCCACAAATTCTCCAAGGAGACGAAATCAAGTAGTATTGTATTTCTTGATACTCGAAGCGTAGCGGGCTCACTCGTTCAGCGGACAGTGCAGAGGTGATGGGGCTACCAGCCGATGGCCAAAGGCATTCTGTACCTATTAAGCTCCCTTGCCGGGAATCCATGTAAACATCAAGAAAGTAGAGAAGCGTAGAGAGGTCCAGTGCGGTTGCACCATCATCGCAATGGCAAAGACACCCAAACCGGGGATGTTCCGCAATTAACTTTCCACTACAACAATGCCAATCGTCTTAGCTGCATCATATCAAAGCACAATCGACAGGTTACCCTCCATCCAACCTGTTCTGGTCCCAGCGTGCGTAGGTCTGCTCCGCCTGTGGACCTCTGCCCCGTCCTCGTGGCCGGGTTGCGAAACCCTGGGTCCGCTTGGATCATTGCCTCCAACGTGTTCCATCTCGGGTGCTGGGTTCTGCAGCTGACTCCGGGGAAGCTGGGAGTGGTGCCGGTGCCGGACCTCTCGAGACGGTCTCAACAACACACCGACCGTGGAGCACGCAACGCCCTTGCCCACATGGGAAGCGTACCGCTTTGTGCCCGAGCTGAAGCGCCACACGGTAGACCTTGCATGACACATCTCCTTGGGTGTCACCTAGGAAGGCACAGGGGCGCGTCCCGCTCCCGAACCCCTTCTCCTGTGCCCTTGGAAATTGTCCAGATGTTTACTCTCCCTTGGGTGGCATAGGCCTGCCGCCGTTGATTACGGTTCTCCTCCCTCCACGCCTTTGCTTGTTCCTTCTCCGCCCCCACTCTGTTCGTATCCTTCTGGTTTTCGACTCTACACTACCCTCGCTATGTTCACTCTCTGTTGGGTACCCCCCCCCCCTGCTGGGGTTGGCGTCGGTTGGAAACGACTCTGTACTACACACTCTCTCACTACGTGAGCTAGACCACCAGGGTTCCGTATTTTTTTATCGTTACTTAAGTTTCAGCGGTAACCAAGATGGTGGTCGAGTTAGATAACGATAACTCTAACCCCAACCCTAACCCCAATCGTTTGCGGGGCTCGAGGTCGGCAAGGGCGGTCCCACGGCTCCCCGCGTGTTGGCAGACGTTTTCCCCAATCAGGCATTCGTTGGATAGTCTATTCAGTACAAAGTTTTTTTCCCCACATCGACAATGCAAATAGGTGCTGTGGCACAAAAAACAAAAATGCGCTCGTCTCATACCCACAAAATTCGAGACACGACATGCCTGGTACATATAGACTACATCGCGAGCGCTCTAGACAACCTACTATATAACAATTAACAGGCGTATATTACGGTGTACTCATGCATGTGACGTCCGGGCTGTTTTCCTGGAACATGACAGAGGGAATCTTGGCATTTTAAATTCGCTGGTTAGCACCTGCCATCTATCGTGAACCTCCTCTGTCCGCTTCTTCACATATTTTGTCAATTTTTTCATTCCTGAGCGAGCGTAGCGGGCGGTGAATGCCGCCTGCGGAGCGAAGCACCTTGTAAACCACACGAGAGGCACATAACCACTTATCGTACTACAGCAGTTGTTTTGTTGTTGTCCTCACATTAACTCGCATAGATTATCAAGTCCGTGGTCACAGGAGTTGTTGTTGTTGTTGTTGTTGTCGTCTTGAAAAAATCTAGAGTCCGGTGGTCACACAAAGGTGCTGGAGCCCTAGGAAGATCCGAAATAAACAAAGGGAATCAAAATTCGTCCGGGAAATACTGCGCTTTCCCACCTAAAACGCACGATACACACGAAGAGAGCGTACAAGTGAAAAGAAATCTTCCAAGGTTGTGTTCTGTAGGGTTTGTACAAACCATACACGGGGTAAATACCCCGGGTATTACCCTGCAAAGAACTTCTATAATAAGTTCTGTAGGGCATTCATACCCGTACCCGGAACTTCTGGAAGTTCTGTACGACGTTCATACCTATACCCGGAACTTCTGGAAGTTCTGTACGCCCGTGGCCACAATACCTGGGGTACGGGTACAGTATGTTTTGTACCCGCTCATAACTTTTGTGAGTTCTGTACGCCTGTGCCACAGTACCCGGAACTTCTGGAAGTTCTGTAAGACATCCGTACCCGTATCCGGAACTTCTGGGAGTTCTGTAAGATCCTCATACCCTTACCCGGAAGTTATGTGACTCCTGTAAGACTGTGGCACAATACCCGGTTAACGGGTATGATACCTTCGTTACAATACCCGGGGAGCTCTGTATTCATTTAGGTTTAATCCGAAAAGTGCATTATGCATTAATTAGGATGTCATGTTTTGTCAGTCACACAGACCGAACACCGAATACAGCAAGCAGTACGTATCATACATTTAGAGCACCTGTTTTATAGATGTTTCTTTCGTGTCTACTGTAAGGGCACGTAGGGCACGTATTAAGGCATTAACGAAGGACGCTTTTGAATCGAAATTATTCTTCTTATGGATCGATTTGAATTCGATTCGATTTGTTTGAAACAACGTTTTTTTCCCTCCCCTATCGGGAAACCACGTATTGCGTATTGTCGATGATTTTTTTCCGATCGGAATAATGCAGATGTCGCTGTCATATCATCGAAGTCTTGAACTATTATCTGTGTTTTCGGTGGCTTTGCTTCTTTTTTGTCGTGGCACTTGGCTTGTCGAGCTGCTATTAATAATAGTGGAAAAGTAGGAAAATTGGGCTTGCGACCGCCGTTATTTTTGTTCATAGGCACACAGCCGGGGTACGCTATAGTATATGATCTGTGTTACAGAAGAACAGTAGTAGTACAGACGTATGTGTTACTTCCTATGAGTGCATCAGTGTATTCAGTATACCAATCGCAGTAATTGGAAATGCGTTGACGACTGTGTTATTTTTTGACCCGTCAATTTGCTGTTTTTCGCCCCTTTTGAGTCGGGTATTTACCCGGGAATTACCCGTACCGGGGATTTCTGTGAGTTCTGTACAACCCTACCCGTACTCGGAACGTCTGTGAGTTATGTACGACATTCATACCAGTACCCGAACTTTCTATTTTCGTTCTGTCTGTAGGGTAAACACCAAACCATACCCGGGGTACTTACCCTGGGTATTATGTCAAATTAATGGTGGGGAACACTGAGTGCCCCCTGCAGGTCTGCCAATTGAGCAGGTTCTCGGAGAGTACTCACTTTCGTTTCCTTCGTCGAGATGTGGCTCTATTCGTTTCCACCAGAGTCCGGGATAGCTTCTAAGATCGGAGGCACGTGCCTCCGATCTACTTCCTAACTTTCCCGAATATAAAAGGCCAACCTTATCATACGAAACCCATCCAAATGATCTCAAATTCGGATAATTACAGGCCTTTCGAGGCCGTATCTCAACACTAGCCCACCCTGATGAGTCGTATATGCAGAAATATGGGAGTTTCGGGGAAACTCCGGTTCTACGAACTAGACCATGAGTCGAAGATGCGGCTCCTCAAAACCCACCCCCACACCCCTAACCGTCTGGCTATGGAGCCAGGAACACGCGAAGAAAAGCAGTAGAAAGAAACGCAGACCCTACAACAAGGCAATAGTCACCCATCAAAACTTGCCGCATGCCGCCGGTGTGGCGGGGGGGGCAAAAAAGGCTCTAGAATTTGCCGCATGCCGCCGGTATGGCGGGGGGGGCAGGAAAGGCTCTACGGCAAACAAACCACAGAAAAGGTACTATGGCGAGGCGAGCCCTCGTCGATATGGAGGGGAACACAGGCACTAACACAAGGGAGAAGTCATGCGACAAACCTCCCGCGGGCCATCGGCAAGGCGGGGGGTTAGACGAGGAAACGACAAATACCCGGGATGGAAGGTGGCAACACGTACAGCCCCGCAACGGGAGGAAGTGTTTAGACGAAAAAAACAAATTAGAACAAATACAACACATGAAACATAAAAAAATGACACACAGACCCGTACATAGCCCTGTACCACGTTACGCGCGAACAGGGTACCCTGGTCGCCCCCCGGCTCTGGGCTGAGGAGGGCGTCGGCAGGGCGAAATTGAACAATGACGAAAAGGCGACAGCCCTTCGCCTCAGATAGCGGCGTTTTACCCGAACCCTGACCCGGCACTGAGCAGGGGGCTCGGCAGGACAGAAAGAAAAATTTATGGAAGAACCGCCCCAAAACCTGACGAAGACTCTCAGGACACTACGAACAACCCAAAGACAAAGACTCAAAACTCATAACTCCTAAAAATGAAGAACTATCGAGGAGCGATGGCGGCTTGGAAGTCAACTGGCCACGGCCGCGCCTCGAGATTCGTCTACGTTACGTTGGATTCCCCGAGGAAACGCACTGGCGATGTGAACTTGCAAGCACCAAGAACCTCGTACGGCTCCCGTTGAAGTCATGTAGCGCGCCGGGGGAAGAGGAAGTTTAATCGGTCCCGGGTCGTCCAGAAAGCAGACCAGATATACCTTGTCCTCGGTAGTGCTCGCGCTGACTTTTCCAAGCCATCATAACCCATCGTCTCCCTTGTACCAAAAGTGGGCTCGCTTAGGGAGTACTGTGTCGTGGTAGCGACGGAGCCAATCGGCGCGAGGAACACAGGCGTAGCCCGGCGCTAGGAAACGTTCCCCGTTGTTGCGGGAGAGCTCACGCTGTGCCGCCCCGATCCGCATTCGGCGGTAGAGGCGGTTGGTTTGGCGGTGCTGGTCCGGGGTTCCGGCCCAGTAACGCAAGATGTGGGAGCGGGAGAGGTGAAGGTCCATTTCCCGCTCCCAGGAGGGTTCGGAGAGTCCCGCCCAATGCGTCTTGTATAGCACCGCGATGACGCCACCTCGCCCCCGTACCGAGACTTCTTGGAAAAATTGTTGAGCACGTACTGTGTCAGCCCCGCCGGTAGGTATTTGGGCATGTCCCCGCTGACGTGGGGGTTGGCACAGGGTTTGCAGCGCTCAATGGCCACACGCCGACGAGCGTCCGAACCAGGCAGGTCGGAAGGTAGATCCAAATAAAGGAGGCTGCTCCCGAGCGGCGAGCCGTCCGGGGTCTCGGCGGCGGAGCAGGGACCGACGGCCAGGACCTTGTATGGGCCCGTCCAGTTAAGCGCGAGATTGGCCTTGAGTACCTTGGCGTCGGTGTTCGCCTTCACACCCTGGCGGATGGTAGAGGCAGAATTGTATACCCATGCCCAACCACCCACAGTGAAGTTAGGTGCTGGACGCAACGCGTCGGCGAGGGCGGAGTTTCTGCGGTTAAGACGGGAAACGGTGAGGGCGTGTTGTGCATGGACAATGTCGTTTGCGCGCTTTTGCCGGTCGGTGGCCAAATCTCAATAAGCCAGGTGGTCACGGGCCAGACTCTGGTGTCTCACGACACCTGCGCGGTCGAAAACCGTCAGGAGGATCCGTGGGAGTCTGCCCATGTGGACCTCGTTGGGCGCCAGACCCGTCGCCGCGCTGACGGAGTTGTTTAAAGCGAATTCTACGTGGGGCAGATGCAAGTCCCAATCGTTTTGTCGCTCGTTGACGATCATAGCCAGCATTTGTGCCATAGTGTGATTTACCCGCTCAACGCCCCCGTTACAGTTGGGATGATAGGAGCTTGTAGCAAGCTTGTGCTCACCCAACAGCTGATATACAGCTTGTGACAGCTTGGAGCAGAACTGCAGTCGGTTGTCCGAGAGTATGGTGCGCGGGCACCCCCACAAGGGGATGTATTGGTTCACCAGGATATTGTCTGTGCCCTCAGCGGTGAACTCAGCGGCAGTGACGGGGAACATGTTGGCCCGGCGACTGAAGCGATCGGTGAACAGCAGGATGTAGGTGTTGCCTCGTGGTGTGACCGGAAGGGGGGCGAACTAGTCAACACTGACGGCGATACCTGGACCTTCCGGCAGAGGCATTGTGATGATGGGCCAGCGGACAGTCAGCCGTGGGGTTTTCCGTGCTTGGCACTTCAAGCAGTGGCGAAGTCACCACCGGGTGCACACACTCATGCCAATCCACCAATAAGAACGCTCCAGCATGCGCAACGTGCGCGTGGTGCCAAGGTGACTGGAGGACGTCGAGCGACAAGCTTGCATGATCCAAGGGCGCATGAGCAGGGGATGTAGATACGAACTGGCTCGTCGTTTAGCAAGCAAGCAGCTCGCCCCACAGAGTTCGGTTTGTCAGAGCTTGTTGGCGGGAGTGTCGGGTTACGGACGAGTAGGACGATGTCGTCGTCGGTTGTATGTAGTCGACCCTTACCCGCCAGTTCCTGGATGTCTGAGAGGGAGGGACGCTTGGGCGAGGGGTACCATGCCAAGAAGTCGGGTGGCAGGGCGGACGGCCGGCCGATAGAGATGTAACGTATCGTGGCGTGGCACGTCGGCTCTGCGTGTTGTTCGCGCTTCCGATCGGCATGTGAATAACGCGCGACGGAATCCGCGAACCGCAACTCAGCAGCGTCGCCGAGGGCATCCGACCTTGTAAGTGTAGCCGGCGTTTCACCAGGAGGAGGCGTAAGCCGTAGGAGCGGAGTTCCCATAGACTCTGCGTGGTCGTGGTCGGACGGAAGTGGTACCGTGCGGGCCGGCGGGTCGGCAAGAGTAGGGGTCGCGGCGGCTGGCGGAGCCGGCCGCGGCCGTCGGGCTCGCGGCGGAGTTGTAACTCGTCTGGACGATGGCTGGGGGACCCCGCCGGGCCCGAAGCCATAGTCGACAGCAGGGGGTGCCCTACCAGCTGCTGTTGCTGAACGCCGGCACGTCCGAGTGGAGATGTGGTCCGAAAAGGGCGTCATCGTCTGGGGCGCCGGAGATCCAGGCGAGGTTGGGACGGGCGCGGTCGGGCCCGTGGGCTCGACTGGGTTAGTCCCTTGTACCGAGCTCCAGGAAGGAGTCGGTTGGGCCACTGATGTCGTGGCAGCCGGGGCTTCGACGGAGTTCTCGTTGGTCACGGTGGGTACAGCAAAAACCGAAGCGAAATCGTAGTCGGCTGTACGCGAGCCCCCGCCTCGGCCGGGCGAGCTATCGACGGTGGCGGTGGATGCAGAAACACGAGCGACGAATCTCCTGGAAGGAGTAGGAAGGTCGTCAAGCCTCATACGTGGCCCGTGTGTGCAAAAATCGCAAAAGTCGGCAAGAGTGAGAGGAAGCCCACCCAAGACATTACTTTCGGTGCGGGGCATTAGCCCACCCAAGCCGACACCCGGAATCGGAGAGGAAGGAGTGTACAGCCCGCAAGCCCGTATGAGGTAAATGCCACCATCCTCAACAGGGGTGAGACTCGTCGAATCATTGCGGTCGTGTTCCGTGGCAGGCTCCGGCAAGCGAGACAGGAAGTCAGCGTTGCCGTTATCGCTTCCTTTTCGGTATTCGAGGGTGTAATCGAATGCGGTGAGGAACTCGAGCCTTCTCTGGACTCGGGCGTTGTGATTCCCCACTTTGCCTATGCTTTCCAGAGCCTTGTGGTTTGAGAATATTCGGAACTTGGTGCCCCAAAGGTAGCGGCGGAGGCGCTTGAGAGCCCAGACGACACTGCCAGCCTCCAAATCGAGAGGAGTCCAATGCCTTTCCGAGTCGAGCGTAGCTCGGCTGATGTATGCGATGGGTTTTATGGAGCCGTCCGTCTGCTCCTGTTCGAGAGTGGCTCCGAACCCGTCGATACAGGCCTCGCAGTACACGTGGAACGGGCGTGTGCCGTCGGCGACGGCGTCCCAATCAGGGGAAACGTGGACCGGCGGGGTCGTGAGCTCGGCCAAGATTTCTCTCACCAAATTCTCCATAGCAGGCTTGAAGGCAAACTTTACCCCCTTCCGAAGGAGTTCGTTAATCGGACGAAGTCTCTTCGATAAGTCGGGGAAAATTTTGAGGTAATAGTTGATACCACCCATGAGTGCGCGCACCTGCTTAACGTCAGTGGGCATCGGTATATTGGTCAATGCCGACACTTTTTCCGAATTTGGGCGTAGGCCTGCTGGAGAAATGGAGTGGCCTAGAAAGTTCGCATCGGTAGCGCCCAAACGCGCCTTCGAGGGGGAAAGCTTGAGATTGTGCTTTCGAAGGCGTTCGAAGAGAGAGGGAATCGTCCGAACATGCGTTACCGGGTCGGAGTCGAACACGATGACATCGTCGAGGTAAGCTGCCACCTGTGTCAAGCCCTTGATCACCTCATTGATAACCTTGACGAACCACCCAGGCAAGGCGCTGCTGCCCTGAGGCATAACGAGCCACTCATAAAGGCCCATGGGTGTGCAGAACGCTGTACGGGGAACTGTGTCCTTGTGTGCCGTTATCTGGTGGGACGAGGAAACCAAGTCGAACAGGGAAAACACCCGACCTGAGCCTAAGGAGTCCAGGACCTGGTCCACGCGCGGAATCGGCAGTTGGCTGAGCTTGCTAATTTGGTTGAGCTTCTTGTAGTTCACCGTGATCCTCACACCGCCAGATTTCTTCGGGATGACCACCAACGGGCTCAACGGTGAGGTTGAGTGCTGAATCAGCCCAGCCGCGAGGTACTGGTTAAGGGTTGCGTCCACTTCTCTGGCCAGTATAGGGTTTATGCGATGGGGCCGTGAAGTGACCGGAGCGCTGCCCTCCGGAACCGAGATTTCAAAGGGCATTAGGGAGCATGACCCAAAATCCGTCTTCGAGGTGGAGAACACATCAGAAAAGTCGCAGAGCACATCCCCCAGTTGCTCAATGGTCGGGGGGTCCCAACCAGGGTCGTGTAAGTCGAACGCAATCTCCCGCAGGTGCGGTGGGAGTCGGGCCCAGACGCGTTGAAATGCAGAACGTTGGGCTGGGTTCAAACGTTCCATAAGCGTCGGCGACGGCGGCGGTACGGCGGGAGCTATCCCCTCCGCGTCCGTTGGGCTCGCGACCGCAGAGACCTGGCTGTCGGAGTCTGACCAGGGTGGGAACCGGCAGCCTTGATGGGGTGTTGCAAGGCACCCAGCTGGACGCGCAAAAGTGGGGCGTCGGCGACCCCGACAAGGTCGCCTGGCTCGAGGTCCGCGACACCTATTAAGGGAAGCACCTGTCGTCCTGAAGCAACAAAGTGTTTCTGCCTCGAAAGAATGTCCGGCTGCGGCAGTATGTCGACAAGATAGTGTCCTGTGAGCGCAGGAGAGCCGTTACTGCGCACCAAGTAAGTTGACCGCGAGCAGTTGGGGCTCGTCCGACAAAGTGACGCCTGTAGTGCCATCATAGCGAAGGTGGAAAGCACCGTTCGATTGTGCGGGGTCGACGGCATAAGCCGCTACGCCTGCTGTGGCATGGTGGGACAACGTCAACTCGCCCAAAACCCGATTATCGAGAGGACGAGGGGGCAGGGCGCGGTACGAAAGGGTGTTGAAGCGCATCCAACTGTCGCGGCCCAGCAAGACAGCGTGCTGCATGACCGATGGAGGGACCACGCATGCCCACACCGCGAGAGAGCATGTCGTTTATTTTTCGTGGAAGAATTGAACGCTCAGACGGATGTGGGTCGCGGTCCGTAAAGGGGCGGATTCGCCAAAACCACCCCAGGAGCGAGGGCTGCTGGGCCGCTCGCACGCCGATGAGGCGGCGCCTACCGATAGCATACGATCCAACACGTCACGTCGGATGAAGGATTGGCGGGAGCCAGTGTCAAGCAGCGCTGTACATATGTAGGGCGCAATGGCGTCCCCTCCGCTATGTATTGCAATATCGGTAGTGAAAGAATCGTCGTCCAGCGTCACGGTACCCCCGACGAGGCAGGGGCCATGTTCTGGCAGTGCGCGGTCTGAGGCGCCGCGAGAAGCTATCCCCAAAACCTCCGGGCTTTAATCGGCGGGTGTACCCGAAAAGTAGGCCAAAGGAGGGCCTTGATCAGCGCCGACCGCGGTCCCCAGGCGCGACTGCTGAGCGGACGAAATTTCGTGGATTCCAGCATTTCCGGTGGGCCTGCGGAATCGACGAGGGGAGGACGGGTGTGGCGATCCGTCCTCGCTGTCGCGAATTGCTTCGCGAACGGCAGAGAGTGCCTCACCGAGCATTTTTTTTCCTCTCCATTTGTGTGGATCCTTGGCGTGGGGGTCGTCCGCCCGGAGACTTATACCCCACACTGTGTCTAGAGGACTGGCCTCTGCCAAAAAAATGTTGCCAGTGCTTAAAAGGTGATTTTTCATGGCTAGGTTCTGCGTAAATTTGGCATAGTTGCCAGATATCACGGCATTTTGCTTCTCCCTGTCCCAAATGGCGGTGTCAAAGTTGCGCACGCCTCGACCGACGCGTTTTTGTGTGCTGGGGTTAGACGATGACATGATGAGCTCCACTGCGCGATGGTCCTTAAAAAGCCGAGCCTTTTCAGCCATCATAAACTGCTTCGCGCAAGAATATGAGACGTCATCGACGACAAACGACGAAGGAGACCACTGCGAGAAAAAGGACGGCGGTTGCCAGAACAGCACTACTTTGTCTGTAGAGTATTCGAGGGAAGGGTCAAAAGTCGACGGTGCCAACCCGTCGGAGGCCGTGTTAGGCATATGAGCCTGTAATGTCCCCGTCTGGGGACACCAGTCTCTGGCACTTTGGGCCTGCAGCGTCTCCGTCTGGGAACGCCCGGCCTCGGGAGCACGGCGCGAGCCCAAACCCACGGGTGGTCGCGTCGTGGCCTTGTCGCTCTTTGGCGTAAAATCGCAAGGAACTGCTCTCACTGCACCCGAAGGGATAGGGGGCTCGGAGCTGTTACTGCTCGACGAGAGGCGCAATTCTTCCGTATCTTCACGGGAATAGCGTCCAGCTGATCGGGCTGGAGACCGTGGCGTCACCGCTGGCCCGTTGCGCAGTGTCGGATCTCGATCCTGTACTACTGGGGCAGACGTAGCCTGGTGCATGTGGGTTAGCGTGCTTAAAGACGGAGCAGGGCCCGTAGACCCTGCGGGCGTCTTCGAGAGCGGGGCTCGGGCAAGTAGAAATAAATTCCTCGCCCGAGGGGGCTCCTCCCGTCAGCCCACTTGGAGGAGAGAGACGAGGTAGCTAAGCTTGTCGGCTCCTCCTTGATGGGAAAAAGGATAGAGCGCCCGCTACTATCGCGAGGAGACACCGGATCAAATCTTTTAAAATATTTCGGTGCATATGGGTTGGCTTTCTCACACCTCAAACCAACCGCCGCTTTACGGTCAGGAAGAGGTGGAGACGAACCCGCTCGCGTATGGGGGCGACGCGTCGTCGCCGCAGTCTTCTTGCTGCGCGACGCGTGCCTGGGGGGAGCGTGCAAGGTGCAGGCTCCTGTGTCATGGTTGAGGGGGGCAGCATTAGGGGCGCGTGCCTCCGTTGTCGAGTTTGAGCCACGGCAGGGGGTAACGGCGTTGGAAGCGCTGGTCCCCATTACCGAACTCGGACCATGATCGAGGGGGGCGTCGCTGTGAGCGCGCACCCCCTTCGTAGAAAATGTAACCTGGCTGGGGGGGGGCATGCTGGGAGCGCTGGTCCCCACCGCCGGTACTACGCCGTGAAAGTTGTCATCAGGCGACGTAGGAGCCCGTGGGCTCTTGATAGAAATGTTTTGTACCGCGCCACGTGTAAGGCAAACGACAGGCACTTGAGCATCTTGTGAAAGCAAAGGAAGCATCCCCGACAGTGCCGTCGGCGTACGGGTCGGGTGTGCCGTACCGCCGTCGCCCTGTCAGTTGCCAGTGCGAAAGGTACCTGGTTGGCGCGCGTTGGGGTTTCCGCTCGGATTGTGGTTTGCCCCGAAACGCTTCCCCGGAGCAGACACGGAGGCCGAGGAGGCTGGCGAGGGTGGGACAGCACCATGTTGGCCAGGCGTGAATGTGCTGTTGTAGTTACCGCTGTGGCTTTTTGTCTGTCCCTGGTCCTGTGGGTACCCTCGCGATTGGTTTGAACGATTTCGGCGATTTTTGTTGTACGTGTGCGAGCGAGAAGACCGTCCGTCGCGGCGGTAGCTAACCATACGTGCTTGCCACTGTCGGAAAATGTCATCATCGCCGAGTTGGCCGAGTTCAGGGTTTAGACAGCCGTTGGCGTTGATAAAGGGATGCCTACAGTTGCGTAAGGAGTGAGTGTCTTCGTGACAGTTGAGGCAATGACCCCTGTTTTCTCGGAGAGCCGCGGCGCGGGCGGAAGGCGAGAGGAGGCCGCTCCAGAGGGGAGGGTCGTCGGTCTTAAACGAGGCACAAACAGCGAAACATTCTGCATAGTGTTGTTCTTCTAGGGGCCAGCAGTTGGACATTTTGTCGAGCCAGGGGTCGGTGGAATCAGCAATCGGCATGACAATCGGATTATGGCTCGAACCCGTCTGCCAAGAAGGCGACTGGGACGGCACTCGGCCCTGGCCGCGCCCATGAACGGCGGGCCGGGTCCCCGACGGGGCGGATGACCGCGATCCCGTCGAAGAAACAGGTAGAGAAAAATGTTTTTCGCCGTTGACGGCAGGTGTCTTATTGTGCGCCAAGCCACTAAACGCTTTCCACATGGCATCTAACGAGGCGTATGGCCGTGGGTCCGTAGCCTTCGAGCCAGGGTACAACGTAGGTATGAGCGTCGGAAAATGCTCGTTGCCCGCCATCCTAACCACCTCCAGCACCACATCCGCCCCCGGAGACAAAACACGCTCACTCCCCGTGACTGCCGATAATAGCACACGGAACTCCCGACTGAAATCAGAAAAAGGCGTGCCGTTACACACTCTAAAAGTGTGCAACTTAGTGTAGCCTTCGCCCGTGTCGACCCTGTCCAAGTGCGTCACGAGCAGGCGTAGCAGGAGGGTGAAAGCCTCGGGCCCAGATGCTCCTCCGTCCAACGCTCTTGACACCTGCCCAAAGAAATCGTCGATCAAAGTGGTCATGCGAGCGGTCGTGGGCCTGTCAGGTGTTATGGCACGGTTGAATGCCAGGCGGAGGAGGTGGATCCAACCGGGAACCCACGTGGGGGCACGTACGCCCTCTTGGCAACGGTCGTCACAGCGCACGAGTATGTCAGTCATTGCAGACCGAACCGAACGCGTGAGTTGCTGTGTGCCGCCAGACTTGTTCAAAGAGGCGGGGAACGGTAGCACAGAAATGCGTGATACGTCTTTGTGGGAGAGCTTAACATAGGCACGCCTAACCGAGTCATTGAGCGTGGATATAGCTAGAGCCGCGGCGGTAGCAAGTTTGGCGGTACGCTCGCGGGCCAAATCCGAAAAAACAGGCTTGGTGCGGTCACCCGACACAGTCAATTTGCTCAGCCGTTCGGCGGCGGAGGCAATATCCACCAGGGAAGGAGTTGCTTGCCTCTTGCCGGCTATCACTGTCACCTCGCCGTGGTCCATGTTCGAGCTCGAAGACGAGCGGGAGGATGTTGACGAGCCGTCCCACGCTGAGGGCCCCCGTGCGCTGTTTCGCCGTCCTCCGGTGCCTCCTCCCGAGCTGCGACCGCCGCTCCGGTTGGTTCGGGCCTGGTTGCTCCCTTGGCGGCGCTGTGGGCCACCACCAGTACCCGACGCTCCTCCCGCGCTTCCACCA
This sequence comes from Undaria pinnatifida, assembly GCA_012845835.1. NCBI lineage: Eukaryota > Phaeophyceae > Laminariales > Alariaceae > Undaria > Undaria pinnatifida. Next base: position 18,977,124 of record JABAKD010000025.1, on the reverse strand, counting down.
CCGGTGCCACCACCGCGGCGGTTGTGGTGGTCACCACCCCCACCATTTTCGCCGTTTCCCCCACTCTGGCCGCCACCACCCCCGGAGTTACCACCTCCACGGTTGCGGTCCCCCCGATCGCGGCTGCCACCGCGCCGCTGTTTGGTGGAGCGCCTTCCTTCCAGCGCTTCCTTTGAAGTCGGCCACAGGACTGGGTCAAAGGCGTCGTCGTGGGCCAATCTTAAGGCTTTGACCAAGGTGAGGGTAGGTGCTCGCCTCATCTGCCCGAAAGCGAACGAGTTGTCGCGGCGGGCCCAGACTGCTCCGACCAAAAGGTCTTCCACCTTGTACCACGACCGTCGCTCTGACGTGAGGAGGGCCGTGGCCGCTGCTATCACCGCCTCCGCCAAATGCGCCGAAAACTCGACCCTCGGCGTGGTAGCCATGTACTGGACGCTGCCAGACATGAAAACGTCGTCCCCGGGTCGTGTCTCTTGGGAGGCAACACCCAGCGGGCGCGCCGGGGAAGGAGTAGCTCTCGCCGGAGTCGACGTAGCTGAGAGGGCAACGGCTTGGCGTGCCCTCTCTACCGCGCGGGACGCCTCGCGAGCAGCGGCCCTCGCCTGATCGAGGGCGTGATCCTCGCAGCGTCGACATTCGTCATCGAGCCGTCTGCGTTCCTCTCGCCGAAGCAGGGTCGCGTTGGCTTCGTCGAGAGCTCTTTGGGCCCGAGAAATTTCAGGCTCTGAGTCTGAGGGGCCGGCATGGGAGCGATGGTCTCCGTAGCTCTGAGGAAGGCGCTCTGTCGAGCGCGGAGAGGTCAGATGTCGACGGTGGTGCTCTGAGAACAGCTGGAGATTCTCCCTCGAGGCTGGGGATATTTGTCGTCGTGATGTCTCCGCGCCCGGTAGGAGTTTTTCCGCCTCGTCGACCGGCGAGTCGAGGTGGTCGGTCGGTGTGCCGTGTTGTTGACTCTTGTTGGAGTCACTATCGTCGTCAAGGTTTTCGGCGCGTCCTCCCCGTCTCGATTCGCGGGACCTCGAACGTTCCCGTGCTTCTCCCTGGGCCTCCTGGATGGGGCGGGTGGAGGACCGCAGCCTGCCCGAGTAGCCCGCATCGTCACTGGTAGACAGGGTGCCTAGGAATAGTGCAGGGGGGGGGGAAGCGGGATGGGAATGACGCGTAAAGAAGCTATGGAGACAGATAAATTGTTGTGGTGTCCCTGCTGTTAGTAGCGGTATATCTGTGTTTCAGCAAACAGCAACATATGGGCCTCGACTCCGTCCAGCATCAGTGATGATAGCAGCCACGCCAACTAGCCGTATAAAAGGAGTACAGCAATAAGAAGGGTACCAACCATCAAAACCGCAACATAAGAGCAGCGCCCAGTCTGACCTTAGGGTATATGGGTAACGCCCGCACGAACCGCAGTAGAAACAGCCAAAATAGACAGCACTGACCCTAACCGCAGTGCAGGGGGTGCAACACAGTAAAGGTACGTCTGCAGCCATCGCATTTAGACAGGCATCATTTAACCTAGGCGGGGGGGTAGCACAGGAAAGCGTCGCCCAAAACGCCCACGCTCATCGTACTAAAACAGGCAGCATTTAACCTAGGTGCAGCGTAGGGGCTATCACAATAAAGGTTCGCCCAACACGCCGACGCTCATCGCACCAAAACAGGCAGCATTTAACCTAGGTGTAGCGTAGGGGGTAGCACAGTGAAGGGCCGCCCAACACGCCGACACTCATCGCACCAAAACAGGCAGCATTTAACCTAGGTGTAGTGTAGGGGGGTAGCACAGTGAAGGGTCGCCCAACACGCCGACACTCATCGCATCAAAACAGGCAGCATTTAACCTAGGTGTAGTGTAGGGGTGGAAGCACAGTGAAGGGTCACCCAACACGCTGACACTCATCGCTTTGTTAAGGTATTCGTGGAGTATTAGTCCGTTTGACCACTTGCAAAAAGTTAACCAATAGCTTACCCCAACTAAGCCTTGCAACACTCTCCCCCCCTGAAACGGCGGGATAGCAGGTCGGCCGGATATACGGCGGACCTGTCAATATCCAAGCCGTTTCATTTCCTGGGCATACCGGGGAGAGTATTTTTCGACATAGGGAAAGTCTGAAAAAGCTTATTATGGTGGATGTGGGGCTTGAACCCACGACCAAAAAAAACCATGGTCCTGCCGCCGACGCCATTTGTTAAATTAATGGTGGGGAACACAGAGTGCCCCCTGCAGGTCTGCCAATTGAGCAGGTCCTCGGAGAGTACTCGCTTTCGTTTCCTTCGTAGAGATGTAGCTTTATTCGTTTCCACCAGAGTCCGGGATAGCTTCTGAGATCGGAGGCACGTGCCTCCGATCTACTTCACCTAACTTTCCCGAATATAAAACGCCAACCTTATCATACGAAACCCATCCAAATGATCTCAAATTCGGATAATTACAGGCCTTTCGAGGCCGTATCTTAACAATTACCCCACAAATAACTTCTATCTGTAACTTCTGTAGGACACTCATACCCGTACCCGGAACTTCTGGAAGTTCTGTACGCCGGTGCCACAAGGACCCGGGGTACTGGTACAGCATGTTTATACCTGCCCGGAACTTCGAGAAGTTCTGTACGCCCGCGTGCCACAATACCCGGAAGTTCTGGAAGTTTTGTAAGACTTTCATACCCGTACCCGGAACTTCTGGATGTTCTGTAAAACCTTCATACCCGAACCCGGAATCCACAAACCCTACAGAACTTAAGAGTGAAAAGATCCAATGTGCAAACTGAACTCAACTAGCCGCGGGTATCCACTCAACTACAGAATAGAGTTCCCCCGTTCCCACAACTAACCAACTCGCGGCTACAAAATTCAGCGGTTGCTGTGTCGGGAGTGCCGCCTGCACGGTACGAACCGCACGATAATCGTGAGCACAGGGACGGACACGCCTGCCTGCGGTCTGGAGTGCTGTCAGTGTGACGACCCGCGGGCATGCAGTGAAAAAAAGAGCATTTGAACCAAAAACCACCACACAAATATCAATGATTGCCACGTCTTCCCGAGTTATCTGACAGGTTGCAGCGCAGCTACGACGCCCGTGCCTAAAAATTGCGGGGGGTCGTTCCCCATGAAGGGTATACAATTCCCCCCCCAACTCTACAAAAATCTGTGACGCAAGTAACATGTACTACTACTGCCTCGTAAAAAATCCAGAAAAAGGCGATCGCTGCTCTCGCGATGATGGTGTGCATACGGGTCGTGGGTCTCCGTGTGCCGTCCTCCTGCTGCGGTTCTCCATGTGGCCGCCTCATCGCCTTAGCTCACTCGGCCCGCTCCCAATTCCAGTTGGTTCCCCTTCTCCTCCGTCTCAGGAAACAAAAGTGCTCCTCGCAGCTTGCGGTCCTGATCTGAAGAACAAAATTCTCGTTCAAGGATAATTCAATCCGTTTCTTCCCCGCCCGTCGACGCTCCGTCGCCCTCCTCATTCGTCGTCGAATCCAGCCTCCCGCCGGCGCTGTTCCCTCCACGCAAACCGAGATTGCGCCGTAGTTTGGCTCGTGGTGGCGCCTGCCTCCGCGCACGAGCATCCCGATTAAGCATTGCTGCTCCGCTGCTGCAGCCTAAAAAGACGCGCAATTCGTAGGTGACCATGCCTAACGCACCACGTACGACCCAACTCTACCGCCACGCCTAAGCCTCGCGGCCACACGCGGGAGCAAGATGCTAAACTCCTTGAGAGTGAGTCCGGCCTTACACCCGCCAGAAAGACCCCGCCCACTCGCTACGTACAACCGGTCGCCCCGGTGGCGTATCAGGTTATCCTCGAGCCTGGTATAGGTCAGTTTCGTGAGTTCGAGCCCCGCCGAGTGCATACTCGTATAAATTCGTTGGGACCTTTTCTTGTGGACAAATTGACTTGCGGAAAGCGCGAGAGCGTGAGTTAGCAACACTTGATGAACAGTCGACGAGCAGTGGGATTGCTGGACCCTATGCGCGATAAAAATTGAAGGCAAGAACCGGGGGGGAGAAGGGATGACACCTGTGACCACGGCTTGTCCAGAGGCTGGAAAGTTAAAGTGTGCAAAAAAAAAAAAAAAAAAACGTACAAGCCTGTTAGGGCATGCATCGCACAATGCCTTACCGAGGCTGCAAGGGGAACTGAGGTAGTATTGCTGGCTGAGTGGTCGAGGCTGCTTTATCGGCGGCCCTCTTTGCGACCGCCCCTGCCGACCCCGAGCCTCTATCGTAGCCCTCCAAAGGGTTGGAATTTTATTAATAGAGCGAGCCTGGGGTCTGGGATCTGGGCCAACGTGCAAGATACAAAACTGAGAGAGCAAAAAGCCAAAACGTTTTGTACGACTTCATTTGTTTATTTGCAAGATGGTGTTGCAATCAGGAGTTCGTTGGTTTCCCGGTTGGCATTTCTGATAGGGCTCGCCCGGGCTGCTATCCGCGGTATACCGAGAGCCTTGCCGGTGTGCCGGCGCATCTCATCGTGCTTTACCACAGCAACAGAATCTACGAAGCCATCGTCACGCACAAGAATGAGTGCAGAGGGCGTGTCAACAGCAAATGTGAGGGAAATTGTGCCATTTCTTTGGTTGGCCGCACGATTACTTTGAAAAAATTGCGGCTGTAAATGCAAAATCTCAGGTCTTACCTGCGGAACAATGCACATGCCCGTAGACTTCGTACTACTTACGAGGCACGCAAGCCATCGTTATGGCGAGCGATGGCTGCAAAGCCTTTGACTTAGTCCTGCTTCATAATCCGGGGTTAAGAGGTCGTGGCAGTGACAACGAGAACTCGGAAGACCCTACCATTCTAACGCTTGTGTTGGTGTGCTGTGTGCTGACTTCTGTCGTGTCGGGGTAGCTATGTTGGGGGGAGTTGTTCTGGAACAATCGCGCTCGTGGAACATCTGCGTGCCCGCCCTCCAGCTCTCCCCTCCTGTTGTCTTCAGCTAGAGGTCTCCGGCTTCTTTCGATCACAGTTGTACCACAGTGGTATTACGTCAGTATCATAACATCGCAGCATCGCAGCAACACGGCGGTATCACAGCATCACAGCATCACGGAGTACTGAGGGTAGCATCACACACGTATCACGGCATCATCGCAGCAACACGGCATAACAGCAGCAGCAACAACCCTCGATCGTTCCAGGTACCTGGTATGATAGCTCGCGAACACCACACGCAGAAAAGTATCTCGACCGCTTGCAGCACCACTTTCACCAGCAGCAGCCCCGTCACCCCGCAGCAGCAGATACCCGGTACTACCCAATATTTCACGCTGGAAACGTATTTCGTTTACCTGGTATGTTTATTTGCGCCATGTTTTTGGGGTTGGATCGACGGAGCTTTGGGAACTCTCGCCTTCACTCTCGTTCGAGGTAGACCGTTGCCTGCTGGTGGACTGCTGGGCGGCTGTTGCGTACAGCGGAGTTGGTGGGGGTATATCGTGTGATGTATGTGGGAAAGATACACGTTCTGAGAAGGATGTCTGTTATTGACACATGCCTCACCAAACCACTGGGTACGTTGGTGTCAAGACTACCAGTGAGACGATGTAGCCGAGGAACATCGGAAGCGGAGAGGCTACGTAGTAGTTTTGGGGGTTGAGGCGACCTGCGCCAAAGACAAAGAGTTGACAATCGGGGAAGACTGGAGTGACGCGTGGTCTACAGAATTAGCACTCAACGGCATACTTGCCAGGCGTTCCGTCATATTTGCGGTCTGGGGGGAGAGCTGCTCGATGTTCCCGTCCAGCAGGGGGGTTACCTGGCCGTTCACGATGCCCTGTAGCCTGTCGATCGTGCTCGATAGGTCGAAGTTCCCAAGCTCGGACGTGTGTAGGATGCTACTGTCCGGGGGGTCGATGGTGGACCGAGTCTCGGACTCGCTTTCGCGGGGGTTGTTTGCCGGGGTGATGATGGGGTCGGGGTCATTGTCTTTCGATTTTTTAACGCCCCCATCGGCCTCCAGCGCTTTTCCTTGTCCTGTGGACATTGTTTAGCAGCGGGACAAGGTTCTTTGGTCGGGCATACTTTGCTCTCGACTCCACAGTCAATCCGATCAAACTTAACAATGTCGAAACGAAAAGGAAGAGCGCCGGAGGCCGATGGGGGCGTTAGAGAGTAGAAAGGCAACGCCCCCGACCCCACCATCACCCCCCGCAAACAACCCCATCGAAACCGAGTCCGAGACGTGGTCCACCACTGACCCCCTGGATAGCATCATCCTACACACGTCCGAGGTGGGGAACTTTGACCTAGCGAGCACGATCGCCAGGCTACAGCGCTTCTTGAACGCCAGCTAAACCTTCTGCTGGACGGGAAAATCGAACGACTCTCCCCCCAGACGGAGTTGATAATGGAACGCCTGGCAGGTATGACGCGATTGCTAATTATGTGGACGACGCGTCACACCAGTCTAAGAATACCGGAGTCTGGACCGAGATGACCTTCGTATGAGTTTCGACAAAATCTTCGATCTCACAGCTGGAGTGTATTTTTATTTGTATCATATATAGTGTTGGTGGCATCATGTGATAAAATAGTCACGGGGCAATGCACACTCCAAAAGCTTTTTTTTTTTACCGAAATACTGCCCAGGTGACGCGATTAAGGGAATGATAGGTTTCCATCCACGGGGTTTCCAGGGTGGATATCGGGTACCTGGGTACAACAGCCGGGTCCCAATACCCGGCTAGTAAGTGTTACTCGCACTCGTACCGGGTATTGGCAAGCCGGGTATTTCTCGCGAGTACCCGGGTAGTTGGCAAAATGATAACATATCTAGCTTGTACACCCAGCGTATCCCCAGTGCCACGTGCGGGGTTTCTATCTACAGTACCAGGTACGTAAATACAAAGGATCATACCAGGGTGCATCAATACGCAACCGCATAAAATTATTCCCAACGACGACGGTGCCATTATTAATGCAATTCTAACATGTCGGGTCTGGTGCTGCCGGCTGGTGCGATGCGGCGCACGTGGTGCGGTGCGGTGCGGTGCGGTGCGGTGCGGTGCGGTGCGGTGCGGTGCGGTGCGGTGCGGTGCGGTGCGGTGCGGTGCGGTGCGGTGCGGTGCGGTGCGGTGCGGTGCGGTGCGGTGCGGTGCGGTGCGGTGCGGTGCGGTGCGGTGCGATTCGGTGCGGGGGGCGTTATTGGACAACCATGTACTCAGTCGAGCCTGTACTCTGTACGACGTAGCTAGCGCAGCAGACACTACCTATCGTGTCATAGCACCCCCCCCCCCTCTTAGTCCGCACAAGGAGAGTTATCGTATCACGTGATTTTTTTTGGTAAGGCACCCACGAGGTAGTCACATAGTACTCCCATTGCTGTCTCTGGAAGTGGCCATACCGGAAATTAAATTACCTCATTGAAGCTGTCATCCATATGCAAGTCCGCCTCACGAGCGGTTCTTAGTAGGATGCATCTCACCCTTCATGCGACTAGCCGAACACCTCACGGCGCTTCGCTCGTGGTGCAAGCAATGTCTGCCTGGTGCGTGAAAACCCGACATGCTCCCTCCCGGCATTGTAGGGATGCGAGGGTCATACCACTATGGTCATATCACGACACTAGGCCATGCATGAATATCGAATGTCGAGTACACCCCCCCCTGCGGCGATTAAAAAAAAAAAACACGTTGATGCATGCAATAGCTCCACCCAACGCCCTAGCCGGGCGGGCGCAACTTTGTTTTGTTTGCTAGAATAGATAATGGAACGCCAAGCTCTCTGCCCGCCCTCCCATAGGCTCGGGTGTCACGCGCAAGAAAGTTCGAGTCGAGACGTTTCGCTAATTCCTGAAAGGGATTCCACTCCCAGATACTTGGAGGAGTGATGACTGTATGGATGTAACGCACCCTCTATTCTGCGATTATTCTACTGCTATACACGACTACGAGCTTGGGACGCTTCCTGCCTCCTATCATGTCATGTGGGGTTTACAGATTGATACTTGCGAAGTATGAGTGTCAGACTATTAATAGTATCCTATCACCCTATCCGCGATAAAAACGAATGCAAGAACGGGGGGGGCGGGGCGGGGGAGACCTGTGACCACGGCGTATGTATTTAGAAAGCCGCAGAGAAAACCGCCCACGAGTTGAGCCGAAAAATTAAAAAGATAGAAATACATACGAATAAAAAATTCTAGTGGAATAAGCTTGTACGTACTATTAATAGCTTGTCCTAATAATTGTTACATGGATGTGTTGTATCTAGTATATGGTCACGTCTAATGCTCTTCATTTGTTGCCGTGTTGTCGCATTGTCGCATCTTGTTATGTATTGACATGGGCTGCTGGTGCGGGCCGCACAGGAGGCAAAGGCTAGGGGTGGGGCGGCATGGAAAGCGGGCGATGTGGACGGGGCCATACGCTGGTTTTCGGAGGTGAGCTCGCGAAACCCGCACGGCATTGTTGTCGTTATCGTTGTCGTTAGTGTCATTATCGATATCGTTGTCGTTTTTTTGTTGATATCGTTATCGTTGTCGTTGTCAATATCATTATCGCTATTGGTATTTTTATCGATATCGTTATCGCTATCGTTACTGATACCAACATCATTGTAGTTACAGATGTTGTTATCATTTATCGTCGCCGTTATAATTATCGATGCCGTTATCGATATCCTTATCGTTTTTTGTCGATATCGTTGTCGCTATTGATATTTTTATCAATGTCGTTATCGGTACTGATAACGATATCGATATTGTATCGATACCGTTATCGAATATTGTCATCGATACAATTAACATGTCTCGATGCATTGATCGATGTCGTTGTGCAGTCGCGCGGCTATTAACAATAGTGCTACGGTAGAGGGTTTAATAGATCATGGTGTGCTTTGATGGATTGATGGGATCTATATTGACACTGTTCCTGCGCACATGTTTTGCCAGATGGGATCTGTGTTGATACGGCTCTCGCGCAACATATCATCACGGAAAAAAATGGGATCTAGATGACCTAGATGATGGTCTGTCTGATGCGTGTATTACGGCTCTTTTGTTGTTCATTGTTCGTTATTCCTTGCTCCGCTTGGTGTGTTTGTTGCCTTTTGACAGGCGATCGACCTAGATGCCGACAACGACAGCGGGCAGCTCCACGTTCATTACAGCAACCGATCGGCGGCTTATCTCAAGTGAGGGAGGTCCGAGAGGCAGAGGAGAGAGGAAGGGGGGGGGTTCTCATTTGTTGCTTGCCTTAGTTTTTTTACCATTGACTGCGCATCCCTTTCGAAACGGGACACCCCTCCTACTCCTAGTAGAAATGCTTCCATTTTGTTTGGGCGCTTTTTACGTTTTTTCCGCATGTTACGACACAAGGTCACACGTTTTCGCCTATCTTACCCCCTTATTTTGTGGCCGCCATTATCCCCTAGTCGTAAAGCGATCGTTTTTTTACTAGTACCTAGTGTATCCCAGTTATGAATGTCAGGGGTGGTGGTAGGGAGACAGCGGGGGTCAAGGGGGGCTGGGGTTATTGAGAAGGGGGAGGGGGTGCACTCATTTAGTTGCTGGCGTTAGTAATTTGAACATTGACCATGCATCGCTTTCGAGAAAGAGCAGGGGATAGAGGGGGGGGGGGGTAATGCTTAGTGACAGATAAGGGAACGGATATTGGAACGCTCCCCTGTGTGTGTCGCGTCCGCTGTGATGCGCTGTGACGTGCGTTGTGTGCCAGGCACGATCTGTAGGTTGTTGTTGCTGCTGCTGCAGCTGCTCAGCAGCTACCGCAGATATCCCCGCGGCATTGAAAACGACACCCATCTGTAGGCCGTACTGTTACCGTACGGGAGATGCCACCACGCGGTACTTTTGTTCTTTTCTTACTATACTGACATAGATGTTCTGCGTGTTGTCCCGTGCGTTATCTCTCACCCGGTGTGTGTGAGCGTTGGTCGAGACTCAACAGAGTTGGGGCATTTATTTTCGACCAACTGTCGTCACCATTTGCCGCTTGGGTCCCGTGCAGTGTTGCGGCGTTTTTTACAAAAAACTGACATCGATATGCCGCGCACGTCCCGTCCGTTTACCTCTCGTCTCGTGGCGGGGTGGGCGTGGACGTGAGTGTTTGGTGAGTATGTTGGTCAGGGAGCCAGTGTTCGTGCGGATGTTGGTCGAGACAGAGCAGAGTTGGGGGCATTCCTTCCGAAAACTGGCACTGATGTACTTACGAAGACTTTCCAACAATGTACCGCGCGTGTCCCCGTCCGTTTGTCGCTCGTCTGGTTGGGGTGTGGGTGGGGGTGGCGTGCGAAGGCAAGACAAGGCGGCGGCAGCGCTGTCGGACGCGGAGAAGTGCGTCTCAGTGGAGCCCTCCTGGGCCAAGGGCTACTCGCGAATGGGCACCGCCCTCTTCCGCCTCGGCAGACACGCGCAAGCTGCGGCGGCATACTCCAAGGGTAAGCCGCAAGCCGCAAGCATCTTAATTATTTGACGACTCCAATTCCCTCTCCACACATATTGCCGCGAGGGTCTATCACCGTAAGGGCTACGGCCATGTAACTAAAGTACTACACCCCCCCACCTCTTCATTTGCAAGTAATGTATCCTAAATACATGGATTCAGTTCGACAAGGGTTACGTACCAGGTAGACGCTAGTCTGTGCGATAACCCTGAGATCGCGAAACCTCAGGCGGTAATCCTTGGTACGTAGGCCTTACCAGGATACGTGGCAAGCGTTAGACGGTGGGCCTTTCAGCGTGAATCTTACCGGGTAGACCGTATGCCGCAAAAGTTTGGCTGAACTATCGAAAATCCTGCGCCTCGGGCTCTCAAAAGTCTGGCTGTAAAACCTGAAATCCTAGTCCTCGGGCTCGAAGCCTTCTTCGGCCGTAGGCCTTACACCCTAAACCTTGCCGGTAGGCCGTATGCCGCAGATTTTTCACCGTGCTGTCTAAGAAGGTCCTACCAAGCCTTAGGCTACAGTCCGTAGGCCGTATGATATGTTGTCCGCCGCTAACCTTATCTGGTGAGCCGTACGCCACAGGTATTGGGCGGCAAAGTCTAAAAGCCTACGCCTCAGGCTTGAGTCTTTAGACCCTAAGCCTTGCACGGCAAACCTAACACGGTAGGCCGTATGCTGCAAATATTTGGCCGTAAAATCTAGAACTCTACGCGTTTAGCTAGAAGCCTCGCCAGGCCGTGATCCTTGTATCTTAAACCCTACCTGGTAAGCCGTATTCCACGGGTTTCTAACCTTCAAGTGTATAGCCGTTAGCATTAGGATAGAAGCCTTAGCCCGTAAGCGTTTGGGCACTGAAGACTTGGGGCGTAAATCAACAAGCAACAGCAACAAAACTCGGGGGCGTGGAGCTACACAAGAACCTGCTCGAGGCGCAGAATCAGCACCACGCATTAGAACTCTCTACAACCCCCCCCCCCCCCACCGCCTCTCAACCACAACCGCAACCACAACGCGGTCGCACCCATCACGTCAACCCTTCCCCCGGACTAGAGCGAGAACCCGACGTGCTCCGCCCCGGCTTTGCAGGGATGCGAGGGTGCACGGTCTATCTGGTATATACTTCGGCCGTGTATGTTGTTGTGCCCCCCCCCCCCCCCCCAACCGCTAACACGACCACACACCCAACCCCAACCCCCATCCTAACCACGACGCGGTCACGTCAATTACGCCAACCCCACCCCACACACACTGCGGTCACACGTCATCAGGGCTAGAGCGAGAACCCGGGAGCGTGGAGCTACGAAAGAACTTGCTCGAGGCGCAGAAGCAGCACCACGCGTCGCAGGCCTCGGCTAGCCGCGCGGCGCGCCCCCGGGAGACCCTGTCGCAGTACGTTAAGGGTCACGTGTCGCTCACGGTGCAGTTCGCCCTGCGCGCGTTCCTCCTCGCCAGCTGGGTGAGGGTGGGAGTAGAATGGAGTGTAGTACAGTGGGAGGGAGGGAGGGGTGGGTTGGGTTGGGTGTAAGCATGCGTGCTAGTAGTGTGTTTCGCTCTGTGCTCTATGCGCCGCGCGAACGGGCGGACGACGCATGGCTGTGGAATGCTGTGAACATGTTTTGTGTACTTGTTATGTACCCCTGTCGTGGGGCCCCTCATTATATCCTATCCTATCCTATCCCCCCCCCGACCCCCCCCCCCCCCCCCCCCCCCCTCCGCCTTGCCGTGTGGTACGACAGATAGTTTAGTTGCTTCCGCTTAAGGTGACGTTCCTGCCGTCGTTCGTCTCATGCTATTGGACCATTTCCCGCCCCGCCCCCGCCCCCCCCCCCGCCCGTCTGCCCCGTATGGCATATTGATGGCTTACTTGCTGCCGCCTCTGGCGGCGTCTCTGTCGTCATTGCTCTCATGGTATCATCCTATCTCCCACCCCCCTTCCGCCTGCCCCGTATGGTATGACAGATGGTTGATGTTAGTACGTCCTATCGGAACCCAGATCCCCCCCTCACCCCCCCTCTCTCTGTTTGGCATGTATGATAGGTCATTTACGTGCTGCCGCTTCAGGAGGCATCCCTGGTAGCGTACAAGCGTTGCCTGTACGCGATGGTGTTGGTCAGTGCCTTGGGTCTGCATGGTCGACACGGGAGAGTCAGGCTCAACATGGAGGTGGGGAGGAGGAGGAAAAGGTGGGGGGGGGGGATAGGGATTGATAGAGGAGGGAGAAAGGGAGGATGGATATGAGGGAGAGGGGTTGGGGAAGGGGGGATACAGGGTGGGCGGGGGTCAGATAGGGAAGGGGGGGAAGAGGCAAAGAGAGGACGGGGCGATGACTAATTGCAGGACACCTCTGCAGATATCACTCTGCAGGCTCAGGCCCTGCGTCCGCTTGGCACCCTGGTCCCACCCGGACCTGCGAAGTCCTCTCCAAACTGGTCCTGGGTGGAGCGATAAGCCGCCAGCAGAGCCCACAAACACACCCTGAATCCACCAGGATCTGATCCATCATAATGAAGGGTTTCAAAGCAAACGGCCACAGCAGTAAACGCAGGACACCTAAACCAGTATGTAATGAACCAACCGGTAGAGTTTTTTCTTACAAAGCCGTCCTGCCTTTAGTCGGCGCTGGCGTAGGGGGGATGTACTCGATATTCACGCATGACCGTAGTCGTATGACCGTAGACCCTTGCATCGTTATAATGCCGGTACGGAGAACACCGGGTTTTCACAAACCAGGCAGGCAACAGAGGAGGGGGGGGGTACATGAGAGGTGAGGAGTAGGCGGAGGAGGGGGAGGGGGGAAGTTTACTCACATCGTGCATGTCCGTAGTACTGTCTATGCTAACTGTGCCTCCCGCCCCCCGTCGCTAACCTGGTTCCGCTCGTCTTTTGGCCATTCCCGTGACGCTTCGGTACTTGCCTGTTCCCCCGCATGTAACGGCTTTTTTCGCGAAACAAACCTATTTTGGATAGTACGCGGCGGCAGTGTCCACGGACCCTTCCTGCCAGACGATCATGACGGCGCTGCTCTTCATCGCCAACAGGCCGTACCTCGTCGGCATTGTCCCGGTGAGAGAGTAGAACTGAAATTTTGCGAGGACGAGCCCTGCTCCTCTTACGAAACATGAGCTCGACCAAAAAATGCGCGCTTTTTCGGCCTTTTCCAACTTGAAAAAAAAGGACTGATTTCATTATTTTCGTGGCTATACTGGGGGTCCCGAAGCGGTTCACACTTTTTTTGGGAACTTCCCGCACGTTTTAGAGACAATCGACTTAAAATTGACGTTGGTATGTATCATAGTGTTCTTAATATTAAATCACAGTTTTTTGTTTCGTAGGAGAGAAGGGCAAGATAGAAATTGGGATGTTTTCGAGACGGATCCCATTTCCGGTAGGGGCTGCACCACCCCCCCCCCTACCCCTGCCAACCCCCCGCCCCCCCCGCCCATTTCCACTAATTCCCATTTCGACTTGTGCCCATCGCTCCATGTTGGCTTCCTTGACTTGGCAGATGGTCCTGCTCGAATTGACGGATTTCTTGTGGTTCCTGAGCGGGCTGCTGCAGATGTCTCCCGGTATTTTCTTCGAGAAATTGGACAGGGGCATCGATAAGTTCGGGGGAGCGGTGTTTGGCATCCCTAACTGGAGCTCAAGGAGGTGGGAGCTATAAAGAGCTGCGTTTTTGCTTTTGTTGGGGACTATAAAGCATAAGCTATAAGAAATACTCTTTAGCTCTTGCTAGGAACTCGCACCTGGTGGACTTTATGTTTCTGTCGTCAACCCAGCCCCACCCCAACCCAACCCAACCCAACCCAACCCAACCCAACCCAACCCAACCCAACCCAACCCAACCCAACCCAACCGAAGTCGATTGCTGTGCTATCGTTGGGCGTTGGTGTGTGTACGTCTCTAAATGGTTGGAGCTCAAAATACTTTTTGGAAGTTCGAATTATTTTTCGGAGATTTCCTCTTGGAGATTCCGGTCGTTGGGTGGGACACGGGATATATACGGAAAATCGGGCTCGCGAGGTTGGAAACGGAGCCCCTATTTTTTTTCGGTTCCGTCGGAATTAGAAACTCTGTTTTTAGTCTTTTTTTATTTTGGAGAGCCGGAAGTTGGACGCCAGTATGAAATTCCGAACGGAAGCTCTCGGAAGGTGAGAACGGTGGAGACCCTATTTAAGTTTTTCGCTCTTGTTTTTGTGGGCTAAATAAAGTAAAAACAGGGTTTAGGCTTTTTTTCTTTGCGGTGTTGGAGATAAGGATTATATTTTTTTATATTGATCGACTCTCGACATTGAAAAATGCGTTCGTTTCGTGCCGTTGTGCATCACTCTCTCTTTTTCTCTGAACTCTCTTATTTCGCCTTCACTGTGGTTGTTGCTGCTGCTGCGGGTCGATTTGTTTTGGTTTGACTTTGTGTTGTGTTTTTTTTGTGCTACATGGCTTTTGTGTCGTTGGCTTTAGATTTGCTTCGTTTCGTTGTGTTTTCGTTTTGTCTGGTTTTGCTTCGTTTTATGTTGTTTTAGTTTGTTTTGTTATCTTTCTTATCTTGCGTTTCCTTTTTTTTTCCCCTTCCACGCCTTCCGTCCGCTGTTTGAACCCAGTGTGACCGACCGCTGGTCAGCTGCGAAGAGCAAAGCGAGCGAGTGGAGCGCATGGGTGGAGGTCATGTTCGGCATGATTCTCGTCGCGGAGCTGCTCCTGCCCCGCAGGTAACCAGTCCCTCTGTAGTGCCGGTATAGTCGTGCCGGTTGCCCGCTGCCTGTAAAATCGCTTGGCACAAATGGGACCAACGGGTAGTGTCAGTGTACGTAGTAGTGCCGGTATTTCCGACTGTTAATAGCACATACCGGTGTTATTAAAGGGGCCATTACTATCCCATTAATAGTGCTACTGTCTGCGACCAAGTTTGTCGTGTTCATTGCCGGCGAGTTGATGCGGGGGTAGCACCCCTGGGTAAAAGTCTCCGGCTGATCGCCACAGAGAGGCCTCGTCGATGTCAAACTACGGACGCCATTAAAGCGATTCCCGAAGAGTATCCTAATACGGGTGTCCGCTGCTTGTACATCTGTGTACGAATACTACTTCTGATGATCGTTGCGGTATGTCTATTGTACTTTGCGGTGTGCGTGCTGTGCATGCGTGTGTTGTAAACCAACGTCTACTATCTGTACACCTGCGGTACGTGTGTTGTACGTCTGCTGCACGTTGCGCGTTCATGTGCTGCATGTTGCAACGCATGTGTTGTAAAACTATTTTAAATACGTCAGCTGTGAGTTAAAGTTTGGGTCGCTCGCTACTCATCTTTTGCAAGCTGCGTGATACACCGGCCGCTCGTTTTTGCAGGTGTATTATTATTCGAGTATGGATACATTACAGCTTTTTTTACTCTTATCGAAAATTGAATCGAACATTTCGAAGTGCTGCCCTGCCCTACCCAAAGCATATGCCGGTACCCATGCAGAGCCTTTTTTAGGTTAATGACTCCTATGGATGTTGCCAGGGTTAGCATGACCAAAAAAATATTATCAATAATAATAGTACAATAGTAGTATGATAATTTAGTTTAGTTTAGTTTAACGTACTTCATCCTAAGGCAGTAAGGTGTTATGTTCGCCAAGCATGCTACGATGGAGGTGGCATTTTTCGCCTGAAATGGTTTCTGAAGGACGGGCCTCCTTAACCCAAAATCGTCCGAAATTGGCCTTTTTTTTTGCATGATGATTCTCGTTGTGTACCTAGGCCATGGGATTCTTCATCCGGTAGCAGTTTTTACTTTTCTCCAAATCAGTTTTTGGGTTGAGACAAGGTCTTGAGCCCCCAACATGAGGAACCTCAGAAAAAGAGCGGTGCACCTCTGTCGTAGCACGCGTCTAATACTGACGGCAGTGTTCATAGCAACGTACCTGGTATTGAATGCATCCAGCAGTAACTCATTATCAATACATATAATAGCAACAACGGTACCAACAACACTTTGTATACTACACAGTATGTGTACTGCAAGTTGCAATGCGTCTGCTACTGCTGTACGTCGCATGTATGGGTGCTAAACTCTACAGTAGGTTAGTCATAGTGTATTAATCGCTGCACGACGTCTGCAGTACGCTGCCGGTATCAGACGTGTGCTGGACGTTGCAATACATATACTGTCTTCGTAAAATACAGTTATCTCTACTTTTTCACCTTTTTTCTCACCCGCGTTTTTCTCTACGTTTATACCCACCTTGCCACCTCTCCCGTAATTTTCTGCCGCGCGTGTGCCGCATTCAATCCGTAAACCTCTCGTGATACCCTCTCTATCTTGCAGGAACTTTGTGATGCTGGCGCTGTACTGGCAAACCCTGCGCATGAAGTACATGCTAAACACGACGACGGGGAGGGGATACACCAAGGTACGTATGTAACGTGGTTGTTGTTCTTGCTTTGACCTGCACTCATCGCCGTAACGTTCACACATCGAAATTGTTTTTTCTTATTTATGCGTTACTGCTGTTGTTTGTTTCTCGTTTATTATTTCTTAGTTTATCTGTTATTCCATGTTTCTGTTTTGTTGGATTTTATTTCTTCTTTCTCATTTTCTTGTTTTCCTTTCCGTTCCATGCACGTTTCTTCACCCCCCCCCCCGTTTTCTGTGAGCTAGACTACCGGGGTACTTTTCTTTTTTTTTTCACGGTCACCAGGATGGTTATCGAGTAAGATCATATTGTGCGGGGTGGAACCCTAACACCGCACACGGGGAATGATCGCATCACGTTGTGTGAATATGGTAAGGCACCCACGAGGCAGTTACATAGTAATACCCATCACTGTATCTGAAATGGCCACACCAGAAAACAAAGTAATTAAGTGGCACTGTCATCCATAAGCAAGAAAGTAGGCACAAGGTACCGAATTCCGTCTTACGAGCGGTTCTTGGAAGGATGCAGTTCACCCTTCATGCGACTCGCCGAATACCTCACGGCGCTTCGCGCTTGGCGCAAGCAATGTCTGCCTGGTAGGTGAAAACCCGACGTGCTCCGTCCCGGCATAGCAGGGATGCGAGGATCTATGGTCATACGACTAAGGCCATGCACAAACTGAGTACACCCCCCCCCCCTCCCCGTCCCTTTTTCTTTTTCCCCGTACCCGTCCTTTTTGTAATAGGCGGCATTCCGCACTCTGGATGCGCGCATTAAGGTGGTGACCACGAAGCGCAGATGTCCGCCAATAGTGGGTGAGTCGGGGACACTTCCATTTCCCACTAGCGCTTGAACTATCGCAATGTTGTTTTTTTATGTTCCACTACTCCTGTGTTTAAATGCCTGCTGTAACTACAGTGTATCTTTGCGGCAATGCTCAAGACCCCCGCCCCCCCCCGCCCCCCCCGACGATTCAGAAAGGCGATAGTGTGATAATGTAAGCAAACATAAATTTTGGAATAATGCACGCCTAGTTTTTGGAGGTGTTTTCTAGCAGGAGTAGGAAGGGTGCTCCATCTTGAAAGGGATGCGTGGTCGGTGGTCAAACGACCAAGGCGAGCGAAAAAACATTAATACCCTGTCTATGGCCGCCCGGACTACGGCCATGCACGATACGATCATCACGATGAGTACACCAGCCCATCCCCCCCCGATGCGCCGGCGTTCCTCTTTTGCGCATGAAACCCCTCCCACCCTCCACTTGCGCCCCCCCCTCTATATATCATATTAATATTAATAGTTGGCCTCGGTTGGCGCCGATGCTGTAAAACATTATATGTATATTGGGGTTGGCGTTGGTTGGCAACGACGCTGTAAAACATGCCAATCACTGCGTGAGATAGACAACCAGCGTGCCGTTTTTTTTGTTGTTTTTGCTTTTGTTTTTGGCGGTCACCTTGATGGTTATCGAGTAGATCATATTGTGCGGGGTGGAGAACCCTAACACCGCACAAGGGGAATGATTGCATCGCGTAGTGTGAAAATGGTAATGCACCCAGGAGGCAATTACATAGCAATGTCCATTGCTGTCTCTGGAGTGGCCACACCAGAAAACAAAGTAACTCATTGGCGCTGTCATCCATAGGCAAGAAACTAGGCACAAGATGCCAAAGTCCGTCTTACGAGCGGTTCTTGGAAGGATGCAGTTCACCCTTCACGCGACTCGCCGAATACCTCACGGCGCGTCGCGCTTGGTGCAAGCAATTTCTGCCTGGTTGGTGAAAACCCGACATGCTCCGTCCCGACATAGAAGAGATGCGAGGGCCTATGGTCATACGACGGCCATGCACAAACTGAGTGCACCCCCCCCCTCTCCACATGCGCCGGCGTTCCTGCTGTTGCGCCCAAAACTTGTTTGACTGCGAACGACGATCGGCAGGGACGTTGTATGCAAAGCTCAAGACTTTCCTGGCCACGCTGGTGATGCCCCCACCTCATCCATCCGCTGCGGGGGCGGCGCCTGGCAGGCCAAGCTGCTCGGTCATGTAACGCAAGCGGGGCAACACACAACACGATCACGCTAAACGTCCATGCGCACTCATACGCTCGCACACACACTCCCATACCCGCAAACGCTTGCGCACACGCACGTGCTCAAGCACTCGCGCACGGAATAGCAGCGTACGCGATAACAGCGTGCGCTCGTTCGTGTCCTAGGCGGAGCGGCTGGACGGGGAGGGGGGGGGCGAGGGGTGTGAGGGGGGCGCTGGCTTGTTGCTTGCTTTAGTAATTTGACCATCACCATGCATCGATTTTGAGACGGAGCGGTGGGGGGTGGGGGGGTGAGTTCAGGGGGCGGCAAACAGTTTTTGTTTTTGTGATGGAGGTAAAACGGCGGTACGTATATCGATGGGCAAAGGGTCCGCTGGGGGTGGGATGATGGGGGTAGTTGGTGTTGGCGTAAAAGTTTTTTATCGCTAGGCCAGGCAAGGGGCTCGCTGGGGGTATGTACGGGGGTGTGGTCGGGATTGGCGTAAAACGTTTTTATCGCTAGGCTAAGCAAAGGACCTACTGGGCGGGAGGGGGTAATCAAGTTTTTATCACCGGCGAAGCGAAAGCGCTTTCTTGCTCGTATTTTTATGTTGTGGTTGATGATGTTGAGGATGTTGGATTATTGTTGTTTTAGTTTCCCAGCAGGCGCCAGTTGCGTGCTGATTGTGTTGATCTTTCGTTGCCTCATTGCCCTGATCTAGCCCGCGATCATGAAAAGGCCGAGCAGTTAGTCTACACCGGGTTTCTCTTGAGAATGACAGCGTATTGTCGCTTGTCTCTAGTCTCGCGGGCACTTCAATGCATCGGCGGTACGATCTGTGCCCTCGAATTGGCTTGGTGACGAGGTGTGGTGGTGGAGGTGGAAGTGCATTTGGAGGTGGTTTATGGCGAGGGTTTTTGGCCGCCCCGTCGTTGGGACTTTGGTTGACTCCGGATGTGACCCGACTGATGGATGATTGATTTGATATTATTGCCCTTCCATGGCGCCCAGAAAGAAGCCTATTGCCTCAATGTGAACGAAGCTATTCCTAAAAACCCGCTGGGACGGGGGTCGATGACTAAAATAGAGCGGCACGTCAACATATGTGGCTGTGATCGTTGGGGTTTGGTGGAACAACAGTTGCCGGCACAGTAAAGGTGTGGTTTCGGATATAAAGACAGATATTTTTTCGGATACAGCTGGGCAATGAGTTGAAAACAAAAAAATGCCGCCACGGGAGAAGTCAAGTTCAACTTGTGTTACTACTGCACGGGTGAACGGGACCCGCTCGTTTCTTCGACATAGTACTTGAGAGGTGTGGGCAAACGGCCGATCTTTTGAGCACTTTTTGGAATTTCAACTACGATAACGAAAAAAACGTGCGGATTTCGCACACGTTCTGTGAGCTTGGTGTAATTTTTGCGCTGTTTGAAACGGTGCCTCCAGAGGCTTCCGTTTGGAGCCGACGGTCTGTGGATTTCGCGTTTTAGCTGACGTTCCCAAAGGTTCTCAGAAAGTCTGTCTTGAGTCGCCACGATCCATCTGCTATTATTAATATGTCCACGAAACGGAGGGGTCCCGTCCACCTCTGTAGAAAGCAAACCGTTTGGAGACGGAGGCGGGTTGTACGCATCAATAGGCAGCATCCGAGTGCCTTTCGAGGACGGAGGCGAGGCCAAGGGAGCAGGCGGAGGTGGGAGCAGGTTTCAAAGCTGCAGATATCTCTACTTAGTCAGGGTGGTTTTATCCTTGAAATGCATGCCGAGACGGCTTGTTTGTAACGTGTCTATCCACACCACTTTTTTTTTCCTCGTGGTAAAGCGTTTGCCACGGGCTGCTGCTGCTGCTGTGCCACACCAGGTAACGTCAGCATTCGGTTAGTACCTGGTGTGACATGATAGACACATGACACGGCCTCTGCTGAAGCAGTCCGGCGTCAATCCATTGCGGTAGCACACCCATGGGCCTAGTTTTAATCATATACACCGATTTCAATCTGTTATCGCGAAGTCCCTCGTAGTCCAATGGTTAGGATATATGACTCTCACTCATGAGACCCGGGTTCAATTCCCGGCGAGGGAGGACGATGTTTTTTTTCCATTTTTTTTTTTGCCCAGATGAAGATAGCGTTCTACTATATAGTACTGGTAGTAGTAATGCATTTCCTTCCACAGCTGTCAGATTTTGTCCCCCTCAAAAACGGGTTTTATAGTTTCCGCGCACAGACTGCCTAACATCACCCTGTTGACCCTGATAGCTACACTGTAGTTGCAAGGGGAGTCACCGACCTATATCCTTAATGTGGACACAACCCGTAAAACGCGCGATTGGAGTATCACACACAGCTTGCAAAGATGAGTTTCGACAAAATCTTCGATCTCACAGCTAAGCTGGAGTGTATTTTAGTTTTTATAGTATTAATAATAATAGTAGTACATAGAGTATACGAATCGAACGCGAACTTGACTTACTTGCACTTGCATATGGAACGAATACCTCATATACGACAACAGGGCCGTGGGGGCGCTGGATGTCAACGGGTAGCACCTGAAAGTAAGTGTGAAAAGACAGCAAACAAACGGACAGAGAAGACAGACAGTACTACTGTATGTAGTATATGAATGGCATGTGCCTGATATTTTGCGAGTATGTTGTATAATTTGCTTTTTTTTCCAGCTCGAAAACCAAAAAAAGTCCAAATACCTGGTGCCAGAGGTAGCAACTACATAGCATTACAATTGTAGAAGCAGCAATTAGTTCTGGACTACTACTTGAACTATGAAAACGCTGTTGTTGTTGTTCTTTTAAATATATACGAATATATATTCGTTGCCTGTCCGTGTTGCACGGAGACAGTAGTAGTAGTCTGCTTGTCCGTGTTGCACGGAGACAGTCAAATACTAATAATACAACGATCCGATAACAAGAACGGCCGCTAGATAGACCGCTTTTAGCAGCGAAATAGCTACCGATGAACGCATACTCTCCTTGTTGGACCATCATACTTGGAAAAAAGGTGAAACAAACATGAAACATACTTTATCGTACTTGTACACTATGATCGATCTTGGAGGGTATAGTTTTTACGCGCTCTCATGGGCCGATGGCTATGTGGTGGTCCGCAGATCGGAATAATAAATAAATTTCCAAAGGCGGCGCAGCCGCGTTGCTCGCCCATTTCTGGCCCGTTTTTGGTCCAGGGCTAGGATTAGGGTTAGGGTTAAGGTTAGGGCTTGGATTAGGGGCTGGGTTGGGTCTGCGCTCTTACCTCTATCCGACCAGGAAGTGTTTTCTGCTCGCAAACGCGAACAGCCCACCGCCCCAAAGATCCGGGCGGCCAACCTGTGAGGTGAGCTCCCATGATCATCATCATCAGCTAGCTGCTGTAGTATGTGCGAGATCGAAAAAAAATGATCGAAACTCATCTTTGCAAGCTGCGTGTGTGTCATATTTCGGTCGTTCGTGTTACAGAGCGTGTGCACCCTGTTGAAGGATACAGCAGACAGACAATCAGTAACTCCTATGCCACTACTAGGGTCAACAGGACTATCAGATACCTGGTACGTAATATGATGTTCAGCCTAGAATAATCGTCTTGCGCACGGACACTATTATTACAACATCCATTACAGCAGCAGCAGTAGTATGTTGTATCACAGGAATGGTCGATATCGATGTGCCTTCATCAACGCCTCGGTTATTAGAAGGACTTTGAATTTCCCCCATCTCATCGCTCTTCCCTCGTAGTCCAACGGTTAGGATATATGACTTTCACTCATGAGACCCGGGTTCGATTCCCGGCGAGGGAGTACGCCGACAATTTGTTTTTTAAACTGCTGTCATGTTGGCAGGTGAATTTCTATTTATTTCAAAATAAATGTACAGACTATACGTTGATGTTATTTAAACTGTTATGCAGCGCCAATTACAGTTATTATTGACTTTTTTTTCTTCTTTTTTTATCCTCCGGTGGATGGGGAAAAATAAAGCTTTACGTAGCTCACCACACTTCCACGTATTTTCATACGCGTCGTGTGTCGATTTAACTCAGTTGCTTTCGCAGCCCAACGCTAACTGGCGCACCCTTCGGGTCCCATTGTAGGTATAGCGTAAGCTGTCCCTATCAGTGGTCTTCGTTACAACCCCGTCAGCGCAAGCTACAGTTAGTTATTGACGTACTGCTGTTGTTCTCTGTTTTATCCTTGGCATGATCCCAGAGTTATATTTCATGGAAAATTGAAAAACGTCAGTCAGCTGTGAGTACAGCCGATTGAATGGTTGAAACTCAACACGTTGCAATCTGCGTGATACTTCAGATCTGTGTTTCATTTATCGTATTTATGATATATACAAGTATACCATCTTGTATATCTGGCACCTTACTTTTCTCCGTTTCTCTGTATGACCCGCCGCGTCCTCAGTCAAATATGCCAACGTAATTGTGCTGCCTGTTTTCGTCTCATTTTTAGTTTTCCGGTCATCTCGCAAGATGACTCTGTCAGCACAGTTTTATGCTCAGCGACCTGCTGGACAAGCATGCTACCTGGTACACTACTACTGCAACAATGCCTCCGCAACGATAACTGCATACCTGGTATAATATCACAACCTATATCCTTCATGAGGACACACAACCCGTAATACGCGCGATCGGAGTATCACACACAGCTTGCAAAGATGAGTTTCGACAAAATCCTCGATCTCACAGCTGGAGTGTATTTTCATTTTTATATTTTATCACAAGTTTTTTTTTTCGGAGTTGTCATATTGAGGATGAAGCAAGCTTTAGTAATGTGGCGTGCAACTGCTGCAATCAGTACCGCAGCAGCAGCGGAGCAGCAACATACAGTAGTATTTCGAAGCATCAGCAGCAATATCAATTGACAGCAGCAACTATATGCCCACCCTTAAAGAGAAGGAGGAGAGCGTACGGAGAAAAGCCTTTTTTTACACGAAGAGACCTACAGTAAAATAACCTTGTACTTTTCCTTTCTTTCCACCGACGCGCCATACGATTTTGACCGCCTTACATCGGGATACCGCCTTCCTCAGACCGCCTTATTGGGGGACCTCTACTGAAAATCAAGGTTCCCCTTCGTGATGCGGTTGGCTTGAAACTCCGGGGGTGCCGCAAGTGAAAAGGAGGAACACAGGCATTCTTAGAATCACCAGGAACGGTAACATCAAAAGCTCTTGGAAAACACAGAAAAAATAAGTAGCCACCAAATGAAGTAACTGGGCACGTACCACCGACCACCCGTAATAACTTTATAGGTTTAGGTTGCTTCGTAAAATACATTAATCCGCCGGCAAAATGAACCAACTCGATATCAAATGTATTCACGATGATACTAAGAATACGGTGTTTGTCATCGTCTGTGTATCTCCCAGGTACACGTAAGACAGAAGGCAACGAATATACATATTGATAGTGCAAATCCAAACAACGCGAATATCGCATGACGCCCGTAATCTAACATCCTCCCCAACGCTTCCAACACACTGACCGAACGCAGATTGACCATAAGCCTGATGCACGTTAGTTAGCTGATTCTGTTGAGAAATTGCGAATAAGACATGCCCG
This sequence comes from Undaria pinnatifida, assembly GCA_012845835.1. Classification (NCBI taxonomy): domain Eukaryota; class Phaeophyceae; order Laminariales; family Alariaceae; genus Undaria; species Undaria pinnatifida. The sequence goes on along the minus strand of JABAKD010000025.1, from coordinate 18,952,706 downwards.
TAATACTCCAGCCAAGGTCGTCCCGGTGACCGTTACACCAACCCCCTTCCTTTCAAGGACTTACTTGCTTCAGTGACTATATACTATCTATCTGCACTGCTGCTAATGTCGCTACTGCTCGCTGCCGTGCTTGTTGCTGTGCATGTCGATGTGCGACCAAACAAAAGCAACAACTCGTACAAGCACTTACTACTGTTGTTGAAACATTTCGAGCGCAAATTGGACACCCTGTGGCGCTCCAAAAAAAAAAAGAAAAAATTACGTCTTCCGAGGACAAACACAAAAAACCGTGCACAAACACTATTGCTCACTGCGAAACGGTATCCTGCGCTCCACTCCCCGAAAAACATCGCATCTGTATTAGTACGTACAAAAAGGCATTATATACCTGGTACATATACATGTCCTGTCTGCTGTACGGCGGCACCACTACTGGTGTAGGTTTGGTACTTGAACAATACACCAGCATTGGCTTGAGATCTAGCTCCTCCTGCGCAATTGCAGCAGACTAAAAAGCGCACCACAGGCAGACAGGGCAATTAAAACATCTATAAATCGTCGGTAATATACCACACCGCCGCCACCGCTACCGCCTCGACCACCCCCGTCGCCGCCGCCACCCCCACCCCCACCGCCTACCAGCTTCCGTCCCGTATGTGCTATACGAGCGCCGTGACCTAACATCAACAAGTATACGCTACGTTACGTTACGTTACGTTACGTTACGTTACGTTACACTACGTTACGTTACGTCAGGTTACGTTACGTTGCGCTACGTTACGTTGCGCTACGTTACGATGCGCTGCGTTCGGCAACGCTACGCTACGTTACGTTACGTTACGTTACGTTACGTTACGTTACGTTACGTTACGTTACGTTACGTTACGTTACGTTACGTTACGTTATGAGGCGTCACGTTGCGTCACGTTACGTCACGTCCCGTGCCGTCCCGTGCCGTCCCGTCCCGTTCCGTCCCGGTCCGGTCCGCCACGGTCCGTTCCGTTTCGACCCAGCACGTTTCGTCCCGTTCAATTCCGTTCCGGTACGGTACGTACCGCTACTCTACGTCATACCATACCATACCACTCTTTCCGTAAGTGTAAGGGCCATCTGGTATGCACACTAGTACCCAAACGGTCTTTACATTTGCATTCAGAGTGGTACTAAATGATAAAGGGGATGATGATGACGATGGTCTAATATTAGATAATTTCCCTGAAACCTAGCCCGTGCGCACAAACAAAACTAACAATAGCTCATTCCCCAGAAATCTAGTCCGTAGTCACAAAAAGCTAAGAACGCATCCCGACGGAAGATAAAACTTAGGGTACAAGTACTAAAATAATTTAGGAGATCACAGCGCGTCTGAGGTGCCAGGCGCCGCCACCGGAGCGAGCCCAAGGGCGGTCGCCGTGTCGACACCATGGGCTCCGTGAGAAGCTTCTGCGGAAATTTCTTCGAGGGTCCTGTCCATCGTCTCAGGCACCTTCATCTGTGAGTCATCATCATTGCCGTTATCGGCATCGTCACCATCATTGTCATCATTAGCATCGTCATCATCACCATCATCATCGTCATTTATCGTAGTCGCCGTCATGGAGGATCCAAGTAGGGGGGAGGGGTGTGGCGAAGAGGGCGGGGAGGGGCGGGGCGGGGGGGGCAGCGGGGCGATGAAGGGAAGACAAGAGGGGCACGAGACACTCGTACTATGGTTAAAACTATTACGCATTTACAGTACTAATATTGTACTGTTACCAATAAAACTACGCTGTTACTGCATTAGTACCACTATAAATATTGATACTACAACTTACTACTACTACTGTGCCGGGGAATGGGTTGCACTCCGCCGCAAAGCAAATATGTGTAGTCACGTGTAATGTTGCGAGCTTTTGTTTCACTGGTCGTCGGGAGACTCGTGGTACCATAAAGGTATGATGGAACTTTTTCGCTAGCTTTTTTTTCTGAACGACGTTGCTCCTTAACCCCAAACCGTCTGAACTTGATTATTTTATGCATTTTTGTTTTTTATACCTATTACAAGGTGGGATTGTCCATTGGGTCGCACTTTTCGTTTTTCTCAAAATCATTTCTTGGTGGGGAATATAGCTCCCGAAATCAGGGGCCCCAGAAAAAAATGGATGCAACTCTACCGAAGCATGAGTCGGGAGCCGGCGCTGATGCCGAAACGGCAATGGCTTCCATTCCGATTCCGCGGCACGGCAGGGTCTTAATTGCTCGTCGAGGGGAGAAACTCCACTGACACGTGTGCCGACTCCCCCCCGACCCAACCCCCCTCCAATAGCAGTAAGAATGGCGCTCTGCCTCGAAAAGGATGCGTGGTCAATGGCCACATGAATTAAGCCTCTCGGTACTTCACATGTCTGATCAAATTGACGACAGTGGAATTGATGATAACCGCATCCATCACATATATACATATAAAAAAAAAACTGGGCTGCTGTGTAGGGGGTTACTTCCAGGGCTTTTCACGGGTCATGACCCGACCCGCGGGTCGGGTCAAGGGGGTTTCAAAATCCCGCGGGTCGGGTCGGGTCGGGTCATTACGTTTTAAAATCTCACGGGTCGGGTCGGGTCGGGTCAAGATGTTTTCAAAATCTCGCGGGTCGGGTCGGGTCGGGTCAAAAGGCTTCAAAATCTCGCGGGTCGGGTCGGGTCGGGTCAAGAGGTTTTCAAAATCTCGCGGTTCGGGTCGGGTCATGACCCGCGAGATACGGGTCACTTCGCGGGTCAAGCCATAATGACCCGTGGGTTGTTTTAGGCTGACCCGCGGGTCAAACCCGCGGATCTAGCCGGCGGATCCGCCTTTTTCAAACTTAGAGCTGAGAGCCACGTTGATGCTGTGCAGGCGCCCCGCGGGTCGGGCCCGCGGGTCCGCCAATAAAATACAAACATTTCGGCTTCCTGCCTCCCTCGTGCCGATGCTCCGATCATATGTCATCACAGCGTGCAGAACAATCACCAGGCAGTACCCCTAGCTACTCGTACCAAGGCATACCGCAGTGTGACGCGAATCCCGTACCTACTGAAGCCGTAACAACATGTTACAGCAGTAATATTACGGTCATACCAGTACGAAATGTGACCAAACGTAAAAAGGCAAGGAAGGGCAGTCGTCGTCGAAGCAGCAGCTGTTCGTTAGCTCCAATAGCAGCAGCAGCAGCACTGGCAGCAGCAAGCACCAGCAGCAGACCCCGGATTCTCGCGAATCGCAGCCCCTGCTGACAGACCCACCGCCCCAGTTGTGGGCTTGCTGCCGGAGGCGGCTCAGCTGGGCTGCTTGCCGGGGCTGGAGACTGCACAGATAGAAGATAGATACAGCAGTAGTAGTAGTAGTAGTAGTAGTAGCTAGCTCGAGAATTATCATACCAGTTCGTACGAAATGTGACCAAACGTAAACAAGCAAGAAGAGCAGCCGTTGTTGAAGCAGCAGCAGCAGCAGCAGCAGCACCCTGGCAGCAGCAAGCACCAGCAGCAGACAACGCATCCTCGCGGATCGCAGCCCCTGCTGACAGATCCACCGCCCCAGTTGTGGGCTTGCTGTCGAAGGCGGCTCAGTTAGGCTGCTTGCCGGGGCCGGAGATTGCACTTGTAACTTATAACTAGCTCGCTCGTCGGGTCGCTCGTCGGGTCGACCCGGTGGTCTAACGGTACGGGCATGTCCATGCACGTGGGTTGCGGTTTCTTTCCTATTTCTCGCGACATAATCATCAGCTGCAAACAATGCCGGTAAAAAACGCAGAGAACACGACATACTGGGAAAAGTACGAGGGACCAAGGACCAACCAACCGACCGAGGTATACACGCTTTGACCCGTGACTTTTTGACTCTGACCCGTGAGAAATGTCACGGGTCGAGTTAACGTGACCCGCCAGACGACCCGAATCTCGCGGGTCACCCGGATTGTCGCGGGTCGGGTCGGGTCGGGTCAGAACGATTTCAAAATCTCGCGGGTCGGGTCGGGTCGGGTCAAGACGTCTCGAAAATCTCGCGGGTCGGGTCGGGTCGGGTCAAGAGGTTTTCAAAATCTCGCGGGTCGGGTCGGGTCGGGTCAAGACGTCTCGAAAATCTCGCGGGTCGGGTCGGGTCAGCTGACCCGACCCGACCCGACCCGACCCGCGAGATTTGACCCGACCCGTGAAAAGCCCTGGTTACTTCGCGTTAATAAGTACAATCCAAGGAGTTGCACAGCACGGCACGCGCGCACATGATACTATTCACATTATAGTGTTAACATGTTACTGCTGCGCGCTCGCGTTGGTACCGCTGACAAGACCGTACATCTGTGGATTGTTTGGGTTACCATTTTTCGGTCCCATTTGGGTTATACAAGGCAAGCTACAAACAAGCACACACCTCCCCCCCCCCGCCGCCGCGAGCGCCAAATCGATCGGCATGTCACCCCTACATGGCGATCGGCATGTGACCTCCATCGACCCGCCCTACCGTAGAGGTCGCACTTGTGATACTTGTGACTGATTCTACGATAGCTCCCCCCCAAAACCAGCAGTTTTCTTCGACGAACATCTCGTGGCTGCTTGCTCAACACAAGGAAGGATTCTATGGGGAAAAAACAAAACTTCGTACATTTTGTTTGCAAAGGACTATTGAATGATGACCTCGGGGTGGCAAAGGGCATCGTATTTCAGGAAATACGGCCGGGAGCTGGTTTCAAAACCGGCGATTGTGTTGAAAAAAAGAGTTTTGGGGGGCTACCGTAGAACGACTCTTGTGGGCCAACTTATTTTCTGAAAGGCCGGCTCCTCTGAGAAACTTAGTGAGATACCACGGTATTTCTTTATGACCGTTTACGATTCATGTAATCTGTTAGTCGTACACCTAGCTAATGGGATTGCTCATCGTGCGGAGGGCACACGTTAAAAAAAAAAAACGATTTCGTGCGAGGTATGCAACTCCATAAAAGTGAGGAAGGAGGCTCAGAAGCAAAGAAGTGGGCCTATATCATACATAGCCTTGGTCTTCTCACACCAGGTGCATCCCTCACCTGATAAAACCAGACGGTGCACAGAGAAAAAATCGTGAAAAGGAAGAACGTGCCGCCGGCCGTGAAGCCGTCCTCCAGCAGGGGAAACGCTAGTGCCACCAGCCCACTCGTGAGGCGGTTCACGCACACCGCCAGGCTGACGCCTCTGCCGCGGTACCTCAAGGGGAAGATCTGCAAACAAGAACAGAAAAAAGGACGTCATTTTTTCGGGGACGGTTTTGTCGGGCTACTACTGTTACTATGATATTGCTACCACTGCTGCTAATGCCACCGCTTCGTGCTATTGCTACTATGCTAACTGCTATTGCTTCCGCTATTACTAGGTTTATACACTTCAGCTGTGAGATTGACTAACAATGATTTTTGATCAAAACTCAGCTTTGCAAGCTGTGTGATACTTCGATCGCGCGTGTTACGGGGTGTGTATACTACCAGCGATACGCTCTGATGACGTTGGAAAGAAATAGCCCCTATACCGCTACTGCTGTTATTTAATAAATACTGTTACTGCCATTGCTACTGCTACTATAGCTACTGCTATAGGCAATGCCGTTGCGATTGCGATTGTTACTTACTACAGCTATTCCTAACGCTGTTGCTATTCCTATTGCTACTGCTACAGAGGGTGCCCCGGTTTTAGAGCACGCTGTGTCACAAGCGTATACAAGCGTCCTTAACTACACATCGCTCTTATCAGTAGTGGGAAATACATACTGTAGATGTTAGCATAGACGGGACTTGCCGATTGGACCGCTATTACGTCCGAATGTTCTCATCGCGGACGCTCTTCTATCGGGGTACCCGCTGTACTTTCGTAAGGATGCGATTGAGTCATCGCACAGGGGTGCGGCCTTTTTTCAATCGCTGCGTTGTTGTCTGTTTTTAGGCACTACTTTGTGATAATTCCGAGACGTGCGATAACTCCGACGTATGTGCGGCGATCGAATTAAATAGTTTCGTTCTTGCTATGTTTCCGCACCCCTGTGCGATATGTACGATATGTTCGATGGCTCGCATCATTACGGTATTACAGTACCTCAGCGGCGACGAGGAAGGTGAGGGCGCCCATGCCAAGCGAAAAGCACCACATGTACATGCACAGCCCGCTAAGGGTCACCCACGACGGTGCATCGGAGGAGAACGAGAACGCTGCAATAGCGGTACCAATAAAGAGAAAGGGCGAGAGATAACAAGAAATGAGAAAGGGTGGAGAGAAAGCGAGAGAGGGAGAGCGAGAGAGGGGCAGAGAGATAAACGAAACAGACGGATAAAGACAGGAAGAGGGGCAGCACGATGGACAGGTAAGTCGGACAGGCAGACAGACGGACGGACGGACGGACGGACGGACGGACGGGCCAACAGACAACCGGAGATTTGAAGTCAAACGTCCCGAGAATGTGTTCATATTCAAGAGGATGCACGTACGAGTGAACCAGCTACTACGCACTGTGTAACGTGTATGGACTTACCCAGCACCACGAGGAAAACGGTCTAACTACTTTATCCCGGAAACATTGCTAGTGAGGAGGCAGTTGTGCACAAGCGATACTAGTTACTACTGCTGTCTCTAACCTGCATAAATAAACCTGTGAAGTTACCGAGCATTAACATAACCGCAAAAAGTACCGCTCCTACGTATTATACTCAACTTCAAATTTCAAGTACTTGTAGTGTATCCCGAAAATGAATTCAGAGTAAAGAAGCAGTATGCACGAGGGAAAAGGGCACTGTACTGTATGAAGCGCGTATGACTTGTATGAACTTAAGGAGCACAACGAGGAAGAGAGTCGAGTACTTTCTCCCGGGAGTGTATTCATGCATTCATACTATGCATGTTAATAGGGAGGGAAGCAGTGGTAAAAGTGGAATGGTATATAACTTGTGTTTGCGTTACAAGTGGAATAGTTACTATTGTGTAACCCGCATAAACCATTAAGAAACTGAACAGAGCAAAGAATACTGTATGAACTGCACTATTTGCATGAAGTGCATGAACTTACCGAGCATCTACGTACGTAACCGCAAAATCCTTCTCCTACGTATCATACTCTAATTTTAAGCATCGTATCCCGAACATGAATTCAGCGTAAAGAGGCGGCATACACGAGAGAAACGGATGCTGTATGAAGTATACATGGCAGGACACCCGATAAGAAACAGGATATACAGAAAAACAGGCTGACATTTACACGAAGATAAGAAGTTCGCCTTAATGCTGAGTTTAGGGTAGAATGCACCCTTACTCCAACAAGAAATCCCATGAGTAAGCATTCCTGTTTCTTCTTAGGTGTCCTGTACTCTATATTGTGTAAGTGTGTGAACTGTATGGGTGGTAAAAATTGTACGAACTGTGTGAATTGCACACCTCGGAAATACGTATCACTCGGATAACACTTATCTACGTTATCTAAGTTATGGGGCCTAACGTAGGCGCTTGGCCACGTCGTAACATGGTGTTAGCACGGCAGGAGCAAGCACGGTAACGCGGTAACATAGTGTTAACTAGAAACCCACGAACGTGCACACGCCTTACGTTATGTTAGGGTTAGATCCCGTCCAGCTCTGGTGTTGCTACGCGGTGCTCCGTCCTTGTACTAACAGGGTAACATAATGTTAGTCGTTTACCATAGACGTAAGTAAGTTACCACTCTAACATGCCCAGATCGATATCCACAGAATTTGCTAACGTGATAACATTATGTTACTGTCTACGCAGCGTTAAACGTAACACCCTAACATTGTGTTACCCCCAATGGAGTGTTAGACATAACGCCCTAACATAACGTTAATATGCTGGCCAGCACCACTAATACCCAACATTGTGTTACATATAACACGCTAACATACCATTGACATAGTGACCCGCACTACTAACATTTACGTTATTCGGACCCCCCGTCTATTGCCTTAGGGTCGGACAACGTGACACTTATCGCACGTTAGCAACGTTACAGTCTTAACCGGCCGGTACGTAACATAATGTTAGGATGTTGGTCTAAACGCCGATGTCCCTCTAACACTATGTTATGGTGTTACTGTCATTAAATGTTTGATTTTAACATGTTGTTACTGTTACCATAGCAATCAATCCCGCTCTAACATTAGACTATGTCACTGCGTTACCGTTGGGGCCGAGGTTGTTCTAACATTATGTTGTAACGTTACCCTTTCGGTCTTCCCGGGATCTAACATGTGTTACCTGTGTGAGCGGTAAAGCGGCCATGCGGAGTAACATCATGTAGCCGTGTTAATACTTGATACATTTAACTAAGATTTCGGTACGCGGAGTAACATAATTTAGCCGTGTTATGGTATTTCGCCGAGATCATGATGGCTTTGTGCCGAAAATAGCAGTAGTAGTGCTGTGTAACAGCAGCACACATGTGCCGAAAAAAACAGTAGTGCTGTATAGTACCAGCGCATGTGCGCCGAAAACAGCACTATTACGGAGACCCATTGTTAACAGGGGTAAAATGCCTATGGGGTCATAACTCTGTCAATGCTTCGTCGATAACGGTAAACGATAGCTTGGATTGTTTGCATAGGCCTTACGGTCACGGCGCGAAAATAAAAAATAAAAAATATGACGTTCTGATCGAGATATTGCGAAAATTGTGAGAAATTTCCGGTGAATTTGTTGCAACATGATAAGGCATAAACCCCTGTTAACAATGGATCTCCGTAATAGTACTGTGTAGTACCAGCACTTATGTGCCGAAAACAGCAGTAGTACTACTGTAGTAGTAGAAGACGCAAGACACGCATCAGGTACATCAGTCTGCTGAGCAAGCAATACGTACCACAGGCGTACTCGTGGTGCTGCTACTGTGTCCAGCTGTCCACTGGCACACACCTCGGGCCTCACCACGAACCGATGAGATCGATGGTCATGACTACGAGAGCCCTGCCACTCTCCTCGCAGTCGCGATTGCGCACTCACCAAACAAAAGAGACACACTACTCGTGCTTGTCGAGGGCGAGGACAGCCGCCGTCTGCGACATGTCGTTGTTGATGCTCGAGATCGACTTGAGCGAGGGGGAAGACAACCCTCCTTGCTTGAAGCGCACACGGCGTGGTTTCCCTCACCCCAGCTACAAAGCCTCATCTGTGTGTGCGCTGAGATGCTCTGGTGCAGCGAACTCGTGCGTGTATGTACGTAGTCAAGCGATCGCCGTTGTTGCTTATTTTTCGCGAGAACTTATTGAAAAAACATTCTGTATAATGTTCGGGTTTCACTATAAGCGTTGTCCATCCAATTGTACCCGTTTAATTCTGCGACCCGAAAATCTATCTCGTTTTTCGGAAGGTCTTCTGTTCGGTACCCTACTGTAAGAGATGGTCCTATAAACGTGTGTATTTCAACTACGTTCGGGCAGGAGCTAACACGGTGACAATGAAAAAATGTTAGCTTTTAGTTGCTTATGTACGTTATGCGTTTAACGTGTGTTATGGTTCCAAGACTTACGCCAATCCCCTAACATAACGTCACTCGATACGAATTTATTTGCTGCTGATACAGTAACATAATGGTAACGTTTTATTGCCCCTGTACGTTATGCCTCTAACGTGTGTAAGGATAATCACAAGGAATTCGTTTCACACACTACCAAGGTGTTATGTAAGCGTTTAGTTCGGCATGTACATTATCCGGCAAAAACGTGCTATGGTAGGAGGCAAGAATTGTGCTGGCGTCGTAACATAACGTTACTCGATACGGACTGCTGTCGCTAACACGCTAATATCATGTTGTTTAATGGACTGCTGTCGCTAACATGGTAATATAAAGTTAACGTTTAATTGACCATGTACGTTGTCACTTCAACGCGTGTTACGATAGCCACTAGGACTTCCGCTAACACACTAACGGCAGTGTTTATGAGGGCGTTTATTTAAATTGGCAAATACGTTATCCGTCCAAATTGTGTTACGGTAGCAAAAAAGAACTCCGCTGACACCCTAACGTAACGTTACTCAATACAGACTGCTGTCGCTAACACGCTAACATAATGTTGACGTTTAATCGACTGCTGTAGCTAACACGGTGACACAATGTTAACGTTTAATTGACCATATACGTTATCCCTTCAACCCGTGTTACGATAGCCACTAGGAGTTCCGCTAACACACTAACATAGTGTTAATCCTCATGGGCTGCCTGCCCTAACACCGTAACACATATACTGCGGTTAATGCGGGATCAAGGTAACACTCCAACATTATGTTACGCGATCGCCCGTCAGGAGCATAACACACTATGTTGTCACATAACCCAGAATGTAGTTAACGTAACAACGTAATGTTCTATTTTTTGTCGCTGAAGCGTAACAATTACGTCAAATGTTAATTTTTACGTTATCCGACGTGTGGCGAATTGTATGCATGAAATACGTGAACGGTGTGAAATGTATGAACTATCATATACCTGGTATGGATTATGTGAACTGCGCAAAACTGATTTGTCTGGATGGTGTGAACTGCCTTGCGAATTGTATGAAGTGCATAAAGTGTGTGGAGTGTGCGCACTTACCGAGTATGACGAGGAAGACGGTTACAAGGCTAGAGCTGGCGAGGAACAGAGGTCGTCGTCCCGTCCGGTCCACCAAGAAGTAAGCGAACACCTCCCCGCCGAGCTTGAACAGCCCCACCTGATACAACGTTTTATAAACACACAACCAAGCGCAGCGCCATCAAGCACCGCCACTGTACCACATCGATATAAAGCATCGCCATCCAACGCAGCGCCATCAAAAGCATTGCAATTGTAACACATCGATGAAAAGCCTCGCCTTTGAGCACCTGCAAGTGCAAAACATCGCCAGCGCAAAGCACCACCAGTATGCATTGCATTGACTACAGCAGTACAGTAGGGGTCCCCCAGTAAGGCAGCGGTGGTGTGACAGACCGACTTATGGGGGAGAGCCGCCTTGTTCATTCCAGGTTACGAGTGCGATTCCCCAGTCACGCTAAGCGATTGTGACCGCTTTATACCGGGAAATCGCCTTCCTCAGACCGCCTTATGGGGGTATCCCTACTGTATTAAGATTAAATTCCCGTAAAAAAAATCCCCATGAAGCATCTCAGCGTACAGCATCACCACCAAGCATGGCACAATTAATAGGCATCGACATGAAGCATTCCCGTGAAGCATCACACTACTGATGCAGGCATTGCCATAAAGCATCTCCTGTTAAGGCATCCATACACGTTTGCGCAACCTCTGTAACCGCGTTCGATTTATTTTTATGTTTCTTTCATTGAATGCTTCGGCGTTTTTTAGGTCAAAGCCCTAAGTGAAAGTACACATGGCTTACCAAGATATTGCCGCCCAGCTGGGCGGAATCGGAGGTGAGGCTGTCCGTTTCGTTTGGTGTGTTCCGTTGGTTGGATCGTCGGGAAAAAAACGAAACAAACGAACGAACAAGGCAAAGGAGGGTGTGATATTATAGCCCGTCAGCGGCGCCGACGGGGACGGAGACAGATGGTAGAGAGGGCGTGCTCATGTTTTGCTTGCCTTATGGCTTGGCCGCCGAGGGAGGGGCAAGGGTGTACTCCATTCATGTACAGCGGTAGTGGTATGACCATAGCCCCTCGCACTTCTACCAGGCCGGGATGGAGCACATCGGGTTTTTAATGACCAGACATCCCATACAGGAAAGCGCCAAGCGCCGTGAGAAGTTCTGCGAGTCGCGTGAAGGGTGAGCTGCACCCTACTAAGAGCCGGTTGTGAGACGGACCTCGGCACCTTGTGCGTTCTCTCTCGCAAACGGATGACAGCTTCGAATGAATTCATTCGTTTTCTGGTGTGGCCGCGTCCAGAGGCAGCAAAGCGTATACTGCACCATGTAACTGCCTCGTGGATGCCTTACCATTGTACTATGCTACGTGGTGTCATCCCCCTTGCGCGGAGTTAAAATTCTCCACCCCGCACAAATATTATCTGTAACCTGATCCCTATCTCGGGGGGGGGGGGGGTGTACTCAGTTTGTGCATGGCCGCAGTCGATGACCACAGACCCTCGCATCCCTACTATGCCGGGACGGAGCACGTCGGGTTTTCACCAACCAGACAAACATTGCTTGCACCAAGCGCGACGCGCCGTAAGGTGGTCGGCGAGTCACATGAAGGGTGAACTGCATCCTTTCAAGAACCGCTCGTAACACGGACTTCGGCACCTTGTGCCTACTTTCTTGCTTATGGATGACAGCGCCAATGAGTTATACTTTGTTTGCTGGTGTGGCCACTCCAGAGACAGCAAGGGTATTACTATGTAACTGCCTCGTGGGTGCCTTACCATATTCACACTACGTGATGCAATCATCCCCCTTGTGCAGGTGGGGGGGGGGGCAAACGGCGGCCCCGATCAGGCGATCGTTCGGTTGGCCAACGGGCGGTTGCTCGGTCGGTCGCTTGGTGTCAACACCATCGGAAAGGCGTAACGAGCAATTCCTGCGGACTGGCAACAAATTTGGTTTGAGGAACGAGTTCGCATGGACCACCAGTACCAACCATTTCGTCGGAAGGTAGCCCGAGACGTAAACCACTACCGGGCGGTGCAGCAAAACGCTTATCGCGCTACCCATACCGTCGCCAGGCATCATAGTGGATGTCCACTGGTGCTACTATATCGCACACCAAGTAGGGGAGAGAGGAGGCAACGCCTAGAAATAGTTTCGGCTGCCTGGATACTTTTTGCTCACCCTGCATCGTCCAGGACAGACGGCGAGTAGTATACAACTGCCTCCGACCCGCTAGCCTGCTGAGCAATGCCCAGCCCGAGCCCCAGGAACAAAGTCCGCCGGAGAGCTGGCGAATCGGAGAAGAGAAGCTCACCCCACGTCGCCGCTTTTGTTTTATTCCCCATAGCCACCGTCCCGCCGCCCCGTCCCGCAGAAAAACAGTACACAAGCAAAAACAAAATGAAAATCATGAGTTCGGCGAAATCCTCGATCTCACAGCTGTACATATGGGAAAACACCCCTTTCAGAACCGAGGCCACACTTTTGGGGACAAATTACTTGGAATTAGTGCACGATATTTTCACGGTAGTAAAAGCCGAAGTCACCTTTTCCGTCAACCCCTCCCCCTTCCACGCTTTTAATCTCGTCCAGCTCCTTCTTCACCAGCTCCTCCGTAGTCACTATCTGGAGGGAACGTGTGAAGAGATATAGCGCGGGTCGGGGTCAGGGGTGGGGGGGAGGGGGCAAACCAAGCAAAACCAAACCAAATCACAAACCAAATCACAAACCAAATCGCAAACCAAATCGCAAACCAAAAACAAACCAAAATAAACCGAACCAAACCGAATCAAATCAAAACCAAACTACGCCAAACCAAACCAAACCAAATCAAACCAAATCAAACCAAACCAAACCAAAACCAACTCAACCCAAGCAACCCAAACTAAACTAAACTGAACTGAACCATAAATCACCCACTATCCCAAACCCCACACAGAACCAAAACCAAACCACGAACCACCCACCAACCCAAAACAAAAAATATAACCGTACCCCCACCCCACCCCTCCCCACCTCCCCACCCCACTATGCTACCAGCTCCCTTCCTTACCCTGCACAGCACCGCGAAAGCCTCTCTTTCTCGCCCCTTGCCCAACAACCAACGAGGAGACTCTGGCAGCAGAAAAAGGCTGGACAGGATGATGAACGGCGGCACGATGGAAATACCCAGCATGGTTCTCCACTTAGAACCTGAGCGCGTTTGGTTGGGGGGGGGGGGGGGGCATGATGAACGGCGGTACGATCGAAAAACCCAACATGGTTCTCCGACTAGGGCCTGTGCGTGTTTGGTTCGGGAGGGCGGGGGAGGGGGGGGGGGGGTGCTCGATATTCAAGGAGGGGAGGGGGGGAGGGGAGGCTCTGGACAGGATGATGAACGGTCGCACGATGGAAATGCCCAACATGGTTTTCCACTTGGAGCCTGTGCATGTTCGACTCGGGAGGGGGGCGGGGGGGGCTGGACAAGATTATGAACGGTGGAACGATGGACATACCTAACACGATTCTCCACTTAGAGCCTATCGCGTGTTTGGCTCGGGAGCGGGGCGGGGGACGGGGGGTGGGGGTAGAGCGAGGGGGGGAAGGGGGGGAAGGGGGGTGGGGTGGAGGAGGGGAAGGGAGGAGGGGAGGGGGGAGGGGAGGGGAGGGGAGGGGAGGGGAGGGGAGGGGAGGGGAGGGGAGGGGAGGGGAGGGGAGGGGAGGGGAGGGGAGGGGAGGGGAGGGGAGGGGAGGGGAGGGGAGGGGAGGGGAGGGGAGGGAGGGGAGGGGAGGGGAGGGGAGGGGAGGGGAGGGGAGGGGAGGGGAGGGGAGGGGAGGGGAGGGGAGGGGAGGGGAGGGGAGGGAAGGGGAGGGGAGGGGAGGGGAGGGAAGGGGAGGGGAGGGGAGGGGAGGGGAGCGGAGGGGAGAAGAGGGGAGAGGGAGGGGGGGCAATCATCGTATCCTGCATGGCCGTAGTCCGTAGGACAACAGAGGGGTGGGGGGAAGAGTTGGTAATCCGCAGATGTATAGGTCGATTGTTTTGGCCACCCATCCACTCACCCACCCATTCACCCAGTCGATTGTTTTGGCCACTCATCCACTCACCCACCCATTCACCCACCCACCCAACCATCCCTCCACCCCTCCATCCATCAACCAATCAATCCATCAACCCATATGCTACATACCCTGCTGTCTATAGGCAACGCAAATCATGGGGGCACAGCGCTGCGCGGCGCAATCACCACCCAATAGAAATATATCGTGAGAGTAAGGTAGGGTAGGGTAGAGTAGGTCAACACAAAAACAAAGAAGGTATCGTAAGAGTGGCTCACTGATGTCGTCGACGGTAGCGGCCACGCCAAACGCCACCAGGTACCCGATGACGATGCCCAAGTTGATCGAGATATCTGCCGCAAGTTGAGCCGAGGGGAGGAGGGCGGCGGCACAGCACACACGTATAAGTCACACCGCGAAAATAACACACATCACACAATGCAGCACACAACACACGGCATATGCAGAATGCACAACACGCAACATACAATACGCACCCAACCCTTCCACCTCCCCCCTCCCCCGCCCCCCCCGACCTCTTACCCCTTCCTACCCCCCCTGCTTCTCGCCCCCCTCCCTCTCTCAGTCCTCCCGCTCTATTCAACCTCTCTTACCCTCCCTTCCTCCATCCCTCTTTCCTCCACCTCCCCCCCGCCCCCCCGCCCTCCCTCCCCTACACCTCTGTCTCAATAGGGATGCGTGGTCAACGGTCGAATGACCAAGGCAAGCAACAAATAAGTACCCCCCCCTCATACAGAGTGAGGTCTTGCCGACGACGCCATTTGTTACGCCACTAGACGGCACTACCGTAATCCGTTTGACTACCGGAAAAAAAGGTTATCGATTGCCTACCCAAAAATATTTACGGTGGACATGCTGTAGCAATCAGGACCAAAATATGTTTTGTAGCAACATCAACACGGGGATACATGGCTTCTGGGGTCACCGTGGGCTCTGTTTTCCATGCCCCCCCGTAATGGAATTGAGGTATGCTCTCGTCTGGGGCTGGTTGGTGTTACTTGCCCGGTTACTTGCGCTGTGGCTAATTTTTTTTCCTGCAGTTTTTATAAGAGTTTTCTCCCCCCTTTTTAACTCGCAACACCCCCCCCCCCAAGATTTGAAGCCAACCACACCCCGAAGAGAACGCTTGTAGGTCTTATGACACTCACCAGTGAAAGCCGTCAACCGTCCTCTGACGTGCGGCGGCGTAATCTCTGCGATGTAGACCGGGGCCACGACGAAACCGCACCCTACCCCGACGCCCGTAATAATGCGGCCCAATAGGAGCACCCTGAATCAGCGATAGCAGTTACGGCAGGTATGACAATATAGTTACGGGTAGTTACGGCAAATAAACTTTTCCAGTTATGTACGATACGGCTGTCACGGAAAAAAAGGGGTGATGGAAAAATATCACCGCCGGGATCTACTTCTTCCCTAACAAAGCCGCTACAAGTACGAAATTTGGAGGCATTTCTCGACCGGGGATAGGGTAAGTAAGAGTGACGGAAAACAGGTACGAACGGCTGACTTGGGGTATTCGTGGCTAGCCGCAAAGCCGAACTGACATTACTTCCCTGAAAGACTTCGTCTGGTCTGTTCACAGCGATGGAGGTGCGAGCGAGCGAGAAAAGAAAAAAAGAATGTAAACAACTACCTGGTAAGAACGATGACAATGGAAAGCCGATAATTTGGCCGAGAAGTTTGCAAACTTTTTTGGGGGCTTATTTGCTGAAAGACTCCGGGTAACGTCGCTATGGGGGAAATATTACTAAAATGTTTTTTTTTCTGGCTCTTTTTTGGGTAATGCGGTCCAACAGGTCGATTTGTCTCTTTTTCATCAAGACTTTATGAACACTGCCCACCAAACACGATTGGCCTTCGATCTCGAGATAGAGACAACCCATGGTCACTCCTCTTCGTTCCGGACAAGGCCACATGAGGGTAGGTGACAGCGCTGAAGAGTTCATCTCGATCCATGCCCTAGGGCGTGAGAGGTTGCTTGTGTTGTCCTGCGGTCTTGCGTCACATCCTCTCAAAATTCTGTTTTTCACCCGTTGGGAGACGATAGAGAGTGCCTGTCTCAGTTTTCTACACACCAGCCGCCAAATGTGTTTTTAACGGAAGCCTGATCGGCGCCCGCCACAAATCACCGGCCGTAGAGTGAGCGCTAGACACCAAGGGGGGGTCGGAGCCCCTACCGAGCTCGCCACGTTCAGAGTTCACGGCGCTGTCGTTGATTTCGTCGAACGAAGTGTGTGGAGAACACGAAATTGCGCCGCGTCTAATCCAAGATCTGCTTGAGAATTTCTCAGGCCGATGCTGGCCAAGATCGCCGCGAGAAATCGTTTTTTCCGGAATTCTGGAAAGTTTCAAAAAGTATTTCTACCAAATTGGGTCCATAGGTGACCGTTCAAGCAAAGTTTGGCTGGGATCTTCGGGGTTTTCAAACTTTTGGCCTTCCATTGTCACCGGTCTAACATGCAACATGTATATAATATGTAAAAAAGATAAATGGCAGACGAGAAACCATGGATTGGCAACAAGATTTTTATCGTGTCGGCCTCAGTGCCTGAATCTTGACCCTCGATTTTCGCTAGTTTTTTTCCATTCCTTCAAGCGCTTTCTTCGAGGATCGGCTTCGGAGTCCTTCGCCCTTTCTCCTCTGATGCCTCCTCGCCGTGAACACGTTCGTGGGCCGAGAAACGCGGGAAGTAGGCACGATTTTGGATTTTGGGCGGCGTTCTCGAGCCTTTCTTTTGGGTGTTGCCAGGGAGAGGCTTTGGGTGTTGCCAGGGAGAAGTTGAACAAACAAAACATGAAAAATATTTTCAAAATTGGCATCTTATTCATTGGCATCTTAATTGGGCCCAACAAAGCTTTGCTCATGGCCGCCTCGAAGCGTTTGCCCTATCGTACTACAGTTGTTGCGTAAGAAATATCCTGGAGGGCCTCCTACAACCGCTGACCCTGGCATGCACGCACCCCGCAGCTCCCCTTTACATCCAACTCTGATGTATGCATAATGACTGTTCGTGAAGTGCGCGATCACGCTCTGGCAGTTTGACCTGTTGCGTAGCACCCACTGCTTTCCCTGTAGTACCGGTGCTAGTAAAATTATTCCTGGAGAGTATTTTTTTTCTTGTGTTAAGATCTCGGAACAACGTGTATCCAGGATTGATGATTGCGAAAAATATCCCCCACAGCTGTAGTGTATCTGTTGAAAATCGGTACTTTTCGAGCTCATGTGGTGAGAGCGTATGAGTGAATCGAGTACTACTGCTGTTGTGCGGCTGATGACAATATGTACATATTAATACGAGAATAACTTTCACAGACGAGTTAAACCTACAAGAAGATACAGCAGTATTGACGCATCCCGAGCGCGAGCGTTTTGTACGAGCACGTATTCCAGTATGTGCAAGTACGGATATACGTATTGTACAAGGTATATGCTTACCAGCATGACGTCATACCACTAGGTACACACATATTTTGTTTTGCTTGAAATTCCGATGGAATTTTTAGGTCGGTACGGGATTCTCGTAAGAAATGGCGAAATAATAGTTCATAATTCTTACAGTGGCCTGTATTGAACTTTTGGGAGTACTTCGCATATACTACACGCGTAGTGTAGACTGTATTTTAATGTGTGTGGCGTCGTTCTAAATCGAACAAATCGAACTGCTGCCCTGCCTTACATGGGGAGTCCTTGCATGAACATAAACTGCAACAAAATAACGGAAAGAAGGGAAACAAAGGAGACAGAAAGGAAAGGACCGAATACAGGAAGAAAGGGCACGTGGCAAGCAGCCCCAAAAACAAAATCAGTGCCTGGTATGATACTTCGCTTTATGATATGTACGCCTTTTTTCTGCGATATTGTTTCCCTCGGGAAGAACGTTTTCAGAGCTTGTCACGGGTCGGGGTCACTTCTCGCGGATCGGGTGGGGTCGGGACGACCCGACACGACCCATAAGATTTGAAGACCTCCTTGCCCGACCCGACTCGACCCGCGAACTTTCGAATACCTCCTGACCCGACCCGACTCGAACCGCGAGTTTTTGAAAACCACCTGAACCCACCCGCGGGCCGGGTCACGACCCATGAAAAGCCCTGCAATGTTCATCTATGGTACAAATTTACCATATATAAATGTTACCGCTCTCACCCGAAAGACTGTGCTACGATTTTGAGGATGCTTCCCGTGATGAATACCATGCAAGCGGCAGCGATGGACATCTTCCTGCCGAGGGTGTCCGATACGGTGCCGGCGATCAGGCCTCCCCCCGCAGCGACTAGGTTGAGAGACGACACGATCACCCCCTTTATCGAAAGCGCCGTCGCAGCAAGTGGGTACGGACAAAAACAAAAAGCACGACGCATCATGGTACATCGGGATAAAAATCGGGATACATCGGGATTAATGGGGATACATTTTGGGGTGAATAGCGGATGCACCGGGATTAATCGGCACGAGTGAGATTGAGAGATGACACGATCACCCCCTTTGAAAAAACGCTGTCAAAGCGGTCAAGAACATAAACGGCACAAACCCGGATACATCGGGACTAATTGAGTAGCATCGGGATATAGGATATATCGAGACGAATTGGGGACGAATTGGGGATGAACTGGGATCGATCGGATGAAATTGCATGCATTGGCATACAGTACAGATCCCTCTATAGCGCCGGTTGCCGCTATTATAGGGCCGGTTGCCGCTATTGTAGGGCCGGTTGCCGCTATTATAGGGCCGGTTGCCGCTATTATAGCGCCGGTTGCCGATATTATAGGGCCGGTTGCCGCTTTTATAGCGCCGGTTGCCGCTATAGTGTCTGTGAAACCGCTTGGCACACACGGGAATCTTCAGTAAGCGTCCGAATCCAGAATAGTTCCGGTTGACGCTACAATGCCGGTGCTTCCAGCAGGCAGATACCGCCGCTATAGAAGCACCACTGCTGTATATCGGGATGGCTTCGGGATGAATATATCGGGATGGATTGGGACGAACCAATACGACTCGGAAGGGTTCCGGACGAGTTGGGATACGGTGGCGGGTAACGAGACGACCGCACTAAAAGCCCTTAGCCGCCTACATACTTATACATACTACCGATGGTGTCAGTAACAGCGGTGCTGCTGCTACTACTACTACTACTACTACTACTACTACAACTACTACTACTACTACAACTACTACTACTACTACTACTACTACTACTACTACTACTATTACTACTACCACTACTACTGCTACTACCACTACTACTACTACTACTATTACTACTACTGCTGCTACTACTACCGCTGCGATAAGCTAAAAACGCCTGCCGACGGCGGCAGCGATATCTTGTTTTTAAAGCGTGCCATATCCTGTACCAACCTTCTGAAGGCTACTGAGCCCAAAGTCGTCGACGATATACTTGATCGCTCCTGAGATCACACCGGCATCTATGCCAGCGCGCCGGTTTTAGTATGGGCGTTGATAACCACCAGGAAGTCGCGGAGGGGTGGGGGGCGAGAGGGGGGAGGCGGGAGCGGGGGAGGGGGAAGGAGGGTTGGGGGTTGTTGGGAGAGGCCAGGAGGGGGCAAGGGGGGCGGGGGAGGAAGAGGAGAGGAGAAGGGGAGGGGGGGGGGAGGGACAAGTTTACGGGACAAGCGGGCGTCTCGCGCTGGCACGAGCAAACACACAAGTGAAAAGAAACATAAGAAAATGGATGTCGTGCGCGCGCGACGCGGAGAGGGTGATGGCTGGCGGCCTCGGTGGCGGTGGTGGGCGGCAGCGGCACGCCTGTTGGAGGTACGGTCCTCGTACTTATCCATCCACCCATTCATCCATCCATCTACTCATCCAATCATCTACCCGCCCACCCACCCATCAATCCATTCAACTATCCACCCACCCCTCCATCCTGTTACGCTTCTACTTTCGGTTCTAGTCCCGGTTCTCGTCCCGGTCTCGGTCCTGGTTCTGGTTCTGGTTCCGGCTCCGGGGCCGGTTCTGGTTCCGCGTCTGGTTCCGACTTACGTTTCCGGGGATTACGGGAGGGGGCACAACAAGCACGGCGGCAGCGCGTAGACTACACAGATACGGGACAAGTAACGGGGTGTACAATTTTCATGCATAGCCGCAGGCGTATGGCCATACAGTATATACCCTCGCATCCCCGCAATGCCGGGACGGAGCACGTCGCGTTTTCACCGACCAGGACGGGAAGGGGGGGGCGAGACCAGGGCCGGGGATGGGACCGGGACTGGGACCGGGAGGTTTCGGCACAAAACCTCCCAAACCTACAGAAGAAGCATGCAGTATGCTCCGTTACGATCGTCGGTACAGTGGGGGTCTCCCAATAGTGCCGGTTGAATAGGGCCACTGCTCTCTAGAGTGCCGGTGAAATGAATCGCTTGGCACGACCGAAACTCTCTATAGCAAATCTCCACAGAAACCCTGTTCCCAATAGTGCCGGTGGTTTGAACAGTGCCTGCACATTGGGCAGGCACATATCGGCACTATTGGGAACTGTATCCCCACAGTTACGTTAAGCCCCCCCCCCCCCCCCTCCCCCCCATCTCCCCCTTCCTCTCGTGCAACGCGATCTGCCGGGCACCATTCGTCAGCTCTACGCAACGCAGCGCTACACTTAGTGTACTCGTAGCGCAATTGTACTTCCACTACTTCTCTACTGCTGCACTGTGCCGAATGCACCTTGTTGTGTTGTAGTCCACTGACTGCAGTCCACTCTACTCGGTAGAACTCTAACGTGTTCTTACTCGGTACTCTACAGTGCCCTACAGTGCTCTACCGTACTTCAAAGTGCAGCACCCTGCCATACCCTACTGAGTACCCTACTGCACTCAGTGCGAACAGGTGGCCCACAGTATCATCTCCCACTCACCGTACCCCGGCAGGATGGAGGTGAGGGAAGACACTCCATAACTCTACGTCGTACCGGTGCTCTGCTTGGTTTCGTACTCTTCAGTATTCTACCACATCCTAGCGCTGTGTACTACGGTACAAGTGCTGTGTACTACAGTACAGTACAGCACACTCCGTACTCTTATGGTACTGTGCACTACTCTACCGCACCCTACTGACTGTGTGCCGTACATTTCTCTGCCAAGCCTTACTGCTGCGCACTCACAGTACGATACTCGTAGACGGACACCGGGCACACAGCAGACACACATCACCACAGCACAGAGTATCCCCCACTCACCGTATCCCAGCAGAACCGAGGTGAGGGAGGACACGAACGCCGACATGTACACGATCGCAGTGGGCGACAGATTTCCCAAGCATCCAGAGCTCACTTCTGTACCCTTACCATAGTACCCGCCCCCGCCCCCCCCTCCCTCCTTCTCCTCCTCCACCACCACTACCGACCCCACCTCCGCCCCCGTCCCTCCGGCCGACGCCGCACGGTGGGCATCGTCACCGCCATAGCGGTCATGGTCATAGTCTTGCCGTGCCTGACCGCCGAAGTCCCCAACGCTGTCCGTTTTGGTTACGCCAAACGGCCTCATGCTGTATCGTCACCAGGCGCCACCGTTGTCGCTGCTGGAGTTGGCGGTGTAGTTGAAATTGTTCGGTTGGTGGTGATGATGGCTAAGGCATTGGTTTAACATCTGGTGGTACTGGTGGTGTTGGTGTTGGTGGTGACTTTTTGGTGGTTTTGGTGTTGGTTTTATATTTGGAGCTGGTGTTGGTTTTGTTGTTTCGTTGGTGGTGGTGGTGGTGGAGGCGGCGGCGTTGTTGTTGGTGATGGTGTCGTTGTGGGTATTGGTGATGGCCATGCTGCGCGATGCAGATAATCTAGGCCCCATGCTTGCCGTAATAAGACCCCTCCCATTACGGAAAAACTCACCCACATAGTATATTACAAGTACCAACAACGCAACTTACAAATATGAGTATGACCCTAAATTCGTCGAACTCACAGCTGACGTCCTCAACATATTTCTATGAAAGATGCTGTGCGAGAACCGTCTCACACAGATCCCACCCGGTACACATATGCGCAAGAGCCGTGCCGTACATATACCAACCGGAAAACGTGATCTAGATCCTGCACATCATACAAATCAGGAACACATGTGCCGCGATTTATTTTTCAATACAAGTATGGAATGGCGGTCTGCCCTGTCCGATTTGTGCAATATTAATATTCTCCTGTTGACCCTCACCGAAGTACTTCCGGCGGAATGGCTTGGTTAGAATAACGGCACGAAACGGCTACGGCTACGTGGTTCTGGCTACTGTCCCGGATGCAATTACGATTAAGATAACGGTTCCGTTCCGGTTCGTGCCACGGTTACGGTTGCGGTTTGGGCTATTGCCACAATTGCGGTTACTGATGTCACGGTTGCAGCAGTAGCTGTCATACATAGATGGCGCCGTTATTGCGTAAATGGCACGTGGCCGAAAACCCTTCAGTTGGTTGGCTGTATTGCGTCGGCCGTATCGTAATGCTACGAACGAATGCGGTATGCTAGCTTTACGTATACCAGTACCTGGTATACCACACAGGGCGCTTCGCTCCGCGGGCGGCATCCGCCGGCTACGCTAGCTCAAACAGAACCAAACGTGAAGTGCAAAGACATCCATCACTTGGCGCAACTTACGACTTGCAAATGGCAAGAGCTCGACGCTCCAGGAAAATTATCCCGACGTCGCATTGGCGTCGCATTCACGCGTGAGTCACATCATAAATACGAAATAGATAGGACGAGGAGAGAAGAGTAGTAGTGGGTATCTTAATGAGTTGGAAGTAAAGGCAAGTCATTCGCGCATCACCACCAGTTATTCATAGCTGCTGTTGCTGCTTGTGGTTGTACGCGTTGATTGGCCGGGCAGATTTCGATGTATTCGTTCGATTTAAAAACAGCGACCTGTATAAGACGCTAGTCGACGTGATGGGTCTAGTCAACTCTTGTCTGCTATTAAATGCATGCTAACATCGGCACGTACTAAGCGCTTTGCTCTGTTGTGCTGGGCTGATTGCGCTGTGCTGCGTGCTTGCAGTGGATGATGAACGACAAAACATGCTACCTGGTAGCTCAGAAGCTGGGTGTGCTTGTTGTGTGATTGAGCAGGAGAAGCAGATAGATGCGTACATACAAGTGCACTACTGTACGTACGGATCTAAGCCTACCTCTTACTGGTACATCTAAAATAGAGGGACGCACAAACGCTTCGGGGGAGGAAACAACACAAATGTTCGACGGCGCAAACACCATGCATGATTCTGGATCTCGCCAACTCTGACTAATCGTACTTCAACCACTTGCGTTGTAACGAACCAACTTCGTACTACGTGGGTTTTGATGCTTCGAGGGCTAGGTGCGCTGTGCTGCGAGTGCTGTACTGTCCTTGTGATACATGCTCGACGACAACATGGTACTGCTGCTGTAGCGCTAGGAGCTGTGGCTGGGTGTGTTTTTATTGTGGTTTGAGAATAGAAAGCAGGGGCAAACTAAATGTGTACAGTCTACGAACGTGTCATTTATGATAACGTAATGTATGCAAAATAATCGTGAACGTACGTATTCGTACGAACTTTTGGTGCTTCATTTTGTTCATCGATATTTTTTGTTGAAATTAGTGAGAGAGCGGCAGCAGTTTTGGCTCTTTTTCATTCTGACTCGAGTTTTGAACATTTTATTGTTTACGTTTTCTGGAATTTTAGCAAAACAAATTAGCGCCGAAAACATCTTGAAAGTGTGGAGACATTCATCTTGAAGTTAGTGCAGATGTTTTGGTCTTGAATTGAAGTCAGTGCTGGAGCGTTGTCCTGAAGTTAGTGTAGGGGCGGTCCCGAAGAACACGAAGAAAGCAAAGAAAGCAAAGAAACGCAAAGAAAACCGGGAAGATTCTCCGAGAAGAGGGTTTAGGCAGGCGGTTTCCGGGTGGGAGTGCTGAGAGCTAACCTAGACCTTCCTCAATCAATCAATCAATCAAGTGACGCAAATACGAATTATTTGCCGATACAAATGTAAGAATGCTTATAATGAGAGATGATATTTCTATATCCAGACGTCTGTGGCAATTGATTTACACGTCATACTACTGCTGCGTGCGGCATGTGACGGACACTCTCCAGCTATACTGCTGTTGCCGGGGTTCCCCGTTTTTCCAGTTTTCAAGGCATGACCCCAACCCAACCCCCACAACCTCATAGACCATAGGTTAGATAGGTTAGATAAGTTAGGGTTAGGGTTCTGCATGGCTGGAAAATCGAGCTCCTCCCAACGTTTGGAGACCGTTGACGAAGAAGAGGTGGACGATTTGGCTTGCTTTTTCTATCGCCCTGCCCGCCGGTCTCGGCTGAAAACGGGAACAGCCACAGCATTAGTCGATGCCGTGCTGGTTAAGGGTTTGGCACGGTTGGTGCCGATGGTTTGTTTCAGGGGTCGACCTGGAAATCTTCGGGGTTTTTGCCCACGGGCATAAAGTTGAAAGCGACGTTCACGAGGGAAACTGCTGCTGCTGCTGCTCGCTGCTTGCTGCGCTGCGAGCGTACAAACACCACTCAGCACCACTGCTGCTGTAGCAATTGATTTTCGACCTCGGCTTGAGCTGCTGAGCAACATGATATCCCTGTGGTGTAATACAAGCCGCTTCGCTTCGCGGGGGGTACTCGCAGCCTGCCATGCTCGCTCATGCTCAGACAGGAAGCATATAACATAGAACGTGAATAGGACACAGGCCTACGATTGATTGCAGTCGCAAACTGGCGACTTTGGTAATGCCAAGAGTTCCGGTGCCATGTTCCAGGAAAACAGCCCGCGGACGCGACATGGATGAGTGTACCGTTTGCCTCTCGTATTTTGATTTCAAGTACTCGCGATGTATATCTGTCTGGAAGTTTGTGAGTAAAAAAGAGCTTTTGTCTCTGTAGGCCGACGATCCAGTACAGACTGGTTGTGCCGAATGTAGATGGGTTGAAAAAGCAGTTTAATACAAAACACACATGCACAGGAGCGTGGAACATATGGCATGTCATGTGGTTGAAGTGGCAGCAAAGAGACGGCTGTTTTGGGTCACGTCAGTCACACCTTAATTTCCATGTACTAAAATAATGTACACTACGTCTCGACGGCGGTCTGTGAGGCTGACCGTTAGCGGTACTTAAAACAAAATTAGTCGTGGGTGCCGCTGTATCATTACTCGTACCTACTCGTACCTACGCATTCATAGAAAAACAAACAGAAAAGGACAAAAAGTACTCGAACGTACTACCTATACAGCGGTAGGTACTTGGTGGCTCTAGGCAAAGCATTTATTACTGTATTGTCTAATGGATTGTGTTGTCGCACACTGCTGTCTGGTCGACACGAACGCTGTTTGCACTTTGCTGTTCTGTTCCGGGCCGCCTGTTCTGCTGTAATTGCTGTACATAGATACAGCAGCTGCTGTGGCTATCGGAGCTTGGTGTGTGCGTTCACTTGGTGTGCAAGCAGGTTGAAAAATAAATAAAGCAAGAGGAAAAAGAGGCAAGAATTAATGGTAGTTCAGTTCAGAGATCGGCATGGATGGAGAAAAAAAGTAAATAATGAACGGCTCTACTACAAGTAGCCATGGGTACCTGGTACGCGATTCGTTGCGCCCTGCCAGACGGGAAAAAACAAACTGCTGTCTGTGACAATGTCTGTCTGGTAGTCTAGGTCCTGCACCAACGCCTTCCAGGACATAGAGCATTCCGTCTTGCCAAGAGTGGTCGGCGACCTTATTTAGGCTCGGATGCCACAACGGGCGGGCATGCTGTTGTTCGCGTACCACAAGACACACGACACCTGCACGACACACGAGCGGTGGTCTCGCTGTCCAGTACCGGTATGTGCCAGCCGGAAATATATACTACATCGGCACTTGACACTACTACGGGTACTATATACTATCTGTCACTACTGGTTGTTCCCATTTGTGCCAAACTCTTTCGCAGGCACTGCTGCCTATGCGTCGTGGGTAGCCGGTACTACTCAACCGACCCGGTTGAGGCTCCACTTCTGCTGTACCGCCGCCATGCCACTGCGCACTGGAATATAAGGATCATATAGTATTTATATTAAAATTCACAACGATCCCTGTATTTACGTCCAGCACAGAGTTGAACAATCACATATAGAATTTTCGCAACAAATTCTCCCCGAAAACAGCTGTGTACTCCTCCGTACGGATTGCGAACGCAGGCAGGCGCACGCTGTTCTCGGGTACAATAAACAACAGCAACCTCTCATAGCTGAGACCAGGTTCACCCTCACCGTTATCTGGAACAAAGACCAAAACTTTGCAGCGAGATTAGCGTTCCCCCGCCTCCCTCTCTTGCGCCTGGACCTTTTTGGTTTGGGGGTTGTCTCCTCAACCCCTTAACAAAGGTTTCCAAGCTTCTATGGCTGCTTTAATTAGCAGGGAAGATGTAAATGAAACCCCCGTACATACTGCACCGAGGTTGCGCGCAGCGGGACAGGGAAAATCTCTGCACACCCGCCTCAGTGGTGTGGACTTTCTGTAACCACGCCCTTGTTGTGCGGATATAGCACAGCAATGCGAAAAGCGGAAACAGTTCTATCAATAAGAGGCAGGGCGCGAGGAAGGCGCCCGTAAAAATGAAGGCCCTTGAAGATTGCCGG
This sequence comes from Undaria pinnatifida, assembly GCA_012845835.1. Classification (NCBI taxonomy): domain Eukaryota; class Phaeophyceae; order Laminariales; family Alariaceae; genus Undaria; species Undaria pinnatifida. The sequence continues at coordinate 18,925,494 of JABAKD010000025.1, read as the reverse complement.
ATACGGTCAATCGAACAGATCATATTAGTAGCGACACGTTACATTTCATTACACATCACATAATGCGACTGGGTACCAGAGTGCAACAACAGCAACCAGCAAGCAGTTATACGGTAGTAGACATAGTTGATAGACTACAAAGAAGCTTGTTCACTTGTTCGGGACTCCCATCGACTGAGAATCTAACCTATAGAGGTATGCGGCTTGAGGACACAATGATGGTATGTCCGTAGCGCCCGCTTTCCATGTGAAACACTGCTGCGTGCACCCTGCTTGCATGGCCTGGTGGTGGATGGAGCAACCGCATGCAGCTATGACTGCGGTTGCACATAATATTTACCGGGGTACAAAACTGATTTACAAAGCTTTATTTTTTATTTTTTCCCATCCGCCGGAGGATAAAAAATAAAATAAAAAATTAGACTAGGTGTTTCGGCAAGGTTTCGGGCCTCGTCATCTCACCAATCTGGAAGAATTTAATTCCAAAATAAGGCAAGATATCAAATACCATACTACACGACGTACGTGCCTAAACTACTGAATGTAGAAAGCCTCGTGTACCCACACGCACGCATGCATCGCTACGCCGTCGCCAGCCTGTTGCGTGCTGCACGCAGGGCTCGATGAACGCGAACATTCGAAGCAATGTGTACAACACTTTGCTCTCAGTCGAGTGTATAAATATACCCTTGAGTTACCTCACTCCGTTGGTTTGTATCATCACCAAGGATACACGAAACAAACAACGGTTAAAACAACCGCGCATACACCACAAAAGCAAGACGTTACAATACCAGGTACCAGGAGGTATGTAGACCAGGCATGTACTACCTGGTATATATCACCAAGGATACACGAAACGAACGGTTGAAACACCCGAGCATACACAAGAAAAACAAGACGTTATAATACCAGGTACCACGGGCATGTAGACCAGGCATGCATGTAGTAGAGTGCTCGTACCCGGTTGTAATGGAGTGCCCTCCGTAGAAGGATAGTTTGTAGATTCGACGTGAAACCATGTCATGGTTGAGGTGAAACCACGTGACATTAGATGTCACACTCACGTCAAGGCCATCATAGATGAGCGATAATGTAGAAGACGATGATTGGACAAGCAGGACGCCCCACATCTCACTACCTGCTCTACCTGCTCTACCTTGCGCTACCGTGTGCGTAGGCCTGTTTGTCTGTCTTTTAGAGTTCAATGTAGAGGAAATAATGTGTAAGCTCTTGAGTCGACCCAGCGAGTCATGAGGAGAGACCAAACAAGGGCACCGGAACCCATGAGGAGCACGCTTCCCAACACCGACCAACCACGCATCCCTCACCGGAGTACCACTACAGTTGGCGTCGTCGGAGCAGTGAACGTGTCGACCTTGGCCTGCGTGACCTTCTCCCCGGTGCTCTTCTCTCCCCAAGGCAAGCTCTTTTCGCCTTGCATAGCTTTGCATTTTTACTTTTTCTCGTTTTTTTTTCAGGTGGTTTTTCTTTTTCTATTTGTTTTTCCTTTCGCCTTTTAACATACTCCCTTTCGTCCAGTAGCGAGCTTGGTTATCCTCTTGTCTCATATCCGTAAACCACGGCCCCCTCCGGGCCTCTGCTTTGCGACCGACACGTTGGGTCTGCAACTACCGCGGCTTTGAGCATTAGCTTTTCGCTATATTGTCTCCCCGTCCGTGCTCTCTCTTCGTGGGACACTACTATGGCAATCGAACAAAGAAAGTGCTCCAATGATATATATATATATATATTGGTGCTATATTCATAGATATTCATTTGTCTTCGCCTCTTTTCCCACTCCAAAAGCGTTCCCAGTCTAATTCCAAGTGGTTTTGCCTATGTTGGGAGTCCTGTCCAGAAGAATACCCCGCCAGGTTAATGAAACCTTGTGGGAAATTTCGCAGTTGGAACTCTGTGAGCTGTTTGCACTCGACTAATTCGAGTGGCCGTCTCCGTTGCACCACACCTTACTACTGTACCATGTCGCTACGGAACAGGGGTACATGCAATAGTTTGCCCTACCATACCCCCCCGAGCGATCCCCTTTCCAATTCTGGATGTTTTGTTGACATCCTTGGATTGGCAGGTGATCTGCATCTACGATTATTCAGGGTGGCCTAATGTAATGGAGTGCCCTCCGTAGAAGGATAGTTTATTTATAGATTCGACGTGAAACCATGTGTCATGGTTGTAATACCACGTGATATTAGATGTCACACTCAGTCAAGGCCATCATAGATGAGCGATAATGTAGGTGACGATGATGGAACACGCAGGACGCCCCACATCTCACTACCTGTTCTACCTGCTCTACCTTGCGCTACCGTGTGTGCCTAGGCCTGTTTGTCTGTCTTTTAGAGCTCAATGTAGAGGAAATAATGTATAAGCTCTTGAGTCTACCCAGCGAGTCATGAGGAGAGACCAAACAAGGACAGAGGAACCCATGAGAAGCACGCTTCCCAACACCGACCAACCACGCATCCCCCACTCGGAGTACCACTACACGGTGCACACTACACACACGCAGGTTGCAAAGATGAGTGTCGACCCTAGACTTGTTTAGCGAACTCACAGCTGACGACGACGTATTTGGAACACCTTTCTTTATAAAATAGTCTGGACTATGGAAGGAAGCAGATATCATAGATGGAACAGGAACGGCTACTACTACTACTACAAAAATCGAAGTTACAGCGTTAAACGCGCTCTCAGAAACCCAGACTGGGCCTACACATCATACAACAGTGTTTCTGCTTCTTACCTGAACGCCTGCTGTACTACTATATACCTGGTAACACTTACTGACATTGTTTTGCTTGAGAATCTGTACCATCAATTTTCTCATCATCAATCCCACCCACACTAACAGCAACTAAGGGCCGTTCTTATCGAAGACCTTTTTTTGTCTTGAATTTTCTAAATTTCCTACATTTCCATATTATATATATATTTGTGAAATGTGTCTTAAGATACGGAGGCGTTCTGTCATAATTTGTGAAATTCTTCAAACCCAAAAAATATGGAAAAGTTAACGATAACAAATTAGGAAATCCTGCCGTCGATTTCCATATATATTTCGAAGGCAGCGCTCCGACAAGCGCCGTGGCTCAACGCTTGGACCATCGGGTAGCTTTAAACGTTGACCAGGGTGGTCCAACATTATGGCCGATGGAAGGAAGCGGCCTGGGCCTCCGGAGGACTCATCCTTGAATCGGACGAAACAAATATTCAGCCTTCCCAATCATCCAGACACGAGGAGCAGAGACATGAAGAAGGCTATCGCTGCTGGTGTCCTCGTCGTGCTCGGCATGTTCTTGACACCAGGGGCTGCTGTCGCCGGATTGAACGAATCTACTCGGCCTGGGTGCTTTCCTCTGCGGTCTTCCGGGATGTCCGCTCATGCTTGCTGTGTGATGACGCGCGTGACTGCTGGGGTGGGTGGTGGTGTTATGGCTCGGCTTTCAAAAATCAGGGAAAAAAAAAGACAAACAACCCCGCGCTCGATAATAATGCAGACGTTTTTCATGGAAATCCTGGAAAAAGAGGAAATTTAGGAAATTCACATCTCCGGTAAGAACGGCCCCAACTAAATAATAACTCCTACTCCTTCCTGGTTGATCATTCATATCTTCCTGATTTCTTCCTCCATGATGACGTGTATGGGTGTTGTGTCTTATACGTCTGACGTGGGCCAGAGGAGGTGCTACAAGCTAGTGTTAAATTAAAGGTGCGGGACACAGAGTGCCCCGTGCAAGTCTGCCAATTGAGCAGGTCCTCGGAGAGTACTCACTTTCGTTCCTTCGTAGAGATGTAGCTTTATTCGTTTCCACCGGAGCCCGGGATAGCTTTTGAGATCGGAGGCACGTGCCTCTGATCTACTTCCTAACTTTCCCGAATATACACCGCCAACCTTATCATACGAAACCCATCAAAATGATCTCAAATTCGGATAATTACAGGCTTTTCGAGGCCGTATCTTAACACTAGCCCACCCTGATGAGTCGCATATGCAGAAATATGGGAGATTCGGGGAAACTCCGGTTCTACAAACTTGACCATGAATCGAAAATGCGGCTCCTCAAAACCCACTCCCACACTTCTGACCGGCTGGCTATGGAGCCAGGAACACGCGAAGAAAAGCAGTAGAAAGAAACGCGGACCCTACAACAAGGCAATAGTCACCCATCAAAAACCTGCCGCATGCCGCCGATGTGGCGGGGGGGGCAGAAAAGGCTCTAGAATCTGCCGCATGCCGCCAGTGTGGCGGGGGGGGCAGGAAAGGCTCTACGGCAAACCAACCACAGAAAAGGTACTATGGCGAGGCGAGCCCTCGTCGATATGGAGGGGAACACAGGCGCTAACACAAGGAAGAAGTCATGCGAAAAACCTCCGGCGGGTCATCGGCAAGGCGGGGGGTTATATGAGGAAACGACAAATACCCGGGATGGAAGGTGGCAACACCTACAGCCCCGCTAGGGGAGGAAGTGTTTAGACGAAAAAAAAGAACGTAGAACAAATACAACACATGAAAGATAAAAGATGACACACAGACCCGTACATAGCCCTGTACCACGTTACGCGTGAACAGGGTACCCTGGTCGCCCCCCGGCTGGGCTGAGGAGGGCTTCGGCAGGGCGAAATTGAACAATGACGAAAAGGCGACAGCCCTGCGCCTCAGATAGCGGCGTTTTATCCGAACCCTGACCCGGCACTGATCAGGGGGTTCGGCAGGACAGAAAAAAAAAATGGAAAGAAACGCCCCAAAACTCGACAAAGACCCTCAGGACACTACGAACAACCCAAAGACAAAGGCTCAAACCTCATAACTGTAAAAAATGAGGAACTATCGAGGAGCGGTGGCGGCTTGAAAGTCAACTGGCCACGGCCGCGCCTCGAGATTCGTCTACGTTACGTTGGATTCCCCGAGGAAGCGCACTGGCGATGTGAACTTGCAAGCACCAAGAGCCTCGTACGGCTCCCGTCGAAGTCGTGTAGCGCGCCGGGGGAAGAGGAAGTTTAGTCGGTTCCGGGTCGTCCAAAAAGCGGACCAGGTATACCTTGTCCTCGGTAGTGCTCGCGCTGATTTTTCCAAGCCAACATAACCCATCGTCTCCCTTGTACCAAAAGTGGGCTCCCTTAGGGAGTACTGTGTCGTGGTAGCGACGGAGCTAATCGGCGCGGGGAACACAGGCGTAGCCCGGCGCTTGGAAACGTTCCCCGTTGTTGCGGGAGGGCTCGAGGTGTGCCACCCCGATCCGCATTCGGCGGTACAGGCGGTTGGTTTGGCGGTGCTGGTCCGGGGTTCCGGCCCAATAACGCAAGATGTGGGAGCGGGAGAGGTGGAGGTCCATTTCCCGCTCCCAGGAAGATTCGGAGAGTCCCGCCCAATGCGTCTTGTATAGCACCGCGATGACGCCACCTCGCCCCCGTACCGACTGATGACCAGTGATCTGCTCCACCTCCAGCCGTTGGAGGAAAGTCGAAACGTCGCCTTGAGTGACGTGGTACGGCGGGGATTTCTTGGAAAACTTGTTGAGCACGTACTGTGTCAGCTCCACCGGTAGGTATTTGGGCATGTCCCCGCTGTCGTGGGGGTTGGCACAGGGTTTGCAGCGCTCGATGGCCACACGCCGACGAGCGCCCGAACCGGGCAGGTCGGAAGGGAGATCCAAATAAAGGAGGTTGCTCCCGAGCGGCGAGCCGTCCGGGGTCTCGGCGGCGGAGCAGGGACCGATGGCGAGGACCTTGTACGGCCCCGTTCAGTTAAGCGCGAGTTTGGCCTTGAGCACCTTGGCGTCGGTGTTCGCCTTCACACCCTGGCGGATGGTAGAGGCCGAATTGTATACCCATGCCCAACCACCCACAATCAAGTTAGGTGCTGGACGCAGCGCGTCGGCAAGGGCGGAGTTTCTGCGGTTAACATGGGAAACGGTGAGGGCGTGGTGTGCGCGGACAATGTCGTTCGCGCGCTTTTGCCGGTTGGTGGCGAAGTCACAATAGGCCAGGTGGTCACAGGCCAGACTCTGGTGTCTCACGACACCAGTGCGGTCGAAAACCGTCAGGAGGATCCGTGGGAGTCTGCCCATGTGGACCTCGTTGGGCGCCAGACCCGTCGCCGCGCTGACGGAGTTGTTGTAAGCGAATTCTACGTGGGGCAGATGCAAGTCCCAATCGTTTTGTCGCTCGTTGACGATCATAGCCAGCATTTGTGCCAAATTGTGATTTACCCGCTCAACGCCCCCGTCCCAGTTGGGATGATAGGAGCTTGTAGCAAGCTTGTGCACACCCAACAGCTGATATACAGCTTGTGAAAGCTTGGAGCAGAACTGCAGTCGGTTGTCCGAGAGTATGGTGCGCGGGCACCCCCACAAGGGGATATATTGGTTCACCAGGATATTGGCTGTACCCTCCGCGGTGAACTCAGTGACGGGGAACATGTCGGCCCAACGACTGAAGCGATCGGTCAACAGCAGGATGTAGATGTTGCTTCCTGGTGTGACCGGAAGGGGGCCGAAGTAGTCAACACTGACGGCGACACCTGGACCTTCCGGCAGAGGCATTGTGATGATGGGCTAGCGGACAGTCAGCCGTGGGGTTTTCCGCGCTTGGCACTTCAAGCAGTGGCGAAGCCACCACCGGGTGCACACATTCATGCCAATCCACCAATGAAAACGCTCCAGCATGCGCAACGTGCGCGTGGTGCCAAGGTGACAAGAGGCCGTGGAGTGACAAGCTTGCATGATCCAAGGGCGCATGAGCAGGGGAACGTAGATGCGAACTGGCTCGTCGTTTAGCAGGCAAGCAACTCGCCCCGCAGAGTTGGGTTTGTCAAACCTTGTTGGCGGCAGTGTCGGGTTACGGACGAGTAGGACGATGTCGTCGTCGGTTGTATGTAGTCGACCCTTATCCGCCAACTCCTTGGTCTGAGAGGGATGGACGATTGTGCGAGAGGTAGCACGCCAAAAAGTCGGGCGGCAGGACCGATGGCCGGCCGGTAGAAACATAACGCATCATGGCGTGGCACGTCGGCTCAGCGTGCTGTTCTCGCTTCCAATCGTCATGTGAACAACGCGCGACGGAATCAGCGAACCGCATTTCAGCAGCATTGCCGAGGGCGTCCGACCTTGTATATGCAGTCGGCGTGTCACCAGGAGAAGGCGTGAGCCGTAAGAGAGGAGTTCCGATATAGACTCTGCGTGGTCGCGGTCGGACGGTAGTGGCACCGTGCGGACCGGCGAGTCGGCAAGAGCAGGGGTCGCGGCGGTCGACGGGGTCGGCCGCGGCCGTGGGACTCCCGACGGGTTTGTACCTCGTCTGGAAGATGGCCGAGGGGCCCCGCCGGGCCCGAATCCATCATCTACAGCGGGGGTGCATTACCCGTTGTTGTCGCTGTTCGTCGGCGCGTCGTCGACGACGGAGGAGCTGGAGTGCCAAGCATGGCGGAGACGGACACAGTCGAACCGGTGGTCGCGGCGGGGGCGGTCTCCTGTGTAGAACTCCGAGATAGATAAGTCGGCTGTGCGCTGGGCGTCGCTGCAGCCAGGGCTTCTGCGGAGCCCGTGCCGCCCTCGATGGGTATGGCAAAGACCGAAGCGAAAACGGTGTCAGCGGCAGGCGAAATCGACCCGCGGCCGGTACAGCCTTCGGTAGTGGCGACGGAGGCAGAAACACGAGCGACAAATCTCCCCGGGGAAGCATAAAGGCCGTCAATCCTTTTACATGGCTCGTGTGTGCGAAAATCGTGAAATGGGGTAGAAGTGACAGGGAGCCCACCCAAAGCAGCAAGTGCGGCGCACGAGCCCACCCGAGACAGTGCTTTCGGCGAGGGTTCGAGTCCACCCAAACCAGTGCTTTCGGTGTGGGGCACGAGCCCACCCAGGACAGTGCTTTTGGCGAGGGGCGCGAGTCCTCCCAAAACGACCCCTGGTATCGGCGAAGAGGGAGCGCGCAGCCCGGGGATCCGTAGGAGGTAGATACCGCTTTCTCCAACGGGGTTGGGGCTTGTCAACCCCACGGAGTTGAAGTTTGTCAAGCCACTGCGGTCGTACTCCGTAGCAGGCTCTGGAAAACGGGCCAGAAAAATCGGCGATGCCGTTGGTGCTGCCTTTGCGGTACTCGAGTGTGCAATCGAACGCGGTGACGAACTCAAGCTACCGCTGGACTCGTGCATTGAGGGTCCCCACTTTGCCAGTGCTCTCCTGTGTCTTGTGGCCGGAGGATATGCAGAACTTTGTTCCCCACAGTACCCTCGGAGGCGTTTGGGAGCCCAAACAATGCTGCCGGTCCCCAAATCTAGAGGAGTTCAGTGCCTCTCCGAGTCGAGCGTTGCTCGACTGATATACGCGATTTTCATAGTGAGCGAAACGCCGTCCAGCGTCACAGTACCCTTGACGAAACAGGGGCCGTGTTCTGACAGCGCAAGGTCAGTGCCGACGCCAGAAGCTATCTCCACAACTCCACGGGTTTTAATTGGCCAACGCGCCCGAGAAATAGGTCGGAAACGCCGAGGGGGAAGTTTTGCGAGCGCTGGCCGCTGTAAACCGCCCGGTTGCGGCGCGGACGAGATTTCTTGGTTCTTGCATTCGCAGTGCAGGTGCGGAACCGACTAGGGAAGGCCGGGTGCGCCGACCCGGTCTCATTGTCGCGAATAGCTTCGCAAACGGCAGAAAGTGCTTCTCCGAGCAAGTTTTTCCTCTCCCCTGGCATGGGTTGTTGGCCCTGGACCATCCGCCCGGAGACCAATGCCACACACTGGGTCCAGAGGACTGGATTCAGCCAGAAGCCTGTGGTCAGAGCTCAAAAGGTGACTTTTTTATGGCTCCATTCTGCGTGAATTTGGCGTAGGTGTCAGATAACACGGCGTTTTGCTTCTCCCTGCCCCCAACACCGGAGTCAAAGTTGTGCACGCCTCGACCGATGCGTTTGCGTGTGCTTGGACTAGGCGACGACATGATGAGCCCCACTGCTCGATGGTCTTGGAAAAGCTTGGTCTTTTCGGCCATCATGTGCTGCTCCGCGCAAGAATATGGCACGTCGTCCACGGCAAACGACGAAGGAGACCACGGTGGAAAATAGGATGGAGGCTGCCAGAATAAAACCACTTTGTCTGTGGAGTATTCAAGAGAAGGGGCAAGAGCCGTGTTGGAATTTGGGTCTGCAATGTCCCCATACGGAAACACCAGGCCTCAGGAGCACGACGCGAATCCGAACCCGTGGTATCTCGCCTCGGGTCTTTCTTCGCTCGTTGGCGAAAAAGCGCGAGAATCCGCTCTAACTGCGCCCGAAAAATGGCAAAAACCGACGGTGCCAACCCGTCGGTAGCCTCGTTGGACATTTTTGTGGGTCTGCAATGTCCCCTGCTGGGAACACCAGTCCTCGGCTCTTTGGGCCTGTAGTGTCCCCTTGCGGGAGCACCAGGCCTCGGGAGCAAGATGCGAGTCCGAACCTGGGGTTTCTCGCCTCGGGTCCTCCTCACTCGCTGGCGGAAACTCGTAAGAAGCCGCCCTCGCTGCACCCGAAAAAGAGTCCAACACCGACGGTGCCAACCCGTCGGTAGCCTCGTTGGGCATTTGGGTTTGCAATGTCCCCGTCTGGGAACACCAGTCCTCGGCTCTTTGGGCCTGTAGTGTCCCCCTCAGGAACACCAGGCCTCGGGAGCACGACGCGAGTCCGAACCCACGGTTTCTCGCGTCGTGGCCTCTTCGCTTTTTGGCGTATAATCGCAAGAAAACTGCTCTAACTGCGCCCGAAGGGGCAGGGGCTCTGAGCTGTTTCTGTTTGACGAGAGGCGCGATTCTTCCGTAAATTTACGAGAATAGCGTCCAGCTGACCAGGCTGGAGGCCGTGGAGTCACCACTGGCCTGTCGTGCAGTGTCGGATTTTCTTCCTGTGCCACTGGGGCAGGCGTAGCCTGAAACACGTGGGTTAGCGTGTTAAAAGACAAAGCAGGGTCCGTAGACCCTGTGGGGGTCTTCTGGAGCGGGGCTCGGGGAAGTGGCAATAACGTTTTTACCCGAGGAGACTCTTTTCCGTCATGCCTCTTGGAGAAGGGAGACGAGGTAGCTAATCTTGTCGACTCCTCCTTGATGGAAAAAAAGGACAGAGCGCCCGCTGTTATCGCGAGCAAACGCCGGATCGAGCCTCGCAAAAGATCTCGGTGTTTTAGTGTTGGCCTTCCCACACCTCAAATCGACCGCCACCTTGTGGTAAGAAAAAGTGTTTCGAGGGTCAACCGTCCCACACCTCAAACCGACCGCCACCGCCTGGTCAGGGAGAGGGGGGGATGAACACATACGCGTAAAAAGGCGACGCGTCGTCGCCACAGCTATATTGTTGCGCGACGCGTGCCTGGAGGGGGAGCGCGCAAAGCGCAGGCTCCCGTGCCATGGTTGATGGGGGCGGCGTTTGGAGCGCGTACCCCCATTGCTGAGTTTATGCCGCGGCTGAGGGAAACGGCGCTGGAAGCGCGGCTCCCGTCGCTGAACTCAGACCATGACCGAGGGGAACGTCGCTGGAAGCGCGCGTTCTTGCCGTCGAAAAAAAAAGAAAGAATAAAAAATTACCTGGCTGGGGGAAACCACGCTCAAAGCGCTAGTTCCCGCCGCCGGTACTACGCCGTGAGAATCGTCCGCAGACGGCGTAGAGCCCGTGGGCTCTTGACAGAGGCAACCTGTGCTGCGTTACTGGACAGGCTAGCAACAGAACACGAGCATCTTTTGAAACCAAAATAGGTACCCCCCGACAGTGTTGTCGACGGTGCCGTACCGCCGTCGAGCTGTCGATTGCCGTTACGGAAAGTGCCAGGTTGGCGCGCGAGTGTATTTTCGCCCGGTTTGTGGGCGGCTTCAAAGCGCATTCGAGGAGCAGGAGCGCGGGCAAAAGAGGCGGGCAAGCGCAGGATACCACCATGGTGATCCGACGTGTAAGTGGTATCGTTGTGACAGTTTACCTGGCCCTGATCCTGGTGGTACCCTCGCGATTGACCTGAAATATGGCGTCGATTTTTCTTGTGGGTGTTCGGGCGAGAAGATTTATCGTCTCGGCGGTAGCAGACCATGCGTGTTTGTCAACGTCGGTGTGCGTCATCGTCGCCGAGTTGGCCAAGTTCAGGGCTCACGACTCGCATTAATGAAAGGATGCCTACAATGCTTGAAGGAATGGTTGTCTTCGTGGCAGTTGAGGCAAAGCCCCCGGTTTCTCGGAGGGCATCAGCGCGAGGTGAAAGGAGGCCGGTCCAAATGAGAGGGTCATCTGTCTTAAACGAGGCCTTAACGGCGAAGACTTCTGCATAATGATGCTCTTCTAGTGGCCAGCAGTTCGATGTGTGGTCGAGCCAAGGGTCAGATGAATCATCGATGGGCATGACAGTTGAATAATGGCTCGATCCCGTCTGCCATAAAAGCGACTGGGACGGCACTCGGCCCTGGCCGCGCCCATGATCGGCGGGCCGGGGCCCCGACGGGGCGCATGACCGCGCTCCCTTCGAAGAAACAGGGAGAGAAAAAAAAATCGCCGTTGACGGCAGGTGTCTTATTTGTCACTAAAAGCCCGCTACATAGCATCCAACGAGGCGTATGGCCGCGGTTCCGTTGCCTTCGAACCAGGGTACAACGCAGGCAGGAGAGCCGGAAATTGCTTATTCGCCGCCACCCGAACCACCTCCAACACCACATTCGTCCCCGGAGACAAAACACGCTCACTCCCCGTAGCGGTCGGCACAAGTACGCGAAACTCCCGACTGAAACCAGAAAAAGGCATGCCGTTACACATTCCAAAAGTATGCAACTTAGTGTAGCTCTCCTCCGTGTCAACCCCGTCGAAGTGCGTGATCAGCAAACGCAACAGGAGGGTGAAAGCCTCAGGCCCAGATGCCCCTCCTGCCATGGCTCTTGACACCTCCTTGTCTGCTACCATGGCCACCTCACTGTGGTCCGTGCTCGAGGACGAAGACGAGCGGGAGGAGGTTGACGAGCCGTCCCACGCTGAACGTCCTCTCGCGCCATTCCTCCGCCTTCCGTTGCCTCCGCCCGAGCTGCGGCCAACTGCCCCGGTTGTTGGACCAAAGTTGCCCCCTCGGCGGCGCCCTCAGGCACACCAGCACCCGATGCGCTGTCACCCCCGCGGTGGTGGTGGTGGTCGCCACCCCCACTATTTTTGCCGCCACCCCCACGGTTGGGGTCCCCGCGGTCGCGACTGTCGCTGCGTTGCTGTTTCCCCCGGTTTCGTTCCGCCAACTCTCCCTCCGGGGTTCGGCCAAAAGACAGGGTCGGGGTCCTCGTCGTGGGCTATCAGCAGGGCCCTTGACGAGGGCAAGGGTCGGGGCGGCTCTCGTCTGTCTAGCATAGGGCGTACAATCCACGCGAGCCCAGGCCGTTTCCACTGAGGACGTCCGCTTGCCGCGAAGCCGGCCTCTCTGACGAGAGGAGGGCGCAGGCCGTTTCCACCACCGTGGTCGCCAACGCTGAGGAGAAGTCTACCCTCGGTGCAGACGCCATGCACGCGACGATGCCCTTGAAGAAGGCGTCGTTCCCGGATCGTGGTCGCTGGGATGCGACACCCTGCGGGCGCGACGAAGGCAAGGGGGCCGCGGTGGCTCCCGCCGCAGCCGACGCAACTGATTGGGCGAGGGCTTGTTGCGCCCTCTTCGCTACCAGGGACGCCTCCCGCGCAGCGGTCTTCGCCTGCTCAATATCTTCGTCAAACCGACGTCGGCGTGCTATGGTCTGGTTGGCGTCGTCGAGCGCCCGCTGGGCCCGCGCCGCCGCGTATGCCAAGTCCAAGGGGGCGGCATGGGCGCCCCGGTCCCGGGAGCTCTGGGGGTGGCGCTCTGTCGAGCGCGGAGAGCCCAAGTGACGGCGGTGGTGCCCTGTCGAGCGCGGGGGGGGCAGCTGGTGTCGCTCCCCCGGGGCTGGCGAGAGCTGGCGTCGAGACCCCCCCGAGTCCGGTGGGGTTTGGTCCGTCTTCTTCTCAGCGCGAACCGGCGAGTCGACCCTCTTGGTTGGTGGGTCCGGGTGGAGGTATGGTGCTCCGTCTTCTGTCTCGTCAACGGAACCCGCCTCCGGTGGTTCCCCCCGCCTCGAGGCGCGGGATCTCGAGCGAGCTCTCCCTGTCTCGTGGGCATCCAGGTTGGGGGGCGTGGAAGACCTCAGCCTGCACCAAGTAGCCCGATTCCTCACTGGTAGACATGTTGCTTGATGTCTGTAGGGAGGGCAGCGGAAGGAGGGGGTGTGGGGGAAGGTGGCGGGATGGGAACGACGCGTAAAGAATCTATGGAGGCAGATATATTGTCGTGGTGTCCCTGCTGCGAGTAGCGGTATATCTGTGTTTTAGCAAACAGCAAGACATGGGCCTCGACTCCGTCCAGCATCAGTGATGGTAGCAGCCACGCCAACTAGCCGTATAAAACGAGTACAGCAGTAAGAAGGGTACCATCTACCAAAACCGCAACATAAGAGCAGCGCCCAGTCTGACCGTAGGGTATACGGGTAACTCCCGTACGAACCGCAGTAAGAGCAGCCAAAAATGGGCAGCACTGATCCTAACCGCAGTGCAGGGGGTGTAACACAGTAGAGGTACGTCTGCAGCCATCGCACTTAAACAGGCATAATTTAACCTAGGCGGGGGGGGTAGCACAGGAAAGCATCGCCCAAAACGCCCACGCCCATCGCACCAAAACGGGCAGCATTTAACCCAGGTGCAGTGTAGGGGGGCATCACACAGTAAAGGGTTGCACAAGAAGCCCACGCCCATCGCACCAAAACAGGCAGCATTTAACCTAGGTGCAGTGTAGGGGGTAGCACAATAAAGGTTCGCCCAATCCGCCAACGCTCATCGTACCAAAATAGGCAGCATTTAGCCTAGGTGTAGCGTAGGGGGCAGCACAGTGAAGGGTCGCCCAGCACGTCGACACTCATCGCACCAAAACAAGCAGCATTTAACCTAGGTGTAGCGTAGGGGGTAGCACAGTGAAAGGTCACCCAACACGCCGACACTCATCGCACCAAAACAGGCAGCATTTAACCTAGGTGTAGTGTAGGGGAGTAGCACAGTGAAAGGTCACCCAACACGCCGACACTCATCGCAGCAAAACAGGTAGCATTTACCCTAGGTGCAGTGTAGGGGGAAGCACAAAGAAGGTTCGCCCCGCCAACTGTATAAAAAAGACGGGCAGCATCTGCCCCAACAGGTGAAAGGAGGCCGCTCTAATAATGCTCTTTTAATGGCCAGCAGTTCGATGTGTGGTCAAGCCAAGGGTCAGATGAATCATCGATGGGCATGACAGTTGAATGATGGCTCGATCCCGTCTGCCACCTTGGCACCCGAACCTGGGGTTTCTCGCCTCGGGTCCTCCTCACTCGCTGGCGGCATGCGGCGATTTTTGATGGGTGACTATTGCCTTGCTGTAGGGTCTGCTTTTCTTTCTACTGCTTTTCTTACTGCTATACTCGTATTATACGGCTAGTTGACGTGGCGGCCACCATGACTGATGCTGGACGGAGTCGAGGCCCATGTCTTGCTGTTTGCTGAAACACAGATATATCGCTACTTACAGCAGGGACATCACAACAATATATCTGCCTCCATAGCTTCTTTACGCGTCGTTCCCATCCCGCCACCTTCCCCCACACCCCCTCCTAGTAGTGTAGGAGGAGGTAGGACAGTAGAGGATCGCGCACCAACCGTACAAAAAACGGGCAGCATCCGCCCCAACAGTAGTGTAGGGGGGGGGGGGGGTAACACAGCGAAGGATCGCGCAGCCAACCGTATAAAAACGGGCAGCATCTGCCCCAACGGTAGTGTAGGAGGGGGTAGGACAGTAGAGGATCGTGTCATCTGTGTGGTGCGTGCCCAGCGACCAACAGGAGGGACCAAAAGCCGAGACGAGGAGTGTGCTCCGAAGAGCAGTGTCGTCCGCACGTATAGTTGGAAGATGTCGTTCGTGCGGTACGTGCTCGGCGACCAACAGGAGGGGCCCCTGCCATCTCACTGCTGTTGTGGTCGCCGTTGTAGGAGGAAGGGCGCTCCCTCCATTGAGAAGCCACCCGAGAAGGAACAGGGGTTGTGGGCTCGATGGAAAGCGAAAGCAAAATCGCTACGAAAAAAAAATCGGAGAGATGGGAGGAACACTGCCACAATAGCATGTCCTGCCGTCGACGCCACATGTTAAATTAAAGGTGGGGGACACAGAGTGCCCCCTGCAGGTCTGCCAATTGAGCAGGTCCGGAGAGTTCTCACTTTCGTCCCTTCGTTGAGATGTAGCTTTATTCGTTTCCACCAGAGCCCGGGATAGCTTCTGAGATCGGAGGCACGTGCCTCCGATCTACTTCCTAACTTTCCCGAATATAAACCGCCAACCTTATCATACGAAACCCATCAAAATGATCTCAAATTCGGATAGTTACAGGCCTTTCGAGGCCGTATCTTAACACTAGTTAACCCCCTTCAGAGGGAAAAAGTGCAGACACAAAGTGGCGATTATTATAGCGTCTCGGCCATACCAAGCAACCTGGGCTGCTGCGAGGTTGGTTATCGTTTTTGTATGACTTGTATTGTTATTATTGTTGCCCTCCCCCCAACCAAGTAAAAAAGCGTGTAGCAGTAGTAGTAGATAGATGCACCGTTCCGATAGAAATCGAACATCCTTCCGTAAAAAGCAGTACTATATATACTGCAGTTTCAAGGGGAGTCGCCGACCTATATCTTTAATGAGGACACACAACCCGCAATACGCGCGATCGGAGTATCACACACAGCTTGCAAAGATGAGTTTCGATAAAATCTTCGATCTCACAGCTGGAGTGTGTACACCACCGTTGTTGTACGAGTAGTGTCATATACATGATAGTACCCGAACTCCAAAACAAGCAAGGAGCTAGTCGCACGACACGGCGTACGCGCGTTGTATTCTGTTATTTATACCACGCGTTTACAACCCTATAGAGAAGGGGCACACTTCAACACACTTACTCTTCTACTTACTACTTGCTGTTGGTTTTGCCACCATATCTGGGCTGGTTTGAGTCCTAAATAAAGGGGCTAGCCGGCACCGCTCTACACACACACTTTCGTGATTGGGGATCAATTAGCTGTTGTTGTTGCGCTGGCGCAAAACTAGCGGTCTGTTCGGAAGTGTGTTGCTGTGTTTTACGCATCATCAGGCGGTGGAAAGCTTTTTTTTGTTGTTGTTTCGCAGCGCGAAAACATGTTGCGCGTGGTTTTTTGACGCATGATATAATAGTATGATATGATAGACGATAAACAAAGTGTGTTTTGAGGCACCTTTTGGTTTTCGCCAAAAAAACTTGTTTTAGGCCAAGTTTAGGCGTCTACAATAATCGCACTGGAAGGATATTCGATTTACTTCAGAACGGCATCTATCTACGCTATATTGTCGGAGGGCAAAAACATAAACAATAATAATGCGAGTCACAGCTCTGCGAACCCAACTACCGACTTGCTGCCTCTATCCATAAAACCTAGAACCACTGGGAATGTTCCGTGAGTTTTCGTCGGAATTTTGACATCGGAGCGATGTCTCTGTCCTCAAGGCACCGAGCCACAATGAAAGCGTAAAACGTCCCGAGGACACCTAGATGAGTCTTCTCCGTGTCTTTCCCGGCACGTTGTCTGTTCCTTTCGTCCGAGGGTGGTGCGAGGGCTCGCTCCCGCACACCTCTCACTCTCCACTTCCGTCTCCATCTCACCCTGAGATATCCGACTCTTTACCGATTTTTCCGTCTGTCCGGTGTTTGTACACACTGCCCCATTCTGCGGCCGCTGCCTTTGAGGAACGCTAGTCCCGTCCAGCGTTGGAGCTTCATCTCTCCTTGCGGTGTTTGAGACCCCTTACCCTTATTGGCGTCGACGGCAGGACCACCCTCCCTATCAGTCAAACAAGAACAACTTATTTATGAAGATATTTTTGTCATTGCAGAGCCATCATACTATCATACTATCATACTATCATACTATCATACTATTACGGAGATCCATTGTTGACAGGGGTAAATGCCTAGACTATGGGGTCATAACTCTGTCAATTCTTCGTCGATACCGGTAAACGATAGCTTGGATTGTTCGCATAGGCCTTACGGTCACGGCGCAATATATATATATATATATGATGTTCTGGCCGAGATAGTGCGAAAATTATGAGAAATTTCCGGTGACTTTTTTGCAACAATGTCTGGTGATGATAAGGCATTTACCCCCGTTAACAATGGATCTCCGTAATATCGTACTATCATACTATCGTACTATCATACTATCGTACTATCATACTATCGTACTATCATACTATCGTACTATCATACTATCATACTATCATACCATACACTATCACACTATCACACTATCATATCATACTATCATACGATCGCACGGTCATACTATCATACTATCATACTATCATACTAGTATATTATCATACTATATTATACTATCATACCATCATACTATTAATACCATACATCATACGATCATACTCGCACAAGTGACTCTGTACCTCGCTTGCTGACAAAAAACTCTACTCTGCATTACGCCATTGTTTTTGTGCGGCGTGGCTTAACATTCCATTGCGGATTAACCCTTTGAATCTTAACGCCTTCACCACTGGAAGCCCTTTTTTTTAACAAATTTACTTAAAGTTAGTATAGGGAGGGATTTTGGGACTCTCAAGGGATTAAGAGAGCGTAAGAACTACCCTCTAAGATCCGGGCGGCCACATTGTTAGGTCTGTCGGAGCGGGATCGATTTAAATCGCCAACTTGAAACATTACACGGAGCTGGTGGAGCTGCGCAAATCACAGGGGGGTCGTTCGTGCGGGTGACCCCGAGCCACTGCAAAAAAAGCGCCAAAAACAACACAACCCCCCTACCGTAGCCTTGGTCAATCCCGCCACAAAAAAAAAAAATGGAAGCCAAAAATATATGGTTGTTTTTTTTCGCTGATATTTCGTGGGTTGGGTTCGCCTTCGATAATGACGTTTTCCACGGCTTCGATACTAATATTATGTGTTTTTGTTATGGTATTGCCCTGGGAGCCTAACAGTACCTGGTAGATCTAGGATACGTTAAACAATATAAAAGGGTTTCACATGCCTTTTAAAGGCGTGTAGGAAAAAGGGGATGATGAATTTACTCCACGGATTTGCAGCGTGTTCAGCGCTTATTAGTTCTATATCCGTGGCTTGTGGGATTAACTCAAGAGCTTATATAGCACTAAGAGTGAGTGACCAACGTGGAACCTGCCTATACATTGTAAATAGTAATATTTTCCTACCCAACTCCTACCTACCGATGGTTCCAAAATTGATACACATATAATATTTTAAAAAATGCACTCCAGATCTGTGGAATCAAATATTTCGTCGAATTCGTCTTTGCAAGCTGTTTGTGATACTCCGATCGCGCGTAGTACTGGGTGTGTGTCCTCATTGAGGATATTAAAGGTCGGCGACTCCCCTTGGAACTAAGGTGTAGCTTGTACCAAGGTCAACAGGGTGATGTTAATCAGTCTGTGCGCGGAAACTGTAAACCTGTTTTGGGGGGGCGCAACATCTGACGGCTGTGGAAGGAATGCATCAGTTTTATCATGTGTATCCTGTAAGTCGTATGACCGGTGAGGGGGCGGGGGGCGGGGGGCGGGGGTGATAAAAAATTGAATGGGGGTGGGGGGTGGTTCCAACAGTTTTAGGTCTGATGTACGTGTATAGGAGCTTTCTGTACGCAGGGTGCTAGGTCTAGGCGATGGTGGGGGTGGCGGGGAAGGAGGGGGCAGGTGGGATGTTAATTTGAACTTGAAGACCATATGTTGAATGAATTGAGTTACCGCATGGATGGCTCGAAATGTAAAGAGGTGATATCACCTGTCGGTTAGTGTTTATTATTCTGGCAGGTTTTGATTTTAGGTGGGGCGGGGGGGGAGGGGAGGTGTGTGGTGGGGGTGTACTCAATTTTATAACACTATGCTTAAGGATGTCAGCTGTGAGTTCAACGAATTTAGGGTCAATACTCATCTTTGCAAGCTGCGTTGTTGGTACTTTGTGCATGGCCTTAGTCGTATGGCCATATAGACCCTCGCATCCCTGCTATGCCGGAACGGAGCACGTCGGGTTTTCATCCACCAGGTAGGCATTGATTCCACCAAGCGCGAAGCGCCCGTGAAGTATTCGGCAAGTCGTATGAAGGGTGAACTGCATCCTTTCAAGAACCGCTTGTCAGACGGACTTCGGCACCTCGTGTCTACTTTCTCGGTAATAGGATGACAGCGCCAACGAGTTACTTTGTTTTCTGGTGTGGCCACTCCAAAGACAGCAATGGGTATTTGCTATGTAACTGCCTCGTGGGTGCCTTACTGTATTCACACTACGTGGTACGATCATTCCCCTTGTGCGGAGTTACGGTTCTCCACCCCGCACAATATGATCAAACTCTATAACCATCGTAGCAATCGCCAAAAAAAAAACAAAAAAAAAACGGTACCCTGGTTGTCTAGCTCACGCAGTGACTGGCATGTTTTACAGCGTCAGGTGTGCGGTGGGGGGGATATATATCTCGCGAACACCCTAGAATCAGAGCCTCTAATTGACCGGCGGTGCCATCGACCCACAAAGCGAACGAAGAGGCTCGTAATGCTATATATTAGTATGTTGTAAAAAAAAGTTCCAAAACAAAGAATGTGATACAATAGCTAGGACTATTAATAGTAGCCCCCCTCTTCCAGTCGAGAGAGAGGGCAGTACTCGTAGTGCATACATAGATGGCATGCCCTAGGAACTGCACAGACTGGTATATACGAGGGCGTCTTTCGTGCCCCCATGCTGGACATCAAGCAATTGCACATATTGGAGACGCACCAAGATTTTAGATACCCCACCTCAAGCATATTAAAGCTACCTGGTAGCTGTCGTTATTATACGTTGTGCAGGGCCTGCGCAGTATAGACCCAACCCAGGAAACATGCGCTAGCTCATTAAGAGAACCCGGCTCTCACCGGCATTAGAATCTATACGAGGCCATGCAGATAAATATGTTGACCAGGAACCTATCTGTCCCAAAATATGGATTTTGAAGAACGACCTGATTTGTTCAACTTGTGGAACATCATCACGATCTTACTGTTCCCCCTGCGACACAAATCGAACATAGTGCATATAACACTATGCACCAACGAGTACTACTGTACAAAAATAGTACATAACAACCACGGATCTGTGCCCTTCAGTTGTATCCTACATAAACCACAAGAGGCTAAACCACCCCCCCCCCCAATCCCGAACCCATCACCACCAACGACACCAAACACCAACAAAGTCACCCCCACCCCCCCCTCCCCAACTCCCACCGCCTCCACCACGACCAACCCTCTGCCTCTACGCGGCAGCCTGTGCACTGTCTCGCCACAACAAGCCCAGAAACACCCCCTTACCCATGTTCATAACGGCCGACCTATGAAAACATGCTCCATTAAAATATTAGTACGCGCCAAGCCGTAAACGGAAAACTGGCGGAAGGAGTGCTGGAGGGGGGAGGGGGGCGGGGGGCGGGGGGGGGGCGGGGGGGGGGGCGGGGGGGAGAGGGCGAAGAGTCCTCGAAAAAAAAATGCGCGAAATGAGGCGCTGAGCAATCAAAACGCGACAAAAGGTACATACAGCGCAGGTCGGCCAAGAAATAGAATAAGAGGGGAAAAAAAAAATACCGGTACCACGAGACTTCAACAATGGCGCATCAAGAAAATATAAAAGCCATTGCTCCCGGTGTGACGTTTCCTTGGCGTCATCTTTTACACATATGAGAGATAATATCCAGATAACATCCACAATGCTTGACCTAGATCTTCGGCGGGGCACACAAACTCTTGATTTACATGACCTATAAGATCTAGAAGCATTTTCGCTGCGTGGGATCTGCACATTGGCTCTTCTTGCGCACATGATTCCGGGATGGGATCTGTGCCACGCGACTCTTGCAAAACGCCCCACAACGCAAATTACAGGATCTAGATAGTGATCTGCCCGACGTGTGGAAGCCTTCCCAAGAAGGGAGAACCTTGTGGGGCAAGGATAAGGGTATCAGCGCCGGTTTACTGGGATTCCGCTCCTCGAACGGCAGACGCACGTCAGAAACGCCGACAAGCAGACAGACAAGAAAAGACAAGACAAAACAAGACAAGACAGGGAGAACGTTCGCACACAACCGCCTGCAGTAAACGGCGCAAACAAACACTACAGGCATATAACCTATATACTGCCACCACGACCTCCTCCTCTAGTACTGCTACTAAAACTGCTACTGCTTACTGCACCTACAGCAGTACCTCTGAATACGATTCAAAAGGTTGCAATGTGATAGGTAGGGTGGCGCTCTGCAAGATCATGCGAACAACACGCTACAGCAGTATGTCAGTCGTAAAAATTAAACTCATCTCACGGCTCCCTTCCTTCGTTCCCAGTGCGACGCACACGTACACCACGCTCCGCAACACCTCCCGCAACAGATGGCGCTCTCGTACTTCCCGACTCTCGCAAGAACGCATGCGCGCAAGCACACACCCGCGAACAAGCGAATCCTGAAGCGCCAACAAACACATCACGCCCTCCCGCTCGATGAAAAGCACAAATGACAATAACAAAAGACGCCCGATGCCAGGTAAACCCGCCCCAGGTGTAGTGCGAGGACAAGCCCAAAACGAAGAAGGAGGACGATTAATAGGGGGATAACCCTCGTCACCCCCCTACCCCTGTTCCCCCGTTATCATCGTTACCACCTCCTGCGTTGTAACTCAACCAAACCCACGATTTTCACACCCCCCCTCAAAACCACGAGGACGCTTTCCTATATTCCTCAAAACGCGGGACTCCCGCTTCAACCCGCGTCTGATCCCACCCCCCCCGACGCCTGAGCATTCCATCCACCACCCCCCCTTCCTCCGCGGCTGATTCTCTCTCCCTCCCACCACGGCTGCACATTCACCCCCCCCCCCTCCAGCCGCGGTTGATCCCCTCCCCTTCATCCCACCATGGCTTCACATCCCGCTGCCCCCCTCCCTCATCTCCCCAAACGCCTGGTAGTTTCACCAACCCCCGATCTCCTTCCCCCTCCACGACGGCGGAAACTCACGCACTGTCAACCGTGCCACCAAAGGGATTGATGCCGGGACTCATCTCCCAGATCAAACCCATCTATCTTCAACACCCCAAATACAACCCCCCCCTCCCCCGCCGCTCCCCCCTCCTCTTGCTCGTGCGCTTGCCGTTGCAGAGCAAGTCCGACGTCCATTGCGATGCTCTTAGAGTTTTCACGGAAGAGCGATGTCACCTGTTTAGGCGTTAGGCGTTTTGTGTTGCCACGACGGAACGCGATACCGTAGTACCATGTCATGTCAGGGGTGGGGTGGGGGTACGGGTGGGGTAGGGTAAGGTGGGGTGGGGTGGGGTAACGTAAGGTGAGGGTAGGGGGAGGGTAGGGTGGGGTGAGGAAAATTAAGGTGAGGGGAGGGGTGGGGTATGGTGAGGGGAGGGTAGGGGAGGGTAGGGGTGGGGTGGGGTGGGGTGGGGTGAGGGGAGGGGTGGGGTAAGGTGAGGTGAGGGGGAGGGGGGGGGGGGGTAAGGTGAGGGGTGGGGTGGGTGGGGTGGGCTGGAGTGTCGTTTCGTGGAGTGGGGGGGGGGGGATGGCATAGCAAGGTGAGCAGTCTCTGACCACGTATGTAGGTGTGCGCGCTCTCTACGGAGGGAATCTAGTACGAGGTACAAGAATAAAGGGTGCCATTTTTTACTGCACGCCAACAGCTGCTGGATATTTTACAGTGGACAAGGCATGCTGTACCTTCACCTGGCTTGCTCTTTCCAGTTCTGCAATTTCGCAGTTCTGCGTTCGCCAGGCCCTTTCAATATGATGTTGTGAGTAAATATGTTACCTGTGGTACAGCCGTACAGCACAGCACAGCACAGCACACACCCCTGCGCGCTTGGTGCAAAACATGTCTGCCTGGTCGCGAAAACTCGACGCGCTCCGTTCTCGGCATCGTAGGGATGTCAGGTGGTAAGGTCCTATGGACTACGGCGATGCATGATACGATTATCCCTCCCCCCTATTAGGAGTAAGAACAGTGCTCCGTCTCGAAAGGGATACGTGGTCAACGGTCAAATGACTAAGGCAAGCAACAAATGAGAACGCCCCCCCTCCTCACCTCCCCCCCTCACCCCCTCGATGGGGCTGCGTGGATTTTCGCCGCTCACCTGAGAGGCAGTCTGGGTAGACGCCAGGTCAACATCGATTTCCAGGTAGCGTGCTCCGCGGAAATATCTCAGAGTCGTCTGCGCCAACGAACGACGGGGGAGGCGTGGGTGGGGTGAGGGCGGGGGTGGGGGTGGGTAGTCAAGAAGGGAGCGAGCTTACCATGCCATCGACCTAGCCAGCATATCAACCAATCCGTCGTCGTCAACCAGTCAATCAACCGGAAGTGACACTAAAACGGCAATGAAAAACAAACCATCGAACGAACGAATTAACACAGAAACAAAATGAAGACAAAATAAAAAACTAAAACACAAGTAAGAAAACACACGCACACAATATTTGAAAGCTTCAAAAACACAATAAAATGAAAAACTTCCACCCAAAAAAGCACACAGCCTATGGACGAGGAACACTTAAAAACGCAACACACAAAACACACAAAACATACACATAAAACATGCACACATACAGACACCCCACCTTTTGCCCCAGGACGGCGCCCTCCGACGGCAAAACTGCCCTGACTGAAGACGGCCCGTCCCGCACGCTCAAGAACACCTTCACCTGGCGGTCGCGGGGATCGTCCCCCTTCACCGCGCTCGACCCGTTCCCCTCGCAGGTGTACTCTGCACAATGAAGGAAAGTGTGGAAGAAAACGAAAAAATCGAAAAAAAAATCGAAT
Source organism: Undaria pinnatifida (assembly GCA_012845835.1). Taxonomy (NCBI): domain Eukaryota; class Phaeophyceae; order Laminariales; family Alariaceae; genus Undaria; species Undaria pinnatifida. The sequence goes on along the minus strand of JABAKD010000025.1, from coordinate 18,901,571 downwards.
AAAAAAAAGGAGATAAAACACACGGGGGCTCCAAGTCCAGCGGCGTTAACTCCTTGCGTGGTGACTGACAGCTGGCTGACAATTTTGTCTAATTACATCTTGTGGCTTTGGTAAGGAAAGCATGGAAGAAAATGAAAATATCGAAAAAAACCCGAAAATAAAGGAGATAAAGCACACGGGGGCTCCAAAACCAGCGGCGTTAACTCCTTGCGTGGTGACTGACAGCTGGCCGACCATCTTGTCTGATTACTTCTTGTGGTTTGGGTATTACTACAACGAGAGAAACGTAACTAGAGAGGGGGAATCAAGGACCAACGCCACCGAGACCCAACACCATCAAAGGCCCCCAGACCACCATACGAGAGGGCCAAGACCGTGGATCGAAGCAGGCATGTACATGCGTTACCGGTAACGGTAACAGAAAGCTAACCGGAACTGTGGGTGGGAGACAACACTTCTCGAGGCAACAGTGTGGCGTAGCGGCCCCTGAACTTCAACGCTTCCATTGATATTAGAAAACCTCTCAAAATGGAACGTTCCCTGTGCTGGTGAAAGCCAAATGAGCTCATCAGCAATTTCTTTTGCGGCAGCAACAGTATATGTGCGATCATCTTGTGTTACCGATAACGTTTCGTCGAAACTTTGGGGTAAACGCACATCCCCGGACCAAAGAGAAGACGGGGGACAAGCACGTGCCAAAACGTGGGATCGTTGATTGTTGCACATCGTCATTATACATTGAGAGAAACGAAAACAAGAAGGCTCACAATCAAGGACCGAGGACAAAGACAAGCCAAAAGCCCTCCAAGACTACGGATCAATCAGGGGGGGGGAGGGAAGGCAACCACCCAAAACGTACATACACGTCTGATCGTGAGTAGTGTTATTTCACAAATTCAGACACAGGCAGAAAATGTGCAGTCAAACATGAAAAAACGGCAATACGTTCAATATACGGCCGTGATATACGTGCGGAACGACGGAGTTTTGGTTTCTTCGGCGCACCGGTTCGTTTGGGTGGGAGGAAACATAGTAGCGCACTTAATCGCGAGCCGAGGGCTGAGTCCAGTCTAGGTGAGAGCTCAGGTGAGCTTAGCCGAGCCCTGCCGACACGATGCATACTGCTCCCGGTCCCACCCAAAAAACATAAAACAACGCGGTGTCTCAGGCAAGCTCGTTCTTGCCCTCTATCTCTCTGTCTCTTGTTTCGTCTGCCTGTCTGTCCCTGTCTGGCTGGCTGCCTCTGTATGTCTTCTCGGTCTGTCCGTCCGCCTATTCGCCTGCATGGCCCTGTCCCTTCCTGTCTCCCCGTCTGTCTACCTCCTACCCGTCGGCATGCCTTGAGTCCATCCGTGTGTTGGTCTCGTCTATACGCCTTGTCTGTCTATCTCCTCTCCATCGGTTTGTCTGCCCGTCCTTCTATTTCTCTGTTTCTCCCTACAAGCACTCACCCGCACCAGCAGAGCTCTCCTTCCCCCCGTCCCTCGCCCCGCCTCCATCCTCTCCAGACCCTTCCGCAGACGAATCATACGTCGAAAACCCAGACCGCGTCGAGACATCGGTCGCAGGGGACGAAACCCGATCCTCTCCCCCCTCCTCCCGTCCCCCACCCCCGCGCCCCACCCCCACCCCCTCAAGCGCATTATTTACCGGAACCGATTTATTTACCGAATTCGGTATCGCTACCGGAACCGGCAGAGACGAGAGGGGGGTGTCGATCAGGCTGTAGAAGTATCGGAAGAAGCTTTGGAAGGAGTCGGGACTGTCAGGTTCCAACAATTCCGGGTGAACAGCAAACGCCGTCACGAGGCTCAAAGGAGGGTCTCCGGGGATCTGGATGGTGTTGGCAGTCGTGTAGTTGGCGGCGGTGGTGTTGGCGATGGTGGTGTTGATTGTGTTGGTGTTGGCGGTGTTCGTGTTGGCGGTGGTGTTGATGGCGGTGGTGGTGTTGACGGTGGTGGTGTATCGTGGTGGTGGCGCGTGGAGGCAGCGGGGGAAGAGGGCGGTGTTAGAATAGGCAAGGGCGGAGACTAGAGATAGGGAGGGGGGGGGGTGTACTCAGTTTGTGCATGGCCGTAGTCGTATGACCACAGACCCTCGCATCCCTACTATGCCGGGACAGAGCACGTCGAGTTTTCACCAACCAGGCAGACATTACTTGCACCAAGCGCGAAGCGCCGTGAGGTATTCGGTGAGTCGCATGAAGGGTGGACTGTGTCCTTCCAAGAACCGTTCGTGAGACGAACTTCGGCACCTTGTGCCTACTTTCTTGCTTATGGATGACAGCGCCAACGAGGTATACTTTAATTCTGGTGTGGCCACTCCAGAGACAGCAATGGGCATTACTATGTAACTGCCTCGTGGGTGCCTTACCGTATTCACACGACGCGATGCGATCATTCCCCTCGTGCGGACTCAGGGTTTTCCACCCCGCACAATATTGTCTAGGAAGGGGGGGGTGTACTCAGTTTGTGCATGGCCGCAGTCGTATGACCATAGACCCTCGCACCCCTACTATGCCGGGACGAAGCATGTCGGGTTTTCACCAACCAGGCAGACATTACTTGCACCAAGCGCGAAGCGCCGTGAGGTATTCGGTGAGTCGCATGAAGGGTGAACTGCGTGCTTCCAAGAACCGCTCGTAAAACGGACTTCGGCGCCTTGTGCTTACTTCCTAGCTTATGCATGACAGCGCCATTGAGTTATACTTTGTTTTCTGGTGTGGCCACTCCAGAGAGCAATGGGTATTACTATGTAACTGCTTCGTGGGGGCCTTACCATATTCACACTACGTGATGCGATCATTCCCCTTATGCGGAGTTAGGGTTCTCCACTTCGCACAATATAATCTAACTCGATAACCATAGCGGTAACCGCCAAAAAGAAGAAAAAATAAATGAAAACGGTACCCTGGTTGTCTAGCTCACGCAATGATTGGCATGTTTTACAGCGTCGTTGCCAACCAACGCCAACCCCAATATACATACCAGGTATAATGTTTTTCAGCGTCCGTGCCAATCGAGGCTAACTATCATATACATATTTTAGGGGGGGGGGGGGGGGGGGGGGTATACTCAGTTTGTGCATGGCCGTAGTCGTATGACCATAGACCCTCGCACCCCTACTATGCCGGGACGGAGCACGTCGGGTTTTCAACAACCAGGCAGGCATTACTTGCACCAAGCGCGAAATGCCGTGAGGTGTTCGGCGAGCCGCATGAAGGTTGAACTGCATCCTTCCAAGAACCGCTCGTAAGACGGACTTCGGCACCTTGTGCCTACTTCTTGCTTATGGATGACAGCGCCAATGAGTTACTTTGTTTTCTGGTGTGGCCACTCTAGAGACAGCAATGGGAGATGGGGAGGGAGGGGGGGTAGAACCATGTGTTCGTGTTGGGCAGGTAAATGCGGGCGTGGGGGCGGGGGGGGGGTGATCGGGGGAGAAATAGACGACTTTCACGTACTCTTTTTGGACTTCGTAGGGGAAAAACGACCACAAAGACGGCGACTACAGGACTGACTGACGTCTGACCGACGGACGAATAAACGGACGGTCATCGGATGGACGGTCGGTTTGTCAGACCTGACTGAATTCTGTGGAACGGACAAACAGGCGGACAAACCGACGGACGGACGGACCGCGGTCGGTCGGTCGTTCGGCCGGCCAGTTGGTAATTTAGTCATTAGGTCGGTCGGATATTCACCCAATTTGGGCGGTTAGTCATTCGGTGGTTCAGTAATTTGGTTGGTAGGTCATTCGGTAATTCAGTAATTTGGTCTGTCAGTCCTTCGATGCTTTATTCATTGGTCAGCCATTCGTTCGGTAATTCAGCCATTACTCATTCCGGTCGGTCGGTCGGTCGGTCAGATGCACCTGAAACTTCAAAGTAACCAAGAACGGTGAGGCGCCGCCCGAGATCGACGGTCAACTCGGGGAAAAAAAAAACGACGAAAAAATGGCAAAAAAAACACAAAACAAAAAGTTCAACAGGTAATGGTTAAGTGTAGACTTCTAGCCGACGGACGAATAGACGGACGAATAGACGGACAGACTAGACTGACAGGAAGATCGTGGTCGGTCGGTCGGTCGGTCGGTCGGTCGGTGAGACGCACCTGAAAGTTGAAAATCAACAAGAACGGCGGGCCACCTCCTGAGGCCGATGTAAGCTCGGCAATCTTCGTCCCGCAGCGAGCCTTACCCGCGATGTGATCCACGCGCTCCTCACCCGCCCCCGCCCCTGCTCCAGCTACCGCCTCTCCCTTCGCGGATGAAGACCCCGGCAGACGGTGTTTGAAAAGCTCGGCGTAGATGAGTGGGCAAATCGCCGGTTCAGCCGGAACCTGATTGCGGTATATTTGGGTTTGAGATCCGACAAAGAACGGGAAAAAGTGAAAGTGTGGAGGGGTCGACTCGTCAAATAGATGCAAGGACGATTGTCGATTTCCGATATTTTCGTTTCGTGTTATTTTTGTTTCTTATCTTATCGTTTTGTTTTGGTGTTAAGAACTTGTTTCTGTTTTCACTCCGGGGGGCTCGAACTCGCGAAATCGGCTTTAGTAGTTATGAGGTTAACCCGCTCTTAATAGACCATCGGGGACGCCGAGCCCTATACAGTACCAGGTTTTTCGTTTCGTGTTATTTTTTTCTTCATCTTTTTGTTTTGTTTTCTTGTTAAGAACTTGTTTCTGTTTTCACTCCGGGGGGCTCGAACCCACGAAATCGGTCTTGGTAGTTATGAGGTTAACCCACTAGACCATCGGGGACGCCGAGCCCTATACAGTACCAGGCACCTATTAATAGCATTAATAAACGCCACACGTCGAGCCACAAAACGCACCAGTCGGATAGAAAAGACGAAAATTACCGCCCGCAACACCGGACGCAATGACCATTTGCTTGTACATACAAAAAAAACTTGCGCGGAAAAAAAATGAATTCGCATTTTACCCTTAGTACTTCTTGGGTGTACTCAATAGCATTACTTTTAGCACTTTTTGGGTACTCGATATAGACGTGCCCACGACCGATCTGTTTGTTGAGAAAATACGCACAGCACACGAAACTTTTACACCGCATGATATGTATGATTTCGAGAAGAGCGTCACACTTCGAACTCCAGCTTAGGGACCACCAGGATGCGAGAAGGGGCACGTGTGATGTGGGATGCGGCTTACTGTAGAATATTATGTAAAGAGCATGTATTGAGAGTTAAGGAGCAAGAGGACAACACGTGACAGGCTACGACAAAAAGCAACTCGCTATCGTAAGGAGAGGATACGGCACGCGCACATGGTCCTACCACGTACCACAGTTGTAGTGTTTTGCTCTCCGCATGTTGTCTGCTGCTGTCTGTAAAAAAAACAGAAAAAATACTCGATAAAAAACTGCCTCTGTGGACGTAATAAGGATGGGTTGGTTGCTATCTATATTACTACCAGGTACTAATTTTCAAGGTCCCTATGTTTCCGCATCGATGGACACGCGCACCCACAGCGGGCGCACAGCAGAAGAAACGTGTGGTATGGTGGGGTGACAAATGACAGGCTCTGACAGAAGCAACTCGCCGCAGCATAGCTAGAACACGCCACGCGCACATAACTGGTGTTGCCTACCGCTGCTGCTGTGCGGCAGGGTTGCAGCGTTGTGCTCTCCGCATGTTGTCTGCTGTTTGTCATCTGCGATCTTACATAAATGGTGTTGCCTACCGCTGCTGCTGTGCGGCAGAGTTGTAGCGTGGTTGTGCTCTCTTGGTATGGTACGATATCATATACGAAGCAAACCAACATGAACATAAATACAAGGACCGTTTGAGTACTAATATGATATTCAAACGATCCCAACACTTTACGCCGGCATGTCACTTGACACTTGACAGAAGCAGTAGCAGCAGCAGCAGAAGCAGCAGCAGCTAGAGGTAGTGGCGTATAGGCGGGTAGAGCATCGCAGGCTCCGATCAAAGCAATCAGCTACTACAACAGCAGCCACACGCGCATAGAGTTGCAGGCTGCTGCTGCTAGAGGGCTGGGCTGCTGCTGGGCGGCAGGATCGTAGCGTGGTGCTCTGTGCAAAAAAAGTGAAATGTACGTGTACCCTCTACGAGCAGAAAAACCCTGTTTGCATCCAAATCTAACGTGCGTACACGGGGATAGGGGATGCAGAAACCCAATCCCCGGGGACGTTGCGGAAACCCGGGGATTTGCCTTAAGTGTGCCCAAGGCCAAAAAAGTTTAAAAGGCATGCCACGCGCGACACACTGCACGGATTGCGCCCAAACCTCCGGAAATGTGACCCCAACGGTCGAATTGTGCCTACCCCATCCGACGTTTCGGACAAAGGTGCGAGCACGAAGAATGTGCCCGAACAAAAAAAGAAATAACAATTATACGTATACATATTCGTGTAGTCAGCAATCTCACAGTCTAACCAAACCACACGACTACGACTGATTGGTCACATGACACTACATGACACAATAACGGCATGCCACGAAACAACGACCACACCTTCACTCCACCAGAAACAGTTCCCCCAGCGAAGAAGCGGTGCCCTCCCCCTCCGTCCCTCACGCCACGCACCAGCTGAGCCACCGCCTCGCACGGGGCGCCCGGCCCGGCACAGTTAAAATCACAAGCAGCACCGCCAACTGTACTATTCTCAATAGCACCGTTCTCAGCAGCACCACCAACGGCATCATCAAAACTGGCACCATCATCAAGGGCACCATTGTTAAAGGCATCACTAACGACAACCTCGGGCGGTGGAGTAATCGCCCCCGCCGCCCCTCCCGGGCTGCCCTCTCCACCTCCGCCTGCTAAATTCCTTCGCGCCCCCGCCGCCCGAGCACTCCTGCCGCCCCCCGCGCTGCAGCCGCCCGCAGCATTTTCTCCGCCACCACCACCACCGCCGCTGATCCTCGCCCCGTCCTCCGAAAACAGCCGCAGCTCTCTCTCCACAGAAGATGGGGCGGAGGAAGAGGCGGTGGCAGCGGCGGCATTGGCGGCGACGAAGACGCCGCCGCCGCCGCCGCCGTGCCGGCTACCGCTCTGAATCCCATTACCCCCACCCTTGTTTGTCGAGCGCTTCCACAGGTAGCTCCGCCGCTGGGGGGATATCGCCGCCTCATCGCCCGCGCTGCTCGGCCTGAGGCGTGCGCCCCCGCCACCAGCCCCACCTCCGCCCTCACCCCCGCCACCCAGGCCGCCGTTGCCGCAGTTGCTTCCTGCTCCGTCGTCCGAGCCTACAAGCGTTTCCCAGGTCAAGCCGTCGACCCCTTCGCCAGCCCCGTTACCGTTACCGTTCCCGGTACCGTTCCCGAGACCCGTCCCGTGACTGATCCCGTCACCGTTACCGGTACCGCCCAAGGTGCCGAAAGGGGCGTCGTCCACCACGAAACCCGAATCCATGTCCGACGAATCGGCGATTATGTTTCGCCGGTTGGTCGAGCGCTTGTAGGGATTATACTTGGACAGCTTGGGCACGCCCTGATTTGTTTCGGGTTGGTTGTTGGTGTCATCAGTTAGTTGGCTAGATGTTGGCTAGATAGGTAGATAGTTAGTTAGTTAGTTAGTTAGTTAGTTAATCAGTTAGTTATATACTCCTTAGTTAGCTAGCTAGCCAGCATTACTATTAGTATGTAAATTGTGTTAGTTATTATATAACGTTGTGTTCGTTCGTGAGATGTCAGGATTAACAGTCAGCAACGGCTTTGGAGCCCACAGTTTTCCGATTGGCGATTGGTCAGTACCACTGTACCGAAAGGATGCGAGTCATCGCACAGGAATTGGAGTTATCGCACGTGTCGGAATTATCACAGAGGGGTGCGTACGAAAAATGATAACGACTTTTTCAAAACTATCGCACCCCTGTGCGTTGACTCAATCGCATCGTTACGGTAGTTGAAGTACCTGTCCGATTTGAAGAAAAATCCCGGGGTAATTAAGCGACTAACTGCGGGCACGAAATCCCTTTCTCTCTACCAACTACTGACGTCATTATTTACCGCTTTCGTACCGATCACCGACAAGTTGAACAACGCTGACTATTAAAACAAACGCCACCTACTACCGCACCACCGATTAAACTATCGAACTACGGACTACCGAATCCCCCTCCCAAAAGGTCACGTACCAGGTACAGCCTATCGAAGGGTCCCCGAATAAGGCGGTGATATGCCAGAGCAGTACGACCGCCTTATTGAGGAAACCCGCCTATTCATTCCAGGTGATCGAACGGTGTTGTGCGAGAGCAGTACGGCCGCTTTATTGGGGGAAGCCGCCTCATTCATTCCCGGCGATAGAAGTGCAATGCCCCAGTCGCGCCAAGCGATTTGACCACCTTCATTCCGGGATACCGCCTTATATCGGGATACCGCCTCATTGGGGGACCCCTAGGGTAATGAACTATCGAACTACCGAACCATCGGCTGGAGACTGCCGATGCCTGCATGTAACCTAAACAATAAATTGATAGGGGTGGTCGGTGTTACGTGCCTGGTTACTTGCGCGGTGGCTTTCTCAATGTTTTTTTTCTTTGGGCTGCAAGACCTTTGTTACGTTATCGTACCATTAATAGTACCGTTCATAGAAACACCAGATTTGCGACACCCCCGGGGGTTCCGAGTCAAACCACACCCCGAACGGGAACCTTGTGATCCTAATGCTACTGGACTGCAACAATGACCCTAAACTACTTCAACATCAAGTGGTTTGTTCCAAAAAATATGGAGTGCCGTTCTACAGGGGCCAACTACCGACTAACAGGGTGTTCGCGGGATACCAAATTAGGGAGGGTAGGAAACATACAATAGTATGATAGTATTGAAACCGTCGAGCGTCACTATCCAAGGCCAAACCCAACCCACAAAAATACAGCAAAGAAAAACGTTAGAAATATGTTTTCCTATACACACGACTTCATTTCTTCAATTCTGACCCCATCACAACGTTTTTCGTGTAATATGGCCATGAAGAACAACGCTGCCCAATTTCGTTTTCCAACTTGTCCTCTACGAGGGTGCAAAAGTTTCAGACATCGGACAGATGACGATCTACTGTAGATCATCTACAATAGATCCTGTAGCTGCCGTTACGAGATGCTCTGCAGGATCCGTGTATGTAGGGCACAGATCCAATCCAGGAAACATGTGCTAGATCATGCAGATCGTACGGCTCCCATCCCGATAACATGAGCTAGACCACACAGACCTTCCCTGGAAGATCTGGATAGATAGGTAATCTGTCCGACGTGTGAAATGTTTTCAACTTCGAAACCGAAAAGCTCCGTCTTTCGTTGGAGCCAGCTCGTAACCTTGTTTTTTCGTGGGTCGGTTGGCCTTGGGGTGTATCGTCGAACGCAGTGATACACATTGTTTTTAACATTTCTAACCATTTTACCCCAGTCAAGTCATCAGGGGGCACCTCGACCGGTATTTCCTATGGGTTAGGGTTAGGGTTAGCTAGCATGGTTGAAAAAGGACAATAATATCAGACACCCGTCGAAAGTCACAATCCAACGCCAACCCAACCCACCGTAAAACCGCCAAACACTACATTAGAAATACGATATCCTCCAACACATCTCTTGTAATCTCTAACCCGTTCTTTTTGGGTGGGTTGGTTGGCCTTGGGTTGGACATGACGTTCGTCGGTTTCAATACCATTCTTATACTTCCAACCCCAAGAGGCATCCCACGGTAGATAGGGGTTGCCCATTTTCGGTGACCAAATGTTTTTTTCTGAGCGGTCTGAGCGGTCTGAGCGATCTGAGCGATCTGATCTGTGTGAGCGGTTGAGCTACTCAAGTGTGAAACTATCGCTCAATAGGATTATGTTTACCAGCATATAAAGTTGTCTTAACGACTAGCGCATAGAAATCTTGGTCGGGTTGCGCGAACGAACGCATTCGAAGTCGTAGTTCGGGTGATGTAAGATATTAAGCTCACGTCAGGAGCTCAGAAATTTCTTAGAATCTGCCGCAACTCTACCGTGAGATGGCCTCCAATAGAATAACGTATGAAAATCGCAAACACTCTAATAGAGGCGTACCTTGGGGATGGGAATGTGGCGCTGTATCGTCTTGGAGTTGGGTATGGACATGGGCACGTGGCGGGCTATTCGACGCGTCCCAGTCATGACGGCATTCTTCATGTAGTGCATGCCCTTTCGCCCTACACACGACAGCAGTGAGGGGGAAGAGAGAGAGGGAGGGGTGGGGGGGGGGGGGGCGGAGGAAGGGAGAGAGGTAGGGAAGGCTTGGGGCGAGGGCGTGCAGGAGGAGGACAAGGGGTAGGGAGAGAGGGAAAACGAACACGAAGACAAGAACAAAAACAACAGCAACAACCACGACAACTAACAACAACAACAACAGCAACAGCAGCAGCAACAACAACAACAACAACAACAACAACAACAACAACAACAACAACAACAACAACAACAACAACAACAATAGCAACAACAAAACGAAAACTGGCACGAAATTTGGCACGTGCCCCCCGATAATACGTCGCCTTCGCGTTACTTTCTTGCTACGGGGGCTCAACATCAACATCAGCTCAAATTCAACAGCACCTTCAACTTCAACTTGGAAACTTCAACATAACGCCATACCAAATTTCATCAATAGGGCGGTTCCACGAAACCTTCCGCTATCACGGTACCCTCGAATGTGGCCAGCAACAGCAACCGCAACAGAAGTCAACACCAACCAACACACACTGCTGCGGAAAATGAAGTCCCAATCTCATGCATACAGCACATACATAAACGTGGTCAACGTGCAGTCACCTCGTACGAGTACACAGTACTTTATGTTGGATATTCAAAGGCAAAACGAGGCGAGCCTATTGTGCGTATTCAGTATCGCAATGATCGTGATCGCAACTCGGAGTTCTGTATATTGTGCGTTCGACCTGTAGCTTCGACAAGTCGGCATCATTACACAGTGGCAACCAGAGCCGCGCCTACGACTTGGTCCAGCTTCCAAAATATTGGCCAAACTAAAGTTGTTCACACATTAACTCATCGTTGCCATGAGCAAGTCCGTCATCACTAGAGCTGTGAGTCGGCAGGATTTCACGACTAAAAACTAATCGATAGATGTCGTCAGTCAACTAAGTGACTTTAGTCGGCAAGTTGGCTGGTGGAACCAGCTGACGGTGAGCCGACTTACCAACTTAAACCAAGAGAGCCAAATAAGTCTCCCTCGGCCGAGGGGGCCCCGCCGAAAAGAGAAAAAAACGTACTCCGCATCAATGCTTCCCACGAGTACGGAAACCCAATAGGTCGGGTAGTCGGCACCTCCGGAAAACGACCACAGTCTGGCTCATTCCTAATCGGTGGCTAACGTAGTGCCGACTTACAGCTCTAGTGATCACACACAGCACATGATCAGTTCATTTAAGAGCAAAGCAAGAATACTCCACAAAACAAATTAAACAAACCAAAAGTGATGTGCACATCATCGCCTAACCCAGGGTTATAATTGGGCAGCCGGGCCGAAGTGCGCGTGGTGCGCCTCCGCCGCCGGCTCCCCAGATAAACATTTGGGCATACACTATACGCATCACTTCTAAAAATGCTTAAATACCAAACACAATATATATCCATATACATTTTAAACACATTAAACATATATGAAAAACCCCCCAAAAACATTTAAAAAATGATAACAAACACAAGTGAAAACAGTAAAAAAACTCGCCAGAACTCCCTTGAGACATCCCCAGCGGTGAAGGGGGAGAAGCCGGCACTCCCCCGTCCAGCCCCTTTGGGACCCACCCACTCCCACTTGCCCCCATCCCACTCCCATCACCCACTGCCGCCGCTGCCACCGCTGCCGCCACCGACAACCCCCCTCCCGGCACCCCCGCTTCTCCCTCCTCGTCGTCGCTGCTCCCCGGGGTTTCCCCACCGCAACCGCCACCACCGCCACCAGCTCCTGTGGGGGCGTTCCGATCAGGGCTACCACCCCCTAATATCCCCTTCACTCCCCCCCCTGTCCCAATCCCTGCTAGCCGAGAGCGTACGGCCGAGGGCTGGGGGGCACCGTCGCCCCAGGTGGCAGTGCCGGCGCCGGGGGCATAGAGAGAGTCGGTGGTCGAGGCCAGGTTTGGGGCGGAGAGGTTTCCAGGGAGGCGGGGAGGCGGTTCGTTTCCGGCGAGCGGGGGAATGGCGCCGACGACTGTGAGGGGAGGAGAAAAAGGGATAAGGGGGAGAGGCAGAGGGGAGGGAGGGATGGAGGGAGGCGGTTAAGCGACAACGAAACCTATTACAAACACCCCCTCCCCTCCCACCGTCATACCGCTTGCCTCACACTGCCTTTCCTATTACTTCCATGCTTTGCCTCAGCTCAGCTCCTAGCTCACATCTCACGCCTCACTGTATCGCACATGGCGCTCTCTGGTGCACACCCATCTCCCCGTCCATCCCAAAACCTGTCTCTGTTAGGAGTAGGAATGGAGCTCCGTCTCGAAAGGGATTCGTGGTCAATGGTCAAATCACTACAAGCAACAAACAAGTACGCCCCCCCCCTCCCCCCGCAGAAACGTACTGAGCGCACAATGTTGGAGGTGTCTCTATTAGGTGTAGGAACGGTGCTCCGTCTCGAAAGGGATTCGCGGTTAATTATCAAATGACTAAAGCATGCAACAAATGAGTGCCCCCCCCCCGCCCCCCGCCCCCCCCTATCCCCGCGCCCCCCGCCACAAAGATCCCAACATAAACCGCCCCGTCCCTCACATTCTGGGGAGAAAAAGTAGAGCAGCGCATCGCAGTCTCGGAGGGGCGGGTGGGCGAGCGCCACCTGAAGGAAGCGCTGGATGCGCCGTCGCCGCCGCGTTAAGTGGCTCGCATCAAAGCTGCGTCGGTATGAGTGAGGCAAGGGGGGGAGGTCCACTAGGGAGGGGAGGGAGGTTGAAAGGGGGGGGACGGGGAAGGGGTGGAAGCAGGGACGGTGGGCGGAGAGGGACGGAGGTCGGTAGGGAAAATCATCATTCTTTCCTTCGTCGCGTCAACCATTGAGGACAAAAAAAGAAGCACCCCGCTCCTTCATTACACATAAAATAGAGTAATACGATGGGCAGGCGGAGGGGGGAAAGGGCCAGTCATCAACTCCAAACTCGCCAAAGTAGCCCGACGTTGAACGTTGCGAAGCGTCATACCGCTAATGATACAGCGAAACAATTTTTTTTAAAACGAAACCGATGCCCCGCCCCCGCCACGTATATACAAGCATTAATAATTGAGTAAACTTCACGAAACACAAAAAAACGGCATCTACACTGCAGTGTGGGGGTGAAATAATCCAAAAATTCCAGGGCTTTTTGCGGGTCCGGTGATTTCTCGCGGGTCGAATCGGGTCAGGGCGACCTGACCCGACCCGGCCCGTGAGATTCAAAGACATCCCAACCCGACCCGACCCGACCAGTGGGACGGCTTGTGAACCGTGAAAAGCTCTGATTAATTCATACTAATGCAAGATATTAATTAACGTCCACATTCGACACATTCGAGAGAGACGGTAAAGTACAACACGCCTAATAAGAAACAGGGCAACAAGAAAGCCAGCCTGAAATTTACAGGAACCTAAGAAACTCGGGGAGCGGGTGCACTGATGTCAGTGTGGAACGCACTCTTCTCCAGGCTGAATTAACAACCTCGGGAGCCGTTGTACTGAATATAGTGTCGAACGCACTTTATTTACAAGAAGAATTTCACCCCAAGCCAGTACTCCTGTTTCTTATAATTAACAGGTGTGCTGTACTGCTTGACTTGGATAGGGCGGGGTGGGGTATGTTTCCCTCTCTCACCGTCAGCAAAGGGGACCTTGGTTAAGGCCGTCCTGAGCTTAATTATGTCTGCCATCCTTCTCCATACCTGTGGGCATGCGTCAAGGAGCCGACACAACCGTAAGACACAGCAAAACAGCAGTGACAGCGATAATGAACGAGTTGAAAATTAGAGCGAGATCGAGAACGAGAATTAGGGTGAGGGTGAGACTAAGAACAAGAACGCTAATGTGAACGAGATTGAGGGTGAGCATGAGAACGAGAACGACAACTGAGTTACGTTGACACACGAAACAAAATACGTGGAAATGTGGTGAGCTTATACTTTATTTTTCCCCATCCGCCGGACGATAAAACGAAACAGAAAAAAGAAACAGCGAGATTGAGAACGAGAATGATAACGATAATAGAATCAGAACGAGATTGATGGCAAAAACGGAAAAAAAGAACTTGAGCAAAGGCAAGGGTAAAAATAAGACCAAGACTGACACGATACGATCTCAAGACAGAGAAAGAACCAATACAATACACACTCCAGAGAGACGTAAGACAAAGGCAAGCCGAAGACAAAAAACGACAAAAACACAAGACAGATGAAAGAGGCAGATATCGAGGAAGATACAGAGATCAAGATAGAGACTGAAATCGAGAAAGAGATACATGAGGAGACAACACGAACGCACGAGAGGTGGACACAAGACGGAAACAAAATCTGCGCAAGACCGGCAACTAAACAGCCATACTTCGTATACATATTGAAACAAGTCGGACAGGAGAGCGCGCACCTCCCACCGCGGCCCAGCGCACGGAACAATGGTGATACGGTAGCAGGCGTATTTGCTGTCCACGATGCGGATGTCGCCGAACGTTAGTCTTGCCCCTTCCAAACGAATGCGTACCTGGCGAAAGACAGAGGAGGATGGAGGGGAGGGGAGGGGGAGGTGTACTCAGTTTGTGCATGGCCGTACCAGTAATCGTATGACCATAGACCCTCGCACCCCTACTATGCCGAGACGGAGCACGTCGGGTTTTCACCAACCAGGCAGACATCGTTTGCACCAAGCGCGAAGCGCCGTGAGGTGTTCGGCGTGTCGCATGAAGGGTGAACTGCATCCTTTCAAGAACCGCTCGTAACACGGAATTCTGCACCTTGTGCCCACTTTCTAGCTTATGGATGACAGCGCCAGGTGGGGAGGGGACGGGGGGAGTATAACGGCAGCGCAGCAGCTCAACGCAATCGAGCTCCGTTCAGCTCAATTCAGTTATGAAAGGGAACGCGAGGAACCGAAAGACATGTGCGCGTATGACATCGCCACGACAGCACCACCGCGGAGGACCGCGCCATCCACAAAACAGGCGGGTGCCGTTACCCTCTTGTACGAACTAAGGGAGAGCGAGACACAAACGCGCCCGCTACCCCGCGTCTCGTGCGTAAGCCAGTTTCGGGGCACGTCTGCGTACAGTGAAGAAGGTTTTGTAGCGAAAGAAAACGTCGCAAATTGGACTGCCATCAACACTAACACTTTACAATCGCACCACGACAACAACAAACAACAACAATAACAACAACAGCAACACACAACGAACAACAAACAACAACCACGACAACAACAGCAACAGCAACAAATACAACAACAGCAACAATAACAATAACAACAACAACAACGACGACAAAAACAATAACAACAACAGCAACAACAATAGCAACAACAACAGCAACATCAACTACACCAACAACAGATCAGCGCAATATACGACGACGACACAAATGTATCCTCTTACCACTTTCCCTTCCGTCTGCTGCCTGGAGATCACCCCGCGCTTGCGTGCCGGGGACTGTGTTGCCACCCCCACGTCCCCGCTCTCCTCCTTAAAGCTTCCATCGTCCAACAAAACCTCTCGCAACCATTCTGTGGGGAGCCTCAACCCCAGCCTCTCCAACGCCGCCAGCAAGAGTTCAACAGCCCTGCCAAAACAAAAATTAACGTAAAAATTCGCAATCAAATTGAAGTCATAAATCAAGAGCAAACATCAACATCAATGTCGGTGTCAGTACATCTGTATCGGCACCAATTATCACAATCAATACCCACATTTGGTACAAGCTAGGCCGGCCAAGAAAGCCATAATCCGTCAGTCGGGCATATCTTTTGAACGACAGTGACCCACTGCAAACTGAGCATATCCTCGTAATCAGCGAGATGCGGTGGTCATTTTAAGCCCTCCAGCTTGAGAATCTGCGAAGTTGGCGCCGAAAAAAGTGTTTGCCACTCACGTTTCCTAGTTTCAGCCTTTTTTTTCATGATTTGTTTGTATTGCTTTCTCTAAAATTGCTCGAAATACAAAGTGGATGGAATTGGCTTAATTTTTTAGGGCATGTACATCTTGGGACGAGGAGTAGGGACATATGCTTTTCATTTCATGGGTCACTTTCGTTCGAAAGTTATGGATGAATTCCTGAATTATATGTAAATTTCTATCCAGAGGCACTTTGGTGGAAACTTGGCCATGCACCTCTCAATTTTTGAAGTTAGGACCTGAAATTTTGACACGTGATTTGGACCAAGCTCACCAAAACAGTACTTGGCGAGCTCGAAAAAAAAAACAAAAACTGCCGACATACGGCCTGCTAAACGTTTTCTATGATCATGAAATGGACGAAAAGTCAACGGACTTTCATTTTTGTTTTTTTGAGCTCGCCAAGTAGTGTCTCGGCGAGCCTGTTCTGAATCGCGTGTCAAAATTTCAAGCCCGAACTCGAAAAACTGAGCGGAGCACAGCGATATTGGTCTATTTTGAGCGTCTTGGCCGGCCCAGCTTGTATACGATAAAAAATCAAATTCAAAATCAGCGTAAACAGCGATTACCGCATAATTTAACACGCAAGACAACACACAAAAATTTAGATTGAATTTGCAACACAATCTTCTCCCAAATAAGAGGGTCACATGTGATACAACCAAAATAACATACCAGGTACGACACACCGAAATGACACACCGGCATATACAATGGAAATGACATTCGTATGAACCCACCCCACCTGATCCCCGGGGATCAGGCCGGATCGACGTTTTCATGCACCCGTAAAAAACGGCAGCTTGCGCTACTGGAGTAGAAACGTTGACCGCCGGCAAGGGCAGCTCGCGCTGTCGCTACCACGGGAAGTGAAGGATACGAGGACACGCCGGCTAGCGCTGGATTTCGAATACAATCGAGTTACTCGTAGCACGTGCATGAAAACACACGGAAGTGTGGTGAGCTTAAGCCTTATTTTCCCCCATCCACCGGAGGATAAAAACAACAACAACAACAACAACAACAACAACAACAACAACAACAACAACAACAACAACAACAACAACAACAACAACAACGAAATTGGTGGCCTTGGCTAGTGAATAAAATATACACCCCTAACTTATGTACGTGCATAAGCCATGCACCCGTATCCAAATTATTGTATTTTATACTCGTACCCTGATCCCACCCCAGCCCGTATGATTTTCGGGCTATACTAGGGCTTAGGCTGCTGGTCGGGTTGGGATCTGATACCTGGTATATACTCGATGAAAATCAACGAGCAGTTGGATTGCTGAGAGGGTACCTTGCCACTTTTTCGGCAACATGGTTGACATACTCTTCAACTTGTACAGGATATATATAAAAAAAATGAAAATACACTCCAGCTGTGGGATCGAATATTTTGTCGAAGCTCATCTTTGCAAGCTGTGTGTGATACTACGATCGCGCGTATTACGGGTTGTGTGTCCTCATAAAGGATATAGGTCGGCGACTCCCCTTGCAACTACAGTGTAGCTATCAGGGTCAACAGGGTCATGTTAGGCAGTCTGTGCGCGGAAACTATAAAACCCGTTTCTGAAGGGGACAAAATCTGACAGCTGTGGAAGGAAAAGCATCAGTTTATGAAGTGAATCCTGTAAATCGAATAACCGGTGAGGGGAGGGCGGAGTTTTTAAGGACGTGGGGGCCTGATTTGATCAAAAGGGTGGCGGGAGGGGGGGAGGGGGGGGAGGGGACGGGTGGGGCAGGTCAATTTGTGCGTGGAAACTATAAATCCTTCTTGTGGGGGAGGGGGGGGGGGAAGTGTCGGGGGGGGGCGGGGGGCGGAGGGGGAGGGCTTTAGGTCGCATAGATGTAAGGGTTTGCTATACCCTAGAACCCCAACCCTAATCCTTACTCAATGAAACGCAACAATAAATGTACGGTGAAACCTCCTTCGTCTCGTACACAGTGTGCGTCAACCATGTTGTCGAGAAATTGGCAAGCTCTACTGATTGCTGAACCCTATCCGCGATGCAAATTAAAGGTAAGAACCGGGGGGGGGAAGGGACGACATCTGTGGCCACCGCTTTTGTCCAGAAGCTGGAAAGTAGCAGTGTGAAAAAAAACGATTTACTAATGGTATAAAAACTATGGGTAAATTACTTATATATGAGTAGCCGACCTAAATCCTAAATGAGGACACACACCTAGTAACACGCGCGATCGGAGTATCACACACAGCTTGCAAATATGACTTTCGACAAAATCTTCGATCTCACAGCTGGAGTGTATTTATATTTGTATAATATACACCAGGGCATTAATTAGTGGTTCGGCGTCTGTTGCATGCCGCAAGAGCCCCAGCCCCCCGCAGGGCCGCCGGAGGCGAAAAAATTGCGATATACACGCGAATACACGCCTGAAACCCCAGTAACGACCAGCATTTAAACACCTCCCGAACCTCAAAAAGGCTTGCATCAAGATGCCTTCGGGTGTCTTGAAGCAGAAACGATATAATCGCACTCAAACTCTCGAAGTCAGGAGTAGCTCGGGGCCAGCATCGCTGCACCCAGGTCCATCGACGAAAAAGGCCCCCTGAGGAGCCCTGGAGGGCCGCCGGATGCGATTTTTTTGCAATATATGCGCGACTATACGCCTGAAAACCAAGCAACGAAACTGCGTTTAATTCAACGCCTCCCGAACCTCGAAAAGGCGTGTATCAGGATGCCTGCGAATGCCTTCCAGCAGAAACGAGCTGATCGCACTTACACCCCCAAAGTCAGAAGTAGCTCGGGGCCAACATCGCTGCACCCAGGTCTACCGATAAAATAACCAAGATAATAAAAACACCCACGGCGAATACCAAAAATCGTGCCTACCCAAACTTCACGTACGGCGAATACCGAAAAAAGCCTTGAATGTATTTTCGGCTACTACGGCGAACAGAAAAAGGTGGCTAATATTTGTTCTTGACTATGGCGATTAGGAAAAGGGGCTAAAAAAGTGTTCAAGTATGGCCATTAGGACAAAAAGTGCTGCGGCGAAAAAAAACGCGCAACAAAAAAAAATGCATGTAGCGAAAAATGTTGCGCGCCCAAAATCGCGTTTTGCGCTGCACGCAACCAGCCTCGCGGTGACTGTTGCGCAAAACGGTTATGTTGACCCAAATGTTGCGCCCGCGCAACAGCGCAACAGCTAATTAATGCCCCAATATACATCTGTATGACTAGGGGTGCATTTATATGTTTGCTTAGACAGTTTTCGTCGATTTTTTTTCCACCGACGCATCGCTCGGTGTTTGCACTCTCCCTTTCCATCGTCGACAAAAGTAGCTCGGAAATTTGTCCGAGTGGGTGGGTGTCGTCGTGCGTGTTACGAGGTACCAGCACGGAATAAATATCTACACCTGCTGCAAGGGCAACGGTATCCGGAAGCGCGACACCTGGCAGGGACATTCAAAGTATGTACGGATGCTGCGCGGGACATCATCACCACTTGCCACAACATTGCTATGCTGTACAGCAGTACCTTGGACTGGGGACGGCAACAAGGGCAACGGTGGTGCATGGACGCGGTGACTAAAGCAGCATTAACAATTGGCAGCAAGGACTAGTTATAACTAATCATGAAGTCGGCAGTACGTTATCTACCCTTTCTTGTTCGTACGAGTATTAACAGCTGTCTTCCTGCTAGTCTGCAGCAGTGTTCTCATTAACAAGTGGCTAGGACCCGAAAACAACGCGTGAGGATATACTGGGGTTGTCGGCATGGCCCCCGCTCCTCGCTCGGACGCTCGGAATGTCTTTAGACGATCCGCTCGTCCATTTTGTTGTTCCCATTCTCGTTTCCCAAAACAAAAAAATGACAAATGACGATTACAAGATGAAATTGGCTCAATCGGTCTGCTGCAGCCTCGGTTGTTGTTGTTCTCACATCGACTCGCATAATCAAGTCCGTGGTCAAAGGACAGGCTCCAGTCATTCTGGAGTGGAAGAGCACCCCAGCGAAAAAATACAGCAAACCAAAAGTGGTCGTGCACGTACAGTATATGTCATAGCTGAAGCAAGTCATACATTCGCCAAAAAGAACAAAAAAGCGGTATGCCTGTGTGGGCAATCCGAACGTTTCGATGTTCATTACTGAGTATTTATTAATCGTTCGTTTTTCTTCTCGCTTTTCACCTTACGTTTTTCAAGACAAATGGGTTCCATTTGTGCCTTCAACCTCAACCGATGGCTATACGAGATCTTACCCCCACCAGCCTTCTGGACAATTGAAACGGGCCTTCTGGACAAGTGAGAACCGCGGGCACTGGAGTCCCTTCTCCCCGAACTACTAGTGTTTGTATCACACCAATCGCGCATAGGGTTCAGCATTCCCTCTGCTTGTCGATTATCACATTTCAATCGGATTCATGCGCACTCAGCTTTCGCTTTTTTCGTTGACGGAAGGTTTACGAAAAATGCCTTGCTGCAATGCCATACACCACGCGATATGCATTCCCTCTGCTATTTTCGAGTACCAGGTAGTCGACTGTAATGTTTCATCAAATTTTGCCCAACTCGCTTTCCGCGGCGGAAGAATACTCACAAATAAACGCCTTCTGCAATGCAATACACCAGCCGGGATTCGAACTCAGCATTCCCTCTGCTCATCGAGTTTCAATTTTTCAACTTCACCGGATTTTGCCAACACGCGCTTTCACGCTTTCGGCGACTTCTGCAATGCAACACGCACACCATGCGAAATTCGAACCCCAGCGTAACCGCCAGCAAAGTAGTCAACAGAACAGTATGATAATGCTGCTGTAATGATTTGATTATGCGTGTTAAAGTGAGAACAGCAACAATCAATAGTCTACTTGTACTGCTGCTGTGTTCTATGATACCGTTCGCCAACGGTTATTATCAACAACAGATAACAAGCCTAAGTCGCCTAGCGTTCAGGGATAGGGCGACCCAACGGATACACTACAACCCAATCGGTTCCAAGAAAAAGGTACACTACAAGCAGTCAACCATCGGTAAGCAAAGATAAAACCACCAGCGAGCGCAAGCATATTGACACGACGCAATCTACCAAGAAATGAATCCGTAATTGCTTGACGCGGGTAAAATCGGGGTTCCGGGATT
This sequence comes from Undaria pinnatifida, assembly GCA_012845835.1. NCBI lineage: Eukaryota > Phaeophyceae > Laminariales > Alariaceae > Undaria > Undaria pinnatifida. Next base: position 18,880,367 of record JABAKD010000025.1, on the reverse strand, counting down.
CGCGGTCCCAGATCCGTCCAATAGGCGAAGGGCAAAGGTCCGAGATTGCAAGATTAAGATTGAGATATTTTGTTAAGATCGAGGTATTAACAAAACGCAGTGCAAGCCGCTACGACTATTAATAGACAAGACTGGGACTCCATACTCGTAGACTTGTAGCCGAAAAAATACGAAAATTACCATTTTCGACTTTTGTTTTCGGGAGCCGATTTTCAGGATTTTCGAGGGATTTACAGCAAAAAGACGTAGTTTGTTCGATTTTGAGCTGATTTTCGGGGGGAGAGGCTGTTTTCACCCTCGAACACCGGATTCTGAAAAGTACCAACCAAAAAATCTCGTTATACGTACCAGGGTATGACATAATGGGTACTGGTGGCGCGGGGGTTTGATGCTCCGCGGGCCGAAAAACCAAAACCAAAACGTATCTACCAGGTATGATACCTGGTATGTATGTACTCCTGTGCGTTTTCCTCATGTCGCTGCTGCAAGCCCGAGAGCGTGAGTCATGTGAAGCAAAAATCAGTGAAAAACTGAGTAGCGAACGTGACACAGCAATTTACCGGCTCAACACCTCTGCTGGGCGTGTGTGAATGCCAGGGTTCGATACCCGGCGGGTTCGAAACCAAAGAGCTTTGACAATTGACGAGGTAATTCCGATGCCTTTTTCTTGTCAAGCTGAAAGCGCGAGTGATGATTTATGACAGAAAAAGTTTATCAAAATCAACGAGCCGAACGTTCCAATTGGATTTTCGTTAACGGTATACTGGGATGCCGTTGACATATAATACAGCGGTACGATAGTACCGATATACTGCTGCTGTATCTTATAGCGGGTTTGGAACTGCTGTTGTATACCTGTAACACTACCGGTATCATCGTACCGCAGTTTCATACCTGATACCCAGCTACCAGCTATCAGGCAGGGCATCAACTAGCTGTTGCCCAGATGCGCGGGCGCAATATTTGGGTTAACATGCCCGTTTCGCGCAACAATCGCCGCCAGGCTGGCTGCGCGCAGCGCAACACGCGATGTTGGGCGCGCAACATTTTCGCCGCATGCGAAATTTTGGCTGCGCGTAAAACAAAATTGGGGGCCTTTTGGGGGAGGCTTTTTTGGGGGCCTTGTTTTCTAGATCGCCGTAGGCATTTATTTTTCAAGACTTTTTATCCAATTGACCATAGCTGAACAATTTTTAGGCCCCTTTTCCTATTCGCCACAGTCGAAAACAAACATTTGGCACCTTTTTCTATTCGGCGTATTAATAGTATACCTGTAGTAATATCGTCAACCAACTTCAGGTTCCCACGGTTGGCACAAAAGTTGGAACTATATGTTTGCTACCAACTACTAGGACTGTCTATAAAGCAAGCTCCCTCGTGTTATAGTCCCCGAAATCCTCGACGAGATACCAGCGAGGAGCGGAAAAAGTCAAGAGGATAGACACGATGCCCAGGACGCGCTCGTCGGCAACGCCGGGCCGGGCGCCCACACCCGCTCCGACGCCCGCACCTGGCCCTGCACCCGGGGCGTCTCCAGCGCTTTCGCCAATTTCGTCCGCTTCACCGCTGCCTCCCCCGAACCCGCGGCGCCACACGGCGGTGCGCGTGGCCCCATCGACTCCGCTGGGCCAACTCCCGTGTTTCACGGCGATTCTGGGGGCGCCCCCGACGCTAGATGTTACCAGGGTCTTCACTCCCGACAACATGAGTTGCGGGGAGGGATCCAGGCTGGAACTCGTTTTACGACTCCAACCGATCCTCACGAAGTTTGCGCCGATTCCGGGATCGCAAATTTTCTTGACGGTGTGCGAGGAGGCCGAGGAAAAGGCCCATAGCGCACGCGGGGTGGGGTCGGCTTCATTTCGTCGCAACGAGGCTAAGGCGATGGTGGTGGCCCATGTGATGGACCTCCTGCGATACCACGGGGTTCTCCTCGTGTCGGAGAACTGCGTGCTCTTGCACGGAGCGATAGAGGAGGAGGCGGACCCGACGGCGCCTCCACCCATGGCAGCAGCTGCGGCCCCGGAAAAAAACCCGGCACCGAAGGAAAAGGGGCAGGCAGCTGGCAGTGGGAGCCTCTCCGGGGGAGAGGCTGCGGGTAATAGCAGCACACCGGAGCCCGTGGAGGACGATGAGAGCCAGGACGACCGCGACCTGGTGCACTTGGTTACGGTCCAGAGCCGTGGTAAAGCCTTATAAATATAGGACATACCTCGGAACCATGGCTCTCGACCGTAACCAAGTGCACCAGGTCGCGGTCGTCCTGGCTCTCATCGTCCTCCACGGGCTCCGGTGTGCTGCTATTACCCGCAGCCTCTCCCCCGGAGAGGCTCTCACTGCCAGCTGCCTGCCCCTTTTCCTTCGGTGCCGGGCCTTTTTCGGGAGCCACAGCTGCTCGCGGAATATTTTGCTGCATGTTCGCCGAAGTCCCATTTGAAGTAATGAGAGTTTGGGTGGGTTGAGGTAACATGGCTCCAGGCTGGTGGTAAGAAAAGAGAGAAGTTCGGGTGGGACCACCGGCGGGAGCAGGAGGCCTCATCCAATCCAATACTTGAATTAAATGATCGGTAACAGAGTTAAAGTATACCGCAGTAATATCGTCAACCAACTTCAGGTTCCCACGGTTGGCACAAAAATTGGAACTATACGTTTGCTACCAATTACTAGGACTGTCTATGAAGCGAGCTCACTCGTGTTACAGTGCCCGAAATTCTCGACGAGATACCAGCGAGGAGCGGAAAAAGTTAAGACCATCCCACCCACCCTACACCGGGTATCCTTCTAACAGTTGCGATCATTTCCCTTAGGAAGTACTGCTGCGCTGAGGGCACTTCGACCGAAGGCACCCTCAGCGCGGGTGGTGTATCCACAGGTGAGCACTTTCTGCGGGAGCAGGAGGCCTCATCCAGTCCAACACTCGAATGAAATGAATCGTATTAGGGTCAAAGAATACCGCAGTACTAATAGTAGTAGCGGAAAAAGTATTAAATGGATTTTCTCTGTATTCGCCGTAGGTGCTCATGTTATTTTGTTCATTTTTTATCGATTGACCTGGCTGCAGCGATGCTGGCCCCGAGCTACTCCTGAGTTCGAGAGTGTAAGTGCAGTCAGTTCGTTTCTGCTTCAAGACATCCTAAGGCATCCTGAGGCACGCCTGTTCAATGGAAAACTCTACTATCTACTGCCTTTTCGAGGTTCGGGAGGTGTTTAAACGCAGTTCAATACTTGGTTTTCAGGCATATATTCGCGCATATATCGGAACGTTTTGCGGCGCGCAACACCCTTTGCAACGCCTGTTGTGCTGCGCGCAACAGGTTATCCTCGAGCCTGGTATAGGTCAGTTTCCTGAGTTCGAGTCCCGCCGAATGTACACTACTCGTTGTATAAATTCGTAGGGACTTTCTCTTGTGCACAAATTGACTTGCGGAAAGCGCGAGAGCGTGAGTTAGCAACACTCGATGAAAAATCGACGAGCAGTGGGATTGCTGAACCCTCTGCGCAAATGCGTGATAAAAATTAAAGGCAAGAACCGGGGGGAAGAAGGGTCGACACCTGTGACCACGGCTCGTCCAGAAGCTGGAAAGTAGAAATGTGAAAAATAAAAACAAAACAAAAAATGACATGTGTTACCGCTCTCGTCTTGTATGTAAACGAAACGTAAAACGTACACATACGCGCGTATGATATACCTTAGATCGTGTATCGTAATTTCGATAGCACGGACCAAGGACGAAGGACCACCCGATGAACGGCCGCTGCGGGGCAGACCGCCGAGGTAAACAGAGAGAGAAACAGGTATCTCGGGTAGCAAGCATCCCTGGTACATATCGCTTATCGCTGTCCGTCAATCAAGTAATACACTACAGACACCAGGACAGGAGACCACAAGCCTAAGAAACAGGAACGCTTGTTCAGGCTGGAGTTCTCATTTGGGAAACAGACAAACTGGAGGCGACAATCCTAAGAAACAGGAACGCTTGCTCAGGCTGATTTTCGCATTTGGGAAAGGGAAAAGGCGCGTTCTATACTAAATTTGAGTACAAAGACTCCCGAACTTCTGTTCTTTCTGAAAACGCCAGCCAGGCATTCTTACTACCATATTTCTTATTGTCAAAAGGTGCCCTGAACTACTGCTGTGATATCGATTGTATATACCAGGTACGTACTAAAAAAATAAAAATACATTCCAGTTGTGAGATCGAAAATTTCGTCGAAACTCATCTTTGCAAGCTGTGTGTGACAGTCCGATCGCGCGTATTACTGGGTGTGTCTTCATCAAGGATATAGGTCGGCGACTCCCCTTGGGACCACAGCAGTGCAGCTTCTACCAGGGTGAACAGGGTGATGTTAATCAGTCTGTGCGCGGACACTATAAAACCCGTTCTTGAGGGGGACAAAATATGACAGCTGTGGAAGGAAATGCATCAGTATATCAAGTGTCCTGTACGTCGAATAACCGGTGAGGGGAAGGCGGAGTTTTTAAGGGCGTGGGGGGCTGGGTTTGAACAAGAGGGAGCGCGGAGGGGGGGGCAACTCAATCTGTGCTTGGAAACTATAAATCCTTCAAGGAGACAAATCTGACGGTTGTATATGTGCTGCAGCTGTCCAATCCTGTTCGCTAATCCAGCAATTGACGCGTGTGTGGTTTCGACTTCAATCTTGGTATCATATACAAGGTTCCCTGTCGGACGAAGGGTGACGTGAGGCTGCTGATTCTTTGCACCCCCTTGCGTTTGCCCGCACCCTTACGGCACGAGTGCATGGAGTAATACTGCAATGTGAACGGTACGGGTGCATCGAGATGAAGGTATAGGGATGTGTGTGATGTTTCAGTCTACCTGGTACATACAATAAGCTTACCGCAGCGGCGACTTTTATGTAGGCGGCTTGAGCATTCGGGTGCAACATACAATCAGAAAACTGTTTTCTAGGTTATAGTGTGCTCAGGGCCCAATCGTAATTCGAGTGTTGTCGTTAGAGTTGAATTAAATTTGCATCTGATTGGTCGAAAAATGATTTGTCGAGCAGGCATTTGCACATTTTTGACGAAAAATCAATTTCAACAAAGTAAAAAAATACTTTCGTCGAAGTTCATCGAAACTTGAGTTCAATTTGGGGAGTTTGTGCACCTAGCCGTTTCGTCGGCTGAATGAGAGGCGGGAAGCCACCATTGCGAGAGATGGGGCCACCGGAGCAG